>OV277707.1:18738819-19363819 GCA_922987775.1 Agonopterix subpropinquella
AAATCTATGGTACGCGTGACATCAGAGGTAACATCAATGGAATCAGGTTTAGGCGTTGATTTGGAAAGTGCTTTTAGATAATGACCGTCAAAATGACTACTTTTTGACCGTTTCCCTTTCCAAATTTCTTTTGCGTGAACCTCACTTTTATCATCTTCGTATTTTCTTGTCCTTTTTAGTGACAAACGACTCTTTCCTATATTCAATGCAACCTCTTTATAGATAGCCAATTCATTTTTACGAGACAGTCGTAAGAAATTTGTGATCCTTATATTTTTTTGTCCCCCTAACACGCTATGTTTAATATTTCCAAAATAATTTTCTACAATCGCATTGCTTTTCCTTTTTTTTTTATGAATCACAGCAGTCCAGAACGGAGTGTAAGCTAAATATTTTTTCATAATAATATCAAAAAATGTTTTATCGTAGTATGTATTTTTTTCAGCACTAGTTTCGATACTAATAGTTATATTCTGAACATTGTCTTTCATTCTCTTATAATACGGGCTTTCTTTGAATAACACTTGCTTATTGTCACTACAAAAATCTTCATATGTTTTATTATATATTACATCTGCATTCAAATAGTCTTTCTTTAACAAACACAGTTTTTTTATGTTTTTTAGAGCATTGTCAGTGCAAGCATTTCTGTTTGGTGAATTTAATAAGTAAAACAAGCTTATTACTAATTCATCTAATACGTCAATATCTTTCACATCAATCATCTTAGCGATTGTATCTTTTAATACTCTTTTCTCTTCCTTTCCTATCCTACTTTTATCGATGTCTCCACAAGCCATTTTAAGAAAATGGGCACAACATAAATAAATTGGGACAATTTGATCATCCAGCATACACTGACTAATACTAGGATGCTCATTATACTTAATAAGATAATGGTACGATTTTTTTAAGTAATCAAGTAACGACATCCTGTTGACAGCTTTGCAAATAGCATGCAAATTTGCAAAAGAAAAATCTGTTACGATGCCAGAAAAAACTGGCCATACATTATGCTCCTCTGCAAAAAATCGGAAGTCATTAAACAACTTTGAAATTGAATTAGAATCATGCGTGGCAGAAATCATTTCAAAAATCGGAAAAACTCGCCGTGTCCTGGTGGTTAAGATTACTCCACAATATAAATAAATCGTTTTTTGTGTATAATCTTTTCCAACCACTGGAGGTCTTATTAAACCACCAGTAGCGTCAAAATGTAAGAGACACATTTTTTCAGTCTTTAGGACATGCAGCTGTTCTTTGCTATAAATTTTGATGTTCAGTGGCCAAGAAATTAGTTTAACAAAATCGTCGTTGTCCATTTGATAATAAAGCAAGTCCAAAAAATCGTTTTTGTCTCTGCTGTTCAGAGATAGAACCTCACTCCTTATTTTTCTAAGCGTAGTATCAGACTTAATTTTCCCTAAATTTTTGGTCTTTTTAATTAATTTAACGTTGGCTTGGAGCAGGCTTTCTTTTTTTAGGGCAATTGGTTTTTTGTATTTAAGCGAAGCTTGCAACATACTTCGCTCGACACCACGCACCTGCATGGTTAATTTTTGGCTATGGTGATAATTTAAATTATTGCTATAGACCATAACATACAGCGTATCTAAACTGATTAAAATTTCAAATTTTTTACAACTATTTTGTTTGCAGATACCATGAATTATTATTGTGAATTTTCTATATTTTTTATATAAAAATATAATAAGACAAGTATTGTTGACGTGAGTTTTAATTTTTTTCCTGATAACATACGGATAGTATTTGGTCAATAGTTTTTTGTTTTTGTAAATATAATTCCACGTTTTTCTATCAATTTGACAAGAACCTTCATAAAAATTACAATCGGCAGAAGAGTCAATTTTTTCCAATTGGTTTACTGTCCCAAGTGGAAGTATCTTATGTTTATCAGCTGATTTTGGACTTGAAATATCTAATATTTCTTTCGGGATGGATGGTAGATCTGGAGAAATCAAACGGGTACCAGAACTTTCTTCAGACTCATATATTGGGCAACTATCTATTTTTAAGTTTGATTTGGGCTTTGACTCGGAATGAGCCGACACTAACGAGGCTTGTATTTCTGAAGTAGAGTTACTAGTTTCTAAAATCGGGTTTATGGTTGTTTTGGACAAAGTTTCTAATTCTGATTGTTCCGGCAGTTCTAGGCTTAATATATGTGGGGTTGACTGATCACTAGATTCAAAAACAGGACTATCGTCAGTTTTTGAATGAGGTTCTGACTGTATTTGTTCTGACAGGACTGGACTTAATATATCTGGCAAATGAAAAACCACATCTGAACTTTGACTATCTTCATAGATAGGGCTGATGGTTTTGCCAAAAGATTCATTTTTTGAAATATTAGAAGTTATAATATCTACATCAGAACTCATAATGGGGCTAATATCAATTTCGGAATGAGGTTCCACTTTTGTCTGGTTTGGCAGTACTGGGCTTGATACATTTAGAGAATTTAAAGCTACATCAGAAATCTTTCTAGACTGAGGTTCTAATTCTTTTTTTAAAATGATCAATCTCCAATGATTGTACAAGCGTTTTCTGTTGGAAATGATATTTTTTATGTTCAAAAATTTACACATTTTTTCGTATGCTGTATCCGTGTTTCTATAAGTACGTGGAGTGTAAAACAAATTGAATTTTATAATAAGTTTTTTCACGGCAGCCTTTGATATTTTGTTTTTAACCTCTTGTCCCAATAACTTATGTTCCGCAAAGTTTTTGAAATTGGCTGATGCTATAACTTTTCTTAAAACGCTTGGATACACATATTTAGTATTTTTTAACTTACGTGTAATAGTTTTAATATCTATTTGCGTTATATTTGACGGCACACAACAGTCCTTATGATTTTTTCTTAGCTCAGTATAAATAACATTATAAGCTTGATAAACTGATATTTTTTTCATTTTAAAGTCAATATGCACCCTTCGATCGCAAAACAGAAATTATAGACGAAGATGCAAAATTTATAATAGGCAAGTTTTCTTTAAAAGGTACAGACAAAAAAAAAGACAGACTTCAACAACGATATTATAAGCAAAATCAACCAAAATAAAAAAAAAACAAAAGTAGTTTTCAATAACAAAGTAACTGATTCTTTCTTAGTATAAAGATGACCCTTCAATCGTACAACACAAAATTTACAAAAGAATAAGTGCAACTTCAAAATGACCAAATCTTTACTTACCAAATCAATTACAATTATCCGTTCAACGTTCAACACAAAACACACACGCCGCGGTCTAAAATCGGGAGCAGACGCGAAACCAAACAAAAGTACAGAGAAGACTAAGGAAAGCAGCGGTCAACAAATTTAAACAAAAGCAAGCAAGGTAACAGAGAGCACTTCGATACGTCCAACGCCTAGGGCGAGTAAATATCGAATGAGCCATCTTCCTTCTATTGTAATGTAAAGACTAACAACCGGCCGGGCCAGCCCGTCATATTTATGATCTGGTATTGTTTTACTACCCTTTTGTTATATTTGGGCGACAACATGTTTTTTTACCTATTCGTTTAACTTTTGACTTAACGCAGACCCCATTGCTAAAAACAAACGTGTATAATATAAATTATGATGTAGTCTTGATAACTTAGTTTGCTACGCAACATAGAAATAAAAATTGTGTGTCCCAGAAGGCTTTTAAATTAATAATATTAATACCAATGCACTCATTTGAATTAGATTTAACAATATACATTATTTTTGATCAATAAAATTGGCATTAAAATTTAAAAAATGAGGTATTTATTAGAAAATACGAATGTATTTTTCAAAACCTTCTAAGTAGACAAAAATATTTACACCATGTTTGAAGTATGTATGATGGTAAAGCCTTAATTAAACATGTGCAAAAAAAAAAAAATTATCATCAGGTGTTTTAGAACAAGATCTTCTTCTTCTTATCGTGTGGGCAGAGCCCTGGTGTCAGAGTTTTTTCAGACCGCCTTAAGGCCTTAAGAACGAGATAATATAATATATTTTAAAATTGGAACTGTGCTGACGTAATTTTTTTTTAATTTTGTTACATTCTTAAGCTCAAATTGGCTCTTCAATATTATAGCGAAAAAAAAATGCAATTAGTTATTAGTCCCGGCTTAAACCGTAAAATGACTGGGCTAAGAAGCTCCATTTAAGAAACTACACACTACAACTCCATTTAAGATTAGCGAGTACATAAGACTAACAAACATTTTAAATAAAAACGTCGTATTGTATTCTTTTACTATTTTTACATCGCCCCCAATTAATTTTTAGGATTCCGAAGTCAAAAAGGAACCCTTATAGTTTCGCCATGTCCGTCCGTCTGTCCGTCCGTCTGTCTGTCTGTCCGTCCGTCTGTCCGCGGCTTAGCTCAGAGACGCTTAATACTAGAAAGCTGTTATTTGGCATATGTATACATATTTATAACGCCGACAAAGTGGTTAAATAAAATTTTGAAAAATATTTTTTTTTAGGTTACCTCCCCTACACGTGAAGTGGGGATGAATTTTTTTATCTCGTCTATCCCATGTTGTGGGGTATCGTTGGATAGGTCTTTTAAAAAAATTGTGCGTTTGCGAAAACCATTTTTCGATTTAGGGATCCGTTAGCGAAATATTAAGCTTTAAAGCGAAAATTTTGGTTAGAGTCAAGTGTCTGTGACTCATTTTATCTTTAACTATACAAAACGCCGTTTAATTCGATAGGTTTTTTGCTTCATAACTCATGGTACAGATTTTAGTTCTTCGAGTTACTGTACAATTACAGTATTAAATATTTTTTATTTATAGTCTATGAAATAGTTTTTATTTGAATAAGCTATCATTCTTAGTTTCCGAGATAATTATTAAGGTATGTTGGTGACCCGTTTTTATAGCTCTCGAGAGTATATTGCACTAAATCTAAAAATTATACTCTAATCCAATTTCAACAAAGTATCTTGCACGTGCTCTTGAGACAAAACGAAGTTGACTGCCATTGAATTCAAAGAAATCAAGAACAATAAATGTCATCAAGTTAAGTATTTTATTGCCTACTTACACTCTTTGTTTGCAGAGTCAAACCGCAGCTGGCACGAGGACAAAGACAAAAGCGATAAAGATTATATTAGAAACTAGAGACGCGTAACTATTAGGTACTAGGTTATTTGACATAGATATACAGGATAATATTTAGAGCGTAAATATTTATAAAGTTCAAAAACTAAAATATGCTCTCGAGTTTATACTTTCATTTTATTTCCAAATAATATTTTTGCAACTCCCTTTGAAGTCTTTATAAAACAGCGTAGTATTACTAAGCTTAAATTAAAATGATTGATGTCCTATGCATGAGCTACATCGTTTCGTAGTCTGGTCTCGTAGTACTTAAACACATTGAACGCTAAATATAGAAAAAGCCTACGTCGTAGATGGCTATGGTCATAGAAAAGACGTCAACGAGACACCTCTTGCAACTTTCTTAAAACGCCTTCGCCTCGTAGACGGCAGTAGTAGTATTCGTATGAGGTAGTGGTCACCCCTGGGCCCGTTATGTTTAATAAACGCGACAATGACAATTTGACAATGACAATTCAGAGTATCTACATTGCTGATTACTTATGACGCTAAACTTTTAGTGCTTCATGTGTCCTAGCCTAGCATTCTCAGCAATGTACTCTGAATTGTCATTGTCATTGTCGCGTTTATTAAACAGGATCCTGGTGTCAGAGTTTTTAGGCCGCCCAAGTTTTTGTGCATCTGACGTGGCATAACGATTCTAATTCGTAGTTGTAGACGGCTATGGCCATAGAAAAGACTTCAACGAGACAACTCTTGAAAAAGCCTACGTCGTAGACGGTATGGCCCTAGGGAAGACTTGACGAGACACCTTTTGAAACGTTCTTAGCACTAAGTTAACTTAGGCCTGTATCACAGAACAATACTTAGACCTTGCTTGAGTGCAATTTTAACAGACATTGTAGGCGTCTCACGTTTGAGATGTTTATATAAGCGCTACTCAAATCTGAGTAGGTATTTAGTGATTTGGAATACGGGCCTAAGAAGAAGGTTTTAAGATGTGTGTATCATTACTTACTAAAAATGTTTGGTTTATCGGTAATAACTAATAATAGATTGTTAATAAATCGAGGGACGACATGTATAATTTTCAGTGTGAAATGGTGGCTTTGACCCGAGTTAAAACATTCTACTATTCATTTCGAATTACAATGGTCTGTGGCATCAACAATACTACAATAAACATTACTTTTTAGTCGGTTTTAAAATTTAATTTGCCAAAACTGATAAGACAAGACGCAGCTGCGTAAGTTCTTTTGTCATTTTTTTTGCTTTATTGTCTAGCGCGTGTTCACCTTGACTGTGTCGGCATCGACGACCTACGTACTTACATACCTACCGAAGATTCTAAGAATGCTTTCTTTTGTTTGTTATGATCGTGGTTAGCTTGATTGCTAGACTGTCTTAGGTTATTATGGGTTGTCTTTACTTTACTATATTTTTAGTTACTCACAAACTTAAAAACTGTGAAAAAAGCTAGAAAGTCTTTGGGTGTTGACGAAAAAGTTAAAGCGCGATACAGAAGGGAGAGAAGATATGTGATGTTGAAAGACGCTATAGATTCATAACAGACTAATTGTTTTATGTGAATCTAGCTGTGCCCGCGACTTCGTATGCGCAGACAACTGAAATAATAAATAAACAGAAAGAAAAAAAGAATAAGAAATATAAAGAATAATAAAAAAAGAACACAAGAAAGAAGAATTACTTTAGTGCCATCTGCCATCAGTCATATTACCTAGTGAAACACTGAACATTTGAAAAACTGTTTCTAAGTCTGATATTATTTACTGTCATTTTTGTGCATGCTGAGTTAGCATATAAGCAGGTAGATATGACATGTAGGTATACCGCTCCATTACAATATTTAATTCATTATGTATTATTATATATCGTACGAGTAGGTACCTAAGTGATAGCGAATGAAACCGTACCTATGTTTTTAATTAATCTATATGAGCAAATAGAGAACGAGTAAAGTTTTGTAAGGAAAACGCTAAAATAAATGTAGTCTTTGCTACTAATGTGTTCTGATATGTTGGTACGTACTCAGTCATGTTAGGTAGATATTATGTAAGTAAGTGGCACTTTTTTTTAAGACCAATTTAAAAAGGTTTGATTCAAAAGGTCTAATGATTTGATTTAATTCTTTATTGTTAAAAAGCAACCAGTTAAATAATCAACAAAAAAAGTCAAGTAGTAGTTCACAAGAAAACTGTTACCTCGTAAATTCAACACCCTTCCAAATAATACTCAAAAACGATAAAGAGTGAAGTTCGTTTTCAAAACATCATAAATCATCTTGCCAAGCTACAAGCAAATCACGTTTTATTGCACTCTTTGTCCACGCGGCCGCCGCCGCGCCGACAAACAATCCGCAACAACAAAAGACGCTACTGATTCAGATAACAATACTAACTGATTACCTTAAAAAGTTTAGAAAATGTTTGTTACCTATAAGCAAATGAAAGACAACGGAAAACGAGTGCAAGACGTATAAATATTATTAAAAATGTCACAAACAAAGGTAAAAATAAACGCTTATTTTATTACGGTAGATTACGATACTTCACCAGGATAGTCAATGACGCTATAATTGACTGAAAGTGTACTTTATTGCGCATACAAATAGCTTTTGATCACAGCAGACTTAAATTAATTTTTGAAAATGTTCCGACTGAAAAACCTAAGTACTTAGAATAATGGCTAATAGTGATACTTAAATCACCAGGAAAGTCCATGCTGCTAAGTTTTCCTGAAAAATTACATTGCTGCGCATATCATTAGCTAAATGTGATCAGAGCAGACTTAAACCCTCACCTTAAACTTAATTTTTGAAAATGTTCCTATTCAAAAAACCATAGCTAATTGGTTACTGGCTGATTGCGATTCTAATATCGCCAGGATAGTCCATGCCGCTATGTTTCCCTAAAAGAATACATTCTATTGCACAATAAAAGCTAAATTTCATCAGAGCAGACTTGAACCCTCACCTTGAACTAAATTTTTGAAAATTTTCTTACTGAAAAACCTAAGTGTCTTGTTTACTGACTGATTACGATACTTATATCGTCAGGATAGTCCATGGCGCTATGTTTCTCTGAAAGTCTACTTCATTGCGCATAATAATAGCAAGATTTTATTAGAGCAGACTTGAACCCTCACCTTGAACTTAATTTATGAAAAATAATGTTACTACTGAAAAAACCTAAGTACCTTGGTTTCTGGCTGATTACGATACTTATATCGTAAGGATAGTAAATGCCGCTATGTTTTTCTGAAAGTCTACTTCATTGCGCATAATAAAAGCATAAGGTGATCAGAGCAGACTTGAACCCTCACCTTGAACTTAATTTATGAAAAATAATGTTCCTACTGAAAAAACTTAAGTACCTTGGTTACTGGCTGATTACGATACTTATATCGCCAGGATAGTCCATGCCGCTATGTTTCCCTAAAAGAATACATTCTATTGCACAATAAAAGCTAAATTTCATCAGAGCAGACTTGAACCCTCACCTTGAACTAAATTTTTGAAAATGTTCATACTGCAAAAACCTAAGTACCTACGTTATTGGCTTATAACGATACTTATATCGCCAGGATAGTCCATGGCGCTATGTTTTTCTGAAAGAATACATTCTTTTGCACAATAAAAGCTAAATTTCATCAGAGCAGACTTGAACCCTCACCTTGATCTTAATTTATGAAAAATTATGTTCCTACTGAAAAAACTTAAGTACCTTGGTTACTTGCTGATTACGATACTTATATCGCCAGGATAGTAAATGCCGCTATGTTTTCCTGAAATTCTACTTCATTGCGCATAATAATAGCATAAAATGTTCAGAGCAGACTTGAACCCTCACCTTAAACTAAATTTTTGAAAATGATCCTACTGAAAAATATAACTACCTATATTAATGGCTGATGGTGATGCTTATTTCGCCAGGATAGTCCATGCCGCTATGTTTCCCTGAAAGAATACATTCTTCTGCACAATAAAAGCTAAATTTCATCAGAGCAGACTTGAACCCTCACCTTGAACTAAATTTTTGAAAATTTTCTGACTGAAAAAACCTCAGTGCCTTGGTTACTGGCTGATTACGATACTTATATCGTCAGGATAGTCCATGGCGCTATGTTTCTCTGAAAGTCTACTTCATTGCGCATAATAATAGCGAGATTTTATTAGAGCAGACTTGAACCCTCACCTTGAACTTAATTTATGAAAAATAATGTTACTACTGAAAAAACTCCTACTGAAAAAAGTACCTTGGTTACTGGCTGATTACGATACTTATATCGCCAGGATAGTCCATGCCGCTATGTTTTCCTAAAAGAATACATTCTATTGCACAATAAAAGCTAAATTTCATCAGAGCAGACTTGAACCCTCACCTTGAACTAAATTTTTGAAAATGTTCATACTGCAAAAACCTAAGTACCTACGTTATTGGCTTATAACGATACTTATATCGCCAGGATAGTCCATGGCGCTATGTTTTCCTGAAATTCTACTTCATTGCGCATAATAATAGAATAAAATTTTCAGAGCAGACTTGAACCCTCACCTTGAACTAAATTTTTGAAAATGATCCTACTGAAAAAATTTAACTACCTATATTAATGGCTGATGGTGATGCTTATTTCGCCAGGATAGTCCATGCCGCTATGTTTCCCTGAAAGAATACATTCTTCTGCACAATAAAAGCTAAATTTCATCAGAGCAGACTTGAACCCTCACCTTGAACTAAATTTTTGAAAATTTTCTTACTGAAAAAACCTCAGTGCCTTGGTTACTGGCTGATTACGATACTTATATCGTCAGGATAGTCCATGGCGCTATGTTTTTCTGAAAGTCTACTTCATTGCGCATAAAAATAGCAAGATTTTATTAGAGCAGACTTGAACCCTCACCTTGAACTTAATTTATGAAAAATAATGTTACTACTGAAAAAACCTAAGTACCTTGGTTTCTGGCTGATTTCGATACTTATATCGTCAGGATAGTAAATGCCGCTATGTTTTCCTGAAATTCTACTTCATTGCGCATAATAATAGCATAAAATGTTCAGAGCAGACTTGAACCCTCACCTTGAACTAAATTTTTGAAAATGATCCTACTGAAAAAATATAACTACCTATATTAATGGCTGACGGTGATGCTTATTTCGCCAGGATAGTCCATGCCGCTATGTTTCCCTGAAAGAATACATTCTTCTGCACAATAAAAGCTAAATTTCATCAGAGCAGACTTGAACCCACACCTTGAACTAAATTTTTGAAAATTTTCTTACTGAAAAAACCTATGTGTCTTGTTTACTGGCTGATTACGATACTTAAATCGCCAGGATAGTCCATGACGCTATGTTTCCCTGAAAGTCTACTTCATTGCGCATAATATGAGCAAGATTTTATTAGAGCAGACTTGAACCCTCACCTTGAACTTAATTTATGAAAAATAATGTTACTACTGAAAAAACCTAAGTACCTTGGTTTCTGGCTGATTACGATACTTATATCGTCAGGATAGTAAATGCCGCTATGTTTTTCTGAAAGTCTACTTCATTGCGCATAATAAAAGCATAAAGTGATCAGAGCAGACTTGAACCCTCACCTTGAACTTAATTTTTGAAAATTTTCTTACTGAAAAAACCTAAGTGTCTTGGTTACTGGCAGATTACGATACTTAAATCGCCAGGATAGTCCATAACGCTATGTTTCCCTGAAAGTCTACTTCATTGCGCATAATAAGAGCAAGATTTTATTAGAGCAGACTTGAACCCTCACCTTGAACTTAATTTATGAAAAATAATGTTCCTACTGAAAAAACTTAAGTACCTTGGTTACTGGCTGATTACGATACTTATATCACCAGGATAGTCCATGCCGCTATGTTTCCCTAAAAGAATACATTCTATTGCACAATAAAAGCTAAATTTCATCAGAGCAGACTTGAACCCTCACCTTGAACTAAATTTTTGAAAATTTTCTTACTGAAAAAACCTAAGTGCCTTGGTTACTGGCTGATTACGATACTTATATCGTCAGGATAGTCCATGGCGCTATGTTTCCCTGAAAGGCTACTTCATTGCGCATTATAATAACAAGATTTTATTAGAGCAGACTTGAACCCTCACCTTGAACTAATTTATGAAAAATAATGTTACTACTGAAAAAACCTAAGTACCTCGGTTTCTGGCTGATTACGATACTTATATCGTCAGGATAGTAAATGCCGCTATGTTTCCCTGAAAGAATACATTCTTCTGCATAATAAAAGCTAAATTTCATCAGAGCAGACTTGAACCCTCACCTTGAACTAAATTTTTGAAAATTTTCTTACTGAAAAAACCTAAGTGCCTTGGTTACTGGCTGATTACGATACTTAAATCGCCAGGATAGTCCATGACGCTATGTTTCCCTGAAAGTCTACTTCATTGCGCATAATATGAGCAAGATTTTATTAGAGCAGACTTGAACCCTCACCTTGAACTTAATTTATGAAAAATAATGTTACTGCTGAAAAAACCTAAGTATCTTGGTTTCTGGCTTATTACGATACTTATATCGTATGGATAGTAAATGCCGCTATGTTTCTTTGAAAGTTTACTTCATTCCGCAGAATAATAGCAAGATTTTATTAGAGCAGATTTGAACCCTCACCTTGAACTAAATTTTTGAAAATGTTCCTACTGAAAAAACCTAACTACCTAGATTAATGGCTGATGGTGATGCTTATTTCGCCAGGATAGTGCATGCCGCTATGTTTCCCTGAAAGAATACATTCTTTTGCACAATAAAAGCTAAATTTCATCAGAGCAGACTTGAACCCTCACCTTGAACTAAATTTTTGAAAATTTTCTTACTGAAAAAACCTAAGTTTCTTGGTTACTGGCTGATTACGATACTTAAATCGCCAGGATAGTCCATAACGCTATGTTTCCCTGAAAGTCTACTTCATTGCGCATAATAAGAGCCAGATTTTATTAGAGCAGACTTGAACCCTCACCTTGAACTAAATTTTTGAAAATGTTCCTACTGAAAAAACCTAACTACCTAGATTAATGGCTGACGGTGATGCTTATTTCGCCAGGATAGTGCATGCCGCTATGTTTCCCTGAAAGAATACATTCTTTTGCACAATAAAAGCTAAATTTCATCAGAGCAGACTTGATCCCTCACCTTGAACTAAATTTTTGAATATTTTCTTACTGAAAAATCCTAAGTGTCTTGGTTACTGGCTGATTACGATACTTAAATCGCTAGGATAGTCCATAACGCTATGTTTCCCTGAAAGTCTACTTCATTGCACATAATAACAGCAAGATTTTATTAGAGCAGACTTGAACCCTCACCTTGAACTTAATTTATGAAAAATAATGTTACTACTGAAAAAACCTAAGTACCTTGGTTTCTGGCTGATTTCGATACTTATATCGTCAGGATAGTAAATGCCGCTATGTTTTTCTGAAAGTCTACTTCATTGCGCATAATAAAAGCATAAGGTGATCAGAGCAGACTTGAACCCTCACCTTGAACTTAATTTATGAAAAATAATGTTCCTACTGAAAAAACTTAAGTACCTTGGTTACTGGCTGATTACGATACTTATATCGCCAGGATAGTCCATGCCGCTATGTTTCTCTGAAAGTCTACTTCATTGCGCATAATAATAGCAAGATTTTATTAGAGCAGACTTGAACCCTCACCTTGAACTAATTTATGAAAAATAATGTTACTACTGAAAAAACCTAAGTACCTCGGTTTCTGGCTGATTACGATACTTATATCGTCAGGATAGTAAATGCCGCTATGTTTCCCTGAAAGAATACATTCTTCTGCATAATAAAAGCTAAATTTCATCAGAGCAGACTTGAACCCTCACCTTGAACTAAATTTTTGAAAATTTTCTTACTGAAAAAACCTAAGTGCCTTGGTTACTGGCTGATTACGATACTTAAATCGCCAGGATAGTCCATGACGCTATGTTTCCCTGAAAGTCTACTTCATTGCGCATAATATGAGCAAGATTTTATTAGAGCAGACTTGAACCCTCACCTTGAACTTAATTTATGAAAAATAATGTTACTGCTGAAAAAACCTAAGTATCTTGGTTTCTGGCTTATTACGATACTTATATCGTATGGATAGTAAATGCCGCTATGTTTCTTTGAAAGTTTACTTCATTCCGCAGAATAATAGCAAGATTTTATTAGAGCAGATTTGAACCCTCACCTTGAACTAAATTTTTGAAAATGTTCCTACTGGAAAAAACCTAACTACCTAGATTAATGGCTGATGGTGATGCTTATTTCGCCAGGATAGTGCATGCCGCTATGTTTCCCTGAAAGAATACATTCTTTTGCACAATAAAAGCTAAATTTCATCAGAGCAGACTTGAACCCTCACCTTGAACTAAATTTTTGAAAATTTTCTTACTGAAAAAACCTAAGTTTCTTGGTTACTGGCTGATTACGATACTTAAATCGCTAGGATAGTCCATAACGCTATGTTTCCCTGAAAGTCTACTTCATTGCACATAATAACAGCAAGATTTTATTAGAGCAGACTTGAACCCTCACCTTGAACTTAATTTATGAAAAATAATGTTACTACTGAAAAAACCTAAGTACCTTGGTTACTGGCTGATTACGATACTTATATCGCCAGGATAGTCCATGCCGCTATGTTTCCCTAAAAGAATACATTCTATTGCACAATAAAAGCTAAATTTCATCAGAGCAGACTTGAACCCTCACCTTGAACTAAATTTTTGAAAATGTTCATACTGCAAAAACCTAAGTACCTACGTTATTGGCTTATAACGATACTTATATCGCCAGGATAGTCCATGGCGCTATGTTTTCCTGAAATTCTACTTCATTGCGCATAATAATAGAATAAAATGTTCAGAGCAGACTTGAACCCTCACCTTGAACTAAATTTTTGAAAATGATCCTACTGAAAAAATATAACTACCTATATTAATGGCTGATGGTGATGCTTATTTCGCCAGGATAGTCCATGCCGCTATGTTTCCCTAAAAGAATCCATTCTTTTGCACAATAAAAGCTAAATTTCATCAGAGCAGACTTGAACCCTCACCTTGAACTAAATTTTTGAAAATTTTCTTACTGAAAAAACCTCAGTGCCTTGGTTACTGGCTGATTACGATACTTATATCGTCAGGATAGTCCATGGCGCTATGTTTCTCTGAAAGTCTACTTCATTGCGCATAAAAATAGCAAGATTTTATTAGAGCAGACTTGAACCCTCACCTTGAACTTAATTTATGAAAAATAATGTTACTACTGAAAAAACCTAAGTACCTTGGTTTCTGGCTGATTTCGATACTTATATCGTCAGGATAGTAAATGCCGCTATGTTTTCCTGAAATTCTACTTCATTGCGCATAATAATAGCATAAAATGTTCAAAGCAGACTTGAACCCTCACCTTGAACTAAATTTTTGAAAATGATCCTACTGAAAAAATATAACTACCTATATTAATGGCTGACGGTGATGCTTATTTCGCCAGGATAGTCCATGCCGCTATGTTTCCCTGAAAGAATACATTCTTCTGCACAATAAAAGCTAAATTTCATCAGAGCAGACTTGAACCCTCACCTTGAACTAAATTTTTGAAAATTTTCTTACTGAAAAAACCTCAGTGCCTTGGTTACTGGCTAAATACGATACTTATATCGTCAGGATAGTCCATGGCGCTATGTTTCTCTGAAAGTCTACTTCATTGCGCATAAAAATAGCAAGATTTTATTAGAGCAGACTTGAACCCTCACCTTGAACTTAATTTATGAAAAATAATGTTACTACTGAAAAAACCTAAGTACCTTGGTTTCTGGCTGATTACGATACTTATATCGTCAGGATAGTAAATGCCGCTATGTTTTTCTGAAAGTCTACTTCATTGCGCATAATAAAAGCATAAGGTGATCAGAGCAGACTTGAACCCTCACCTTGAACTTAATTTATGAAAAATAATGTTCCTACTGAAAAAACTTAAGTACCTTGGTTACTGGCTGATTACGATACTTATATCGCCAGGATAGTCCATGCCGCTATGTTTCCCTAAAAGAATACATTCTATTGCACAATAAAAGCTAAATTTCATCAGAGCAGACTTGAACCCTCACCTTGAACTAAATTTTTGAAAATGTTCATACTGCAAAAACCTAAGTACCTACGTTATTGGCTTATAACGATACTTATATCGCCAGGATAGTCCATGGCGCTATGTTTTTCTGAAAGAATACATTCTTTTGCACAATAAAAGCTAAATTTCATCAGAGCAGACTTGAACACTCACCTTGAACTAAATGTTTGAAAATTTTCTTACTGAAAAAACTTAAGTGTCTTGGTTACTGGCTGATAACGATACTTAAATCGCCAGGATAGTCCATGACGCTATGTTTCCCTAAAAGTCTACTTCAATGCGCATAATAAGAGCCAGATTTTAGTAGAGCAGACTTGAACCCTCACCTTGAACTAAATTTTTGAAAATGATCCTACTGAAAAAATATAACTACCTATATTAATGGCTGATGGTGATGCTTATTTCGCCAGGATAGTCCATGCCGCTATGTTTCCCTGAAAGAATACATTCTTTTGCACAAGAAAAGCTAAATTTCATCAGAGCAGACTTGAACCCTCACCTTGAACTAAATTTTTGAAAATTTTCTTACTGAAAAAACCTCAGTGCCTTGGTTACTGGCTGATTACGATACTTATATCGTCAGGATAGTCCATGGCGCTATGTTTCTCTGAAAGTCTACTTCATTGCGCATAAAAATAGCAAGATTTCATTAGAGCAGACTTGAACCCTCACCTTGAACTTAATTTATGAAAAATAATGTTACTACTGAAAAAACCTAAGTACCTTGGTTTCTGGCTGATTACGATACTTATATCGTCAGGATAGTAAATGCCGCTATGTTTTTCTGAAAGTCTACTTCATTGCGCATAATAAAAACATAAGGTGATCAGAGCAGACTTAAACCCTCACCTTGAACTTAATTTATGAAAAATAATGTTCCTACTGAAAAAACTTAAGTACCTTGGTTACTGGCTGATTACGATACTTATATCGCCAGGATAGTCCATGCCGCTATGTTTCCCTAAAAGAATACATTCTATTGCACAATAAAAGCTAAATTTCATCAGAGCAGACTTGAACCCTCACCTTGAACTAAATTTTTGAAAATGTTCATACTGCAAAAACCTAAGTACCTACGTTATTGGCTTATAACGATACTTATATCGCCAGGATAGTCCATGGCGCTATGTTTTTCTGAAAGAATACATTCTTTTGCACAATAAAAGCTAAATTTCATCAGAGCAGACTTGAACCCTCACCTTGAACTAAATGTTTGAAAATTTTCTTACTGAAAAAACTTAAGTGTCTTGGTTACTGGCTGATTACGATACTTAAATCGCCAGGATAGTCCATGACGCTATGTTTCCCTGAAAGTCTACTTCATTGCGCATAATAAGAGCCAGATTTTATTAGAGCAGACTTGAACCCTCACCTTGAACTAAATTTTTGAAAATGTTCCTACTGAAAAAACCTAACTACCTAGATTAATGGCTGATGGTGATGCTTATTTCGCCAGGATAGTGCATGCCGCTATGTTTCCCTGAAAGAATACATTCTTTTGCACAAGAAAAGCTAAATTTCATCAGAGCAGACTTGAACCCTCACCTTGAACTAAATTTTTGAAAATTTTCTGACTGAAAAAACCTAAGTGCCTTGGTTACTGGCTGATTACGATACTTATATCATCAGGATAGTCCATGGCGCTATGTTTCCCTGAAAGTCTACTTCATTGCACATAATAATAGCAAGATTTTATTAGAGCAGACTTGAACCCTCACCTTGATCTTAATTTATGAAAAATTATGTTCCTACTGAAAAAACTTAAGTACCTTGGTTACTTGCTGATTACGATACTTATATCGCCAGGATAGTAAATGCCGCTATGTTTTCCTGAAATTCTACTTTATTGCGCATAATAGTAGCATAAAATGTTCAGAGCAGACTTGAACCCTCACCTTGAACTAAATTTTTGAAAATGATCCTACTGAAAAAATATAACTACCTATATTAATGGCTGATGGTGATGCTTATTTCGCCAGGATAGTCCATGCCGCTATGTTTCCCTGAAAGAATACATTCTTCTGCACAATAAAAGCTAAATTTCATCAGAGCAGACTTGAACCCTCACCTTGAACTAAATTTTTGAAAATTTTCTTACTGAAAAAACCTAAGTGCCTTGGTTACTGGCTGATTACGATACTTATATCGTCAGGATTGTCCATGGCGCTATGTTTCTCTGAAAGTCTACTTCATTGCGCATAATAATAGCAAGATTTTATTAGAGCAGACTTGAACCCTCACCTTGAACTAAATTTTTGAAAATGTTCCTACTGAAAAAACCTAACTACCTAGATTAATGGCTGATGGTGATGCTTATTTCGCCAGGATAGTGCATGCCGCTATGTTTCCCTGAAAGAATACATTCTTCTGCACAATAGAAGCTAAATTTCATCAGAGCAGACTTGAACCCTCACCTTGAACTAAATTTTTGAAAATTTTCTGACTGAAAAAACCTAAGTGCCTTGGTTACTGGCTGATTACGATACTTATATCGTCAGGATAGTCCATGGCGCTATGTTTCCCTGAAAGGCTACTTTATTGCACATAATAATAGCAAGATTTTATTAGAGCAGACTTGAACCCTCACCTTGAACTAAATTTTTGAAAATTAATCTACTGAAAAAATATAACTACCTATATTAATGGCTGATGTTGATGCTTATTTCGCCAGGATAGTAAATGCCGCTATGTTTTCCTGAAATTCTACTTCATTGCGCATAATAATAGCATAAAACGTTCAGAGCAGACTTGAACCCTCACCTTGAACTAAATTTTTGAAAATTAATCTACTGAAAAAATATTACTACCTATATTAATGGCTGATGTTGATGCTTATTTCGCCAGGATAGTCCATGCCGCTATGTTTCCCTGAAAGAATACATTCTTCTGCACAATAAAAGCTTAATTTCATCAGAGCAGACTTGAACCCTCACCTTGAACTAAATTTTTGAAAATTTTCTTACTGAAAAAACCTAAGTGCCTTGGTAACTGGCTGATTACGATACTTATATCGTCAGGATAGTAAATGCCGCTATGTTTCCCTAAAAGTCTACTTCATTGCGCATTATAATAGCAAGATTTTATTAGAGCAGACTTGAACCCTCACCTTGATCTTAATTTATGAAAAATAATGTCACGGCCGCTGTCAAGTGTCAAACGTAAAGAAGGCATTCGAAAATTCGGCCGGCTCATTAACAACCGCCGTGGTCTTACGGTCTAAGGTTCCGCCTCCCATGCTGGGGGGTGACGGTTCGAATCCGATCCGCGCCAAAAATATTTCTAGATTTTTGTGTTTTTAGAAATGTTCTAGAAGGAAGAGAGAGAAGGAATATTTAAAAAGGGACAAAAGGTGAACGTGTCTAGGAACTTCGAGAAAGGAGGCGAAATTACGAATATTTGAAAAGAACCAGAAAAGTGGGCGTGTCTTCGATCGGTTTCGAAAAAGGAACGCGGGGTTAGAACTATCTGGAGGAAAACAATCGAGTAAAGAAAAGAAGATCGAAAAAAGGGTATTCCGGAATGTTCTGCGGGATATAAAAAGGCGGCGAATTTCGACTGGCGGCAGTATTTGATTTAACAGTGAACAGTGCGAAATAAAAGGAAGAAAAGTAAAAGTGGAAAAGTACTAGTGAAGAGAAAAGTGCTAAGAGTGGAACAGTGAGTAGACTAGTGTCAGTGTAGTGCGTGACGTCATAGTGTCGGTGTAGTACGTGACGTCATAGTGTCAGTGTGGTGCGTGTCGTCATAGTGTCGTGCGTCGTGACGTCATAGCCGTGACGCGTGTCGGGTCGTCACAGTAGTGACGTAGTGGACTGTGAACAGTGACAGTAAGTGGTGCACGGGGAATCCCTGCGAGGAGGACCCGGTGAAGTGAACCGAATAGGGGAACCTCTGTGAGGTGGACCGTTTGTAAGTGTATCCCAAATAAACTCTGTAAAATTGGACTTAGCGTTTCACTCCAATCCCGTAACCCGTCGCTCGTAACATTTGGTGTCAGAAGTGTGGGATTGGAGTAAGATGCCGCTGGTGCCAAAAGAGTTAAAGGGTGTCACCACCCGGGCCATGTCGGAAGCGCGGCAGGAAGGTGCGGCCCTTGTTACTGAGGTGCAGCGAACCCCAGAGAGAAGACCTGAGGGAGGTGAAGTGCAGCGCACTCCGGAACAAAACCCAGGAAACTTCCTCTGTCAAATCCAGCGCATGATGGAGGAACAACTGCGCGCACTGAAAGAGGAACAGGCTCGCTGTCAGGAAGATCAAGCTCGTCGTCAAGAGGAACAGGCAGCTCGCCGCCAGGAGGAACAGGTTCGCCGGCAGGAGGAACAGGCTCGCCGGCAGGAGGAACAGCTGCGCGCACTGAAAGAGGAGCAGGCTTGCCGTCAGGAGGAACAGGCTCGCCGCCAGGAGGAACAAATGCGCACGATGCAGGAGGCGCTTCATAAAGATATCACGAAAGGCTTGCGCCAGGCAGTAGAGAGAGTCGAAGCTGTAGAAGGAAGGCTGGATCGCGTGGAGGGTGAGTTTGCCAAAATCCGGCGAGAGGTTGAACAGGGCAAATCTCACAGCCGTGTCGCTGCTGTTTTTGACTCACCCATACAGCCGAAAGGCGTGAAGACTCCGGTTTACGATGGACTGACGTCATGGCCCGCCTTTAAGCTACAGTTTTTGACAGCGATGAAAGTTAATGGCTGGGGCAAGGAGGAGGCGGAGCCTGCGTTGATATTAGCACTCCAGGGACAGGCTCTCACAGTACTAGAAGCCGTGGGTGCTGGAGGAAACCTGTCGTTTGACAATCTTTTTGGAGCTCTGGAGGCTAGATTCGGCGATGGACATATGGAACACGCGTATCGGGCGCGGTTGAAGGAACGTAACCAACATGCTAACGAGAGTCTGCAACAGTGGTCCGTGGAAGTGGAGAAGCTCGTGCGGAAGGCTTTTCAGTCGTCACCGGCAGTCATCGATAACATGCTCCTGCAGACCTTTACGGATGGGATACGGGACCCGGAGGTGCGAGCTGCAGTGCGACTTGGGCACCATGTTACACTCAGGGACGCTGTTGCTCATGCATTGGAAGTTGAAGCTGTACGTCAGGATCCTCGTTCCGGTCGACGCAGGGAGATTGTGGTGACTGGAGCGTCAGCGCCGAGAAATCGGAGTGACAATTATTTATGCTACAAGTGTGGTGAACAAGGGCATATTCGTAGCTCCTGTCCGAACCGATCAGGCCGCCGTTATGTGTGCTACAAGTGTGGTGAACGAGGGCATATTCGCAGCTCCTGCCCGGGGCGCACAGGCCGTCGTTATGTGTGCTACGAGTGTGGTGAACGGGGGCATATTCGCAGTTCCTGCCCGAAGCGTACAGGTCGTCGGGACATAGGGGTCTCGACTGATGAGCAGCAGGAGAACTGGAGGACGTTGGCCGGCTATGTTGCGAACCCAATCATTAGAGTCAAACAGACATCAGACGGAAATAGTCTGTTAGTCGAAGGAGAGGTCAATGGTAGAATCTGTCAACTAACTTTGGATACCGGAGCTTCGAGAACAGTGATCAATACTCGACTGATAAACGAGATGGAAAGTTATCAGAAACGACTTCTGCAACAAACCAACCTGCAGTTAACAACAGCTACCGGCCAGCGCATACCTGTCAACGGGCAGTTGGGAGTTTCAATTAAGATCGGGGAAACTCCTTTCAAACATGAGGTGATTGTAGCTGAAATAGTGGACGATTGCATCATTGGCTTAGATTTCTTACAAAATCACCAGTGCAGTATAGACATGAAAAACGGAGTGCTACGGTGTAACACAGAGGAGGTTCCGATGAAAGGTGGATCGTTGGGAAAGGTCTACTGTGTGAGAAGAACAGTTCTCAAACCTAGATCACAGACCTTGGTACCTGTCGTTTTGCCCAAGAGTAACGATGGGAGATTACCACGGAGATGTGCTGTGATAGAGAAAGTTAAAACTGAAACTTCTTGGATTCCGGCAAGGACAGTTGTTGGATCAGTTTCATCTACCTCAATCCCGATACTTAACGTTGGAGATGTGGACCTGACGATTGAGAAGGGGGAGGTTGTTGGTCACTGTGAGGAAGTTTTATGGTTACGACAATGTGTGGAAAACCCCCCTAGGAAACATAAGGTTGAGGAGAATGTAGTGACCAAAGTTATGGAAGACTCCAGCAGGGACCTGACTAAGCTACAGGCTGTGAAAGCGAAGAACTTGCTGCGGCGTTTTTCAGACCTGTTCTCCCAGAACGACGCAGATATTGGTAGAACAGACTTGGTGAAGCACACGATTAATACGGGAGATGTAGCGCCAATCAAGCAACGACCTAGGCGCATTCCGTTTGCTCGTGAGAAGGAAGTGGAGGGAATGATAGAGGACATGAGAAGGAATAACATCATCGAACCTTCATCAAGTCCCTGGTGTTCACCTGTAGTTCTCGTCAAGAAAAAGGATGGCTCAACGAGATTTTGTGTGGATTATCGGCAGTTGAATGAAGTGACGAAGAAAGACAGCTACCCCTTGCCAAGGATCGACGACACCTTAGACACTTTGAATGGAATGAAATGGTTTTCAACGCTCGATCTGAAAAGTGGGTACTGGCAAGTGGACGTAGACCCTAAAGACAAGGAGAAAACCGCGTTTTCCACCGGGAAAGGACTGTGGCAGTTCAAGGTAATGCCATTTGGATTGAGTAACGCCCCTGCGACTTTCGAGAGATTGATGGAGCATGTCCTAGCTGGAATTCTGGGTGACACGTGTCTTGTCTACCTGGACGACATCATCATTGTTGGTCGAGACTTTGATGACCACCTGAAAAAGTTGGAGAAAGTCTTCGAAAGACTACGTGGAGCCAATCTTAAATTAAGTCCAAAAAAATGTTCTTTCTTCAAACGACAGGTCAATTACCTCGGACATGTAATCTCTGAGAGAGGAGTCGAGACCGACCCTGCCAAAACTGCCGCTGTGAGGGAGTGGCCAACACCGAAAGATAAGACACAAGTTAGAGCTTTTCTTGGACTCTGCTCTTACTATCGTCGTTTTGTGAAAGGGTTTTCGGACATCGCAAAGCCGCTACATCGACTTACGGAAGAAAAGAGGACGTTCACATGGGATTCAGAATGTGAAGAGGCTTTTATGGAGTTAAAGGAACGTCTGAGTAAGGCACCAATTCTTGGATATCCCGATGTCCAGGGTGAATTTGTTGTAGACGCAGACGCCAGTAACGTCGGGATTGGAGGTGTGCTCTCGCAGCGACATGGTGAAAAGGAAACTGTAATAGCCTACTTCAGCAAGTCATTATCTAGACCTGAGAGGAACTACTGTGTAACTAGACGAGAATTATTGGCCGTGGTGAAGACTGTACAACACTTCAAGAAGTATCTGCTGGGACGTAAATTTTTAGTAAGAACAGACCACGCCGCGCTGAAATGGTTACTCCAATTTAAGAACCCGGAAGGTCAAGTTGCAAGATGGTTGGAGCAACTACAGGAATTCAACTTTGAAGTAGAACATCGAAGTGGAAAAGTTCACTCCAATGCAGATGCACTGTCAAGAAGACCATGTCCAGAAGATTGTAAGCATTGCAGCAAGCAGGAAGGGAAGGAAACGGTTTCACTCAGGGTTATTAGAACTGATGCCATCAACGATGAGTGGGGAAACGAGGCAATGCGTCGCGAACAGGAAAATGACTCAGGAGTCGGGCCAATCCTAAACTGGTTAAGGAGTGATGGTTCTAAGCCCCAGTGGAGTGAGGTGGCAAGGTACGGGGCAGTCACGAAGGGGCTGTGGGCTCAGTGGAAGAGCCTCGTCATACATAACGGATTACTCTGTAGAAAATGGGAGACATCGGATGGAAAAGACTCGTATCTGCAGTTGGTGGTCCCACACGCTAAGGTGAAAGAAATTCTGCGAGTTTTTCATGATGGTACTTCCGGAGGGCATTTGGGTGTAAAGAAAACCTTGGAGAAAGTAAAGGAAAGATTTTACTGGTTGCATTGCAGAGACGATGTGGAAGATTGGTGCCGCAAGTGCACAGTCTGTGCAGCTGTAAAGGGACCTCATACGAGGAGCAGGGCAGCAATGAGAATTTATAATGTTGGGGCGCCTTGGGAGCGAATCGCTTTGGACGTCGCGGGACCATTTCCAGTCACTAAATCGGGAAACCGGTATATACTCGTGGTAATGGATTATTTCACAAAGTGGCCAGAAGTATTTGCCATTCCAAATCAGGAAGCGGTCACTGTGGCTACGAAGTTGGTGAATGAAGTTTTCTGCCGGTTCGGGGTTCCGTTGGAAATGCACAGTGATCAAGGCAGGAACTTTGAGTCACAGTTATTCCAGGAAGTTTGCAAAATTTTCGGAATCCACAAGATCCGGACTACTCCTTATCACCCTCAGTCCGACGGCATGGTGGAGAGATTCAATCAAACCTTGGAACGGCATCTTGCGAAGGTCGTCGATAACCATCAGGATAACTGGGACGAGTACATACCTCTTTTCCTGTTGGCCTACCGAACCGCTGTTCATGAGAGTACTTCGGCAACTCCAGCAATAGCAAACTTCGGGAGAGAGCTGAAGCTTCCAGCAGATTTGCTATCAGGATGCGCACCAGGCACTCCTAAAAGTATCAGTGACTATGTGAGCGAACTGCGGGAAAAAATGGTCGACATTTATGAACAACTTCGAGAAGCAGGTCAAAACTCAAGTGACCGTTCAAAGACACGATATGACCGAAAAGCGAACTATGCTGGGTTTGAGGAAGGAACATCAGTTTGGCTGCATAATCCAGTTCGGAGGAAAGGGAAGAGTCCGAAGTTGCAGGCAAGTTGGGAAGGGCCGTATGAGGTAGTAACTAGGATAAATGACGTCACCTATCGAATTCGACGATCGCCAAGGAGCCCGTTGAAGATAGTGCACGTGGATCGATTAGCTCGATATTTCGGCACTAATGATGCTCGGGACGAGCAAGACTAAGGGAGGGGCAGTGTCACGGCCGCTGTCAAGTGTCAAACGTAAAGAAGGCATTCGAAAATTCGGCCGGCTCATTAACAACCGCCGTGGTCTTACGGTCTAAGGTTCCGCCTCCCATGCTGGGGGGTGACGGTTCGAATCCGATCCGCGCCAAAAATATTTCTAGATTTTTGTGTTTTTAGAAATGTTCTAGAAGGAAGAGAGAGAAGGAATATTTAAAAAGGGACAAAAGGTGAACGTGTCTAGGAACTTCGAGAAAGGAGGCGAAATTACGAATATTTGAAAAGAACCAGAAAAGTGGGCGTGTCTTCGATCGGTTTCGAAAAAGGAACGCGGGGTTAGAACTATCTGGAGGAAAACAATCGAGTAAAGAAAAGAAGATCGAAAAAAGGGTATTCCGGAATGTTCTGCGGGATATAAAAAGGCGGCGAATTTCGACTGGCGGCAGTATTTGGTTTTACAGTGAACAGTGCGAAACAAAAGGAAGAAAAGTAAAAGTGGAAAAGTACTAGTGAAGAGAAAAGTGCTAAGAGTGGAACAGTGAGTAGACTAGTGTCAGTGTAGTGTGTGACGTCATAGTGTCGTACGTCTTGACGTCATAGTGTCGTACGTCGTGACGTCATAGCCGTGACGCGTGTCGTGTCGTCACAGTAGTGACGTAGTGGACTGTGAACAGTGACAGTAAGTGGTGCACGGGGAATCCCTGCGAGGAGGACCCGGTGAAGTGAACCGTTTAGGGGAACCTCTGCGAGGTGGACCGTTTGTAAGTTTAACCCAAATAAACTCTGTAAAATTTGGACTTAGCGTTTCACTCCAATCCCGGAACCCGTAGCTCGTAACAATAATGTTACTTCTGAAAAAACCTAAGTACCTTGGTTTCTGGCTGATTACGATACTTATATCGTCAGGATAGTAAATGCCGCTATGTTTCCCTGAAAGTCTTCATCATTGCGCATAATAATAGCAAGATTTTATTAGAGCAGACTTGAACCCTCACCTTGAACTAAATGTTTGAAAATTTTCTTACTGAAAAAACTTAAGTGTCTTGGTTACTGGCTGATTACGATACTTAAATCGCCAGGATAGTCCATGACGCTATGTTTCCCTGAAAGTCTACTTCAATGCGCATAATAAGAGCCAGATTTTATTAGAGCAGACTTGAACCCTCACCTTGAACTAAATTTTTGAAAATGATCCTACTGAAAAAATATAACTACCTATATTAATGGCTGATGGTGATGCTTATTTCGCCAGGACAGTCCATGCCGCTATGTTTCCCTGAAAGAATACATTCTTCTGCACAATAAAAGCTAAATTTCATCAGAGCAGACTTGAACCCTCACCTTGAACTAAATTTTTGAAAATTTTCTTACTGAAAAAACCTCAGTGCCTTGGTTACTGGCTGATTACGATACTTATATCGTCAGGATAGTCCATGGCGCTATGTTTCTCTGAAAGTCTACTTCATTGCGCATAATAAGAGCCAGATTTTATTAGAGCAGACTTGAACCCTCACCTTGAACTTAATTTATGAAAAATAATGTTACTACTGAAAAAACCTAAGTACCTTGGTTTCTGGCTGATTACGATACTTATATCGTCAGGATAGTAAATGCCGCTATGTTTCCCTGAAAGTCTACTTCATTGCGCATAATAATAGCAAGATTTTATTAGAGCAGACTTGAACCCTCACCTTGATCTTAATTTATGAAAAATTATGTTCCTACTGAAAAAACTTAAGTACCTTGGTTACTGGCTGATTACGATACTTATATCGCCAGGATAGTCCATGCCGCTATGTTTCTCTAAAAGAATACATTCTATTGCACAATAAAAGCTAAATTTCATCAGAGCAGACTTGAACCCTCACCTTGAACTAAATTTTTGAAAATGTTCATACTGCAAAAACCTAAGTACCTACGTTATTGGCTTATAACGATACTTATATCGCCAGGATAGTCCATGACGCTATGTTTTTCTGAAAGAATACATTCTTTTGCACAATAAAAGCTAAATTTCATCAGAGCAGACTTGAACCCTCACCTTGAACTAAATGTTTGAAAATTTTCTTACTGAAAAAACTTAAGTGTCTTGGTTACTGGCTGATTACGATACTTAAATCGCCAGGATAGTCCATGACGCTATGTTTCCCTGAAAGTCTACTTCATTGCGCATAATAAGAGCCAGATTTTATTAGAGCAGACTTGAACCCTCACCTTGAACTAAATTTTTGAAAATGTTCCTACTGAAAAAACCTAACTACCTAGATTAATGGCTGATGGTGATGCTTATTTCGCCAGCATAGTGCATGCCGCTATGTTTCCCTGAAAGAATACATTCTTTTGCACAATAAAAGCTAAATTTCATCAGAGCAGACTTGAACCCTCACCTTGAACTAAATTTTTGAAAATTTTCTGACTGAAAAAACCTAAGTGCCTTGGTTACTGGCTGATTACGATACTTATATCATCAGGATAGTCCATGGCGCTATGTTTCTCTGAAAGTCTACTTCATTGCGCATAATAAGAGCCAGATTTTATTAGAGCAGACTTGAACCCTCACCTTGAACTTAATTTATGAAAAATAATGTTACTACTGAAAAAACCTAAGTACCTTGGTTTCTGGCTGATTACGATACTTATATCGTCAGGATAGTAAATGCCGCTATGTTTCCCTGAAAGTCTACTTCATTGCGCATAATAATAGCAAGATTTTATTAGAGCAGACTTGAACCCTCACCTTGAACTTAATTTATGAAAAATAATGTTCCTACTGAAAAAACTTAAGTACCTTGGTTACTGGCTGATTACGATACTTATATCGCCAGGATAGTAAATGCCGCTATGTTTTCCTGAAAGTCTACTTCATTGCGCATAATAATAGCATAAGATGATTAGAGCAGACTTGAACCGTCACCTTGAACTAATTTTTTGAAAATGTTCCTACTTAAAAACCTAAGTGCCTTGGTAACTGGCTGATTACGATACTTTTTGGCCAGGGTTATCCGTGTCGCTATGTTTTCCTGAAAGACTACATATTTGTGCATACTATTAGCTATACTAGCTCAGAGCAGACTTCAACTCTCACCTTGAACTTTTAATATTAAATTTTCACGTTTTCACAAATTATTTTTAATTTTTTATTTATCACATTTTTGATGTTGTTGCTGTCTATATTTCTCGTTTGTATCATTTTCCCGGCTATTGGGTTCTTATTTGGACTATTTTTTTTGACGACTTTTTATTTTGTCGGATAATAGTGGCCGATAACTTTTTGGCCGCTAACTTCACACCGGTCTCGACTCAAATGTATGCAACAGTAGATTTGTTTCTTGCTCCGATCGGTTTGCTGCCATAGTAAAAGTTGTTCAGTTTGATGGGTAGACTCTTAGTTTAAAAGGATGCCAATGATATCAATTTCACCCTGTATACAACGTGTTAATGAATTAACGCAAAACTAGAAAGTAGTTTGTTTAGAATCGAGAGCAGAATCGAATTATCATGGTTTCAACACAGGTAATTTTAATCAAATTATTAAATAATTTTTTTGCAAAATTTAAAATTTTCTGAACCCGATTTCAACCCACCGCATGGGCACACTCACCCTACTTACTACCAAAACAAGATTATAAAAATGTATCCATGAGTACGTTAGCGCTTTCTTTCAGTGCTGAAATGATAACAAATCATTTTTGCCTCAAAACTTAAAATGCGAATAATGTTAATTATCAAAATAATGAAATTATTGTTTCAATCTAATTATTTTGTTATTAATCAGTTGGGGTGTATGAGGTTTTGCACTAATTCATTAACACGTTGTATATTTCCACTTTCTAGTAAACTAAAAATGAAATTTAATCAATTCCAGGTAAAGGAGATGTTCGTAAAGCTCTCCTGAAGACCATTGCGGAGCTGGCTGGTGGTCTGATGGTCTTCAAGTACGTCCAGATGTACTGGGCTCTGGAGATATCTGAGACTCACAAGGACAAGGCTATAGAGGACTGCAAGGCTGATTTGCAGGTTTGTCTTGTTTGGTTTGTGTTTGCTGTGGATGCGATAGTCAGGCAAAATCATGCGCGACAGTCTTGGAGAGCACGGACGTAGGTAGCACGTGCGACTGCCTTGTGTTACCGGTGAGCGGTGCGCGCTCCCCTTCCCCGCTATACCACCCGCCCCCCGCTAACATCTTGAATATCTAGCCCAGTGGCGTAGCGTGGTTTTCTGTCACAGATAGATTTTGCCGCCCCCTTATGAAGACCTACACAAAAAAATAATGGAGCGAGCGAAGCGAGCTCGACATTTTTTTTGCACAACTATGTTGTGGCAACTATCTTTTAGTTTATCCATGCATAAATAGAATCTTAGAGCGATAGAAGCGACCTCTTCTTTTCTCCTCAAATACGAATCGGTTGGAGTTGGAGCCAAAGCTTTTTACATACAATACATGTAGTAACGTAAGTAAAAGCTCCCAGCGAAGCAAGCTCGACATTTTTAGCCACTTCTTAGCTGTGGTGTGGTCACAATTCAGAACTCTTTCGGTTTATGTGTAGGTACGTAATTAAAAAAAATATTTAGAGCGAGCGAAGCGAATTGATTATAGACAGTGCTCAATCAATCTATATTTTTCCCGAATTTACCGCCCCCAGCTAAGTGCCGCCCGGGGCATTGCCCCCCCTCACTACGCTACAGACCTCGCCTCTCCCAACGTCTGTGCCCCGCGGGACGATCGAGTACTAACTTGTCTATTAGTTATTGATTAATTAATGAATTAATATTGCATGTACTTCAATGTAGGATGCTGATGCTTGCGTTGAACTTTATTTATCGTTTTGTTTTTGGGTGTGCATTTAATGAAGCTTTAATTACTACATATTTGAATGGTAACTGAAAATCTATTAGAAGTCAATTTGAAATCTTTGCTATTTAAATGTTCTTCGTAGGTAGGTACTACAGCTGAAAGATTAAAAAAGTATTGCAAAGCATACAATACACAAACTCGTTAGCCCTCTGAGACGGTCCGAGACATTGCTACAACTAATTGGCTTAAAAGGTATAATTATAGCAAGCTGACCAGCCTGCGTAACATGACAGTAGGTCTACCATGAGTTGCTATAGTAAATTCATTAAACGCAACTAAATTCGTTTTCGTAAATTATTTGTATTGAATTCAGTACAGCGCCTCTGGCAGATAGTTATGTAACTAAAATTTGACTAAAATCCGCACCATGAGTTGTTGTAGTTAACAATCGCCGTTAATGTAACTAAAATGACACTACACTTATTGAGGTGAGAGCGACACAGGTCACTTCTAAACGTCAAATTTGAGTGAAGAGAGACAGTGACAGCTGAGAGAGCGAGATGTACCTAGCGGCATGCCTGTATAATAGAAAGAGATACGTGACGCGAGGCAATAGAACCGTTTTTGGGGATTTGGAGTCCTGGTAAAAATTCGGTTTCTGTGAATAATCGTGAACCTAAAGTGAAATCGTAGATAATTTTGTGAAATATACTAACACTGTTTCATTAAATTATTCACCATTTCACGTTAGATTGAGAATTATACACAGAAATCGAATTTTTACCCTGCCGAGGACTCCAAAAAAACGTCCAAAAACGGTTACATTTGACAACTCATGTCACTTACTCTTGAGATACTATGGAGATAGCCGCCAACTTGACGTTTAGAAGTGACCTGTGTCGCTCTCACCTCTGATGTCATGTTACGCAGGCAGGGGTGCGGTTTATTGAATGTCACCGGCTTGAACGGTTTTTAAATCTCACACAAAAGCCTTCTCACACCCATGAGTTCAATACGAGTGGGAAGGAGCACTCATATTGAACTCATTGGGTTGGAAATTTTAGTCACCGGTGAGATTAAAAAATGCGAACTTTGGGAAATCGTTGAATATCGGCAATTTTACTCAGCCAGTGACTTTCAAAAATCGCACTCCAGGGTCCACTTTTAGCATTATAAATAAATTTATTTGACTACTACGTAAATGTGTATTTTAAACATTTCAAACATTATTATAATTACCTATTAAAATTTTAGCGGCGGTTATGATGGTGTTCTGTAGTACGTAAATACAATTTTAAAAGGTTATTGAAATATTTTAATATTTCATGCCAAAGCAAACATTGAAATTAGTTGGTTTTCAGTTACTAATACAATGTTATTTGATTGTTGTATGGCTTGCACTCAAAAGCAAATCGAAGAAACAATGATTTCCGATTTGTCTAAAAGAGGTGCTATATTATTTGTCCTTTCCAGACAAGGCTGCATTTGTTGTAGATGCAAGCACTTGAGTCCGTTAGGGCACATGTTTTGTACAAAGGTGTTAAAAATGCATGCAAATGTATAGATGAACTTGTTAGTATAGAATCGATAAGAAGTCATAAGCCTGTACCTAACCTAACCTTACTAAAATACCACTATCTCAAGAAGTTGGTGCGTGCCATCGCACGTGAAATTGCCAGTGAGCGGCGCACGCTTCCCGTCGTCCCCGCTACACCATTCGCCCCCCGTTAATATCTAGAGTACCTCGCCTCCCTCTACGTCCGTGCCCCGCGGAAGATCGCGCACAAACTTGTCTAGGTATCATCATCGTCATCATCTCAGCCAATGGACGTCCACTGCTGGACATGGCCTCCCCCAAGGATCGCCACAGTTCATTCGACCAAGCGTAATAGACCAGACCCTGTACCCGCACTTTCGATGTTCGCTACATCGCCACTGTTTCGGTCCGCACTTCATTGGAATAGAGTTGACATTAGAACGAAAATGTTCACGCAATTGCGAAGTTAGAATGTGCGGGTAGACCCTCTGCGGAAGTTCGATGTCCCGTACGGCAATCCAACGACCGGTAGGTTCTAGGTATATTTTTGAAATTCTCATAATATCTGATTCTACTTTTCACACAAACTCGAAAACTGAAGAGAAATGGAAAGTTTTCTTTTGCAATTTTCTAAAATTTCATAATTTTCATATTAATTGTTATTCAATGAATAACGGGAGAAACGATTTTCACGAGAAATGAATTATCTACAAGTTTCAACTATCAAAACACGGAATACTCTTCCTTTTCATAAGGGAAAATCCTCCATCAGTCTAAGAAGACTGGCGGTCTAGTATTCGATTTCGTTCCTCCACAAACTCAAACGTGTTTGCTTATAGGTGCCAGTGCTATATGGTGCCGTGGTGGAGGGTGTGGCGACTTGCATGTGCCGACTCGCCTCCAAGTCCCTGGGTGACCTGAACCCTCGATTCGCCACTGCCATCGACTCCTTCATCGCAACCTCTCTCGTCGTTGCTGGTTAGTACTGATTTCTGATCTTTATGACCCGTTTTAGAATCACTCTCACTTGCAGTTTCAGTGTGTTACATTTCGATATTGTCGAATGTTTCAATTGATACATTTTTAACCTTTAGAATCAAAAGCTCTTAATTTCACACATTACACATTTTCATATGAAATAGTATTGTCACACAGTAACTTAGCGTTGGACATTATTTTGATGTTACATCAACCTATTTCTTAGTAGCTGCGGATCTATTCTAAATATGATGGATATATCTTTGCCAGCTTCCTTCGTAAACCTATAACACTAAAACCAAAAAGAATATAATCATGAAAAAATAAGATTTGTCCTATGATATCCAAGTACCCATATTATTTCTAATCCTTTTAAATCATTTATAACTGCTAATTATACAAGTATTACACTACACTACAATACTAGAAATAACGAAGCTAACTTCAAAATGTGAATAAATATTTATTGCACAGTTTATCGCGATCTATTAACACCAACTTCATAAACAATACAATAATTGTTAAGATAGTAACTTTGTTATCACTATTGCACATGTACAACTCACCACACAGCTTTTAACCCCTACATAAAATGGTTTGATGCTGGCTTCTTTCATCTAACTCTATCAAATCATTTTCAAAAGGTGTTCCCGCACCAGAACAGTTACAAATATCCCTAAACCTTACGTTTATAGAAACATTTAGAAACATTCGTCAACGTTTTTGTTTGTAGGTGAAATGTTTGGGCATGTTTAATGATCAAATATCGAGAAAAATCTGACGAATATAGGAGCGAGTAGTTGATACCAAAACGTTAACAAAATAGATAGGGACATTACAAAGTAGCATATAACTTTATTGAGTATTCACATTTGAAAAGACCAAGATTTTTTTCCAAGTCTCTAGACAGTGTGACAGGTAGTGAGTTCATTGACAGTCTTGAAATTGAAGCATGCTTTTAATGTTTATAAACATTTCGTAACATCCCATTCCATTTATGTTTTCTCCATGTTTATGATTGTACGAATGTCTGCCAACGTGGTGCGGGAGAACCTCATACATGTCCACATTCTCACACGGGTTCACTGTTCCAGGGGTCCTCACTAGGCACACGGTATTCGTGTACCGATATCAGGACAATAGTGCCAATGCGGACCTAAGCGTATCCATCTTTTGCAAAGTCCATTTAGGAAAAGGTACATTGTTGTTAGTCTTATCATTGCCATTTCTTAGTGTAATATAATTCGTATTCTGTGCACGTTAAGATTCATTTTCGATTGCTTTGGTATCATCATTGTACACATTAAAATGTTTTCAATAGATTTTAATAGCAAATTTAGTAATTCATTTCATAAAATCATCATTGAGGTGCTTACGCCAGTGACACTAAATTTAATTTTTAGACTATTGATTTTATTCTATTCAGTTACATGAATATGAATCATAGAACCTATAAAATTTGTTGTAAAATGAACCAATTTGGTATATCTAGAACAACTATAATATTTTTAGTAAAGTCAATAAATTAGACAGCAACATGTGCATTTACAATTATGCATTCTATTTTATTGTGTACTTGTTTCACTGCACTGTATTGAAATCATATTGAAATTGAAATGCCTAATCTTTTAAATCAAAATTTAATAGAAAGAAATGTGTTACTGTCGTTAACGCCTTAACATTTAGTTAGAATAGCCATTACATTTAATTGGATGAATCGTTATTAATGTTAGTTTATATAATGTGATAAATATTATTTACTTCTATAGTCTTATCTATTCTAACGTGTATCTAAGATTCTTGCTTTTTTATTATACTTACATTAATCTAAATGTTTATAAAATTTTAATTTTCTTAGAGTTTGAACTCGTTTATATTATTTCAGAGTTTCATAAACATTCAATCTGGTACTTGTATTCGAGTCATATGGTTCTATTACTCGAATTTTCAGTAGTACAGTTTTCAGTTCGTTGTTATTATTATTTGTACACAAAGACATCGGTATATAATTTAGATATAGCTTTATATTGTACAAGAGTTAACCCGCGACTTCGCCCGCACAAATTATGAACAAGATTTAAGTCAGATCAATAAGATAAGCTATCAAACAAAAAAAGTTTCATCAAAATCGGCTCAGTAGTTTTTGCGTGATGCTCGATCAAACAAACAAACACACAAACAGACAGACAAAAAATCCAAAATATGGTGATATGGAATCAGGGACACCTAAAAACCATATCGTAACTTTTTTTTGTTAATATCTTCAATGTACAGAGACACTTCTGTTACAGTTTTATAATAGTTTAGATAGATAGAAAATAACGAAACAATTAATTGTTATATAGGGTCCTTAATATGTAGGTAGTGATGGTTTTTTAAGGGAATCAGGAGTGCGATTTTTGAATCTCATACATCGAAAGCAGTTGAAAATGTCAAAATTACTATGAAGATATAATTATGTATCTTTCTACTGCTGATTTGACTTTCAAAAATCGCACTCCTGGGGTATGATTTTTGAAAGTTAAATCAGCAGTAGAAAGATGCCTATCTTTATAGTTATTTTGAAATTTTTAACTGCAAAGTTCGACGTATGAGATTCAAAAATCGCACTCCAGACCATCAAACTGGGCAACTTTCACTCTATAGAACCAACGTATTTTTTTTCTCAATTTCAACGTTCGTCCCGTAGCGAAAGTTGTTCAGTGTGATGATCTGATTATCCCCGAAAACTGTCAGCATATAAAGTTGGACCCTGTATATTCTACATTTATACACATAATCAGCTACACAGATAGACCTGTTTACTTTAAAACGAAACTAAATGTCCTTCTCTCTTCCAGCTTTCGACTATTCTGGTGGTTATTTCAACCCTGTGCTGGCCACATCGCTGAAAGCTGGTTGCGAAGGTCACACCATGGTAGAACACGCTGTGGTCTACTGGATCGGCGCATGCGCAGGGTCTGTCCTCTCCGTCTACTTGTACAAAATGCCTTTCATACAGAAGTTCGTGAGAGGCACCACTGAGGTTAATGGAGACAGTATTTGGGACAACAAGGAAGATTGAGTGAAAGAAAATTAGTTTATTTTAATCTCTTTAAGCTAAATAAGTAACAATTGTAAAGTGATACCTTTGATACTAGTCAATTTTAATCAGGGTTACGATGATCTTACGGTAGAAAATAAAATAATGAGCGGTTGAAAATAAGTTCGTTGGAATTGGTATTATAATAGTTTTTACCAGAATACTAATAGAATCGATCAGTGCCATCTAACGAAATTTAGAAAATCGCGTATTTAAAACTAATTGTAATGATACCAAGGTAATTTAAAAAAAGAAATGAACAAATATAAATCTAGGCTTTAGATTTTATACAGATTTTTTTATTTATATTATATTATGTTAATGTTATTTAAAACTTCTGAATGGTCCCCTAAAAATATAATAAGTGCTACGTACTCCAGTTGTAAATAAATAAAAGATTTATTTAAATGTTTTTCCTGTTTTTATTTATAGACTCGTAAATATAGCCGTGTGGTTCCACTTGGATTTTAATTTTTTGTGACTAGGTACCTACTACGGTGTTCGTCTGACCCTGTGGCCTGTCCTAACTCTAAAAGGCTGTATCTTTTGAACCGTAATAGGTAGTGAATTGACATTTTCACAGAATAAGTATGTGTTATTATTTTGAATTTACCAACAAATATTAAAAAACATAAAAAGTAAAAAAAAACATCCTTTTAAACTTAGAGTCTACCCATAAAACTGAACAACTTTTACTATGGGAGCAAACCGATCGGAGAAAAAGTCTGCTGTTTCTTACTAAACTGCAATTCCTACTCGACTGAAATGTATACAGCTGATTTTTATTTGCCCCGATGGGTTTGCTCCCATAGTAAAAGTTGGATAGTTTGATGTATAGACTCTTAGTTTAATAAAAGGATGCTAATGATATCAATTTCACCCTGTAGATACATAGATATAGTTTCACACATTATGAAAGTATAAGGCTTCCTTGTTTGACTACGGAACTCTAAAAAAAGGGAAAAGACCCGATAAAGAGTCCACAGTGACGATGGTAACTTTTTAATTAAGCAAGATCTTGGAGAGTCAAATGAACCGGAATGTTTCATTAAGCTCCGTAATGAATCTCGAGAGAATCTGAGGATTATGTACATTTTTTAATCCACTTTGCTGACCCTACAAATGGAAAATTTGTGAAAATGGCTGTTTAGGCTATTTTAAGGTTGTAATTGTAAGGCTTGTAGTAATGGTGTTAATTACGTTTGTCCGTACAAGACACGTTACAGTAATTGCTTTTTAAGGTTCCGTATCCGTATCCAAAGGGTGAAAACAGGACCCTATTACTAAGCCTCTGTTGTTCGTCCGTCCGTCAAAATGTTTTCTGTTAAGACTCGCACTTGACCGATTTTTTAATGTTCATACCCCTATCATACCCTCTGTATCAGTCATTTAGTGAAAGAGTTTATGAGTACACCGACACATTATGGCTAAGACAATACCTTTATGAGTTTCCTCGAAAGGGGAAGTAAACTAGTGAGAAAATGTTTTATGACAATATCTTTTTGTTTTGTGCTGTTATACTTTTTTAATAAATGGACAGAAACCATTATCTAACTATCTTGTCTTTTAAACTGCCAGTAAAACTAAAAGCATGTAGACATAAAACGTCTGATGGTCTGAATAACAAATTTTAACGACCATATAAATGCTACGATTTTAATATATGTATTATTCCTATATTATTAGATCTTCGATATTTGTAATATCTGAACGTGTGTTCAAAATGATCAAGAAAAACATTGTATTTATATTTCATTTAATACTCATAAGATCAGGTAACACAGAAGACATTCTTCCAAAGGAAAATGACTCTTATAATTACGAAAATTCGCTCTCTAATTGCATTCTTCAAATCTGTGAAAACGAATTGATTTTCGAAAAAACTGTGTTAGTTCTTAAAAATAATGAAAATGACGAGAAAAAAGAAAATTTACTAAATGTGATACTGAAAACAATTATAAGTAATATGCCTTTGATTGTGAGTGAAGAATCTAATATACCAACTAATGACTGCAGTGATTTACTAGTTATAGTCCATTTAGATAATTGTGAGTGTTTAGCTAAAATGGAAATTAAAGAAAATATCAAATACTTAATCATTATTGATGTCTCTTACAACGATTGCGCTGATGAGCTAGAAGAACATGCTCAAAGAATTGCAAGATACGATGTTTCTTTCTTTATGAAAGACGAAATAGATAACACGTTAAAAATTATGACTTTTGTCACTGAGATGGACGCAAATTCTTGCAAATTCAATAAAGATTTAAAACTTTCACAAATCAACACTTGTATTAATGGAACAATTTATGAAAATAAGAAAGTGTTTCCAGTCAAGAAACCTATAGATTTAAAAGGTTGTCCAATCAATATAGGGTTAGCAACAATGCCACCTTACACTCACATCGAAAATGCAACCTCGTTGAAAACTTTAGACCCCTTACCGAAGTGCAACGGTTCTGATAAAGAGATAATCAAAATAATAGCAAAATACTACAATGCACGAATAAATTTCTATTACATTTTTCGAGAACAGAAAAATCCGTATATTGAAGTGAATTTTTTAAAATTTATCGTAAATGGAAGTCTTGATGCTTGTGCTGGAGGCTTGTATAGAGTATATGGTAACATAATCTCTTATTCAGGCATTTATACCAAGCAGGACATAACATGGGTCTATACTGTTGAAAGAGTAAATCGATCCTGGCGTAACTTTGTCATGAAAGTTAATGGACTCTATGTGTTTCTCATTACATACTTCTGCTACTCATTCGTATGGTACTTTGTTTCTGTTTTTGATGGAGATAATGTATCTATGAATAATACCCTGTTGTACAGCTGTGGTGCCCTTCTAGGAGCTTCGTCATTACCCAAACCAAGATCTATCAAGCAGAAGATTATTGCTTTATTCTATTTAATTATGGTTATACATCTATCATTTTATATAAGCGTTCATCTATACTCATTTCTAACTATACAGGTGCCACCACAAACGTTTAAGACAAACGAAGAAGTCATGGAATCTGGCAGAATGCCTTATCTGAACGCTAAATCTAAATACTTCCTAGAAGATAAAAAATATGTTATGTTCGCTAATAAATCTAAAGATTGTGATTCTTTTGTTGATTGTGAACAGAAGGTACTGGATAATAATGGTATGACAGTGGTTCTTGGTGCTTATTTCTATCCGTTTCAAGTAACAACGGCTGTTAACAACGAAGCTAAGATAGCTCAGACTCAAGAGAATTTGCTAACGGTCTATCATGAGATGTTGATAAACAAAGGTGGTGTGTTAGATGGGCAGTTCCAAAAGGTAATTTTAAGACTATTTGAAGCAGGAATATGTGACAAACTGAAAAGGGATTCAATTGGAATATCTATAATGGATAAAGCCGTGTTGTTAACAAAGAATATGATGGGAAATAGTTACCAATGTCAGGCTGGTTGTAAAATAACGTTGTCTCAAATATCTGGTATATTTTATATTTGGATTTTTGGTTGTCTACTGTCATGCTGTGTTTTATTTGTTGAAGTAATGGTTAGAAGATCGAATGATGTTATAATTGTGTAATTAAAAGTAAATTAAATTAAATTAAAATATTTTAGTTTATTTAGCTTGAGATCGATATACCTAACTAGTTATTATTTTTCTTGATTCTTTGGCTTGTTTGACTAAGGTTTGAATTGTGATTTTATTGAAGTGAAAACTCCCGGAGTGCAACCCGTTGTTTTTTAAGGCCTTCTATTGAAGTTACCAAAACCTATGATGTAGAAAATGTATTCAACTTACGGTAGTAATTATAGTACACTGTGCTTCAACGTTGATAATGTTTAAACGTAAACTAAAACTAAAACAGACTCATAAATACCCAGTAGTTTACTCAATTAAACTTTTTTTTAAGCCAACTAAAAGTTATAATTATACGGTATGAATACTTTCCCCCAGCGGTATTATAAAGGCATCAAAACATCCTGTATAAAGAAAGCAATTTACAGTCTCTGCGCGACCGGTGTTCGACCGCGGCTCTCTTAACGGTAATGCTTTTCACTTGTAGTTTTTCTTATCGAATGTGATTGAGGAAAATGTTCGACATGGCTTCTTATAATAATTTTATTTAGTACGGCCGAAAAAGCCGAAAGGTTTTTTAATGGGGTTTTATGATCGAGTGTTCGCCTGAAAGCCTATTTTCTTGGTCAGTGTACTCTTACAGTATATTGTATTTAAGCAACAAAAAAAAAGAAAGGGTAAAGGTACTACTAAAGACTATCTTAGTAAAAAAAACGAAGTTGAAACGTTGTTCCAAAGGTCTACCCAATATCAAACTGTACAAAAACACGTATAGTCATTCCTTACAGTCGCACACAGATTGCCATAAGAGTGACAGAGCTAGATTAGACGTTAATCTGTTACGTCTGTTAAACAAATGTCACAATTTTTTAAGCAAATTCAAGCAAAATTCGTTCTAAACGTTAGGAAATAGCTGAGTCTTCCAGCTGGAGGTCTGGTGACAAAATGATTCAAGACGGTTCCGTTTACTATTGACATTTCACTTATTCTAATGGGCGGTTGTCATAAGTGTGAATGGATATCAAGTAGCGTTTCTATGTCTTGCTTTATATTATTTATCTACCGTTGTTCCAAAACAAAGATAGCTACAGTTTGACCAGGAAAAGATCGCCCATATTCCCTGTCAAAACCCGAAGTCATTCAGTAGGTCATTAAAAATCAATCATGCTCTACAGCGCACCCTTTGACTATAGTCAAAATCTGGTGCTACTTAATCTTTCTTTATCTCGCTCGTATTCAAATAGAAGATTGACGGACGCCAAGAGGAAGGATCTCTTTCACGGACGCTTCGTCTCGGTGACAACTGACAAGGCGGCAAGGGATTTTTAGTACTTCCCATTTCCACAGTATAAGATCAGCACTGGTAGCATGCACACCCGCGATAGCCGTGATACGGCTTTATCACGTCTTTTATCTCATTCTTTCGCGCGCAAAAGAACGAGATAAAAGACGTGATAAAGCCGTATCACGGCTATCGCGGGTATGTGCATGCTACCAGTGCTGATGGACCAATATTAATGCGCGCAGATTAAAATTCGTCAACTAGGTACAGGCTAAGTATTGCTACATCGGTAAGACTTATTGTCAGGGTGTAACAAAACACCTAAAGTAATACTTAAGGGGGTGCCTTAAGTATTTACTAGGGTGTTTTGTTACACCTTGTAAATCTGGTACTACTGTGCACATACATACTATCTAATTTAATTCAACTCTTCGTTCGCAATCGTGTTATTTTCCACGACCAACAAAAAAAGGCAGTATCTCAAATAATACCAATATAATAACGAGAAATATAAAAATGGAAAATAAACAGTTATTGCTACTTCGATTTCTGTCGTAAAACTCAAATAATATGCGTTGCATTTCATAAACCGTATTGTGTTCGTATCAGAACGAAACCGTACGAATATGGAAAATGGCAAGTTTCACGAAATATTTTTGGTGCTAGGTCTTTATTGGGTTTCTACGTGAAATATATTAGAATTTTTTGAATAAGTCAAAATGTTGAAGGAAACCACAGTTGCGATAACTATTATTTTAGGTGAGTACTTGAATTATTATTAGTAAAAACGGTAATACATAAAAGCGCTAAACTTGGTGTGATTATAGAGAAAACTCTACAGCATAACAATAAATAATAAAAACTGGCCAAGTGTGAGTCGGTTTAGTACTAAAGGTACCGGAGAAAAAAAAAATTTTGTTCGTTTATATGTTGCGGTGCGCGGTGGTGTGGTACGGAACCCTCGGTGCGCGAGTAGCGCAACTCGCACTTGACCGGTTTTATTTCAATATTAATTAAACTTAGTTTTAAATCAGCATTCACCCAAACAACTTGTAACTTTTATAATATACTTTTACGTGTTTACGTATCGACTTATAACTTATTTATTTATTTAACCTCTAACTTCGCCCTAAACTAACTACTACAACTTCAACTATGCACTTACAACCATCTTATACAACTTTAACTACAAGGATAACCATACAGCTCCTTTAGTAAAAGTTGTTCAGATTGATGGTCTGAACCACCACTGAATGTTTCGGAACGGTCAAAAAATCACCGGTATAAGGTTTAGCAAAATTATAGCTGATCTTTTTTCTTATCATCCGATAAGATCATCAAACTGAACAACTTTCTCTATGGGACCAACATCGAAATCGCGAGTAAAAAATCTGCTGAGCCATACAAAACCGCAACCCTCACTCGACCGGAATGTAGGTAGGAAGGTATACCCCCCCTACCTATGGGCTATCAAGTGTGTGTTGCCAGTGATGACATATGGAACAGAGACGTAGTCGTTCACTCAAGGCCTCATAAAAAGGCTGAAAGTCACCCAAAGGGCAATGGAGAGGGCTAAATGCTCGGAGTTTCCCTGCGAGATCGAATCAGAAACGAAGAGATCGGCAGAAGAACCAGAGTAACTGACATAGCCCAAGAAATTGCTAAACTTAAGTAGCAGTGGGCATTGCTCGCAGAACCGATGGCCGGTGGGGCCGAAAAGTTCTCGAGTGGCGACCGCGTACCGGACAACGCAGCGTGGGTAGGCCCCTCACACGGTGGACCGACGACCTGGTGAAGGCGGCGGGAAATCGTTGGATGAGGGCAGCGCAGGACCGGTCATTATGGCGATCCTTGGGGGAGGTCTATGTCCAGCAGTGGACGTCCATCGGCTGAGATGATAATGATGATGATGATGGGCTATCAGCAGATTTTTCTTGATGGTCTGATCTGATCATTCCCTTAAAATAGTTTCAACTAATTTTATTAGACCTTATATTATGAACAAAAAACGCATTTGATGGTTTTATACGATGTCAGTGAGTGTGTATGGCTTAATATTCCCCCTTACGTTACAGCCCTCCTCCAAGTAAACCAATGCGCAGTCCCAATCGAGATAGTGGAACTGCCAATCATCAAGAAAAAAGGCGGCACCATCGATCTCATGATACCTAATAAAGACCCCATCATCTCAAGAAGACAACGGTACTACCAAAACTACCCCTACTACTTCTACGATTACCCCCTAAAGTATTACGACGAAAAATGGGTTGATGACGATTACATGCCTTTTTTAACTGGGAAAACAAAATACCAACCGCCCAAATTGAAACGCGGGCCTCGTCCGCCCGTATTTCTGGCTCAAGTGATTCCTATATTGAAGAGTATGATTTTGGGCACAGGCATCAATCAGGGTCCGGGTGTGAGAATTCATAGGAATGACTTGTGGTTATGGAATCCTTGGAGATGGAGATAACTGAAGTATAGCTTATTGACGTTTAGTTACCATCGGCTAAATTTCAGCTACTAGGTAGTTCCTAAAGTTAGGTGCGACCGGTTGTTGTTTAGTAAAAGCTGCTCGAGCTACTAAAACTAAATTTTAATAATACATTTACTAAATGCTCACTTACCTAAACACAATAATATATTTTGTCAATTAACCTAAAGTAATTTTACTAATACTATTTCGCTTTACTACCTTAAGTTTGTTTATTATTTTCCAAAGTATTTAGCTATTGAGTACCTACTAAATATCTAGATTGGTTAAATGTTTTGTTCAAAAAGCCAAACTTTGTTATTTTGTTATGTTGGAGTATCAAAATTACGTGTTTTTCCATAATAAATTAGTTGTTGCACTAACTTAGGACATGCATCAATAAATTTTATTTAAAACACCCAAAGTTAAGTTGTACAGTCCAAACGAGCCTCAACTCGTCTCTCCTCTCACCCATTCCGCCCTCAAGCATGACGACAAAAATGCCATTATGATTTTTTGTGTCTGATGACAAAAATGCCATGATGAGTTTTTGTGTCTGATGACAAAAATGCCATGATGAGTTTTTGTGTCGGCCGACATCTGTGTTGCGTGCTGCAGTGTTTAGGCTAAGGCTAAGGTGTAAGGGAACCCCTTCTGAAAATGTCAAAGAGGTGAAAGTACCCATTAATATGAACAACTTTTACTATGGGACCAACTATAAGATCTCAAAAAAAATCAGCTCCTCCCATAGAGGAAGGTAGTATGGAGTGAACATTGCGCTTTATGACGTTGTCCCAATCAACTGAACTCTACATTGAAAACAATTTAATCTGCATAAAAAATGTTGTGGTGTGTACTGAGATACTGCACAAACAATTCAAGAAATGTAAGCAAATGTAAAGGAATAACTTTTCATGGGTAAGCAAGATGAATTAATAATTAAAAAGAATTTTTTATATTATTTTAACCAATATTTGTTTCCCGCCCTCGAAAATATATTAAGCAAATGCAAATAAAGACAAACTTATACACGAAAAAGAGAAGACAATAGATATTGCCAGTCATATGAATTATAATCAAATCAAATCATTTATTTCAGAACATAAATTCCATAGCAATGTCACAAATTAAATTTCATTGTTAGTATTGCTTACTTACTAGGTTAGTATATGAGACTTTAAGTTCAACATTACACGATAAAAATTGTGATAATTGCAATAATGGAAAATGTCAAAAAGTTGTGGTCAAGACTGTAAACAATGTCAAAATTTATTATAGAAATAGTCTCATCTCATTATAATTATTAAATAAAAAATAAAAATAGTACATTATAAAATTAAGAGGAGTGTAGTTCAATTATTATTATATTACATTGGATAGTAGGTACAGAGTCAGCAAGAACACAAACTACGCCATCAGCACCGTTGACCAGTGGTGGGCAATAGGACACTCATTATAGTAAAGCTTATTTGTAATATTTTATTTGTAATTTTTTTTTTCTTTTTGTATTATTGTGAATGTAAATGAATTTAAGTATTAATTATGATTATGTAAACTTGACGTACCTAGTGTAGCATTCTGTGTTACAAGGCCAATAAAATTCTGATTTCTGATTTCTGATTTCTAAAGGACAAACCTATAGGCGAAAAAGAGAAGACAATAATATGCACGAAGCTATGTATATTTTTGGTCTTTCTCGCGCGTACAGTTTTTACTATCTTCTTATCTCGAGTTGACCATATTAATTGTTCATGCAGTCCGAGTTTTTATTATGTCCTTGGTGACACAGATGGACTCAGCAGAGGTACGGGAAAAATATTGCCACGGGAAAGCCCCGATTGTTATTACTTATGACACAGCGGCGCTACTGTTTTCTATTCAAAAGACCGACTTCAAAATTTAAACTATTCCGAGAAAATTGAGTGAATGACGAGTGAACCGTAAAGTTTCATCAAAACTTGGCCTTCTTATGGTTCTTTGAAGTCTTTACTTGGTGTAGAAAATAAGTTGCTAACTTAATAATACGCGAGTAGGGATTCTTTTACCCTTAGGAAACTGGCTAACTCACTAATTTTTCTACTGAAAGTACCTACCTATAGTTATCGGATTACACGTAGCATTTATCAGTATTATAGTACCTCATCATCATCTCAGCCGATGGACGTCCACTGCTGGAAATAGGCCTCCCCCAAGGATCGCCCCCCTCATTATAGTACCTACTCTGTGGTATTATGATCAGTTTATACAAATCTACAGGGTGTAAAATGAAATGTGGGGTGCTTCAGACCATCAAACGAAACAACTTTCATTATGGAGCCGACATCGAAATCACAAAAAAAAACTGTTCCATAAAGGAAAATGCCCAAGCCCGTTTCGCCACAAAACTGTTATATTTAAAGAATTTTATAAGAAATGCTACGATAGAAAAGGATAATTTCCATTTCCATGGGAAGTATGATATTCCTTCTATTTTGTGTATAATTTTATAGCTATTATACTATTTGTTTGTGCTCTTTGATCATAATCATTCGTTAGTTGTGAAACGATTTGAAATGAATACATTTTGTCACGTGGCTACATACGTTCTACATAGAACAACCGTTTTTTTTTTGTGATTTCCATTTTCGCTCCATAGTGAAAGTTGTTCAGTTTGATGGTCTAAACCACCCCTTAAAATATTACTAGGGCGTTTTGAAATACTCTGTAGGTATAAAGGGTGAAATTGATATCATTTAATGGTACCGATTCGGACTGTGCCACGAATTAACTTAACTAAATTTATTCCTGTCACTTTCTAAAATAAGATTAAGATTAAGAAAAGAGACAGAAAACCAACAACTGACTTTAGTGCTGTCAAAGTGACGTTACACGCCCAAAAACGCCTTAAATAAGATGGCGTACATTATGATGGCATCTTATTTTGAGCGTGTAACGTCACTTTGACAGCACTAAAGTCAGTGTTGTTGGTTTTCTGTATCTTTTCTTAATCTAATTTTAGAAAGTGACAGGAATAAATTTAGTTAAGTTAAGTCGTGGCACAGTCCGAATCGGTACCATTAGCATCCTTTTAAACTAAGAGTCTGCCCTTCAAACTGAACAACTTTTATTATGGGAGCAAACCGATTGGAGCAAAAAAATAAAATCAGATGTTGCATACATTTGAGTCGAGTAGGCATTGCAGTTTAGTATGGAACAGCTGATTTTTTTTTGCTCCGATCGGTTTGCTCCCATAGTGAAAGTTGTTCAGTTTGATGGGTAGACTCTTAGTTTAAAAGGATGCAAATGATATCAATTTCACCCTGAAGATGAAAATAAAAGCAACTTACATATCGTCGAATCCAAGCCAAAATTCAAAATTCAAAATTTTTTATTCAAAATAATATCATATAGATAGCTTTTTGACGTCATTTTTTGACTCTACCACCGCGTCGGAAGGTGTTCCGTTGAGAGAAGATGCGGCCAGAAACTCTACAACACACATCTTTTAAACAAAACAAAATGTACAAAGTACAATTAAAATACAATATTGCATTACATAGTGTAAAATTGTCAAGACCAATATTAAAATTGTTAATTAATTCATAGGGATTGATAACTACACCGGCCTCCGTGCTGGCTCGATTTAATTAAACCCGGTGTTTACAGCACATCTATTTGTGCAACTGGCCCGGCTGATTGGACACAGAATGTAAATAAACGTGAAATATTTCCAATAATTCTGAAAATGTCCCTACTTTATTATTTTTGTCAATAAAATTTTATTATTTCGTGCAGTCGATTGTGTAAAATTTACTTAAAATTAAATGAGCGCATTATGCAGGTGAAACTTAAAATTAAATAAATGCGTTACATACTTTACAGGGGTGCTTCAGAATAACTTTTAGTATCGGACCAATATTGAAATAGGAAAAAATTATTGGTTGTTTAATCGTTTTTCGCATAGCTAGTAGGTACCTATAAAAATAAGGAAACTCTCTGGATAATGTTAAATACATTTTAAGCAAACTTTTCCTCAAGCGCAGGGAGCGGGAGACAATATCTATTCCAGCAGCCTGTAGGCCACCACGAGTTTTCACTGTAGGTGAAGTAAAACCACGTAAGTAAACTACAGTTTTTGTATTTAATTTTGTACAGCGCTCCTAGTGGTATCGTTGAGAACTAATTCTGTCATACAAAACTGGCGACGCAACTACAGTAGTAACGAACAGTGAAAACTCATGGTAGGCCAAGGTATAGGGGTCATTTCTTTCGAACTTTGCGCTTCAGGAACGACCACTAAAAAAAACGCCTTATGTCAATGAGGGACAGCCTGCAAGATTCTTCTTCTATGATCTTAGGGTGCGTCCACATCTGGCGAACGCTCGCGAGCTACTCGCGAGCAGCGTGACCACTTTTTTTTCAGAGAAACTACCAAAATGACTGCTTAAATCTACCAAAATCTACCAAGTCCTGATTCAAATTCTACTTAAAATCTACTAAATAATATTTATGCGTTCCAGATGGTTAAAATTCAATAGAAAACACGTTTTTGAACAAAATATTATCATTTTTACCTAAACGCTCATCATTACTCATGTTATTTTCGCATTTTTGTAAAAAGAATCATCGGTTTTCATCACTTTTTAACATGGATGCTTCAATTTCCAAATAAATATTATTAGTCGTCCCTATGCAGATTTAAAGTTGGTACAGTTTTCTGTGTCTTATATTATAAGCCCTCTTTATATATTGATAAGACAACTATTGCTGCACCCTGCACCACTAAAGCTTTACTAGAAGTTCCGAAAAACCCCCGTTTTTCACCTATTTATATTGCCAGCTTTGATTTTTTTTGCCAAAATCCTTGCATTTTTGGTTTAATTTTCGAGTACCGAATTTCTACCAAATCTACTAAACTATTTCCCACTACTAAATTATCGTTTTCTTTGCCCTAAATCTACCAAAAAAGTTGAAATCTACTAAAAGTGGTCACACTGCTCGCGAGCGGCTCGCGAACAGCGCGCGAGCTGCACGGTTGCATTTTTTCCTTGTGTGACGCTACTGCGCAGTTCGCACGCCGTTCGCGAGCCGCTCGGCGCGCGAGCTGCGCATTAGCGGCGCGTTCGTCAGATGTGGACACACCCTAAGAAGATAAAAGGCGTCAAAGGTAATTATCGCAGCCTCTAAGATCGCAGCTGTCAAACTGGAGTGCACTGGAGGCATACTGGAGGCAACTGGAGAAAACCACATTTCCACTGAAACATTTACATAAGTAATAATAATGGTTTATTAAAATGTTCCCCTTTAGGTTTATTTGTTTCGGTAGATTTTAGCTCGGATAATGATTTTCAGAAATTAATAAAGGCCAAAGTAAAAGGCTTTGAACTCAACAGAAATTGCTCTTTGATCGTGGATCTACGAAATGTTTCTTGTACGGCTTTTCTTTCCCGGAAACGGATATTACAAACTCCTCGGTCTAGTCTTTAGAAGTACAAAATACTTTGTCAAAATTTTACTGAAATGGAAGGAATAGCCCAGTCATTTTACGGAGTTTTGTTAGGAGAGATGGGAAGTAATTATTAATTGGACTTTTAAACTGTAACCGGCACTATTTAGTGACAAAAAGACTATCTGAAAACACATAAAAAAAATCTATTGGTACGCCACATAGAAATAAAAATTGTGAGTCCCAGAAGGATTCTAAATTAATAATATTAATACCGTGCACTCATTTGAATATGATTTTACAATATACATTAGTTTCGAGCAATAAAATAGGCAATGAAATTTAAAAAATGAGGTTTTTATTAGAAAATAAGAATGTATTTTTTAAAACCTTCTAAGTAGACAAAAATATTTACACCATTTTTGAAGTATGTATAATGATAATGCCTTAAATATGTGCAAAAAAAACACCATAAAGTTTTTAGTAATAAGATAATACAAAAAATTTTAATTTGGAACTGTTGCTGACGAGATTTTTTTAATTTTGGTACATTTCCAAGCTCAAATTGGCTCTTGAATACTATACTGAAAAAAATACCAATTACCAATTAGTCCCGGCTCAAACCGTAAAATGACTGGGCTAGGAAAGGAAGAAAAGATACTGATCAAGCACAAGTCCCGTTAACGGAACCACTGAAAAGAAAATTCCCAGTACTCCAATCAAGGGACAACTTTAGATGGACTAATGGGAATATACGAGAATTTTTCAGTTTGTACCGAACCAAGCATTTGCAAACAAGTGCCCAGATGATTAGGGGAATAAACCGATAGGCAGCTGGGTAATTGCCTTTTTAAACCCAGAAAAGACTAGGTACAAAAGTAACTTTATCCAACAGTCACCTTCTAGTGCTACAAAACACACCACGTTAAGAAAAAGAAATTACGCGCTCCCCTGGGGTGGTGGCAATATTCTACCACGTTTAAAAAGTTCAAAATTAGAAGCCATGGTGGTCCAGTGGCGAGTAACCATGCCGTCTTTGCAGGAGGCGATGGTTCAATCCCTGTCCAGGTCCACTGAGCGAAAAACTAACAAAAACATCATGTCCTAAAAATCATTAATAATTTGCAAATACAGCAAATATTTGTAAATAATCGACTCGTACCATCGAAACCAATAAGTTTTTCGGTATTTATGTACGATTTGTAACACAACTGGCTTTTCAGTGAAGGAAAACATATTGAGGAAATCTGCGTGCTTCAATTTCGATGCATGTATTGTACCCACTGTCCATTATAAATGGCGAACGAGCTCACTCCCCGTCACACTGGAAAGTTTCAGTTCTACTATACTCCATTCCAAATAGGGGGAAAAGAAGGGCGAAAAGAAGGTAAAAAAGGTTCTTTATAGTACACACTTTAAAGAAATTATGAATATTGTATCAAACAACAAAATGACGATCTTGAAAGACCTAAAGAAGCAGTGGTGTGCACTTGTGGTTCGCCTTTGTTTCAATGAAGCTTTTTTGAAGACTGTTATGAAAAAAATCCGTCAGATGGCGCTAGTAGTAGCCATATTGACAATTCAAAAAAAAACTTAAAAATTTCTAAAAAATTGTACTAAAATTATTATGACTTCGTTTTAATCGTTATGATCGTCATCGTATCAATTTATGAACAAATTTGTCCCTAAACTAAGAAATCGAGAAAAATACGTTTTTTGCAAGGATTAGTTTAGTAATTACTGGGGCAAATTTTTGTTATCAAAACGTCTCATTGATTATAATCAAAGAACATTATAAAAGGGGTTAGAAATGCAAAGTAGCGCTTTTGCTTAGAAGACGACTTTGCACTACTAACTTCTTTTTATAATGTTCTGTGGATATTATTGTCACGAGATAATGATGACAATAGGCGACAGACTACAGAAGACTAATAAGTTTTAATTCTACTATGTCTAAGGTGGATCACACACGATGACGCATGACGGAGCGCCATACGGCATACTTCCAAATGACGAATCATTTGGAAGCAAGGAGTTGTATGAAACCGCACGTAGGAGCATACACTGTGACGCATTGCCGCTGCGTCAATGCGGCAGCTGTCACGTCGCATGGTATGGCACACGGGTGACGCAGTAACGTGCGTAATGCTGCCAACAGATAAATCATAAAATGCCCTGAAGCACTGCTATTTTCGATTATTAGTTGCAAAATGAAAATAAATAATGTAGTTTCTGACCGATTGCTAATTTAAAATATACCGATTAAAAAAATGTATGGTTTCTGCGATCTCCGATCACGAATCCGAGGGCAGAAACTCAGAAAAGAGGCCGTCATCTTGAACTTTTTTGTTTTTTAACCGATTGCTTCCAAAATCGATATCTGGGGGTTTCTGCCATCTCCGAACACGAATCCTAAGTCAAAAATTCAGGAAAGTGGCTGCCATCTTGAACTTTTTTGTTCTTAAACCGATTGCTTCCAAAATCGGTATCTGGGGGTTTCTGCCATCTCTAAACACGAATCCGAAGTCAAAAATTCAAAAAAGTGGCCACCATCTTGAACTTTTTTGTTTTTCAACAGATTGGGTTTCCACCCTTATGTCGTTGACCTACCAGCAATTCGCACGAAGAAGTTTGCTTCTTCTTTTATAATGCGCACGGCTAAGGAGTGGAATGCCCTGCCTGCGGACCTGTTCCCTGAGCAATACAACCTGGGCCTCTTCAAGGCGAGAGTGAATAGGCATCTTTCTAGGTAAGCATGTTACATCTTCGGCCTCATCATCACTCAACATCAGGTGAGATTGGGGTCAAATGTTTACCTATCACACATAAAAAAAAAGAAGAGATTGCTTACAAAATCGATATCTGGGGGTTTTCGCCATCTCCGAAGACGAATCCGAAGTCAAAATTGAGAAAAGAGGTCGCCATCTTGAACTTTTTCGTTTTTCAACAGATTGCTTCCAAAATCGATATCTTAACATGAATCCGGAGATTCCGGAGTGGGATATCTATTTTAGAAGCCGAGCTAGAATATTTTTTTTTTTTTTTAAAAACGAGTTCAAGATGATCACCTTGATTCCAATTTTCTGATTTTTGATGTCAGATTCGTTTTAATAGATCGCAGAAACCTTATCTGATGTCAATCTTGGAAGCAATCGGTTAAAAAACAATAAAGTTCAAGATTGCGGGCACTTTTCTGAATGTTGACTAAGGATCCGTGTTTGATGACCACAGATATCGATTTTGGCAGCAATCGGTTGAAAAACAGTAAAGTTCAAGATAGTGGCCACTTTTCTGAATTTTGACTTCAGATTCGTGTTCGGAGATGGCAGAAACCCCCAGATATTGATTTTGGAAGCAATCGGTTTAAGAACAAAAAAGTTCAAGATGGCAGCCACTTTCCTGAATTTTTGACTTCGGATTCGTGTTCGGAGATGGCAGAAACCCCCTGATATCGATTTTGGAAGCAATCGGTTGAAAAACAGTAAAGTTCAAGATGGCGGCCACTTTTCTGAATTTTGACTTCGGATTCGTGTTCCGAGATAGCAGAAACCCCCAGATATTGATTTTGGAAGCAATCGGTTTAAGAACAAAAAAGTTCAAGATGGCAGCCACTTTTCTGAATTTCTGACTTCGGATTTGTCTTCGGAGATGGCAGAAACCCCCTGATATCGATTTTGGAAGCAATCGGTTGAAAAACAGTAAAGTTCAAGATGGCGGCCACTTTTCTGAATTTTTGACTTCGGATTCATGTTCGGAGATGGCAGAAACCCCCAGACATTTATTTTGGAAGCAATCTGTTGAAAAACAAAAAAGTTCAAGATGGCGGCCACTTTTCTGAATTTTGACTTCGGATTCGTGTTCGGAGATGGCAGAAACCCCCTGACATTTATTTTGGAAGCAAGCGAAACAAAAAAGTTCAAAATGACGGCCACTTTTCTGAATTCTGACACCAGATTAGTGTTAAGAGATCGCAGAAATTCCAATGTCTGCCGCTCCGTCATGCGTCATCGTCTTAGACAATTTAATAGAGACGAGTTACGCATGTCATTCTACTAAGAAACATTTCTGCCGCTTTTTGCGGGGGGCGAGGTAACATGAATTCCGCAACATTGGATTTTATTCCCCATAAGTTTAGATTCTAATTTTGAATGTTAAAAATCATGAAAAGTAGTCTCGTGTGAACCCCAAACGTTCTAAGTTCAACATTATTGTTTTGCTATTATAGGCTGTCTCATAAGGTATAAAATTGGGTGTAAATGCGCAAGATTAATTGATCTAATACCGTGGCAGAGGGGAAATGCTACCGCAAGGCGAGTCCCTATTAAATTGTCTAAGGTCATCGTATGTGATCTACCTAACTAAACCTAAATGCCATGCCAGACCGCGCGGATCGATTGAGTGCGTCCATACCATTCTGCATAACACTACCGACAACGCTCCCTCGCTATTTGTTACGTCACGCAGAGGCGTGACGTAAAAAAATACCAAATAATATTGATGTTACAAGCAAACGGATTAAAATCCAATGATTTCTGCGACATGGAAAGTTTCGGAAATAAAGTTACTTTGACGTTACGTTTTGTTACTTGAGACGTTTTAAGAGATATTAGCAGATTACCGACTTGATCTATTTTAAGATGTCGTTCAAGGCTTAAGAGGAACTCGTTTAATTCGTCTTCAAAATCGATTGTCAGCGCGGTTTATTAATTCGGAATAACGGACCTTAGTGAGCACCTGTTGTGTAGCGTGTTTGTTTATCTCCCAGGGTACAGACCGATTTTGCCGCCTCCTTACCTTGATAGGAAAACCTATGTTAAAGATAAAGGAGTGACCGAAGCGACTGAAGCCAGCTCGAAACTTTTTAGCACAACCTATTCGAGTTGTGGTCAGACATCTTTTGGTTTATCCATTCAAAAATAGACTTTAGTCTTCAGTATCATGGGTACAATCACACCTTAAAGTAATGCAACTGTTTATTCTAACACCCTGTAGTATAGTCAGAACTCAATCAATTTATATTTCTGCCACCCCTGGTAAAGTGCTTGAGGTATGTGAGTGAGTAGGTATACTCCGGTAACAACGTTTTAGTTCTAATAAATGCCAGTGCGCTACAGACTATTGGCTGTTTCACTTGCTACCCTAATCCTTATATTCATTAGCCATCAAAACACTGACAAGAGTATCGAATTTTTATAAAATGATCACGGTCTGAAAAGGTTTCGTGGCCCTGCTTCTGCGATCTTCTTTTTTTCGTCTTTAATAAAAACGGAGTATAGTGAAACGTGGATGTTTAGAGTTTTCAGAATATCTCTGACTATTATTGATACGTATGCGGAAGGGTGACAAGTGAAACGCCCGGTGGTCATTAGCACACTGATTTATTAAAAAGAATAACCTAGCGACGTAGCGGGCGCAGCCACGCGATCTACCTACATTATACTTATATCTAACATTTCTCCCTCTTAAGTTTCTATCCTACATTCTAATAAACATCCAAAATTAAAAGTACTTCTTATAGTCTATATCCTTTCTATGGGGTCGCACTGATCTTGGCCATGGCCCAGTGGTACTCAAGGGATCTGGAGCAATCTGCGGGATGTCATCCGCGGTACTCTCTCCCCTTACATGTCCGGACGCTGCTGCCTGCTCTGTGCGTGTAGCACTCTGCTCACCCTCTGTAGTAACTGCAGGTTCGGACGTTGGCGTCAGAAACGCGGTTACCGGTTCGTGTGTCCCGCACTGGGGTTGATGATGATCCTTGTTGATGATTCGCGGCACCGGCTGAAAGACAGATTGTGGGTCCAATAAATTTTCTGTCACTGGAGTTTGTTGTGAGTTTGTAGCTGTGTCTTCTCCTTTGTATTTAATTAACTGGTCTTTGTGTAACTTTACTTTTAGTTTTGACAAACTATTCTCAACTATGTAAGTAATATTTCCAATTTTTTGTATAATTTTTCCTCTTATCCATGTAAATTTATTGTTGTTCGAGTATTTTTTGTATAAAATTTCTTCGCCTTCCACAAAATCTTTTCTAAATTTCCCCCCGTAGCTTTTACTCTGCGAACACTTTTCAATTTCTTCTATATTATCTTGATCGGTAGGCGAAGGCGATTTTTTCGGATTAAAAATATCTAATCTCGATTTTAGTTGTTTACCAAACACCATGAACGCGGGTGATAAACCGGTAAAAGAATGAATTGACTTGCGGTAATCAAACAAATACTTTAATAGTTTTAAGTTTACGTCTTTGCTGCCTTTATTTGACAAAAGTGCACTCTTTATTCCCTTCTTTACTATTTTTACAAATGATTCGGCTTGGCCATTACTGGCTGGATGATAGGCCGGGCTGGTTAGGTGTGAGATGCCATTCAAATCACAAAAACTTTTGAAATTATCTGAAGTGAACGATGTGCCATTGTCGCTAACAATACTATGTGGAATGCCAAACCGTGAAAAGAAATCGCATAATTTCTCTATTACTTTGCTAGTTGTAGTGCAATTTTTCATGTCATAGCATTCCACCCACTTACTGTACGCGTCTACTATGACAAGATACATATGATCATTTATTTTTCCTAAAAAATCAATGTGTATACGTTCGATAACGTTCAGTGGTTTTTTCCATTTCGAGGGTGGAGAACGAGGGGGGGAGGGTCGCAGCTGAATACATATTTCACAGCTGCCTATTAACTTCTCAATCGCGTCGTCGTCAGATTGATCGCCTTCGCTTACCCCTTCAGATTCGACAAACTTCACATTTTTGCACATATTACGTAAATGGCCCTTTTTGTTACACTTTTTGCATTTATAATTGATGAATCTACACTTATCAGCACTGTGATTTGTACGGCCGCACACTGTACACTTTTGACGTTTTTCCGAGCTCGAGGCGTCCTTGCCAATCTTAAAGACTCCGCCGGGCTCGCCAACCGCTGAAGACGATGACGTCGCCGCTGCGCCTACTCTGGCGCAGCGTGTACTCTCTGCCAGCTCAACAGCCTTGGTCAACGTGAGATCGCTTCTATTCTTTGCAAATAACTTATCACGTTCTGGACCAGGCTGTAAACCCATTACAAATCTGTCTAGAAGATAATCTTCGAGGTTTTTAAAATTGCAATGTGCCGCGAGACCTCTGAGTCGCGCGGCGTACTGCGCATGACCTTCACCTGACCGCTGTCCAGCGGCGTAAAAATGTGACCGCTCCGCGAAGCCACATCGCTTCGGGGTGAAATGGTCATCCAGTAACTGCACTACCTCCTCGAAATTCTTCTCTTCAAGTACCTTTGGCAAAGCGAGATTAGTCGCAAGGCGATAGGTACCTTCCGTGAGTGCGCTTAACAGGATAGCCCGTCGCTTTATTCCTGCTTTATCCGAGGTTTCCGTCACATCATTCGCGATAAACCATTGTTTGAGCCGATTTTTATACGTTGACCACTCCTGATTTTCGTGATCGAAGCACGCGATTAGCCCGAATGGTGTCGTAGACGCCATTTTAAATTTAAATCCTCGACCGCCACTGATACGTATGCGGAAGGGTGACAAGTGAAACGCCCGGTGGTCATTAGCACACTGATTTATTAAAAAGAATAACCTAGCGACGTAGCGGGCGCAGCCACGCGATCTACCTACATTATACTTATATCTAACATTTCTCCCTCTTAAGTTTCTATCCTACATTCTAATAAACATCCAAAATTAAAAGTACTTCTTATAGTCTATATCCTTTCTATGGGGTCGCACTGATCTTGGCCATGGCCCAGTGGTACTCAAGGGATCTGGAGCAATCTGCGGGATGTCATCCGCGGTACTCTCTCCCCTTACATGTCCGGACGCTGCTGCCTGCTCTGTGCGTGTAGCACTCTGCTCACCCTCTGTAGTAACTGCAGGTTCGGACGTTGGCGTCAGAAACGCGGTTACCGGTTCGTGTGTCCCGCACTGGGGTTGATGATGATCCTTGTTGATGATTCGCGGCACCGGCTGAAAGACAGATTGTGGGTCCAATAAATTTTCTGTCACTGGAGTTTGTTGTGAGTTTGTAGCTGTGTCTTCTCCTTTGTATTTAATTAACTGGTCTTTGTGTAACTTTACTTTTAGTTTTGACAAACTATTCTCAACTATGTAAGTAATATTTCCAATTTTTTGTATAATTTTTCCTCTTATCCATGTAAATTTATTGTTGTTCGAGTATTTTTTGTATAAAATTTCTTCGCCTTCCACAAAATCTTTTCTAAATTTCCCCCCGTAGCTTTTACTCTGCGAACACTTTTCAATTTCTTCTATATTATCTTGATCGGTAGGCGAAGGCGATTTTTTCGGATTAAAAATATCTAATCTCGATTTTAGTTGTTTACCAAACACCATGAACGCGGGTGATAAACCGGTAAAAGAATGAATTGACTTGCGGTAATCAAACAAATACTTTAATAGTTTTAAGTTTACGTCTTTGCTGCCTTTATTTGACAAAAGTGCACTCTTTATTCCCTTCTTTACTATTTTTACAAATGATTCGGCTTGGCCATTACTGGCTGGATGATAGGCCGGGCTGGTTAGGTGTGAGATGCCATTCAAATCACAAAAACTTTTGAAATTATCTGAAGTGAACGATGTGCCATTGTCGCTAACAATACTATGTGGAATGCCAAACCGTGAAAAGAAATCGCATAATTTCTCTATTACTTTGCTAGTTGTAGTGCAATTTTTCATGTCATAGCATTCCACCCACTTACTGTACGCGTCTACTATGACAAGATACATATGATCATTTATTTTTCCTAAAAAATCAATGTGTATACGTTCGATAACGTTCAGTGGTTTTTTCCATTTCGAGGGTGGAGAACGAGGGGGGGAGGGTCGCAGCTGAATACATATTTCACAGCTGCCTATTAACTTCTCAATCGCGTCGTCGTCAGATTGATCGCCTTCGCTTACCCCTTCAGATTCGACAAACTTCACATTTTTGCACATATTACGTAAATGGCCCTTTTTGTTACACTTTTTGCATTTATAATTGATGAATCTACACTTATCAGCACTGTGATTTGTACGGCCGCACACTGTACACTTTTGACGTTTTTCCGAGCTCGAGGCGTCCTTGCCAATCTTAAAGACTCCGCCGGGCTCGCCAACCGCTGAAGACGATGACGTCGCCGCTGCGCCTACTCTGGCGCAGCGTGTACTCTCTGCCAGCTCAACAGCCTTGGTCAACGTGAGATCGCTTCTATTCTTTGCAAATAACTTATCACGTTCTGGACCAGGCTGTAAACCCATTACAAATCTGTCTAGAAGATAATCTTCGAGGTTTTTAAAATTGCAATGTGCCGCGAGACCTCTGAGTCGCGCGGCGTACTGCGCATGACCTTCACCTGACCGCTGTCCAGCGGCGTAAAAATGTGACCGCTCCGCGAAGCCACATCGCTTCGGGGTGAAATGGTCATCCAGTAACTGCACTACCTCCTCGAAATTCTTCTCTTCAAGTACCTTTGGCAAAGCGAGATTAGTCGCAAGGCGATAGGTACCTTCCGTGAGTGCGCTTAACAGGATAGCCCGTCGCTTTATTCCTGCTTTATCCGAGGTTTCCGTCACATCATTCGCGATAAACCATTGTTTGAGCCGATTTTTATACGTTGACCACTCCTGATTTTCGTGATCGAAGCACGCGATTAGCCCGAATGGTGTCGTAGACGCCATTTTAAATTTAAATCCTCGACCGCCACTGATACGTATGCGGAAGGGTGACAAGTGAAACGCCCGGTGGTCATTAGCACACTGATTTATTAAAAAGAATAACCTAGCGACGTAGCGGGCGCAGCCACGCGATCTACCTACATTATACTTATATCTAACATTTCTCCCTCTTAAGTTTCTATCCTACATTCTAATAAACATCCAAAATTAAAAGTACTTCTTATAGTCTATATCCTTTCTATGGGGTCGCACTGATCTTGGCCATGGCCCAGTGGTACTCAAGGGATCTGGAGCAATCTGCGGGATGTCATCCGCGGTACTCTCTCCCCTTACATGTCCGGACGCTGCTGCCTGCTCTGTGCGTGTAGCACTCTGCTCACCCTCTGTAGTAACTGCAGGTTCGGACGTTGGCGTCAGAAACGCGGTTACCGGTTCGTGTGTCCCGCACTGGGGTTGATGATGATCCTTGTTGATGATTCGCGGCACCGGCTGAAAGACAGATTGTGGGTCCAATAAATTTTCTGTCACTGGAGTTTGTTGTGAGTTTGTAGCTGTGTCTTCTCCTTTGTATTTAATTAACTGGTCTTTGTGTAACTTTACTTTTAGTTTTGACAAACTATTCTCAACTATGTAAGTAATATTTCCAATTTTTTGTATAATTTTTCCTCTTATCCATGTAAATTTATTGTTGTTCGAGTATTTTTTGTATAAAATTTCTTCGCCTTCCACAAAATCTTTTCTAAATTTCCCCCCGTAGCTTTTACTCTGCGAACACTTTTCAATTTCTTCTATATTATCTTGATCGGTAGGCGAAGGCGATTTTTTCGGATTAAAAATATCTAATCTCGATTTTAGTTGTTTACCAAACACCATGAACGCGGGTGATAAACCGGTAAAAGAATGAATTGACTTGCGGTAATCAAACAAATACTTTAATAGTTTTAAGTTTACGTCTTTGCTGCCTTTATTTGACAAAAGTGCACTCTTTATTCCCTTCTTTACTATTTTTACAAATGATTCGGCTTGGCCATTACTGGCTGGATGATAGGCCGGGCTGGTTAGGTGTGAGATGCCATTCAAATCACAAAAACTTTTGAAATTATCTGAAGTGAACGATGTGCCATTGTCGCTAACAATACTATGTGGAATGCCAAACCGTGAAAAGAAATCGCATAATTTCTCTATTACTTTGCTAGTTGTAGTGCAATTTTTCATGTCATAGCATTCCACCCACTTACTGTACGCGTCTACTATGACAAGATACATATGATCATTTATTTTTCCTAAAAAATCAATGTGTATACGTTCGATAACGTTCAGTGGTTTTTTCCATTTCGAGGGTGGAGAACGAGGGGGGGAGGGTCGCAGCTGAATACATATTTCACAGCTGCCTATTAACTTCTCAATCGCGTCGTCGTCAGATTGATCGCCTTCGCTTACCCCTTCAGATTCGACAAACTTCACATTTTTGCACATATTACGTAAATGGCCCTTTTTGTTACACTTTTTGCATTTATAATTGATGAATCTACACTTATCAGCACTGTGATTTGTACGGCCGCACACTGTACACTTTTGACGTTTTTCCGAGCTCGAGGCGTCCTTGCCAATCTTAAAGACTCCGCCGGGCTCGCCAACCGCTGAAGACGATGACGTCGCCGCTGCGCCTACTCTGGCGCAGCGTGTACTCTCTGCCAGCTCAACAGCCTTGGTCAACGTGAGATCGCTTCTATTCTTTGCAAATAACTTATCACGTTCTGGACCAGGCTGTAAACCCATTACAAATCTGTCTAGAAGATAATCTTCGAGGTTTTTAAAATTGCAATGTGCCGCGAGACCTCTGAGTCGCGCGGCGTACTGCGCATGACCTTCACCTGACCGCTGTCCAGCGGCGTAAAAATGTGACCGCTCCGCGAAGCCACATCGCTTCGGGGTGAAATGGTCATCCAGTAACTGCACTACCTCCTCGAAATTCTTCTCTTCAAGTACCTTTGGCAAAGCGAGATTAGTCGCAAGGCGATAGGTACCTTCCGTGAGTGCGCTTAACAGGATAGCCCGTCGCTTTATTCCTGCTTTATCCGAGGTTTCCGTCACATCATTCGCGATAAACCATTGTTTGAGCCGATTTTTATACGTTGACCACTCCTGATTTTCGTGATCGAAGCACGCGATTAGCCCGAATGGTGTCGTAGACGCCATTTTAAATTTAAATCCTCGACCGCCACTGATACGTATGCGGAAGGGTGACAAGTGAAACGCCCGGTGGTCATTAGCACACTGATTTATTAAAAAGAATAACCTAGCGACGTAACGGGCGCAGCCACGCGATCTACCTACATTATACTTATATCTAACAATTATCTAATATAGTCGTGAGTATTTATGTTAAAATTAGGTTAAACTGCAACCTGTCTTTCTGGGACACTCTCTCGATGTAGGAAGAAACGGGACCGATACGGGGCATTTGTCCACCACACTTGTCCCATGTGCAACCCCGGTTCAAAGGTCCTCTGCACACACACATGTACCCCTCTTTTGTACTCACATTTATTCTCAATTTATTTATGCGGTTCTTAACACCTCTAAAATGATCTTCTAAGAAAGTAGCAAATTCTTTTGTCAAGACTAATTACAATTTAAGGAAGTTTTAAACTAAGCTACAAAAAGTATGAGAGTTTGCAGGGAACAAACTTAAAGAGTAATTATTCAATTTGGAAGACAGTTCCCTTATCGACGCTTCCAAGAAAACCACCAAAGTAATATTAATTACTTACTTTACCTTTAATTTAAAAAAAAAAAGTTGTAGTTCAGTAGCTAGAAGCTTTGCCTTTCGTGCGGCGGCTGGTTCGATTCCAAATTCCAATCAGTGGGTCTACCCGCACATTCGAACTTCGAGTGGAATGAAAATGTTCACGCAATTGCGAAGTTCGAATGTGCGGGTAGAGGCCCAGACTCGTACCAATGAGTTTATAGAAACTTGTGTAGGTACCTACTATTTTTGACACCACTAATTGGCTTTTTGGTGAAGGAAACTTACTTGTAATCTTCTTGCTGGACATAGGCCTCCCCTAAAATGGGGGAATTTGCCATAATCGCGACTGTGAATCTGTGTACTCAAAGAATGCTGCTGCCCATCCTCCGGTAGATCCCTTAGTCGCCTTTTACCACACCCACGGGAGGAAATGGGATGGTGCATTTCTTAGCCGACACCACACGGATTTACTTATAGTTTATATAATAATAATATGTTTTAATGTAGGCTCACTACTATCACGCTGCTGGACCATATTAGTTTTTGTGAATTTGCCAAATTTTTATTACCTTTAACATACCTACCTCCTTATTTATAATGGAAATGGTTTCGCAAAAGTGGATATCATTGATACGGCTATATTACGCCTTTTATCTCGTTCGTTCGCGTGCAAATAGAAAGAGAGCGAAGGCGTGATACCGCTATATCACACTGCCACAGCCCGGACACTGCATACAAAAAATTTACAAGATGACGTCAGCACATGCGAAACCAAAGAAATTGAACGTCTTCTTCGTAGGTAACGAGTAACCAAGTGCGCGGTTACTAGATGGCGATAGAGGGGGTGAGGTAAGAAGTTGGTGGGAGGAAGGAAGTGTCCGTACTGTATATAGTAATAGATACTCTTTCTTATACTGTGACACTGCTATGCTAGCCATGCAGTACCAAAGACTTGTGCAGTACCAGTCAAACCTTGGACACTTTGCTGTCTTTTAATAATGGTAAAATGGGCGCTATCTCGTTTCGAAGGCGGGTTAGATAGTTTTGGGGATTAGGGGTTTTCTGGTCAAAAAAGCTATCTACTTCGATCTCACCTTTGGGAAATTTCATTTTTCGAAGAAGTCGCTGTCTGACATTGTCTGAACGAATCTCTGTCGCCCAGGTTCCAGGCTTTCAGGGCTGCAATCGCGGTAAATATTCTGTGATTGAACCGTTATTGGACTACGTACGAACCATAACTTTGACACATTTGGTATTGCGCTAATCGCGGTACTGCTCTTGATAGCCGTTAGAGCCGTTTTGACAGATCGCTCAGACGTAAGGGCTGTCAGTCACATAGAGTTTAACGCGATGCGGAATTCAGCAAAGTTGAATATAAATTGGATTGCAATGTGATTAAAACTGTAATTGGATAAGAATAGAACTTCGATGTTTTAACTTAGCGCAATCGGGCTCCAGGCCTACTTTCTGACATACATAAATTCACTGTCATATTCTCTTTCGGAGGTTACTTACAAACAGCATGCACTTATGTTAGGTTTACTTTAGACATAAATTTTTAGTTGAATGGACGCTCAAAAAGACTCTGATCACCCGAAAGGGTTTAAGCAAGTTCGAGAAAGAAGGCGGGGTTAGAAATATCTGGAAGAGAACAAAGATCCCGCGATCATGGCAGTTGTAACACTGCCGAAATATCGGGAACTCACAATTACCAAAACGCGGTAAGAACCCGTTAAAATGTTTAATTCTAGAACAAAGAACAAGAGATTGGGGTCAAATGCTTACCTATCACACATAAAAAAAAAAAAAAAAAAAAAAAAAAAAGAAATAACGAAATTCTAGTATCCAGACGGTTCTATAATACCCCGCGTGCCAAGTGAAAATAATCTTTTCCCGTGACACTACTAAGGCCACTATAGTGTCACAGGAAATTCTTTTTTACCCGTGGCACTACCGGTAGTGTCAAAGAAAAGTAAAATTTCCCATGCCACTAGTGGTAGTGCCAAAGGTAATAAATGGTTCTAAGGGGTATAAAAGCCAAAAAATTCGCAGTTGCGGATCAGTATTTGTTTTTTTTTTTTTTTTAATTTATTTAATAATAAGTTACAAAATTACATGTTTTAGTTGTAGTCCTACAAAACCGTATTTTACGGTTTGGCTGTAGGAACCGAGAATCAGTCTCGCATTACATAGGCGCAATAATATAGACTATTTTTATACACATAACATGACTGGCGTACTGAGTACGTACTTACTAGTTATTCATTGATGACATTCGATAGCAACAGATCCTTCAACAACCCACAGAATTTCGACTTCTTCACCTCATTTCGGATATCGGCTGGTAGCTCGTTGTACAGCTTTGGAACACACCTACTTAGGGTCCTATACCCGAAGTAGTTGTTCGCCCGCGGTACTTCGAACTTACCAGCCGATATCGCTCTCGTTTCGTAGTTGTGATTCAAGTGTGACCTATAGTGAGGATTGCCATGATTATTAGTGGCCAGTAAGTATGATGCTGGGAGAATTTTACAAATATGAAACATTTTTTTATAATTATCTTTACAACTATTTTTTGTTTAACAGTGAACAGTGTGAACAAAAAGGAAGAAAAGTAAAAGGGGAAAAGTACAAGTGAAAAGTAAAGTGGAACAGTGAGTAGACAAGTGTCAGTGTAGTGCCGTGCGTGACGTCATAGTTGAGTCGTGCGTCGTGACGTCATAGCCGTGTCGCGTGTGTTGACGTCACAGTAGCGACGTAGTGGACAGTGAAAGTAAGTGAATAGTGACAGTAAGTGGTGTACGGGGAATCCCTGCGAGGAGGACCCGGTGAAGTGAACCGTGTAGGGGACCTCTGCCAGGTGGACCGTTTGTAAGTGTATCCCAATAAACTCTGTCAAATTGGACTTAGCGTTTCACTCCAATCCCGGAACCCGTACAATATGATCTGTGCATCGTCTGTCTGTCAGTCATGGAAATATTTTATATTGTAAGAAGACCAATCATTTATCTAAGGTTGTAAGTAGGTATAATATAGGTACAGATAGTAAGTTAGATAGGTTAGCTTCTCACCCACAAAACCAACAAAAATAAACCTTTCGGATCGCAAACCTTCGGTGATTATGACATCGCGATATTAAACATTCTGAATAGCGTACGTACCTAACCCATACGACCTTACCTTCCTAAAATATCCTAAGATAACAAAAGATATCTTTTCTTTTCTCGCACGATTCCCTAGGGGTTGAGGCAAGTGTAAGCGATCGTCACGTCTCGACATGTCTGAACAAGTGCACGATCGCGACGGTGCACTGCATACTGCAACTGCATACAATCCCGGTGCAATCTCCCGATTGATATTCAACGCGTGAATGCTTTCGTTTCGACTCTTAGATTTAACCAAATGGGAGAAGATGCATAATTTTTTAAGTCAAAGCAGGCTTACGCCACATGAGTGGCTTAAATCTATAGAGACAAAGCTTCTAAGGAGCTCACAAAATGATCACATTATGCGCTTGCCCCTATGAGGGCCATGAGACTAGGACGCCAGATAGGGTGCAGGCGCATATTTTATTAAAGCGATTTGGCACTAACACATTTTGAAACTATCCGCGTCCGAGCCCCGTCCTTGTCTCATGTCTCTTCTGTCTGGCCGTCCGTCGCCTCAATTGTCCACTGGCTGAGCTGGTTATTCCACGGGCGGCGTGTAGGTGAGTACTGTTCGTCGGTGAACGATTACACACCCGTCCGCGCCGCCGCGCTTTGATTAATTGATTACAGAAATAAACAATACAAAAAATTGAAATTGTAACTACATCCTTCTAAACGACAGCAGTGCGCAGAGATAGATTTATAAGTTCTAGTCTTGGGCAATCCCAGACTAAAGGCGTTTTTACTATCATCAGCGTGTCTGAGGTCTTTCGAATCTAGTCATTAATATAGGCAAAATGAGCTACAGGAGTGCGGATCCACAAAATACCTAGAAAAAATGCTTTTAAATCGTTGGCTATTCTTAGATTAGCTGGTAAATTAAACGCAATGAGCATCTATCTTCCTTCTTGGTTTCATCTATGATACGATTGATTTTTTTAACCACTCGACTGAGCAAAGAATCGGATGTGAGTTTTTGTCTATTTTAAGTTCTTTTTTGTACATTAGAGTAAAAAAAGCACAAAATATCTTATTTATAATTCGTTTGGTATGCAATTATTGTACCTTTAAGAAACAAATACATGTGAACCATCTGAAGCCCTTGATAAATTATTTCGAACCTACATGACCCATTCCTCTTGAATCTACGAGGCGATAAAAAAATCCGTATGGTATATAACTGTTAATAAAGAATCTATTCTAACAATTTGATATTTATACAACTTTTATTACTTGAAAGTTGCCTAGTACAATCAATGCTAGTACAGTCATAATACGTTACCAATCTTTGTAAACGAATAGCAACTTACACCACAGCCCTATACAGGGTGTAATAAAACACCCTAGTAATAATTAAGGCGGTGTTTCAGACCATCAAACTGAACAACTTTCACTATGGAGCCAACATCAAAATCGCGAAAAAAATATCCGCTCTTTCATACAAAACTGCAGTACCGTCTCGACTCAAATGTGAAATGGGACGGCAGATTTTTTTTATTTTTTCTCGACGTTGGTTCCATAGTGAAAGTTGTTCAGATCGATGGTTTGAAGCACCCCCTTAAGTATTACTAGGGTGTTTTGTTACACCCTGTATAGGTTCAAAAATTGATAAAAACGATATTATGAAAATAAATACACTCGACAGTGGGTTGATATACAGGATGTAACAAAACACCCTAGTAATACTTAAGGGGGTGCTTCAGACCATCAAACTGAACAACTTTCACTGTGGGGCCAACATCGAAAAAAAATAAAAAAATCTGCTGTCCCATACAAAACTGCAGTACCAACTCGACTAAAATATATGGGATAGCAGATGTTTTTATATTTTTTCTTGATGTTGGCCCAATACTGAAAGTTGTTCAGTTTGATGGTCTGAAGCACCCCTTTAAGTATTACTAGGGTGTTTTGTTACACCCTGTAATGGGCTTTTTTAATGGTTTGATTGATAAATCGCTTGTTTCGACTTTTCACATTTTATATGAAAACTGTGCAATCTTTCTCTATATTTCATACCAGCTGTTGCCCGCGACTTCGTCTGCGTTACCCGTTACCCTATGTGTTAATCCAGGCCATGGTCTATCTGTATGCCAAATTTCATCAAAATCCGTCCATCAGTTTTTGCGTGAAAGCGGAACAAACATCCATCCATACTTACAAACTTTCGCGTTTATAATATTAGTAGGATATTTGTATACGTTGCACTCGCAGTAACAATAAAAATTTATTCAAACGTAACTCTGACTGACCGTGTCCTTACGTCACTAAACCGCAAACAACAATGTTGTGATCTTTGTGGGGACACAATACAATACAATTACGTGTAATTAAGATGATGGCATAGTGATTCAGTCTACAATTAGATACACTAATTACCAGTTATGATTAGCTCATGAGATAAATGTTGACTGAATTGCCGTTTGCGTTTAATTGTGGACGCCAGCGGACAAAGAGCTGCAAAACATGAGCAAATTAATATACCTACTGTCAGAAGGTCCAAATCATTGAAAAGAGGACATTAGGGGTGGTTCAGACCATCAAACTGAACAACTTTTACTAGGGGAGAAAATTTGAAATCACAGAAAAGAAATCAAAAGTGCGATTTTTGAAAATCATACGAGCGACTTGGCAGTAGAAAATGTCAAAATTACTATGGAGATTATGCATCTTTCTACTGCCAAGTCGCTCGTATGATTTTCAAAAATCGCACTTCAGCTGTTCCAAACTATACTGCAATGCCTACTCGACTCAAATGTATCTATAAACGTGATGGTCTGAAGAACCATCGAACCAACCTCTTCTGTCCGTCAAGATATTTTATGGATCAATCCGAGACGTGTGTGACTGTCAAAATCTATACTTTTCTCATAAAGGTATCATATAGAGGAACTGACAGCTGAGAGAGCGAGATGTACCTAGCGGCGCCATTGTATAATAGAAAGAGATACGTGACGCGAGGCAACAGAACCGTTTTTGGGAACTTGTCAGTACAATCGACTGGGTAAATATTCGTGCTCTGTGAATAATTAGTGAATCTAAAGTGAAGTCGTAGATTATTTTGTGAAATATTCTAACACTATTTCATTAAATTACCTATGATTTCACGTTAGATTCACAATTATACACAGAACTCAAAGTTTTAGGGTGCCGATAAGTGCCGACAAATGCACAAAAAACGGTTTCATTTGACAACTCATGTCAGTTACTCTATTCCGACAGGTATAATAACTTTACGACTTTTCTCGATGATCCGTCGTTTGTCGGATTTGGCTCGAACGCAGTTCATATTTAAACAGCTTTTTGATTAGATACTCAGCAGGCACCTAGCGTAGTCGTATATTCTTTCTGAAGTCTGAATTTTGAACAAAATTCAACGCTTAGGCAGAGCTTCGTAGTTGCCTTTCTGCACTCTTTGACTGTTGTTGTGCTGAGAATAAAACATAAATTGTTGAATACAGTACTTACGTTGTTCTGCTTCAATTTGAGATTGTTTGTGTGGGAAACACAAGTAATATGGAAGCAAAGGTTAATCCATGTGCTAAGTAATCAAGACTACAAAAAAGGTTTTATTCGACAAAATAAAGTCGTACAATACAACAACTGCAAGTAGATTTTGAGAAAGGTGACATTAAGGGCCTATGTCGAAAAATAATTTAACCGAAACAGGCGTGGGATAGCTTATATTACGGCCTGATGCGAGAGAAAGAGATGGGGCGGCGCGCGCGCCTGAAACGAATCGAGCGCCAAATCACACATTATTTAATTGTGATTTTACTATTTATGTAAGTTCAATTCTGCTCTAATCAAAATTTAGAAAATATCATTCTCTTTTTTTAAGTCAAGTCTTGTGTTTCTATTATTCACCGTTTAGCAGTTCCAAGCGTTTATAGATAAAAACGGAGGCTACTTTGGCTTGTTTTTCTATCGAGAAAATGTGTCTTAATCGTGTTTTGGCTCTAATCAAAACTTCAATTATATGTTTAATTTACACATATCCGAAAATCATACTCCTACTGTCAGTACTTCATGATATATGAAGCTTTGAAGAATCCTATTTTTTTCACATTTTTTCATTTTTTTTTTAATTACTATTTGGGCTAAATTAATGTAATTAATTTTATCTCAAAATCAGCTTTTTAAAGTTTGTTTGTACCTATACAGGGTGTCAAATTCAATACCTTATGTATCAAACAGGGTACTTCAGAGTTCAGACCATCAAACTGAACAAATTCCACTATGAAGTCAACAACAAAATCAATTCAATTTCAATTTCAAAAATCTATTTTAATTTCAGCTTCTCGACCAAAATGTATGAAACGCATTTGAGTTTGTATATAGGTTGATGATGGTATACTTAATTTAAGTAAAAACATACCTAAGTACCCATTTTACCTTTTTTTTTAATTTATATGTGGTCAGATTTTTAAATAAAACTAGGTCTTACGACACTCAGTAAAAAACATGAGCAAAAAAATTTCAAATTAATCCATTGAATATTTCAAATTCCAAATCTCTCAAATGAAAACAAAAACTACCCTAACCTACCACAATACTCCTTAGACCGATTTTTTTACTATTCATCTCTGTGAATGCGATACTTCCGCCATAATAGCCAAGCAGGTAGATCACATTTTTGGGCAGTGGTTCTCAACATTTCATGCAGTCTTGACTAAATCGAATTCAATATAAAACTTAATGTAAAAATAAATCATACGATACTATGTTACTGCTGTGATGAGTCAAGGCTTTGAAGGCAAGAAGAAATGGTTCACACCTACTCATGTGTTCATAACTTCATACTACTCCGCATCGCATGAACTTTTTGTCAAAGTATATTTTTAAACTCTCAAAATGGCCTATTTTGTTAAACAAATACAATCAATAATAGGTACCTCACAACACAGTCATATCAATACTAGGTATCACGAACCAGTCGATCCAAAGATGCATCCTGCTGAAAAAAACTAGGTATAAATATTAATGAATTATGTAAAAAGTTGTTCTTTTATTACGATTTAAAATAATTCAACGAAAAGTTTTCCTTCACCTACAGTCCTACTGCTAAACAATGTTACCTCTCTCAGATTCGTCCCCTTCGCAGAATTTACCTCCAGGTTTAGACCCACTGCCTTGGGATGAGGGTAAAAAATTTAACGGTTTTCCAAGTAATAAGTTGTGAGAAACAAATTCAATATGAATTTTGAGAGGCGCCGCGCCGCGTCGCATCGTGTCAAAGGCATGATTTATGTTTAGTTTAGCGATAAGTGGATATAATTTCTCTTTTTTATTATATTGTGGTCTGTGCAGCTTTGTGAAAGGGGAGGTCTTTGCTCAACAGTGGGCTTGCAGTGGGACTTATTATTTATTATTATTTTGGTTGTAAGGGCTTGGTCAATGGTCAATGACCAATAGCTACTGCGACCTGAATAGATCTATTGTAGCTGTCACCCTAGACCTAAAGGTCATTTCCTAGGCCCACGGACTTCATGAACCGTGTTATGGTTTTGGAGGGGAGGTCCCTAATGTCAGTAGGTGTTATTACGTATCCACCTAGATGGCAACTCCTGCTGTGAATGAGCACTTCGCATTCGCAGAGGAGGTATATGGGCGTTTCCTCTGCTTCACAGCAGAATCTGCGGGTGGGTGAATCTACAAGCCCCATTCTGTGTTGCAGTGGGACACTGAACAAACCATTATTAGAGTAGCCTGTGGATGAAAATTCCTGTCCGATTGTCTTGATGAGTTGCCATTGCATTGGTGTCATTTCAATGTCCTTCCATATATATGTTCTGTGTGACTATTCATCATCATCATCAGCCTGTTAAACCCCACTGCTGGGTATAGGCCTCTTCATTTTCACGCCTACCAGAACGGTCCCACGCTATTCTCATCCACTTTTTACCGGCTACTTTGCCAATGTCATCCGACCACCTGGCTGCTGGTCTGCACGGCCGCCACTCAGTCACTGCCCTCGTCCATCTGCTATCATTCCGCCTGACCAAGTGTCGCTTCACCTTCACTTCAGAGTCGAAATCAGCTTGCCGATATCAACCACCTTTGTTCGGCGTCTGATCTCGACATTCGGAACCCGGTCCAGAAGTGTGATTCCTAGCGTAGCTCTCTCCATTGCTCTTTGTGCGACTTTGACTTTGCGCACTGCGTCCTTAGTCAGAGTCCATGTTTCGGAACCATACGTGAGAGTGGGCAGAACACATTGGTTAAACACCGTGGTCTTGGGTAAAAATTGCATTGATTCCATTGTAACATTTCATCATTCCATCTTATGTATACATGCATTTTAAGGCAATAAAGAACTGAACTGAACTGAACTGAACTGTTTTAAGGCTCTTTTGATTTCAGAACATCCTCTAGCTTAACGAATGCGGCCCACCCAATCTGAATGCGACGAGCGATCTCCTTTCCCTGATCTTGTGACTATTAGGTACGTGATATAATGAAATAACATAAACATTAAGTTTAGTCCCTGTAATAAAGTTTTTATACCTTCGTTAATACACAGGTTGTTTGTAGTACACTTAAATGTTTTACATACTTAAAGTGGTGCTTCACAACATCAAACTGAACAACTATAAGACCAACATTGAAATCGCGTAATAAAGTTCAGCTGTTTCATACATTTGGGTCGAGTAGTTTTTTTATGGAATATCTGATTTTGTTTTCATGATTTTAATGTTTGTTATGTAACGCAGTTTACATCCTTCATAACTTTTCTGTACTGCCATCAGGTCATCATACTGTCATCAATCAACAACTTATGATTGTATAGAGTTAAGATAATAATGATGATGACATTGTGCAAAGTCTTCAATAACCTGAAAAAGTTATCTTCCCAACGCTCATGCGATAAAGCTTTAATTGCTACCTACGACCGTTTCATAATATCTTCTAGGGTTTCGTACTCAAAGGGTTCACTCTAATCTCTAATACCCTTCGTCCACAGAATTCGCATCACGAGCTTATTGCATGCACTGTTTCGTTTTTGGAATGCACAAAGAGAACCTCCCCGAGTGACGTAAGTACAGCTGCTAGTTGGAAATATGTTCACCGCGATGGCAAGGAAAATTCAATGCAATCGATTAGACTGAAGATGACGAGTTTTTTAATTGTCTTGTGCAGTCAGCTGTTCACTGAACTGCACTGTAGAACTATGAAAGTCTTGTAGACTTTCTGCGGGATCTAGAATAATGCGGTTCTTCTTCTTTATCTTGTGGGCAGAGCCCTGGTGTCAGAGTTTTTTTAGACCGCCTTACGGCCTCTGACGTGGTTTTTATGTAACGACTACTACCACCAGAGATAGTAGCCGGGACCAACGGCTTAACGTGCCAAGCACGGAATCATCTTTCTTTTCAGACAATCAGGGGATTCGGCCTGCAATGTCCTAACCAACTGGGAGAACACGCACAAAGTGACATATCACTAGGTGTCCGTGGGAATTGAACCCGAACCCTCCGTGTCAAGAACTCAACGCTCTTAACCATTAGACCACGAAGGCAGTCAAAATCAAGCGGTAATGAGCGAGCTAATCTTGAGCTGATGGAAAGTCCAAGCAACCAGTCCCAGGGTTCCCAGCAGGAAATAAATTCAGCTTTTGGAATTCTCGTGACACATCATCATCATCAGCCTTCAGCCCACTGCAGGGAACAGGCCTACACTCAGAGAGGGTGTATGGGCATCGATCCACCACGCGTTTCCAATGCGGATTAGACTTCCCAAACGCATCCAAATTCTTCTTCAGCATATGCAGGTTCAGGGTCAGCAGTGGGCGGGGCACATTGCTCGCAGAACCGATAGCCGATGGGGCCGAGAAGTTCTCGAGTGGCGACCGCGTACCGGAAGGCGCAGCGTGGGTAGGCCCCTCACACGGTGGACCGACGACCTGGTGAAGGCGGCGGGAAAACGTTGGATGAGGGCAGCGCAGGATCGGTCGTTGGGGGAGGCCTATGTCCACCAGTGGACGTCCATCGGCTGAGATGATGATGATATGCAGGTTTCCTCACGATGTTTTGCTTCACAGTTTGAGAGCAGGAGTACTGACAAGCAAACGACCGCTCCTTGAGGATAGGCCTATGCCCTGCAGTGGGACGTTTATAGTATGATGATGGTGAATCCTGCATTATGCCGATCTGCTTCAGAATTAAGAATGGGTGGAATGAAATAACTTGATTTCTTATGTTTAGAATTTAGACCCTTTAATAAATCAACTTGTTTCGTATGTTGTTTTTTCTGGTGTTCATAATAACTCTGCGGAACCCTTGATCTGCAAGTCTATCTCGCACTTGTCCGTATTTTTTCAACTCCCACGGGAACTCTTTGCTAATGAACTTAAATACAAAAAGCTCAATAGGTACCAAGCTTTGAAACAATAAGCATTCATTCGCCGTCCTTCTCTAAAGCCCCTCAAAACGTGAGATGAAACTGTTGATGCATTCTTTCCATGCACTATTGTTGAAATGCTGCGCTTTTGCTGCAAAGTGAATATAAAAATTTCACGGTTCAATCATCTTGATGTCGAAATATATCCTTCCTTTTCTCACTCTTATTAAAAATATCTTCTATTTCACACTGTTTGGAATCCTAGACGCAGTGGCTGATATCGACGTAGCCTTATCACTAGTTGTACGCCAAGGGATTGTAAGACTTGAGGTTTTCATAATACGGTTGGGTTTGGGTTGTATTGATCTCGTCTCCGAGGTTGTTCACATACCTGAATGGCCGTAGCTTGTAGTATCCGAGAATGGGACCGCTCACATTCAAAACCGTTCAGCAGCCAGACCAGTCAGTATCGCTCGGGATTTCAAAGTGGACGGACGCCTCTACGAAAAATTTCGCCGAAAGCCGGTGAACGCGTGTTCGATTTACGAATTAGCAAAAAAGTGACACATATTTTACCTTTCTGAAGTGAAGTTTAAAAACATGTGCTAGTTTTTTGTGTTTTTTTTTTCTCTTGCGGAGTAATTGATCTTGGAAATAACTGGAAGGTATGTCAACTTGTTTTCTTTTTTTTAATAATTACTCTAGTAAAGAACCAACACGAATGATTTCCTTTTGGTATGTATGCAATGCAAAACCTGTTTTTCGTCCGGTCAACCGTGGGAAGGAATTTTATTTGCAATCTATCACGATTCGATTGGCATTATTGTTTATGCGACTTTTTATAGGTCTTTACTGTGGTAGCTACATACTTTTTAAACATGTTTCGTACAGTCGCCATAAAAATGACGTGTTTCTGGTGACATTATTTTATATTAGGAGACTGTGCAACTCTGTAATTTTAATTTCTATGTTTTTTTGTAAAAAGGCGCATTTACGCTTTCATATTACAACATAATATACCTAGTATGTTTAGGGCCTATTTCACCACTTCTAAGTAAGCTCTTGTTAGCATACCTACTTACCCGTTCACGACCAGTTGGCCGTCGATGACCGTTACAAAATTTCCTCACAGGCACATTAATTCGTCCCGTGGACAAAAAATAATATAAAAGGCAAATAAAAATTTAAAATTAAAAGCGATATAAGTGACCGGGACGGATGTGCCGTACGTGGTTGCGTTGCTAAAGGTTATAAAATTGCGTTTATTTGGGTCTCTTAGGGGTACGGTGCGGGGAAGCGGGAAGGGAGGTAGCGGCCAACTTGAAGTGAATGACTTGTACCTGACAGATCGTTTGACATATCTTTCATACAAAATAATTGACAAATGATCTGTCAGATAAGCGAACAAGAACTCAGGTACTAAGAAATAGTGAAACAGGACCTCAACATTGTATTTTAGGATTCGAAATTTTCAATGAATGTACCTAGGTCTAGGTATAATGTACGTACGACGTAGGTGATGTTTAATTACTTATTCATCGATACTTATAGGGGTGATTCAGTTATGGAAATGAGTGCTTGGAATTTCTATTTATTAAGAATTTTGTATGATAGGTACATAATAAAAACGTAATTTTTCCTATATGGTAATATTTTATAGTTTTACAAGAGAATTTTTAACGATTTGACCTTCAATGTCTAGGTAAGTTAAGTACCTACCTACCCACCTTTTAGGTAAGTTATTCGGAGTGACAACAATTTTATTATATTATTGTGCAAGTCGCTTCTTGAAATAAAAATGAGTAAAAAAAATTTACTACAGAACTATTTATACTAAAAATAAATAGTACCTGCCTAATAAATTAAATTCAAAACAGAACATTGAATAAATATAGAGAATTACAGGAAGTTTCGTCTTATCGCTAAAATGCTATATCTTCCACACAACCTTCGTTAATAACAGTCAGACTTGAGAATAATAATGGTTCTTTTAAAAGCACCTAACTACTTTTAAGAAAATACAAAATACATACAATACATAAACTCATGTTCGTATTTTCTTTCGGGGTGTTCAATCATCTGTCAAAATTCTAGCAATGTTTACTTTTAGCTTTTAGTGGCAAAAAAAAAAATTTTTCAAAACAATGATGATGGCCCCGTTGATGTCTTTTACACTGTCGACGAAAATGTCTACGCGTTTCATAGAAAAAACATGATATTCTTCTATTTGTTTATTATAAACATTTATACCTACTAAAAAAACATAGCATTGTCATACATTACGTAGGTTAGTCATATTATTTTTGGTAACGTTACCCGCTTTGATTCGAGTAAGCATACAATTTTGAATAAGAATCTTAAACATACTGTTGGATCATAAATGTTGATGTTTGTTAAGGATTTTGAAAAATGATTTTCAGGTATTAAATACCTGCGGTTTTTTTATCTACGTACATTTTTAGATATCGAAAACATTTATGAATGTTTTTTTCTTTATCTAAAATATCCAAACAGCACGATAAAACCCTTCCTATCAGTAGGTAGGTAGTAGGTACCTACTATATGCTCAAAAATCCAATAATTACTAAATTACTTGATAAATATAGACGTAATCTTATCTCCTGCAATACGTGACACCAATTTGGAGCAAATTATAGACTCTGTGGGGAATCGTTTTTAACTATTTATGTTTTTAAATAGAACACCACATGTTCGAGTTTTTGAATTTTTTAAATGTTCATTCATATTGTAATATTATGTAAGACAATTACTATTGTATACGATGCAAGGATAGACTATATTTAAATCAAAAACTGTACCTAATTAATTAATAACATTAATGAACAAACATTATGTATGTACTTGCCTAGTTCTAGAATCATTTTAGATTTATTGGTTCGATTATGGACATAGGTCTTAGACTAATTATATCCGGAACGGCCTTGCGGTAGCATTTCCCCTCTGCCACGGTATGAGAGCAATGATCATGCACATTCAACATTCAATTTTATAACTTATCACTAAACTATAATTGCGAAACAATAATTTCGAACTTAGAACGTTTGGGGTTTACACGAGACTACTTTTCATGATTTTGAACATTCAAAATTAGAATCTAAAGTCATAGGGAATAAAATCTAAAGTTGCGGATAACATGTTACCTCGCCCACCGCAAAAAGTGGCAGAAAGTTTGTTAGTAGAATGACACGTGGTTACGCGTCCCGATCTTGTCCCGATATAATTAGTCTAAGACATAGGTACTCTATCGGTTTGCACATTGCTGTATCTTTTCAACATAAACTTACGAGTATTTAGTTATGTTCTATCTCTCACATTGCTCGTACTGATGACAGTGATAGCATCATACATATAATTGGTTTTAATATGGTGCATTTATTATAAAGGGTTACTTTTTATTCAGTGCACAAACTTTGCGAGCGTGATGGTTATCGAAATTAAGAATACCCGTGTTTTTTTTGTTTAACCCGGTTTAGAACAAAAATAAAAAATAACTGCATCTAATATGCAAAAAAGAAAAAAAAAATTTCGGGGTCTATTGACGATAACTAATACGTTGTGAAAGTTTGTGCACTGAATAAAAAGTAACCCTGTATTATACCAATTTTAATTGATAATGTTAAAAGCCTGTAGGATTCCACTCAAGGTATCTTTCCTCATATGTTCCTCATATAAGAAAAGCCACATGCCACCATAAATTCTGATTATTAAACTAAAACCTCTTCAATGTATAGGTATTATATTCGGAATAAGAACATCTCTGGCTGATCTTGGCGATTTTAGTCGTGAGCTTACGCAGTGCTGCCAATGTTAATTTCTTGATTCCTCGCTTAAGTGGCTCAATACCCCGAATTTCCCCGATTTCCAATCATGCGTTCCCCGAAAATTCCCCGACACTGTAATATTCAAGAAATAAGGCATTTTTCATGCAAAATTTAGTTTAATGTTTCACAAAATTAGCTTATCAACTTCTTTGTCTTCTAATTTTTATCAAAAAACATACATATATATAATTTGAATACAATGAGTTTTATTTATTATTTATATTTCTCCCACTCTTTCGATCTAAGAATAGTCCGATTCGGTTCGAATTTTTACAATTTCTCTTCTTTAGACATCCTTTGTTCGAAATTTATTACAAATAGTCGATTCCCCGAAATTCTCCAATTTGAATCATTCCCCGCGCTCCCCCGCCGCACGCACCTCTCATTCCCGGAAAATCTGGGAAATTCCCCGGAATTGGCAGCACTGAGCTTACGCTAAATCTCTTCAATATCGAATCAGATACAAACATGTTTGTGTTAAGAACGCCATAGTAAATAGGATTGGAATAAGATTAAGCATCGCAGAGATCAAAGTTCGCACGTGTTTTATATCAGATCCCTGAACTACCACATTGTTTATTTATTTATACATCGTTCTATAAATAACTGATTGAACTAAGGTCGATAACAGGAAACGCGGTTAAGAGGATTGTATAGCCAATCGTCATACAATAAGCAAACGTTGTTGGGTACAGACAATTTGCGCTAGATAATGTTGGAGCAAACATCGAAATCGCAATGAGGTCTACTAAACTAGACCCAAATGCATGAAATAACTGATTTTGGTTTTCGCTATTGTAATATTGGTCTATTTGATCTCAACGAAGATATTTTTCTGTTTGATGGTCTAAACCAACCCGTCCCGATTTTGGTGGGACGTCCCGATTTTTAGCCCAAAATTGAATGTCCCGCGCGGGACAGGCTTAGTCCCCCTTTTCGGAAATTACTCATCCGATTCAATCTGGAGCTATCCTGTGTAGAGTTCTTCAACTATATTAAGGAAAAAATGAAACTTTAAAAGAAGTTAAATCTTTAGAGACATATAATCATTAAAATAAGTTTTCTATGGCTATCTATCATCAACACCATTGTAAACTCAGATAAAAACTTGAGTAGTAAAAAACTACTGATTATTATGTAACGCTTTCGACGAAAGAATCCCGCTTTTTTACTCAAAAAGTTTCTATTTGCCCGAAATTAAATCTGGAGCTATCCTGTGTAGAGTTCTTCAACTATATTAAGGAAAAAAATGAAACTTTAAAAGAAGTTAAATCTTCAGAGAAATATAATCATTAAAATACGTTTTCTATGGCTATCTATCATCAACACCATTGTAAACTCAGATAAAAACTTGAGTAGTAAAAAACTACTGATTATTATGTAACGCTTTCGACGAAAGAATCCCGCTTTTTTACTCAAAAAGTTTCTATTTGCCCGAAAAAAATCTGGTAACGCTGGTCTAAACTAATCAAACCAATCCACCGTTTACTCTAACATCCTGTATAATGAAACGCATTTAGGTTTACATTTTGTATGTACATTTTCTAAAATTTGTTTATACACTATCTAATATAACTAAATTGGAACCCATTCCGTCCTACTCTCGTGTGAATGGCAGAGATAACTTCCCAGTAAATATTTAACGTACAAGTTTACCGTTCAGTAATCTCGGTGATGTCGTCGTGATATAATGTATGTTCTGTCGGTAGACATTATGTGGCGGCAAATATTTAATGAGGCAAATTGTTATGTGATTCTTCTCTTGGTGTTACTTTGCTGCAACTTACTTCATCCTGAGGACTGGATTGAGGTCAAGAGCAAACCCATAGTTAATAAAAAAAAAAAAAAAAACTTATTAAATAAAAAACCGGCCAATTGCGAGTCGGACTTCTCGCGCACCGAGGGTTCCATATCCATAATTCATCAGTTCATCACACAATATTATTATTTACCAAAAAAATTGTTTTCTCTAGGACCTAGCGCGAATCCGACTCACGCTTGGCCGGTTTTAATTAATTATTGTTATAGAGTTGAGATAGAGTTTAGATACACTACAATCACAGCAAGTTTGACCCTATTACCGTTTTGGCGATAGTGCAAAATGAGGTCCCTGTAATTTTTTTACTTTTTTATTATTAATTAATTCTCTTCAAATCCATTTATGTTTTATTTTACTATAAATAGGTTTGCTCTTGACCTCAATTCAGTCCTAATCTACTGTCAATACATTACATTGGATTGACACAAATTGTGATTTCTACCGGCTACCTATTACGGTTCAAAAGATCCTCTAAAGCTTAGGATGGACGGACGGACAACGTAGACTTAGTAAGATCCCTATTACACCCTTTGGGTATGTATTAAAAAGTAGTTTTAAATAAATAAAAATAAAACAAGTTTTGTACCAGCTACGTAAACTTCAGAAGTTCCGCGTCTTCTTGGAAACTACTGTTAGTAATTAAAATTTCCAGGAATATGAAATTGCTATTGACAATCGGGAAATTCGAAACGAGTTCGTGTAAAATGTATTATTTATTCGACTTTAATAATTCGTCTTAAAAAAAAAGTATAGTTGTTTATAAATGGCATGAAAATATTGTACACATGTAAACTCACGACTATTGCCCCTTTCGGGTTGACCAATACTTCTCTATAAACATAAAGTATTCTATTTTGGACGTTATCTTATCATTATCACCTAAGATGAAGGAAACTGTTATAACAAGGCTCATACTACTTAGCATATTGACAGTTTCATTGTGGAATGACCATTGATTAAATTAAAATAGCAATACAGGTGACTAGCCTATAGCGCATGGACCACATAAATTGAGCCCCCGTCGCCTAATTTGCTTAGTCGCAATCCGAGCGACATTGCAAGATACCTACCTACTTTTTTATTTTAGGCTAAAGAACTAAAGGTACCACAATGCTTTTGCGTTCTTAAAACTAGTTGCACAAATCATTCAAAAAGAAAAACAAATCACACGGCATTACTTTTCGCTTGCAAGAACATGAAAAGCAGGTCCACTTTTCGAGTACGTAATGCAAGAACGTCACCCATCTTCCGCTATTATAATTTAATCAAAGGGACGTTCAAGTGATGACATTGCCTATGCTCAAAAATCGTTTGTATATCCCTATTATAAGGACATGGCAAAGCTTAGCTGACTACCATCTTGAAGCCATTCTTCTGTGTTATAGCATAATAGAGTATAGTATATAGGGTCCTTCTTAATATGCTGACACTTTTTTAAGGGGATGATCAGACCGTCAAACTGAACATTTTTCTCTATGAGACCAACATCGAAATCGCGAAAAAAAAATCTGCTCCTCCATACAAAACTGCAAACTTACTCGAGCCAAATGTATGGGACAGCTGATTTTTTTTCGCGATTTCGTTGTTGGTCTCATAGAGAAAGTTGTTCAGTTTGATGGTCTGATCATCCCCTTAAAAAAGTGTCAGCATATTAAGAAGGACCCTATATATTAGAGTAAATAAATTATACACAACAGAGAGTCAATGCCCATACTAAGAAAGTTGCCACCTTCTTATATGAAATCTCGCGCAAGTACAGTGCCGGTGGTGAGTAAACAGTACAATAAGTGTTAAACACATTTGTTATTAAAATTTTTAAGAAAATTAATCTATATAATTTATTTCCGTGAAACAAAACTCAAATAATAGTGATCTAATAACTTTTAATTAAGATTTATCTCTCGTTCAGGCCAAGACTATACTAAATCTAAAATTTATGGAACTGTCCAGACATGGTTATAGTATGGACCTGGTATGGACCATATTTTAACAAGGGTTGTCAATTAGTCAACAACATGGTACTTAATCTACTTACTGTCAGAGAATTTTTCAAGCTGCCTCAATAAAAAAAGAAATGAAGAAAAAACATTTATCTGGATCTCAGAAAGACATATCTAATCTTTTACATGCCACTGAAACATTTTGTGATATAAATAGGCCTTTGACCTGACTGTGAAAGCTCATTTCGTAAACAGCTAACTTACGAAATCTCATTTTGCTGCCTAGCTTTTTACCTGTCACTAGTCTAGTCTAGATGCTAATTTTTACTTTAAATTAGCTTGATGTAGACTAAATGACCAGATCGATTAGAAAACCTTGGCAAGGAGGATAACTTTAAACCTTTGTAGATTTAAAAGGATTTAGGTACGTACTACATAATTAGCAAATTATTTAATTCAAGGCCAATTCTTAAAGACTTTGCGTTTTAATCTAGTTCATGACTAAGTTGTTATACGTACACATGTTGAAACATCAAGCTAATTTTGTAGTATAAGAGATAAGTGTACTTTTTGCAACCATCAGCAGCAAGGCTGATTCAGTATTTATGGGTTGTAGAGCATCTCTGTGATGGGGATGGACCAGGTCTGCCTGCATAATTCCAGTCGGTTTAGGAGTTACTGATGTTTAAAGGTCAGTAAAAAATGTACGATCAGCTGCAAGGCTAATCGCATGATATTGTTGTAGTATGCACTGTAGCTATGTGAACAGTAAAAAAACTGTCAAGTTCTGTCAGTCAGTTTAGGAGATACAGCCAGTCAAAGTTCCGACCTTTGAACGGCTGTATCTCCTAAACCGACAGACGAACCATGTCAGTTTTTGTACTTTTCACATAGCTACAGTGCATACTACAACAATATCATACGTTCAGCCGTGCAGCAAATTTTTTACTGACCTTTAAACATCAGTAACTCCTAATCCAACTGGAGTTATCATTATGGGGATGGATCAGGCAGCCTTGATCCATCCCCATCACAGAGAAGCTCTACACCCCATAAACACTGAATCAGCCTTGCTGCTGATGGTTGCAAAAAGTACACTTATCTCTCGGAATATTGTTAGATCTTCGTATTGGTGTAAAATGTTAACAGTGAATTTTGAACCGTATAAATACTTGAACATTTTTCAAGCAATATTAGCATAATCCATTCTGAAGAAAACGTAATCCGAAGACGGTATTGATCGATCAGCTCTTTGTAAAATTACCACCATTTATCTCTAGCGTCTATCGCTAAATTAATGCAAACGAACAGCAAAAAGTAGATAGATAAATATAGATGAATTAACTGTTTTTATGCAGTGTGACAACATGAAATTGATACCGAGAAAAATTAAACTTTATAAAACGTGAAAAATTAAATAAACGATCAACACAATTACTATCTTTTTAAATTCACAGATAATTTTTCGGCTTTTCAGATTAATGTTTTAAGTATGTATTTTTTTTATATTACTACATACTCGTATATTATGTATCCTATTAGGTATAATTTAACACTATTTAACTGCCTCCGTGGTGGTAAGAATATTAGGCTCTCGACACGGAGGTCGTGGGTTCGATGCCCACGGAGGACACCAATAGGTGCTAAAACGCACAAAGTGACATATCACTATAGTGATATGTCACTTTGTGCGTTTTTCCCCAGTTGGTTAGGACATTGCAGGTTGAATCACCTGATTGTCTGAAAAGAAAACCGTTACGTGCACGTTAAGCCGTTGGTCCCGGCTACTATCTCTGGTGGTTAGTAGTCGTTACATAAAAATCACGTCAGAGGCCGTGAGGCGGTCTGAAAAAACTCTTGACACCAGGGCTCTTCCCACACGATTAGAAGCAGAATAATAAATTGTGTTTAAAAATATGTATATTAAACAGATTAAACGTGAAATGACAAAACAAAGACAATCGTAAACAATTAAAAAGAAGAAAACAATCGCAAACGCTGTAAATCAAATGAACAAAGACATTTTTTGGTCTAGCGCAACGAAGACCAAAAAAAATCTCTGCAAATGAAGTATGGAGCCTATTTACCCAGAGTAAAAATACGATTGAAGTGTAGATTAAGATAATTAAGATCTTTTTTCGATCAAGAGCCGGGAGAGGGCGTCTGAGGAGTTATCACGATCAGGTTAATGAACTTCTCCGAAAAGGACAAGGCAAGTGCGTATCGTAGTATCCTAAAACTAGTAATAGTTAGTATTTCATAACTTAGAAGTGCATGAAAAGATGAATGAATGTGGATGACGCGAAACTATCAAAATTTTAAAACTCATCTTTACTCCATCCATCAAAATGTAGAACAGAGACAAATTATAATATAAAAAAATATATAAAAAAATAAATAAATAAAAATGTTTATTATTTCTCAATATTATAACCTGACTCCAGGGCTCTGCTCACACGATAAGAAGAAGAATATTATAACCAACTCAAAATAAGTATGAATGCTACAGGGTGATACTAAAGGTTGGCGCACATTTATCCGCGGCGAAGGAGCCGAAGGAGGCGAAAGAATCGAATTTTAGAATTCTTTGTATAACATTCTATGATACCTGGCACGGCGAATCGGACGAAACGTCAGAAGAAATTCATTTCGTTCGCCTCCTTCGGCCGCGGATAAGGACGGCCGCGGATAAGGACGGCCGCACATTATCAGAAATTTCTAACAGAAAAATTCTGACGCTCGCCGGAAGCACCCCGCATACTATCAGAAATTTTGATCCGGCCACTTTTCGAGCCCAGTCGTGTTTCATATTTCAATCAACACACATCGACCCAGTGTTGCCACCTTAGCCCTTTTGGGGCTATAATTCAGTCAAATTGTGTTTTTACTTGGAAAGTTTTGTGGTAGTTCTGATTTCTTCCATTCTATATGTATTTTGGGGTGCTGAATCCAAATCTGAGGTTTGCTAACAAAATTTAATTGACAAAATCGCAAAAAAAAATTAAAAGTTCTGTTTGTTTTTTTCCGGAATTTTGCTTAAAACTCTGAAACTATTAACGTTGAGTAAATGACCTGTCTACAGAAAATAAATATACCTGACTTTTATTTCTATCACATGAACATGACACTCAAAAATATCGTAGATCTAGGATAATTATCGCACGTCTGGCAATACCTGATCCGAATTTCTGATAGTGTGCGGGGCCTAATACAAAATGTATGGCTAACACGCCTTCCGTCAGAAAAATTCTGACGTCCGGCTGAGGTGCCGTCCGGTGTGCATCAGAAGCGGACGACCGGTCAGAATTTTTCTGACAGTGTGCGGGGTCTAATACAAAATGTATGCACCGAGTGCCTTCCGGCGAGCGTCAGAATTTTTCTGTCAGAAATTTCTGATAATGTGCGGCCGTCCTAAATGCGTCCACTCTAATACGTCATATTTGAGCACAAGTACAACATTTTTGTCATGTGCTGGTTGTTATATTAAGCAGCAAGTACTTAAACCGTAGGTACCAATGAGTTTTTCTAACTTATGTACGTAATACTGACTGCTTTCAAATGGTGAAGGATGTTTATCGTGGGAAAATGCATACGCTGAAGAAGAAATTGTTTCATACAAAACTGCAGTAGGAACCGGCTCGACTAAAATGTATTGGACAGTCGATTTTTTTAAATTTGATTTCTCGGTGTTGGCTCCACAGTGTCTCTTCAGCACCCCTTCTAGGGTGTTTTATTACAGCCTGATGATGAAGTTGGTTCAGGATTTAAAGAGCTCATAAATTGTTAAGATCTAAATGGATAGCTAACATCATTCTCTTCTATTTTAAGCCATATTCCAAGTACTTTAAAACATATTTTACTTTAACGTAATAAAGAACAAACTAGACTAAGCTGTTTTGTTCAGTACGACAATAAAGAACGTAAGAAGAGCGCGATAAAGAAGTAGAGAAGTTGCGCCAAAGCATTATTTTCTAAGAACGAGAACAACTATCTAGATAATGTGCATTGTATAACAATGCGTGTGGTGTAATGGACCGATGTGTTTACACCGTTGCGAATTCCCTTATCATTGTTTCCTTATTTCTGAATGTCCTAAGTCGGTTGATGATCTGATACTGCCTTGGTCCACTGGCCGTCTTCCCGTCTTGCCAAATGTCATTCCCATCTCCACTTCAACGTTGTGATCCGCTGACCGTTAAACCTGTACATTATAATTATAATGTACAAGTTTATGGGTACATTATAAAATCTACAAAGGTTATGGGTACATTATAAAATGTACAAGTTTATGGGTACATTATAAAATGTGCAAGTTTATGGGTACATTATAAAATGTACAAGTTTATGGGTACATTATAAAATGTACAAGTTTATGGGTACATTATACACTGTACAAGTTTATGGGTACATTATACACTGTACAAGTTTAAGGGTCAGTGGATCACAATCACAAAGTTGAAGTGGAGATGCGATGGATGATGACTTTAGTTTTTCAAACGGTCACTTAGCTGTCGGTAGTGAACTTGCCTACTGTGCCCAGGGTCGCGGATTCGAATCCTATGAGGGGCAAATATTTGTATGATGAATACGAAGACTTGTAGGTACCCGAGTCATACCTTTACATTTGTATTCTACATCGTTGTTTCATCTAAATACAAGTCCCGGCTTTATTCTGGTACTAATGTGACTAGATAATTTGTGTGTATTTTGTCACACCGAACACAAACAACATTCGCCATTACGCTACAGTGTCACAGATGTTCTAACAAACTGAAGCTTCAGACAGAATGTTTATTTCATGGTCCGTTTGGTGCACTGTAAAGGCGCAGTCACACTAAAGCTTGATGTAATGCGGCTAGACCTTACCCGCAGGGGATTTATCGTTGTAACACCGCTTAGGATGGAACAGCTGATGGATTGCGTTAATAAAGTGCCATGTTAGATGCTGCTTTTTAAAAAGATGGAATATAACCGCTGGCGTTTTGAAGGTAAGCGAGAGTAAACAAAGCAGGCATTTTCTGTGTAAGTTATGTGTCTTATTGACTACGCTACGACCCATGTTTTATAATCATGTAAAAATAATTAGTAAGTAGTGGGTACGGAACACAAAATACAGGGTGTTAACTTTAATGCATTAAATAATATGAATGTTTCAGATATTCAAACAGAACAACTTTAAAAAAAACTACCTTCCTACTATTCTACTGGTTCCAAATATATGGGACAACCTTTTTGTCGCTATTTCATAATAATAATATTGGTCCCGAAGTAAATGTTTTTCTAAGCTTATGATCTGAATTAAAATCTGGTACATATAATTTGTGCGGATTGTTGAAATAGCTAACAAAAACGATGGTTTCCCGACAAAATGAATGCTGGGCCTCCAACCGCACATTCGAACTTCGCAATTGCGTGAACGTTTTCGTTCCAATGTCAACTCTATTACAATTAAGTGCGGACCGAAACAGTGGCGATATATCGAACATCGAAAGTCCGGGTAAAGGGTCTGTTCCGTTCTTTTTATCGCTCCCAGCACCCGATATCTTTATTTCCATAGTTATAAAGTATGAGCTAGGAATATAATTTTTTTTTGACCGAATTGACCGTGTTGTCCATGTTGACCGAGTTGTCCATGTTGACCGAGTTGGCCGTGTTGTTCATGTTGACCGAGTTGACCGCGTTGTTCAAGTACCTGTGTGATGGTTAATACATCGCATGTGTGCAATGCAATAAACCTTACTCTCGAATCACTCCATCTATTAAAAAAAATACGCATTAAAATTCGTTGCGTAGTTTTAAAGATCTAAGCATACATAGGGACAGACAGACAGACAGGGAAGCGACTTTTTATACTATGTAAGTGACAGGGAAAATTGTAGAACAAATTTTAATGTTAACCTAATTCTTTTGTATACCAATGTCTCTATTTTAACGATGGTGTCTTCTCTCTATTTTATAATGTTGTACTTATAAAACTAAACTACCGAAGATTTAAACGTGGAGTTGCAGCAAGTCTCTCCTTTTAGCGTATATATAGCTGGTAATGAAGGTTTCAGAATTGAACACAAGCGCTTTTTGCTTCTCTTTGAAATCACTGGACAGTGTGTAAAGGTCCTTAGACAAGTTCGTACTATAGGTACATTAGGCATGTAGGTAGGATAGGATTGATTAATGCAAGCTAGTGGGCTCACGTTTGTGGGTGGACTTCGAAGGATGCCTATTATTAATGGTAAAACTAGGCTGTGTTGTGCTAGGCTTTGTGAACTCTATGATCTTTGTGTCCCGTTGAAGATTTGTAGTGCTATAGCTCTTAGTGTGTTTGAGATAGAGTTTAGATTAGTTCGGTTTTTTCGGTTGTTTACTTAATATCGAACTATTATACTAACGTACATAAACTCGCGACCGCAATCCCTTTCAGGGTGGTCAGAAACATACTTTTAGTATTTTACTAGCTGTCCCGGCGAACTGCGTACCGCCTTAGAACAGTTTTATCCGACAAACCCTTGACCGTTTTTTTTATTTATAAACCTTCCCTGGCATGTGCACAATAACTCAGCACAGTTTTATCGCAATCGGTCCAGCCGTTCTCGAGTTTTAGCGAGACTAACGATTCTCTATAGATTATTATTCTCTAGTCTATAGTATAGAGGTATAGACTATACCATCCCACGATGGGCAAAGAATTGTAATTTTTTGTATAATTTCAGTGGTAATAGATAGCTCAGACTCGAACTTACGACCTCACGATTGTGAAGCTTGTTCTCTTCTATGAATTCACTTAATTTTACACCATGTATGAGAATTGATAAAACTTATCGAAGTTTCCATATATTTGTTTGCGTTCAAAATTTTCAGCTAAAGGGTTTGTTTAACGACTTACTCGTATTGTTTAGTTTAATTTATTAACCATTCATTGTTTACTATTGTGAAGAATCACTAGGCTTCGGTGGGCGGGAAGGTCAACTGGTTTTGTGGGAACCTAAAGTTGTATCTATAGCTAGAGTCTAGTCCTAGAGAGCAATCGCGTTAAATAAATTGAAACTGAACCATGATTGGACTGCGAACTACAACTTTTAACACATTCGTAACCTATCATAAAGGTATTATATAGAGGAACTGACAGCTGAGAGAGTGAGATGTACCTAGCGGCGCTACTGTATAATAGAAAGAGATACGTGACGCGAGGCAATACGTAGAACCGTTTTTGGGAACTTGTCGGCATAATCGACAGGGTAAATATTCATGCTCTGTGAATAATTAGTGAATCTAAAGTGAAATCGTAGATTATTTTTTGAAATACACTAACACTATTTCATTAAATTACCTACGATTTCACGTTAAATTCACAATTATACACAGAACTCGAAGTTTTAGGGTGCCGATAAGTGCCGACAAATTCACAAAAAACGGTTTCATTTGACAACTCATGTCAGTTACTCTATTCCGACAGGTATAATAACTATGGTACCTATAGTGCTATTCATTTGACAGCCGTTAGATCAGTTTTGACAGATCGCTCAGACGTTAAAGGCTGTCAGTCACATAGAGTTTTGCGTGATGCGGAATTCAGCACAGTTGAATAGTAATTGGATTGCAATGTGATTAGAACTGAAATTGGATTAGGATTAAAGGACATCCGGCACATAATACCAAAAAATTTATAATCGTACTTCTATTTTATTATGAACTATGGAACACTAGAAACTAATTGCAGGCATTAGTTTATTTTATAATGATTTATTAGTTTTTATCATTTTTATGTAAAAGAAAACATTGTTCTTGCATCACCTCATATCAAACAACATTGGCAGACATTTTGGGGCTGCTGCTTTTTTATAATTTATTAGTAATAAATGACTAAATAGTAATAGTAGTAGTAGCAGTAACAGTAATTTTTATAAAACGTCATACATAATAATAATAACACGTCATACATAATTTTACTACAGTCAAAACTTCTATACATTTTCTGGTATTTTGTAAAGGGAATGTGGCGGTTGTCCTTTGGATGTTATAAATTAGCACAATCGCTCTCCTGGAGTACTAATAATTATAATGCCTGTCCCTCGACTCGGCTTTTTCCATACTATTTGTCGCGGCAAGCGCGATGTTCGCTCTGTGAAAAGTGATGATTTTCTCTTCAGTGAATGTTGTGTCACGCGCATTTAGAGAAATCATACTAGAGAGGTAGGTCTATTCTAAGCAGGAATCACACAGGAAAAATACTTTTTAAATTATGTTACGTATGAAAATATTTTCTTTCAGACCAGAATAAAACATTTTCAAATTGTACGTTCTCCAGCGAACCTAGGGTTTCAGAATCCTTTCAAATGCGGCCAACTTTGTCAAACTTGCAGGTTTTCTAAAGGGATTCGCCACAAGCCTTTTGACTGTCGTTAAATTGAATACGGTCCTAGTTTTCTATGCCCGGCAACTTCTAGTGAATAGGCCATAGACAGATGAAGTCTAGTCATAGTAGAAATGGCATATTGTACCTGGGACTTATACTTTGCCAGTAATATACTAGTATTGTTTTATGCTAGTCGTCAACATTATCATCAGCCTGTATGCATGCGTTCCGGATATCGTATTAAGGTCTTACAGGTGCTTCTTTTGGAGTCATCAACCCTTATTTTTCGATGCCTTTCAGTTCTTTTGTTAATCTATACCTACATACACATAAAAGTGTTTTTAAATGTTCACTTTAAAGGTAAAATTAAATACGTTACATATTTAAAAGTAGGGTGCTTCAGACCATCAAACTGAACAACTTTCACTATGAGGCCAAAACAGAAACAAAACAAAAATGTTGTTTCGTATAAAACATAATTTTCCAGTTGTAACACATCCCTCTATAATACGATACCACACAATAACCATATTTCTATTGACGCAGCCAGTAGGATATGTTCAGCTGAAATTGGCCGCGCTGTGTCGACACTAAAAAGTTAGCTGAATGTGTAACATTGTGTGTTTGGCCCAGTTTAATTTCAGCGGGGTACCCGATACTTTCCAGTGTGCGAACGATGCAATAACAATCATTGCTGTGTTGGTAAATGGCAACTGTACAAGGGTTCAGAACCCTTGTATGAAACAGCTGATATTTTTATTGCTCTGAAAAAACAGGTTTGTTTCTATAGTAGTTGTTCAGTTTGGTGGGTAGAGTCAAGTAGAAGTGACTTCTACCCCTAGTGAATAGGCGTTGACTCTACCCACCAAACTGAACAACTTTAACTATAGAAACAAACCTGTTTTTTTCAGAGCAATAAAAATATCATCTGATTCATACTAAACTGCAATAAATACATACACGACTCAAATGTATGAGACTTTCTTTTTGTTTTGACAGGTTTGCTCCCATAGTAAAAATTGATAATTTTTATGGGGTGGACTATTGTGGTTTCAAGGTTAATGGTACTTTTCCTTGCACCCTGTACATAGTGTAACAAAACACCCTAGTAATACTTAAGGGGGTGCTTCAGACCATCAATCTGAACAAATTTCACTATGGAGTCAACGTCGAGAAAAAATAAAAAAATCTGCCATCCCATACATTTGAGTTGAGACGGTACTGCAGTTTTGTATGGAAGAGCGGATTTTTTATTCGCGGTTTCGATGTTAACTCCATAGTGGAAGTTTTTCAGTTTGATGGTCTGAAGCACCCCCTTAAGTATTACTAGGGTGTTTTGTTACACCCTGTAGAAACAAACCTGTTTTTTCAGAGCAATAAACATATCAGCTGTTTCATACTAAACTGCAATAAATACATACACGACTCAATTGTATGAGACTTTCTTTTTGTTCTGACAGGTTTGCTCCCATAGTAAAAATTTTTCATTTTTATGGGGTGGACTATTGTGGTTTAAAGGTTAATGGTACTTTTCCTTTCACCCTATACAACGTGTTAATGAATTAGCGCAAAACCTCATACACCCCAACTGATTTATAACAAAATAATTAGATTGAAATAATAATTTAATTATTTTGATAATTAAAATTTAAAGTTATTCGCATTTTAAGTTTTAAGACAAAAATTATTTGTTATCATTTCAGCACTGGAAGAAAGCGCTAACATACTCATGGGTCTCATGGATACATTTTTATAATCTTGTTTTAGTAGTAAGTAGGGTGAGAGTGCCCGTGCGGTGGGTTGACATCGGGTTTAGAAAATTTTTAATTTTGCTAACAAATTATTTAATATTTTGAAAAAAATTACCTCTATGTTGAAACCATGATAATTCGACTCAGCTCTCGATTCTAAACAAACTACTTTCTAGTTTTGCGTTATTCATTAACACGTTGTATAGGAATGTGATGATGTTTATCAAATAATGTTACAACGCATAAAATACATCTCTAACCCATTCCAAAAGTACACAGAGTCTTCCTTTAGATTAAAATGGGCTGACCTGAATGCCTTGAAGGCTGACTGCGAAAAATGAGCCTCATATTTATTTATTACAAGAAAACTTCTAAAGGGATTCAGGTCGAGATGCTATTGGAATATAAGTCTACTGAACAAGAGCATTAGAGCTAAGTACCTAATTTACTTTTAGTATTAACCTTTAGTTCAATTGGAGTGGGAAAAAAGTTAAGTTGCTAGTTATTTATGAAGTCTATACCAACTAACTAGGCAATATTAAGTAGGTATAATAAAATGTAATGGTCGTAGGTATATGGGAAACATACTAAAGTTATCTTATAAGGGAAAGCGGTCGTGAGCTTATTCATGTATGCAATGCATAAAAGTAATACCTACTACACTCAACATTTTATAAAACTGCTCTTACCTGCATAATTAATTACATAAAACCTACATAGTGCCTTTAAAGAAGTTTGGCGGAAGGCCATATAATGTGAGACCCAGACATATAGGTCCCATACATGAATGAAACTTAGTAATACGTGTAGAGTGAATCAAAACTAACAAAAAAGGAAATTGGTTGTAATCTGTAGAAGTTGGGGGAAAGGTATTATGATACCTTTTGTATCAAGTGTGTGAAACTCATAATCTTTCTTATTAGATAGTCCACTCAATCTTCTACGCATTCATTGTGTTTATTTTAATGAAAGTTCAGGATAACCGTACCATATTATGATAATGGAAGAAAACGAAATCACACACTATCAGTTCAACCAAGCCAAATACGTTCCGTAACAACCAAAAATACCTCAGTGATAATATTAGATGAAAATAGCTGTCGTGGTTGCGTTATGCTACTGTTTTTTGGAAGATTTGTATATTTTCCTAGTAATTTCTACTTTTGAATCCGGACTTCTGGAGATGTGGAAGTTTTTTTAAAAATGTTTTAATTTTTTCTGTTTGTAATAAGTAATTATGACCGCCGTTTTGAATGGCTTTTAGTTTTCGTAAAAAATGTCTGGGTCCAAATCTGCCAACCTTCTTTTGTTATAATTGATATAACGAGGTGTGATAAATTTTATAGAGGTCTGTTTTATGCATAATGATATGATGTAATTCCTTTTCCCAAACCGAAAAACACATTGAACAATATCGCAGACATCCTATTTAACGTAAAAACGTTCATTCACACGTTTTTGTCGTAAACGTCACGTGGTTCCAATTAAGGTCACTTTTTTGCCGTCGAGACGCCTCGGCACTAAATTGCTCAACTTAGTTCTTGTAGGGTTTGTCTACACTTGAGTGAGACCAAACATAGGCAGTGAGTTTGACTATACTTTGAGGTAAAACTGAAGATAGAGAGGGCATCGTCAGCTCAATTTTATGAGTTTATAGAGTATTATAGATTATCATCACCGTGAATTAAGCTCACACTTACCTTACATACCCTTGCTCTACCCATCAAACTGAACAACTATGGGAACAAACCTGTTAGGGCAAATAAAATCTGCTGTTCGTTTGAGTCTTGTTTTGTCCTGACAGATTTGCTCCCATAGTATCAGTTGTTGAGTTTGAAGGGTAGAGTATGTGGTTTAAAGGTTTAATGACACTTTTCGTAGTACTTCTCTTCTTTCGAGTCGATGATATGTCATTCTAAAAACGTTGTTTTTAAATATTAAAACGGTTCATCGTGCCCTGTGCTGTGGTATTCGGCTTCGAATAGCACAGATCCAGTCGGGTGTTGTAAGAGTAGACTAATTTCTTCAGGCGTCTCACACATCTTTGAAACCCAAACTATATGGCTGCCGGTTATAGCCACTGCATCTGACCCCACCTATGATATGGTCTTCCGTTCTATCAGACATAGGAGGGTAAGGACGAGAGAGTGCATCTGTGTTTAGTGCGCACGTGCGTACTTATGCGTGCGTACTTATGCACTTTCGAATATCCTGCGTACCTAAATATTTTTCTATAAAATTTAGCAGCCGCCGTGATCGAAATCGACTAGGAACCCATCATCATAATTCGGCTTCATTTAACAATCATTTAACTCTTCCGGTGTGATTGATTTCGGCTTTGGCGCAGCTCATGGGTTACCGTGATTTTTGAACCGGGCAACCCTAGAGTTGCGGCAGGCTGAGAAGTGGCAACCCTAGTTTTTCCACTACTTTAGTCTCAGTCTCCTTCCGATGGCACTTCACTTACTTCCGTAACAGATAGGTGGAAAAAGTTATACCAAAAATCATAATGGAAAAGGTACGTGCGGCAAGATTTTTCTAGGCAACTTGGCGGCGCTGCGTTGAATTAACCCCTGTGTAAACATTCACTAGAATTACATTTCATTCATCAGGTGCATAATTTTACGGTCGGATCTCGGTCTATCAACTCATGTGTAAAACCCCATTATTTCGATTCGGTCATAACTAAAGTGGATTTAAAAAACGTAAAGCATACATGGTCACCATCCGGTATGCCCACGTATGGTGATTCAGTGAGATAAACGTGTGTTGCCGCTATATGGTTAAATTAGACCATTCTTGTTATGTCTTCTTGTACCATATGGTCACACGGCTTGTGAGTTTTATGACCATAATAACATTAGAATTTAGAAGGCCTGTTCTACTGCTAAAATTCTTTATATCTTTCGATTCTAATTTTGAATGTTAAAAATCATGAAAAGTAGTCTCGTGTGAACCCCACACGTTCTAAGTTCGAAATTATTGTTTCGTAATTATAGACTGTCTCGTTTAGTGATAAGGTATAAAATTGAGTGTAAATGCACATGATCAATTGTTCTTATACCGTGGCAGAGGGGAAATACTACCGCAAGGCCAGTCCTTATAATAAATAGTCAAAGCTTGCCGTCGACTGAACAAAAGAAGAAGGATCATACGTAAAATGTACGCTTTATCAATTTTACTACAACATGTAAATTTGGTAGTCGATCGCATACCTTCGCGTCCCACCGATACGATAGCTTGTCGTAACTCTAGACCGCTTTACATATCACCAAGGGCATTACATTGCATAATGATCTCCTGATAATACTAATTTGGTCCCTGAATGCCTAATTTGGTACCTAAACTAGCTAATAACTATGTTAATACTAGGGCTGGGTAGGGTTACCAGGTGGTCAAAAACTAAAAAGTCAAGATAGAGGTTAACAATAAAACTTTATACGTTTTAAAAGTTGGATATGGAATTAGTTTGCTTCATTGAAAATTCTCCAAAATTATAGTATAGGCATGTATTCTTTTGTTACATACGTACAGGAGATTTTATTTCGAAATTCAATGGTGCAAAAAGATTTGTTTGTTTGAAAACTTATTAATTAAATGCATTTTGAATTGAATTGAAGCACGTTCTTCAATCTGTAGCTTAAATTGACTATACACATACACAAACTCACGACTCCAATCCCCTTCGGGGTTATAAATATTATTACAACTGCCAAAACTATTTTTGACTTTACAACAACATTAAAACATTTTTTTTTCTATAATTATATCAATTTATAATTTTGTTTCAGGTAATGCTTAGCTATGTAGCTGTACTGTAGTACCTAGTAAGTATAGAAGTGCACACGATTTATTGTCGACCGTTGTTATGTTGAAAAATCCGGGCTAGTTAAATCCGGACGGAGACCGGTCAAGGCCAGATTTATCCGGTCACATGGTAAGTGGTAACCCTAAAAAGGTAAACAGAACAAGACTAATCTACTTTTAATCACTTACCTACCTAGTTTTAATGATAGCGTTTTAAAATCAATGACGGTCTTTTTATTAGATATTTGGTAAAATACCATCACGACCATAATGTAATAGGTAACTACGAGTACCTACTCAAATGGTGGTGGCCAGAAACAACTCTATGTTGTTTTAGCACATCATCGTTTCGAGGTCGAATAGGTTGTATAGTCCAGTTAGTTGGTTTACGGGCCAGTATGGGGTACCTAATTGGTCATTATAAAATGTTCTATAGGTATATCTAAACTATTATAAGAAATGTGTCTGTACATTGAAGACATTTACAAAAAAAAATTACGACATGGTTTATTACCTGTCCCTGAAGTGCGATTTTTGAAAATCATACGAGCGACTTGGCAGTAGAAAGATGCATAATCTCCATAGTAATTTTGACACTTTCTACTGCCAAGTCGCTCGTATGATTTTCAAAAATCGCACTTCTGATTCCAAATCACCAATTTTTGAATTTTTTGTCTGTCTGTTTGTTTGTTTATTTGTTTGTTTGTTTGGGTGTTTGTTTGTTCGAGTATCACGCAAAAACTACTGAACCGATTTTGATGAAACTTTTTTTGTTTGATAGCTTATCATCTGACTTAAAATCTGGTAGGTATATAATTTATGCGGACAAAGTCGCGGGTAAAAGCTCGTTATAATTAAGAAGGTTCCTATAATCATTATGTATCGTTATAGTAAATATAATAATTTTGTGTGCCCTGTTGGCAGGACAAAGAGAGCTGTGATAATATTTTTTGTTGTTAAAACCTTTTATTTCTACATAATAATGATCACAAATAAATAAAATAAACTAGTTTGAGTTATTCTAGAAACAACAGCTGATATAGGGGTGGTTTCAAAGGGCATCCATTAGCAAAATGCAGGCAGTTTTTTATCGTTGCACAACGCACTGCGTGACATTAACTTATGTAACGAGTTCATAACTAGTTTACATCCGCCGTATAATTAAAAAGTTGACATTTATTTGTTTTTAATGACGTTTTTGACCTCTACTACCTGCTTCCTTTACTTCGAAAGGTTAAAGTCGTTATATTTTAACCTTTTCTGGTAGTTTCAGCTGTTTAACCCTTTTGCTACTTTGCTCTTTAATTTGGAGAACAATTCCGTTCGAGATATTTTTTTTACTTTTTTCGGTTTGACACGATTCAAATTATGTGTCCATTGTTAGACTTGATACAGTTTCTTTTGTAGTGTTTTTTGTGGGCGAAAGACTTTGCCAGATTGCCATTTTTCCACGTAACAATTGTAATTTACAATGACCATAAGCGATGCATACTTAAAATGTTATATTCCGAGAGATAAGTGTACTTTTTGTAAACATCAGCAGCAAGGCTGATTCAGTGTTTATGGGGTGTAGAGCTTATCTGTGATGGGGATGGACCAGGTCTGCTTGCATAACTCCAGTCGGTTTAGGAGTTACTGATGATTAAAGGTCTGTAAAAAATTTACGACCAGCTGCAAGGCTGATCGTATGTTATTGTTGTAGTATGCACTGTAGCTATGTGAACAGTACAAAAACTGACATGGTTTATCAGTCGGTTTAGGAGATAAAGCCGTTCAAAGGTCAGAACTTTGACTGGCTGTATCTCCTAAACCGACTGACAGAACTTGACTGTTTTTATACTGTTCACATACGGTGCATACTACAACAATATCATACGATCAGCCTTGCAGCTGATCGTAAATTTTTTACAGACCTTTAATCATCAGTAACTCCTAAACGGACTGGAGTTATGCATGCAGACCTGGTCCATCCCCATCACAGAGAAGCTCTACACCCCATAAACACTGAATCAGCCTTGCTGCTGATGGTTGCAAAAAGTACACTTATCTCTTATACTATTAGGACACATGTTGTTATACGCCATAATTAACCATAGCAATTAACCCTGAATTTTCATTTTACAATGTTAATTGAGGATACTATACAGGGTAAATACAGGGTGCTGGTTACTTATGGCGTCAAACATCATGAACCCTGAAATGTCATTGTAAATTAATTTACAATGACAGTAATAAATGACGTCGACGACCGGTCGTTATGGCTATCCTTGGCTCCCCTAATGGCCTATGGCCAGCAGTGGACGTCCATCGGCTGAGATGATGATAATAATGATGACAATAATTATGTAGTCATTTAAAATGACGATTCAGGATACATTGCTGGTTAATTATGGTGTGAAGCATTCTAAGTAACTAATGTGTCTCAAATTGTCGTTGTAAATTACAATTTTCATGTTCATAAAATAGGCCCCTGGTTAGCAAATCACTTTAGGTACCTACAGTCACGATACCAGTCATACAGTGCCATCGACTAGACAAAAGGAGAAGACTAGATAGTCTTTTTATTTGTGGTCATTTTTGTAGTAAAACTACACACAAAACTGGGCCTCAATCGCCCTAAGTTTGAAGGATACTAACAAAACAAAACCACAATCAAAAACGTAACGTTATGCACAATTCGTATCGCGCAAATTATATTAACGGTAACGATTTAGCTTTATTTCGGAAGATACGTTGGCGAAACGTTTGATGTTCGTTAGATTGAATTTTCTGTATTGTGCGATTTAACCGTTCAGAAAAAAATATCGCGATAGCTTTTTTACTTCAGCTAAACCAAATCTAAACCAAAACTAAACCAAAACCAAAACCAAACCAAAAGACGCATATGTCACGTAAATCAAAGTAAAATCCTACAGAAAACTCCGGACAAATATTAATTTTTTCCAACTCTTTTAAACAAAAAGACAGAAATTCGCATGAAACGCATGGTCGTGTTTATGCAGGATATGCAACGGAAAAGTAAATAAAAAGACCAACTCTGAATTCATTTACATAGTTGAGGTTTCTGTACAGTATTACGGGCACATTTTTCATAGGACGACCGAGTATTTTTTCGCTCGAATTCCGCAGACAGTGTGTAGATGTAGGAAAGTTTTTATTTTTTCTTTTTAGCGTATACTATGGGTGTACCATCGCGCTACGGAGAACTGGTTTCTCTGGAGCGGCATAATTTATACAATGTGGAATCAGGGTTGTTTTGAAGCTGGAACGGGGTGCTTCAGACCATCAAACTAAAGAACTTTTACTATTGGTCCAAAATCGAAATTTAAAAGGAAAAACAGGTTTTCCATACAACATTGCCATTCTACTAGACCCAAATGTGTACAGGGTGTAAGTGACAGCCTAGCAAATACTGAAACAGTGAACTCAGACCATCAAACTGAACAACTTTCACTATGGAGCCTACCTCAGGAAACGCGAAAAAAAATCAGCTGTCCCATACATTTTAGTCGGGTATGTAGGTATAAGTACAGCAGTTTTGCATGGGACAGCAGATTTTTTTTGTGCGTTTCCTGATGTAGGCTTCAAAGTGAAAGTTTTTCATTTTTATGGTCTGCGTTCACCGTTTCCGTATTTGCTAGGCTGTCACTTACACCCTGTATATTTAGGGATTTATTGTTCAGGGATACTCAAAAAATATGCGTGCCCCTTAGTCCCAGAATACGAGTATCCATCGCAGGGACCGAAAAGTTTCGGTTACCTTTAAGGTAACCGAAACCGAAAGGCTTTAAATGTTACCTTTATCCAGGTAACAACCGATTTTAATACCGGTAACCTAAATATGACCTTCAATAGAAAGCGAGTGAGAACGGGTAAGGGTCAGTGTAGACGGAGCGGCAAAAAGCGCGCGTATTTTTTAATAACACTGAAAAATAAAACTTTAATTTCTACTAATCAAAATTACAAAATTGATTGAACAACGTCGTTGTTGTAGCGGGTGATGTAAATTTTGGTGCACCCGACGAGCGACGCGTGCACTATTTTCAGTGTTGCTACAGCATTGGACAGGTCGAGATAATAAAGGAGATGATTATTTACACTTTATTGAACCCAAAAGCATAGAATGGTTTAAGTTTATGTTGACGTTTGAGTTTCAGTTTGTTATTATAATTTATTTAATTTGTATTTAGTAACGATTAACGACTAACTTAGTTAAAAATTGAATTATTTATGAAGAAACAATTTTTTATTTAAACATGACGGAGGAGGTGATCTATCGCTGATGTGTCGGTCATCAGGATTGTCTCTTGGTAAAGGGTCCATGGGGGCGGGTACTCTGCAACAAGATAGTCTTATTGGTTTACAAACACGATAACACGGTTTAGCTAAGTTAATGTCTACTAATGCACTTTTGATAGGGTTGATTTACAAAATAGGTAGGTGAACTGACAGGTTCGATATGCAGGGGAGCGTCCTTCGTAAGGGCTCGGTTAGCACTGCCGGCCACCTCTCGACTCCCAAGCATCCCGACTCTGCCCACGTGACATATGACATAATTACGTTCACTATACTAATTACTAAGTTGATACTTATTCTAACAACGATAGGGATCTCTATCGCTTGCTACGACAAACATATCTCTGTGTACGCGGACCGTTAATAGAATGGTATTAAGGTTACCTCTAAAAATACCTGTAAAAAAAATAAAGGTTGTAACCAAAAAATACCGGTATTATCGATACCGGTTTCGGTCCCTGATCCATCGTAGTAAGCTTGAGTGTGCCCACTGCGTGACCAGGAGTGCAATTCTCTAAGCGTCACATCGCTGTCAAAAACATCGATGAGCTCAATGTGAGCTCACAAAATTTAACATCCTTCTTGCATCCTTCATATCGTCGAAGTTTTTATATAAGTTTGACACATGACAATCAAATTGGTAGCTCGCCGACGTTTCAGGGTGTGATGATGTTTGTTTGCGGTTAGAGAATTGCATTTGGTACTGTTCGTTTTGTCCTAAAATTAAACCGTACCATTCATCTATATTTCTCCGTAACAAAACATTATTAAAAACAGTTTTTCATGTAGCGCCGAGAGCAAAGGACGATTCTCGTATTTTTTTTCATTTTATCTTTCCTTCTAGCCGGCAATTATTATTTTTCTTTTAAGTTAAACTGCTCTTTTTGATATTCTTTTTTAGTTTTTTTGCGGTGTTTGTGAGTTGTGTATGTATAAATATAATATATCTATGGTTGTTTGTCTATTTTACTGAGCATAATTCTTTTATTTTTCACTAGTTTTCATAGTTCACTTCAGGTCATTATTCTACTCTTATATTTCTATGTATAAACAAAGATTTATACTGATACAAAAACAGAAATATAAACCTAGCAAAATATTTTGATGGATTCTGAGAATTCCTTTGCTAACGTAGTTTTATGAATGTAGATTAACAAATAAAGCTTGAACTTTTAATTTATTTCAGTGTAATATTTTCTAGCATATTTAGGTCAGCTTTAAACAAAAGATTCATGCTAGGAAAAATAAAACATCAATTATCATTGCTTCAAAAGGGTGCAAAGAAAGATCCTCCCCGAGTTTACATACAAACTTGAATTTTTTACACCTCCGGGCCTCCTCGAGAACCGTTCCGGAAAGAAGGGTCTTGACAGACTGACAGACAGAAAGACATACCGACAGACGGACAACGAACTAAACCTATATGGGTTCAGTTTTTCCTTTTGAGGCCCGTGCCACAAAAGAACTGTATAAGGGATGCAGATTGTTAGTGATTGTACCCAGGATACTAAACAACTTTCCCACAAAAACATATAGCAAATTCTAAAAAAAACGACTTTTCATGCAAAAGTTCAACATGTATGGGAAGTCAAAATATTGTTTTACGAATTTCCTATAGGTTTCTAAGGGAAAGTTGTTCAGTATCATGGGTACAATCACCCCTTAAAGTAATGCAGCTATTTACCCTAACACCCTGTATTCCAAAACAATCAACCCAATTTTGTTTTATCCTGACCACCCCGAAAGGGATTTTGGTCGTATATTCACAATACATAAACATACACTTTAGTACCAACATACTTTCACGTTACAGAATATTTATTAAACCCAGTAAGTTAACGACTTTCCATTACTAAAGCCAATCTAAATCGACTAGATTTATTCTGATTATAACTTTAACTTCCTTTATTGCTGCTTTAATTGGTCTAATTTATTATTCTATATCGTTATTGGTTCGGCTAAGATGCCGTAACTATGTAAAGTAAATGGTTACATTAATATTATTATTTTATTAGGTACTTAGTAGGGGAAGAAGGAAGACCATAAACTGCGTTATGGTGAAACAGGTTATGGGTCCTCATTTTGATGGATAAATATTAAGGCCGTTAAGGTCGATCGTTTTGTACTGCCTGTGTGAAGCCCTCAGAGGAAGGATCTCTTTATTCTAAAGCATAGAGTCGGCATCAATTTACGATTGTAGTTAGTCTCTTATGTCTTACGACGTACCTTTAATAGTAGAAGGAGACGGAACTATAGATATTTGTTTATGCGGCTGTCCACTTTTTTTGTGCTAGTGTGTGTGAAATGTGACCGTAAACATTAGGGCAGTTGGCACTTGGTCATATTTTGTCCATACTACTTGACACCAAACACTCAAACACAAGCGTCAAAAAAAGTTGACATTCCTGAAATGGTATGGCTCCCTCTATGCCTTTAGGTATAATCTCTTTGGTGAAGCCCTAAACGTCGGAATATATCGTGGTTTTATCGAAACTTCAGCGGAATAGAGTTGACATTTTGGAAAAGGTGCACGATGTATTGAAAACTGAAAGTTCGAGTAGGATTATAGTCAGAGAGGTCTGCGCGTATGAAGTCTTTGGGCACCGTTCGTTTTATTTTTTAATACAAGTTTTAACAAAACATGCAAGTCATATTTAAAGGGTGGTTTAGACCGTCAAACCACAGTATAAGGCAGTAATCCATCTTCATAGAATATGGTACCAATCCCCGCGTACGCCTCGTCACGCTGCCAATATCTCCGCGTAGCCCCGTCTGGCGCTGCCTTGGCTGCCTGAGATGTCGTCGTACGTACTGGCGAGTCTGGCGAGCACACATACAAGCCGCGTTTGGTACCATTGTATGAAGATAGATTACTGTCTTATACTGTGGTCAAACCGAACAACTTTCACTTTGAAGACAAAGTAGAAAATAAATAAAAAAGTCGATTTATCAAATGAAACGTAACATCTATGACCGAACTGGGATTCGAACCCATGGCCCTGGTTTGGCAGTCCGGCATGGTAACCATTACACCAACAGCGTCGTCAATAAAATAGAACTAGAATATATAAATAGAATAGAAGTTTTTCTTTCATTGGAACAAAAAAAATTAACGTTTCAACGTTCATTTTTTATTGTTCCATACCTAAAGGGTGAAAACGGGACCCTATTACTAAGCCTACGTTGTCCGTCCGTCCGTCCGTCCGTCCGTCCTTCTGTCCGTCTGTCCGTCTGTCCGTCCGTCCGTCTGTAATACCTGTTTAGGGCTGTAACTTTTGAACCGTAATAGCTAGATAGTTGAAATTTTTACAGATTATGCGTTATTACGGCGGATTTGTTAACAAATAATAAAAATGTTAGGAAGTTACAAATTAAGGGGGGTTCTCAACAAGAAACTAGTTTGAAAGTAGTTTTTTTCTTCACGCTCAATTGTAAAAACGGTGATACATACAAGCGTCAAACTTAGTGTCATTATAGAGCAAACTCTACAGAATAACAACAAATACTAAAAACCGGCCAAGTGTGAGTCGGTCTTGCGCTACAGGACAAAAAGTTTTTTTTACTAAGTTAATAATGTTGTGTTCTGTGGTGGCACCGAACCCTCGGTGCGCGAGTAGCCCGACTCGCACTTGACCGGTTTTATTTTTTCTTTTGTGACTGTAAACTACGCATGTTGTGTTCACTTTTAAGTGGTTATGCATTTAGCTTAAGATGTAGATAAATATCCTTATGATTGTATGAGTGTAATAACTAAATAACTGTAAGTGAATCAAATAAATAAAAATAAAATAAAATAAAATAGAACTACCTACCACCTTAAGCTTGGAACCTTTGGTTAGTATAGGTAGGTACCAAGTTAACATTCAGTGCCTATCTCGGATATCGAAAATATCCAAAACGTTCGTCTTAATGGTATCATTAGGAAATTCCCTGCTAAAGGGAATGTCGGCCGTTAAGTCCAGCTTAATTCTGACCTTTACTTCATCGGCTTTAAAACACTCGTGTAATTTACTCGTAGGTATATTGCTTTAGATGTCGATTTCTGGGAATTAAGAGTTGATTTGCTTCCAAAATTTGTAATTTTAGCTGTAGTGTGTGTATCTTATCTTATCTTATCTTGTTGTGGGGGCTGGCAAGCCAGCAACACTTCGACCCAGTGGGATCTTTTGTGTTAGCCCCAATACTTTTTGCTTACTTCACCCTTCAAATACATGGTCAATGAAGGAGGCAATACCATTGAGGGGAAGAAGCCTTAGATCTCCCGGTTTTGGGTATCCATCACCGAGGAGGCACATGCGCTTTGCCGCCAAGACATCACAGTCACACAGGATATGCTCCATGGTCTCCTCATCCTCTCCGCAAGCTCGGCAGCTGGGATCCAGGGTGAGTTTCATCTTGTGCATCATCGTGCCTGTGGCGTAGTGACCAGTGAGGGCTCCGACGATGGCACGAGCCTTGCTCCTGCTGTTGTTCAGTATGAACTTTGAGACACGAGCTGTCGCATTGCTGATAAATTTCTTGGAGTTGTAGTGTGTGTAATTAAATGTTCAAAGATATAATTTCTGACATTGATATTTTGAATCTATGCTTTGTACCTACGATGTTCCACATCTCATTAGTATCAAAGTATACATCTTTTCGTTGGTTGTCCACTTGCATACAAGGTCATTAAAAATATGCTGACGGTTTTTTAAAAGGATGATCGGACTAAATAAAGCCGTAATCGCGAAAAATATATGTAATGTTTTGTTAATATTTACTAAAATAATATTCTTAAGAACCATTGCACAAAAGTTTTATAGCCTAGAGAGCCTACTAAACTGTCACTGTAATTTATGATACTTATACCTAGCCTCTAATGTACCTACACTAGACTATAAGTAAATTTTTATTGACAATAAAGATATTTTACAAACAAAAAACAAAAATCGCGAAAAAAAAACACTGCAGTTAACTTCACCTCTGATCATATCGGTTTTTTGTTCTATCGGATTCCGAAAAAGACAGAGTGCATAATTTTGTGTTTAGTTTAAACATTGAAGCAGTTTTTCACTAAGAGCAATCGCGGTAGCTATTCGAAATGGCTATGAAAATTATTCATTCAGTTCATCACGGCTTCATCTCACTGGGATGGGCACAGGAAATTTATTGACTTACTACGATCTTGTCACTTGATAGACAAAAAATAATTTGGTTCTTCGAGCCGGATCCCTAACATACTTGTACATAAACAATTTTATAACAGTTACTACATAGGCATAGATATAACTGTTCGGCCTTCCAACGGGTAGTTGAACGGGATAACAGTTCTAATTATAGACTGTTAGTTGACCATTTGTAATGATTGTATGTGACAGCTTGCGAGTACTACTGTCAACTAATTAGACCACCTACTTAGTTGAATTACAGTCGATTTTTATCTGACAAGGTTATTTTGATTGTCCTTTAACTTCGTATCAACAAGTAAACAATCCATTTAGAACCATACGACAGAACTACTCATTTTTCGTTTTCTGTGTGAAAGGCATATATAATCATATCAGCCCATATTTATTTATACATGCTCACGACTATATTCCTCGTGTAGTCGGAGATTATCTGCACGTTTCACTAGTAATACTGGAATTCTGTCCAGTCTACAGTGTGACGGGCTGACGGGTAGTGATCCCGTCGCTACTTATACAACGTGTTAATGAATTAACGCAAAACTAGAAAGTAGTTTGTTTAGAATCGAAAGCAGAATCGAATTATCATGGTTTCAACATAGGTAATTTTTTTCAAAATATTAAATAATTTGTTTGCAAAATTTAAAATTTACTGAACCCGATGTCAATCCACCGCACGTGCACACTCACCCTACTTACTACCAAAACAAGATTATACAAATATATCCATGATTAGGTTAGCGCTTTCTTTCAGTGCTGAAATCATAACAAAACTTAAAATGCGAATAAATTTAAATTTTAACTATCAAAATAAAGAAATTAATGTTTCAATCTAATTATTTTGTTATAAATCAGTTGGGGTGTATGAGGTTTTGTGCTACTTCATACGACAGTGGGTATGTAGTATGTAAGCATGCAGGATTTCCTCACGGTGTTTTCCTTCATCGCAAATCCAGTGGTGTTACAAATCGTATATAAATTTCGAAAATATCATTGGCACGAGTCGGTCTGGACGGAGATCGAACTACGCCTCCTGCATAGCAGACATGGCTACTCGTCACTAGACCACCACGACTTATTTATTTATATAACAATTATTCCAGGGCCTCTGTAGTCACACAAGGAACCCTTATACTTTCGCCCATTCTGTCTGTTTGTCTTATAGATATTATTATTACTTACGTAGGTAGATACCAAAAATAAAAAACAGACAAAACGCGAACGAACTAATACTTCGTTCTTTTTTAACTGTCAACCTATGTCAATTGTCAACCCTAACAAACATTTTATAGGTAGATATTTTAATTTAATGTTTCTTTTGTAATATGAATAAAGCGATCATTTCAAACGAGAAAAATCAGTCAAAACAAACGTCAGGTATACTCACGGGTATACTTCAAAAACATACCGGGATGACAGACCAAGTGTGCTACTTTGTATGGACCAAGTGTGCTACTTGTGTGCTTCAACTAAACGCGCTTTTTGCCCATCCATTAATTTTCCTTATTACATCTAAGTTTGTTTACAAGGTGTTACAAAAATACAAATAAACAATTTAAGGGGTGGTTTAGTTAGACCATCGAACTGAACAACTTTCAATATGGGACCAACACCGAATTCGCGAAAAAAAAAGTCTGATGTTCCATACTAAAACTCTACTCGAGCTGCTGACAGCGGTTTTTTTTCGCGATTTCGATGTTGGTCTATTGTGAAAGTTGTTCAGTTTAATATAGACCATCAACAACACAATTAAAAGTTTTAAATTTTTATTTATACTTTTGTATCACCCTGTATATGAGAGCATTTTAATAATCCTATAACACTGTACGACGGTATTAACACTTAGTAGCAAAGATCTAAATTAGCTTCAGAGTTTAATTCTTGTTCCAAATTAAAAGCAAACAACTGTTAAATGATTTGTTTAGCTGAACAAACGCTTCCATTGCTGCGTAAGCGCTTCCAGGATATTCGGCTTATTTAATTATGTTTGTAAGTTTGTTTTAAGGTAGTGTAGCTAGGTCCATGTAAAAAAAGTAAAACTATTCATTTTCAAAGATAATTGTCACACTTTTTTTAGATCTTAGATTAGAGAGATCTAAGTAAATGTGTTATTAGATGTGCATTTTTATACTTTACCACAGTTTAATTAAATGATTTATTAAAGTCGATGTGATGAGGATGGGATGTGTGTTTTTTTTTTAATTTATTTAATAATAAGTTACAAAAAAAAAGACGGACGGAATCTCGTCTAATCAAAAGTGAAGCACCCATTTTATATGAGTGTGCGTGCTGTCGCCCTGTCGCGCAGTACATAATGGCGGGGGTTGTCGGACCTGCGCTAGAACTGATGCGTATGTGTGAGTGTAGGTCCCTTGTAGAACAAACGAAATTGTAGGATCTTGCATGCTTCGCCTCTTTTTAGAGTGACATTACGTCCGTCTTTTTTTCAGGTCCGTGTTGGTAGTAGTGTTTGTAGTATTTTTTTTAAATGATTAAATACCAATTTTACAACATAATTCCGACGCGGTTGTGCTTCCGAAAGCTATCTATGTGATATGATTTTAAATAAAAACTTTTGAATGTTGAATGTTGAAGCAGTCAGTCGCCATAAAATGCGGAACTGTTCAATATAAGTTTTTGTGAAATATCGTAACAGATGAGCGACTGATATTGCGATCGCTTACGACTCTTTTTGCTAAGTTCAAATTTATCTCGTGTAAAAGTTATAGCCTGTATGATCCCACTGCAGGGATATAATAAAATGAATGAATGAATGTAATATTTAGGTTGAATGTATTTTTTTTATTATAGATTGGTTTGCTCTTGACCTCAATCCAGTCCAAAGATTGGGTCGAAAATGTAGCGAGCTTATCCAGAAGAAGAATATTCTGTTTTGTGTTTGTGTTTTTCAAAGCTTTTTGTTCTCGCTATATCGTAAAAACGACAAAACAGACAAGCGTCAATCTTGGTGTGATTATAGTATAATCACACCAAGATTGACGCTTGTCTCTTTTGTCGTTTTTACGATAGAGCGAGAACCTACCTACTCTAAAGTGAAACAAAAAATAATGAAAACCGGCCAAGTATGTGTCGGGTTCGCTCTAAGGATCCCAGGGAACATTTTTTTGTTTCATGTTGTTGTACGGAACCCTTCGGTGCGCGAATCCGACCCGCGCTTGGCCGATTTTTTTATTACCTGCTTGAAGGTATATTACCTATGGCAGCAATACTATGTATAAACTTCAAACGTTTGCCTTCCTGATAAAACTTTTGAAACATAATTAATCGGATTAATTTTACAGTTCACCCAATTAATATTATCGAATACAACTTCATTGTAAATTAATATTATATTTTTAATTTAATGTAATTAACAACATGCTTAATTAACTTCTATAGCGAAGTAGGTATTAATTAAACATTCAACAATTTATCAAGATAAAAGTTTTAATTGTAATTACAATTTCCTTATCATTATTTCTACATACAGGTTGTAAGAAAACACCCTATACTAGTAACATTTAAAAAGATGGCTTAGATCATCAAACTGAACAACTTTCACTGTGGAGCCAACATCGAAAAAAAAATAAAAGGAATGTTGAAATCGCGACAAAAAAAAACTCAAATGTATGTGACTATCAGATTTTTTTATCGCTTTGTCTCCAAAGTGAAAGTTGTTCAGTTTGATGGTCTCATCTGAACCACCCCTTTAGTACCCTATAAAAAGCATACACGGATCGGAATCGTCCTAATGTATGATTTTTGTTAGCCTTTTCAAAATATGAGCCTCATTCTGATCAATGCATAGCATTATTAAAAACCGTCCAAGTGCGAGACTGACTCGCGCATCGAGGGTTCCTTAGCACCACACAATGTATTAAAAAAATGCGTTTTGCCCTGATCTTAATTTGATCCAAATGTAATGGAACAGCTGATTTTTTTTATGTTCCCATAGTCACCGATAATAATAAAATACTATACATAGTGAAAGTTGTTCAGTTTGATGGTCTTAAAAACTCCCTTTCGTATGTGACGCTTTAAAATTTACACCATGTATGAAATGAAATTGAAACAGATTTATTGTCACAGTAAAAAATAATAATACATCATTTCATCATCATTTTTTTTTCATAATTTTTTTTTTATTTTTTTTTTTTATTTTGTAATGTATGTTGAATTTAGATGTTTAAATATGCAGTATAGACAAAATAATTTAATACTAAAGCCATGTCCTATTCAGTAACACGCAGAAACACTCATAAAAACGTATCAAAAACAAACAAATTTTAATTATCTTAATGCACTGTACAGCCGCGCACAGAAATGTTGAAATAGTGGAATCGTTTAAATTGAAAAGCGTATCGCACAAGCGCCGCTGCAGCTTTTCAACCGTCCGTAATTACGTACCGACTGCATACCGATGACAGGGGTACAGGTGTGTGGAAAAGTGACTATTATTTTTTATTTGAAGCTTCTCTTAGCAATAATAGTTTAGTAGAGAGTACGGTTTTTAAATATTTAATTAAGTACCTATCTATAAAACAAAGAGCCAAATGTTGTGACAGGTTAATAATTTTTTATTTTGGTCCGTAAGGAAATACGTACCGTAGATTCCACAACTATGGTAAACAAAATAAAATGAAAGTACCTTGCTGCCACAATTCATTCTTATCTTTTATTAATAAAAAACATCTTTAATGTTTTCAATTTTCTTTAACCTGTGACATTCAGATAAACTGGCGGAAATGCCCCCGAAATAAGTTCGTTCTCATTTTAAGGAACCCTGAAAATTCGCTCCCTGTCATGGAGAAATGAAAACGGGCTAACGAGGGAACCGCTCGTGATCTCGTTTTGAGTAATGGAAATTTTTTTTATTCTTTGTTTGAGCATTCCATTTCAAATTTTCTTTGACTTTTTCTTTCGTGCTTCTTTTGTTATTTGACGCAGGAATATAACGTGATTTTCCAGTGATGAATAAAATGATAAGTAGGCACTTCATTAACGAATGATGTCAATATCTAGTTAGGCTCTGTTATTTCTAAATTTTTTACCTACCTAACTAAACGGAAAGTTCTCATTTCATTCATTACAATAAAACTGATATAAGTTTTGTTATTCTAGTTTTTATTAGGTAATTTGTTTTGTATGTTTTAGAGTCTAAAACTAGACAATAATATAGCCGTAGCCTAGTTCTTGATGGGAGTACATTCACGCGGATAAAACACAAATTAAAATGTATTTTTAAGTGCAACTATTCTGTCGTTGACTGTACTAATAGTTTACTTGCCGCAGCACTTTCAATTTGCTCATTGTCTTTGAAAACAATAAGTTATTTATGAAAGCTCTCTGTAAGGTCTCCCCTTTATTCCTCTTTTTTTTTCTATTCTTATGAAAATGAACTGTGCAAATTGCGAACTGTTTTATTTTAGTTTTAACTTTATTGTGACTAGACTTGGCGTTGTTTGGTGTCATCGATTTTTAGATTATTTTTATTTCCTTAAAATCCTAGAAAGGGGCTGGCATAATTTCGTTCGATTATAAATTTTTTTTTAAACTGTTTCGTACACTAAAACTTTAAAATATTGCAATATGACTCTAGATCTAGAGTCATCTCCATAACGTGACACTTTAGGACGCTATATTAAATAAAAGGAGTAATTTTTTTTAGGCCCGCCACAGAGTAGTGTATCGATGGTATTACCACAGTATAAGGCTGCCTGTCCATTGACGCGAGCTGGCTGTGCGAGCTGTGTAGCTGTGTAAATATTAACCAATCAGAGATCCGACCGAGATCGGCCGAGCTCCTGATTGGTAATTTTTTTTTTTTTTATTATCGATGGGTTCGCTCTTGACCTCAATCTAGTTCATAGGACAAAGATGGGGTCGAAGATGTAGCGAGCTTACCCAGAATGGTACTGGCACTCCTGCACACTGACGGAACGCAGCAAGCTGCTTGGCGCCAGACTCCGGCAGGAGGGTGGTCGCGAGCCAGGCGGCTCCTTGCGGAGCCTACCACACCGCTGTGGGGGATAGTTCAGCCGACACTACAAACTTGGTAGCAACTACACAGCTACACAGCTCGCAAAGCCAGCTCGCGTCAATGGACAGGCAGCCTAAGACAGTAATCCATCTTCATTCAATGGTACCAAACGCGGCTTGTATGTGTGCTCGCCAGAAACGTCAGTACGTACGACGATATCTCAGGCAGCCAAGGCAGCAGCGCCAGACCATTATATAAAGATGGATTTACTGCCTTATACAGTAGATATACACGGTATTACACTCTAAAAACATCATTTATTATAGTAATTAGGATTGGGTAAAAATGCAACCGGAATTATGAGATCAATATAAAAAATGCACCGTTTTGACTATTTTTTAACCGACTTCAAAAAAAGGAGTAGGTTCTCAGTTCGACCGTAAATTTTTTTTTTTTTTTTAATGTGTGTTCGCGGATAACTTCTTCGTTTATGAACCGATTGTAATGATTCTTTTTTTGTTGGAAAGGAGATATCCCAAGGGTGGTCCCATGATAAGGAAACCAGGATCTGATGATGGCATCCCAGAGAAATCGAGGGGAATCTTCGAAAATCGTACTGCCGACTAGTGCGTTTCTTAATTTAAAGCACTCCTATTAAATCGAACTAATGAATTCACCACTGAAAATTGTGAAATAAACAAAATTTTAACAAAAAATTAAAACCGCCTTCAAAAAAACAAAAAAGTTAAAAAATAATATTGCAGCCTATGACTTTTTCGTTCGCATCATAAGAACATTAATTTGTTTTATAGAAGTCGGTGTCAAGCCCAGCCAAAAAATGCAAGCCATGTCGCGAATCGTACCGGCTTGACAGCGACTTCAATAAAACAAATTAATGTTCTTATGATGCGAACGAAAAAGTCATAGGCTTCAATATTATTTTTTAACTTTTTAGTTTTTTTGAAGGCGGTTTTATTGCTAAGATACTTTTTTCTGTTAAAACGGCACATGTAAAGCAATACGTGTACAGGAACGTCTTAGATACGAAAATAAAAATAATAAAAAACCAACATATTATACCAAGACAAGATATGTGTCAACTGCGATCACGCGACACTCCGTTTAGATGAGGTATAGCTAATATTACCACTATAATCTAGAGATTATGAGAAGCAAATCGATATGAGTTCCATAACTATACGCGTAACTTTTTTTTGGTAGCCTTTTGCCCATACCATTTCCATTACCAAGGAAGGATCTTCTTTTTGATTATTTATGCTTGCTATGTATGCTTCGGTATGCCCCAAATCCAAAGTGTGACACGATATTGAAAAAAAAAATCATTCGGGTCCTTTGCTGGTTCCTGATCGGGTATAATGGTAAAAGTATACAAACTCATTTGAAGACTGCAAAATAGATTTTTTCTTCTAATATAATTATTTTAAACACATGTATTTAAAATGATGCTAACATACCACTATATAATATTCAGGGTGCTAACAGCATTTTTTTCACTATTATACAGGATGTAACAAAACACCCTAGTAATACTTAAGGGGGTGCTTCAGACCATCAATCTGAACAACTTTTACTATGGAGACAACGTAGAGAAAAAATAAAAAAATCTGCCGTCCCATACATTTGAGTCGAGACGGTACTGCAGTTTTGTATGAAAGAGCGAATTTTTTAATCGCGATTTCGATGTTGGCTCCATAGTGAAAGTTGTTCAGTTTGATGGTCTGAAGCAGCCCCTTAAGTACAACAAAAAAGCCTGTATAATAGTGAAATGAAAATGTTAGTTATGTATTATGAATAATAGTGAAAAAAACGCTGTTAGCATCCTGAATATTATAAAAAAGAATAAAATATCGTATCATTTCACATACCTACAGATTGAAAGAAAAATAATTTCTATGGTCTTGTTTACCTTAACTTGTGTTGTTCTGTTTGTAATACTCTCAGTTCCCAGTATATTCACGTTTCTATAGCATTAAACAGGAAAGTGGTATGTTAGTTATTCATACAGGACAACGATCTTTCCCAAAATAGATTTCGTATTAATACAATTTTCCTCGAAGTCCTAAAACTCTTTCAATTGCCTGTTATTTTCTTTACGTTTGTCGAGCAATAAATCTTTTCCACGTTTCTAGTGTACCTTACCAACATTTGCAAGACGGAATACAAACTTATGAAAACACCTCGGTGTCTGCCCGTCCGTCTGTCACAGCCACTTTTCTCAGAGACCGTAATACATAAGAAGCTGAAACTTAGCAAAATTATAGCAATTAATGACCCAATGACACAATTAAAGTAAAAAAAAGCTTTATTTATATTGAAGAGTTTTGGGGAAAAAATCTTCTTTCTCCAATACATGTGGGGTACCAAATGAAAGCTTATGAAAATTGGAGTCTGAGAATATTTTTTTTTATTTTATTATTATTAGTAGCAGGAAGCTGGGAAAGGTATCCATTGGGTAATTAGTAGTGTAAGGGCTCAATCTTATAGACGAGCGACGCTTTGCTGTCGCCGTGGGTCGCAGAGCGCCGCCGCGCTCATACATTTTACGGTCGCGCGACCCTCCGCGACACCCGGCGACCGCAAAGTGTCGCTTGAATTTTAGTAGTGAATCCGAATTCGTCAGTGCTATTGTAGGAGATGAATACTGGAGACTCTCGAAAAATCCTAAAGATAAATAAATAAAAGATAATAAAAATAGTCTTTATTTTCTGAATTTCTTATTCATAATATTTAGGTATATACCACATAATTTTTTTTTACCGTTCCGATACTTTCAGGGTGGTTCAGACCATTGGGTTCAGACCATCAAACTGAACAACTTTTATCAGCAAACATAAAATCGCAAAAAAAAAAATATCTGCCGTCCCATACTAAACTGCAATACCTAGTACCTACCCGACTCAGATGTATGCGACGGCAAATTTTTGAAGTGAAAACTTCTTTAGCGGCGTTGTGCACTTTTTGGAATGGGTAAAAAATGTTAAACACGCGTCAGGACCGTGACGTCACTCTGATCGAAAATTGCTAAAAAGATGACGTAAGATCACGTGACATTCGTAAGACGTAAGATCTCTTAGTTTTTACTTCTGCCGGCACTCCCGGAGTGCAACCGTTGTTTTTTTAAAGGATTTCAGTTTTGGTTCCGTAGTAAAAATTGTTCAGTTTGATGTTCAGAATCACCCCTGAAAGTTTCGGAACGGTAAATAAAATCATCCGGTATTATGAGCAGGAAAAGTAACTATAACCTTAGATTATAGTTACTTTTCCTGCAGTAGAGAGTTTCATGCAGCTGAGTAGTATTTAAATCTATGCTATAACGAAAAAAAATATTCAAAATAATGTACAAGGCATACAAGGCACTGAGTATTCGTAATTTTCCCTCGAAGTTTTCTCTCCATGGCAACCCTGATCAAAAGAACGTTGATTGAACTTTTCAATGTTGGCAGTATAATTCGATATTGAATCTTGGCGAACCATTGAATAGAGTATTAATTCCCTGGCAACAAACATGGTGTTATTGAACTCGAATTAATTTCGCTTCAATGTCTATAAACACAAGATACCCTGGGTGTGGATAATTTAAAATAAGAAATTGTGTACACAGCACAAAGTTATTATACCTTATGGAATAGAGGAACTGACATGAGTTGTCAAATGAAACCGTTTTTTGTGAATTTGTCGGCACTTATCGGCATGCTAAAACTTCGAGTTCTGTGAATCTAACGTGAAAATGTCGATTATATATTATGGAAATTGGAGGAAAAGCTGGGAGGCTCAGGAGAGCAGGTCCAGCTTGCCAAGTAGAGTCAGAAAATGTCGATAATTTATTGAAATAGTGTTCGTATATTTCACAAAATAATCTACGATTTCACATCACTTTAGATTCACAAATTATTCACAGAGCTCGAATATTTACTCTGTCGATTATGCCGATAAATTCCCAAAAACGGTTCTATTGCCTCGCATCACCTATCTCTTTCTATCATACAGTGGTGCCGCTAGGTTACATCTCGCTCTCTCAGCTGTCAGTTCCTCTATTCCGTAATAGTAACTTTATGGTACACAGACATAGTAAATATTGTAGAATTTAATTGAATTTAAATGAAAGACTTATTGAACGTACATTGCATCAGTGTTACCAAGAATTTGCCATCAACTTCTTCTAAACACAACACTGCATTTGTAATTGTTTGTAAATGCTTTTTATGCTGGAAGCTCAAAACTATTTCTCACCATTAACTCTACAAAAGGAGCTATCGAGATCATAGCCACGTAGCATTGCGCAAGCGCAAGGGATCGCGAAACAACAATGCCTTCACTTTCACATAATTGCACGAGTTCAATGATCTAGTCATAGTCAATGTGAATGCCATGGTTTGTCGCGTAAATAAAGATGATAGTTTATAACCAGTACATCGACAGTTTTGTCATTAAAGGGTACGCAGAACTACAGGAGGTAAACGCATTTAAGCGTTTCATATTAAAATAAAAACCGGTCAAGTGCGAGTCGGGCTACTCGCGCACTGAGGGTTCCGTACCACACCACCACAGAACACAACATTATTAACATAGAAAAAAAAACTTTTTTTGTCCGGGACCTTTAGCGCAAGACCGATTCACACTTGGCCGATTTTTAGTATTTGTTGTTATTCTGTAGAGTTTGCTCTATAATCACACTAAGTTTGACGCTTGTATGTATTACCGTTTTTACGATAGAGCGTGAAGAAAAAACGTTGATAAAAACTAGTTTCTTGTTGAGAACCCCCCTTAACTTTTAACTTTTTGAAATTTTTATAATTTGTTAACAAATCCGCCGTAATAAAGCATAATCTGAAAAAAATTGAACTATCTAGCTATTACGGTTCAAAAGTTACAGCCCTAAATAGGTAGGACAGACGGATGGACGGACGGACGGACAGACAGACGGACGGACGGACGGACGGACAACGTAGGCTTAGTAATAGGGTCCTGTTTTCACCCTTTGGGTACGGAACCCTAAAAAAAGAGTGCTTCAGACCATTAAACTTAACAACGTTCTCTACATTGAAACCGCTAAAAAGGTTTGTTGTTCCATATAGAAAACGTCAATCGCTACTTTAACCAAATAATAAAACACCTGATTTTCTTCGCGATTATATTGGGTCTGAAGTTTAAACGATTAAGTTTGATGATACTTAACGCATTTAATTTCAAATATTATTGATTATAAACATGTTACAGCCATGTTGTGCTATTTCAAATCAAAAATTACCTAAGTCTCGGACGGGACTTCAACCCGCAACTTTCCAAACCGGGGATTTTCTTTCGTCGTAGGTACCCAACGAATTTAATTTTAAACCATGGAGCGCGTAATTTCTCTACGGTTTAAACCCTGTAGCATCCTGTAGGTATTAAAACAAAGCTATTTACACGAAGAATATCCTACTAATACTATAAACGCGAAAGTTTGTAAGTATGTATGGATGGATGGATGGATGTTTGTTCGAATTACGAGCAGTTGGTTACAATTTCTCAGTTTGTAAGTTCCGCTTTCACGCAAAAACTGCAGAACGGATTTTGATGAAATTTGGCATACAGATAGACCATGGCCTGGATTAACACATAGGGTACTTTTTATCCGCGAAGTCGCGGGCAACAGCTAGTATAATTATATAGGTACCTAATATCTCTTCAATTTTACGGTTGACATGATTTTTCTAAACGAATAGCCCTGTGTTTTGGAGATAAAATGTTCATCGTGGAAACTGTTTGCTTGGTGACAGATTGACAGGTCATGTAAACAGCGTTTTGTATACGGTTTTTGTAAACGTCCCTTGGGAAAAATTGGTTTGTGCAAATGTTGACGAATTTTTTAACCAACTTCAAAAAGTCCTACCATCGCATTCAAGTTCGAACAATAAATAGAGAACATTTAGATCGAATAGTTAATTGAATGGTACAGCAGATTTTTTTGCAAACCTGTGCTTCATTTTCGAGGCATGCGTAAAGCTGTTAGTTCCCAGCTTACAATAGACCACTCCTCTCTTCGCATGGGTGTCATACGAGGCGACTGCGGGATATGGTTTCTTTTGCAGTGTTTTTAATGCGATAGGCTACCCACTTAAGAAGAAAGGCAGTCTGCAAGGAAAGAATAGGCTTTGAACAGATGTATTGCTATCACGCTGCTCTCGAGCCACCACCAGACCTGCCTTTCCTCTTAACACGTAAATTGTCTCCATAGGCTTAAACAGGTTTAAAGTGAAACCTCTGCACATATCAAATGCGGGTTGTATTAATGTTTCTGACTATCCCGGAGGGGAAATACAGTCGTGAGCTTATGTACATATATTTATATGCCTGCATCATCATACCTACCTACGACACAGTAGAACAAAGAGAACTAAATTACCTTATACTTATAGTACAGATTCTCCCTGCCTCACCCCCTCTTGGTTGTACGAGATGTGGACAGTAAAATGTGATATTCTTCTCTCACTCGTACTTACTCAGCAAGCATGTGCTATCATCTTCTCGTCAGTGCGAGCCCATTTGTATGAATTGCCAGGGTGTGCCTACAAGCTAGAGCCAAAATAAGAATATACTTCTGAGATTGAATAAGCTGATTAAGATATAAAAATAAATTTTATTTCAAGATAAGCCCTGTGCTTTACAGAACGGTATAAAAATTCACATTCCAGCTAAAGTTTCTATAATCTTGATAGAAAAATCAAAGCGCACATTTTCCACGAAGCACCGGACTTCAAATATCCTCAATATACGAGAAAATTTCAAAATGAATCCCTCGCTATTCTAAAGGAATTCAAAAAGCAGCCATATTTATTCGTAAGCTACAAAAATCCGTACAAATACGCAACAGAATTTATCCATTTTCCGCAAAGATAGTTTCTTAGCTGAACTAGTTCCCGTTATCTTTAAACTAAACCACACTAAACTTAAACTAGCTATTTCTTCCTGGCTTCACCTGCATGACAGACGAGTATATTCTATTCATTAAAAAAAACTGTTATTCCATACTAAACTGTAATGCCTTAGGACGGCCCGGTAGCGCAGTCGGTAGTGAACCTGCCTGCTGTGCCGAGGGTTGCGGGTTCGAATCCCGTAAGGGACAAATATTTGTATGATGAATATGAATATTTGTACCCGAGTCTTGGATGTTTGTATCTATATATGTATTCTATATCGTTGTCTAGTCATCGTAATACAAGTCCAGGCTAGATTCTGGTACTTTAAATGTGGCTAGATAATTTGTGTGACATTGTCCAATATATAAAAAAAAAAATGCCTACTCGACTCAAATGCCAATGACAAACAAAAGATTTTTTTTTGCAACGACCGATTTGCTCCCGTTGTAAAAGTTGTTCAGTTTGATGGGTTGACTCTTAGTTTAAAAAGATGCTAATGATATCAATTTCACCCTGTATGTACAATTTTATTGTACAGGTTGTAAGGAAAAGTATCATTAACCTTTAAACCACATAATCTACCTATCAAACTGAATAACTTTTACTATGGGAGCCAACCGATCGGAGCGAAAAAAAATCAGCTGTTCCATACTAAACTGCAATGCCTAGATTAGATTAGATTAGATTAGATTCATTTATTTCTTATTCTAACATGTCACAGTATTACATAAATAATTACATAAAATGTCCATTCATAATATGATCGTCATATTGTATATTGTATAATAAAATTAAAATAAAATAGTAATGTCAAATAAAATAATGTCAAAACAATATAACCTTAAAGTTAAAAATAGTCTTGACTATTTTAATAATAGAAAAAATGTCAACAACCACAAACAAATTAAAAATGAATAGGGTATACTCGACTGAAATGTATGCAACAGCAGATTTTTTTTGTTGCTCCGATCGGTTTGCTCCCATAGTAAAAGTTGTTCAGTTTAATGGGTAGAGTATGTGGTTTAAAGGTTAACGATACCTACTTTTCTTTAAACACTGTAACAAAAAAAATTTAAGGTAATTTTTTTTTGTGTGAAAATGGATTTTCTTAGGGATGAAACCTGTCTAGATTACCGATATCGACATTGTTTAAAAGTTAGTATCGTGGAACTATTTGCTAAAACTGAAGCTGCCGTAAAAAATAAATTAAAAACAATAATTAACAAGCATGCGCTCAATTTTACAAAAGCAAAAGAAGATAAAAGTGCATGTAGTGCACTTCAGATACGGTCCGTTGCAGCAAACGTCAGAGTCCATTGTATCTAGACAAAAGGAAAGAAAACGGGAATAGATAGGAAATATTTAATAGACTCGCTGTGTTCTCGGAAAACGATTTACTTTCCCGTCCGGTATTTGTTGTGCGGTAGAAAATACGGTAGGAAACTATGTTTTGCAACATTATTCTTTGAACAGCCGTAAGTAGTTGGGAACACAAGTTTGTTCAAATGCATAATGCTGACAACTATCTGCTGTCACGCTTATTCTTTTAGTGAGTTCAGTATTTATTTATTTATCTATTTATCTTGGACAATGTCACACAAATTATCTAGCTTATCTATTAGTATGCAGCTGCACATACCAAACTAAAGCTATAAAGCTTGCATTAAAGGTATACTCGAATTGATAAGATCAGGGCCCTGTTTAATAAACGCGACAAGTGACAATTGACAATGACAATTCAGAGTACATTGCTGAGAATGCTAAGAACTGCAAGCACTGCAAGTTTAGTGTCATTAATGTACTCTGAATTGTCATCGTCAATTGTCACTTGTCGCGTTTATTAAACAGGGCCCGGGCGGTTTTTCAGTGGGTTGGAACGTTGGAAGAAGGTTGCAAACAATTTTTTTTCTCCCAACTAACAATTGTTTTCATAAAAAAATAAATAGTGAATTTTGTTCTCGATAAGCAAAAGATTATTCTACGATTTTTTTACTTTCCTATCACACACATGAAGCACTGCAAGTTTAGTGTCATTAGTCATTACATTAGTAACCAGCAATGTACTCTGAATTGTCATCGTCAATTGTCATTTGTCGCGTTTATTAAACAGGGCCCGGGCGGTTTTTCAGTGGGTTGGAACGTTAGAAGAAGGTTGCAAACATTTTTTTTCTCCCAACTAACAATCGTTTTCATAAAGAAATACAGTGAATTTTGTTTTCAATAAGCAAAAGATTATTCTAAGATTTTTTTTACTTTCCTATCTACAACAGGTTTCACTTGGCACGTGTTCAAAGTATGGGCATAGTAAATTTTTTTTGTGAAAAGACTCTCTGACAAAGTTCAGACCAGTGTCGAATGTTGCTTCTATATGTTAGTCTATATCTTAAAAAATAATGTCTATAATCCATCTTTGTCTATAATTCCCATAGAAGTCTGATAATTCCAAAATCTCCGAATATAGAGAGACATAATATCCCGTTATACTGCCAGTAATACAAAATTATCCGATGTTACTACCGATCCTATCTTACCCGAGTAGCTCATATCAACCCATTGTTGGGCATAGGCCCTCCCTTACCTTATAGAAATCAAACAACAGTTTCAATCTGAAAGTTAAACATTAATGACAATTCGTATCTTTTGATATCTTTGTACTCCATTCTGTGGCACTACACTATAAACAAGTCAACTCCAATTCCAACCACGAAACAATACACAAAAAATATACAGAAAATTGAAAACAATTTCATTAAAACGAAGAATGAAAAAGAAATGCAATAAATAAGTCGAGTCTAATACAAAAGTCGAGGAAATTCGTCGGCAATAAATCGAGAGGCAAACAACGTAACGTTCACAAACAAATAAACGAAGGCAACTATATAGACAAAAGGGATTTTCCATAATGACGGCTCCGTGTTGAATACTTGGCTTGTTCCTGGCTAGCCCTCTTGTAGTATTTATACTAAATTATATACTTAATTTTAATCAATCAGCTAATTAAGTACCTAATTTTCATAATAAACATCAAAATATACAGAAGGTATACATAATAGTATACAGGGTGAATTTGATATCATCCTTTTAAGCTGAACAACTTTTACTATGGGAGCAAACCGATCGGAGCACAAAAAAAATCTACTGTTCCATACATTTGAGTCGATTAGACGTTGCAGTTTAGTATGGAACAGCCGATTTTTTTGTTGCTCCGATCGGTTTGCTGCCATAGTAAAAGTTGTTCAGTTTGATGGGTAGACTCTTAGTTTAAAAGGATGCCAATGATATCAATTTCACCCTGTTTAAACAGGATAATAAACAAAGTGGAGTTATTTAATGAAGTTGTCGTTAATAAATTCAATTAAAATAAAAAATGAACATAAAATTAAGTAAAATAATAATTATAATATCTACCTACGTATAATGTTACAAAAGACCTGGTGAAGGCGGCAGGAAAACGTTGGATGAGGGCAGCGCAGGACCGGTCGTTATGGCGATCCTTGGGGGAGGCCTATGTCCAGCAGTGGACGTCCATCGGCTGAGATGATGATGATGAATGTTACAAAGCGGATTATTTTAATAGATGAAAAGCCCTCCGCCGACTGAGTCAAGACTCCGATCGAGATTGGATCAATAAGTGTTCTGATATTTTTTAACAATAGTAGAAATTGCCGATCACGATTGGAAATTGGTTCGATCGATATTATATTCTTTTAACAGTTGTGGACGATTATCTATTCTACTGCAAGTTTAAATACCCTTCGATCTTAAAAGTCTTGACAATTTCAGCATGAGATCATCAGCCTATTTTTCGTTTGCTAATACTTTCAAGAAAGAATGAAAAACATGAAAAATTTCAATGAAAAAGTCACAATAGGAATAATCCTATTCGTTATTGACTGAAAATTATAAATGAGAAAATATTATTTCAAAGGCGTCAAAATAAAACAAAATGAAAAGATTTCTCAGAAGAAAAGGTTAGATTTTCGTTAAATCTTAATTTACACTACTATTAAAAATACTAGGAAGAGAGAGAAAAAATCACAAGTGTATTAAGATTTCCTCATCGTGTTATTTTATTAAAAATACGGAAATTTATTCATAATGCGAGATGACCTGACGACCTGCGCATCTATTATTGTATATTAGAAGGTATATTATGATTTCCCTAAACCTGTGCGACGCGCCTTCGCTGCATAGAAAATTACCTGCTCCCGCGCTTTTCGGATAGCAAAGAGCGTCATGTATTATGGAAAAAAGCCGAGTCGCGCGCGTGTAGAAATCATGCTAGACGAGCTGGTGAAGGCAGCGGGAACCCGTTGGATGAGGGGAGCGCAGGACTGGTTGTTATGGCGATCCTTGGGGAAGGCCTGTGTCCAGAAGTGGACGTCCATCGGCTGAGATGATGATGATGCGGAAAACACTCTATCAGGAAGATGAGAACCCCACTATATACACATTGGGCGTTAGTGGTGGAGTATTGTAGTGGATATCGAGTGAATATTGAGTACAGTGCAATTTTTTTTTAAAAGACATCCCAATTCGTATATGCAAAATGACAAAATTATACAGGGTTAAATTGATATCATTAGCATCCTTTTAAACTAAGAGTCTACCCATCAAACTGAACAACTTTTACTATGGGAGCAAACAAATCGGAGCAAAAAAAAAATATAATAGCAGATTTTTTTTTTTGCTTCGTTCGGTTTGACCCCATAATAAGAGTTGTTCAGTTTGATGGGTAGACTCTTAGTTTGAAAGGATGCTAATGATATCAATTTCACTCTGTATACGTAGACGTACGTAACTTGGTTTGTGAGATCTGTGCCTGTCTGTGTACTGGCATAGGTGCGGAGCCATTAAAAACAATCGAATCAACATTATTTATAACTTTTATTTTATTTCAGGTAAATGTCTACAAGCATTATACTCATCTCTCATCATTCAGGGTAAGCAGTTAAGAAAAGTACAAAGAAGGTACCTCAAACCATCGAACTGAACAACTTTTAATATAGGTGTCAACAAAAAAAACAGCAGTTTCCTATATTTTGGGCCAGTAGCTATTGAAATTCTCTTTGAACAGCAGATTTTTTTCGCGATTTCGATTTTGACTCCGTAGAAAAAGTTGTTCAGTTTGACGGTCTGAAAATATTAGTAAGGCGTTTTGTTACACCAAGAAAATAAGGCCCAATTCAAAAGTTGATACAGGTACACCACTCTAGTTTTTAAATTCGTACGTTAACAAAATTCAAGGGTCAACAGAGCCCATCGATTTTTCTATTGGAGGGCCCAATTTTTTTTTTGTTTTTGACCGAAGTTCCTTCGGGAAAGTTGTTTAGTTTCAATGTCTGAATACACCCTTAGAATTTTGTTAGTAATTAAAATCTAGCGGCGATACCGGGTAGCTTAGGGTTGAATTTGAAACGTGTTAGATTTACGTGTGACAGCATTACCGAAATAATTTCCCCATAATCCAAGCCATCAATGTTCGTCAAACTTTTCCTATTATAGGTAGACTATAGATAAATGTCACGGGGATTTCGGTTAAACCGTAGTTAAACATTCATCATTCGGTTAATGTGGTCCGGAAAGCCACGTATTATAATGTTTAACGTTTATTGAAACTATTTAAAGCTATTTTATTAGTCTAGACCACGTTTAAATAAGTGAACGCTGAATTGAAATTTTTAATTACCCCGCTCGAGTGAATTTGCTAGCATAGCAATAGGGTTACTAAACTAAAAATTTTAATATTTTTCTATTTACTAGTAGGTAGGTACTGTACTCTCGGTCTCTCGGTAGAGTATATTCCTTGTACTGTACAGTTTTACAGAACAACTTTTACTATGGGAGCAAACAGATCGGAGCAAAAAAAAAAAACAGCTGTTGCATACATTTGAGTCGAGTAGGCATTGCAGTTTAGTATGGAACAGCAGATTTTTTTTTGCTCCGATCGGTTTGCTCCCATAGTAAAAGTTGTTCAGTTTCATGGGTAGACTCTTTGTTTAAAAGGATGCTAATCATATCAATTTCACCCTGTATATTCCCCGAGGGGGTAGTCAGAGATATTCTGAAACTTCAGAACGTCCACGTTTCACTAGTAGTACTGAAACTCTGTGTGACGAGGAGTGAGCCTGTCGCCACTAAGGAACATGGGTTGAAAAAAGAGAAAATATGTTGGACCTCCCATAGAAAATCGATCAGCTGATCCGCACTTTTGTTTGGAAGGACCGTTTTTTCGTCGCATTGGTGACAATAATTGATTTTCCATTGTTTTTTGCATTGAAACTTAAAATGCACTAAATTTATTAAGGCTGCACCGAGCCTATTTGTGCTGCCGCCAATCGTATTTTTTTATTTCTTAACAATTAAACAACATTTCCAAAATACAAGAATGTCAGCTGTAGTGCTGATTGGCTTTAAATTTATCGCAACATTACGAATTATTATGTTTTAAACATTATAAAAACAAATCCGCAGTAACCCGATAAATTGAAAATCAGCAGTGACTACAATGTGACATTCTTGTTTTTTGGAAATTTTGTTTAATTGTTAAGAAATAAAAAATACGATTGGGGGCAACACAATAGGCTCGGTGCAGCCTTATAACACGTTACCGTTTTCTTTTATTACCGCCATATAAAAGTGAAATAGCACAAAATGTACACAAAAAGTGTACTCACACAAAATGATAGACATTTAAATAGAAGAGCGAGGTTATCCCCGTCATTATCCTCATAGCTATTAACGTTAACGTCAAGACATTTACCCTCCCCTCGTTCGCTCAAACGATAACTGACTCGTATTAACTATTCACATTTGGAAAGTGATACCTCACTCAATATCCGAATTAGATCCTCGATGTAATGGAGGATCCCTAATATTGTTAGGATATGAATATAAGACGCGGTCGGACACCCACGGTTACGTTTTATACCTACTGTAGGTAAGGCACAGAATACATAATAATTTACATCAACGGCTTAGCCTGTACCTCGTAACCTGCCCCTCACTAACTTTCGATACCGCACCTCACCCCGCATTTCGAGGGTAACTTTAGGGGAGCCGAGCAAGCGTTATCGTCATTTTGTCGAGTCATCAGCATCAGTCTAGTAATACTTTAGGGGGTGCTAAAGATCATCAACTGAACAACTTTCACTATGGAGCCAAATTCGAAATCACGAAAAAAAAAACAGCTGTCCCATACATTTGAGTCATGTCAGTATTGCAGTTTTGTATGAAACAGCTGTTTTTTTTCCGGATTACCAAGTTGGCCCCGTAGCTAAAGTTGTTCAGTTTGATGGTCTGAAACACCCCCTTAAGTATTACTAGGGAGGGAGTATGGACGAATCATCAACATTATTTGCCAATTGTTGAACTTTCCCCAAAATTTTCCCTCAAAGATTTGCTATAATAAAAATCGTTGGCGGCATTTATGGCAAAGTTGTGAGTTTGTGAAAATGTGAGTACCTACGCAAGTAAACTGAAAAGAGTATTTTCATGTCATAAGCTCATTCATTGTGGGAAAGAAACGTTTTACCACATCCTGTGAACACGGTTAAGTAGGGCGGTGGTAGATTTTCCCGCAATAATAAGGCTTTCAGCAGATTCGCGATGTTTCCTTTCGTGCGAGTAAAGGTCGTGTGCACATCATGCTAGGTCGAGGTTATACTTACTGAGAGACTAACTGAGAGACTGAGAGACTTTTTGACCAACGGTTTCTACCAATTTCTTTTAGTTATCATCAACAGCCTATCTGCGTTCCTCTGCAGGGCACAGGCCTTTCCTCAGGGAGGGTGTGTGGGCGTTTTCACCACGCGTGCCCAATAGGGGAGCGGACTGCATAAAATATATTTTAGTTTTATCTTCTTAGTAAAAAAAACATTTGAAACGCTATACTTACATTTTTAGCTTTTTTTAAGCTAGAATACTATTTTTAATAACATGATGAACTATAAAAAGTAATGAAATGTTGATGACGTCACTTGTGGGTATTTATAGGGTATTTAGTACAATTTTTCATACATCGCACGCGTTTTGACGTTCGATTAAAAGTTCCTAATTTGACTAATTGTCCCGGACTGTCCGATTATTGGTATAGACCTCACATTTCCATCAGAATTTCTTCTTCAGCGTAAGCAGGTTGTACCTAGTACCTATTTCTTGCCTTTTGTTTCATTTTGAAAACCAAAATGAGTGAGGAGTTTTTCAATTTCGAAGGAAGTAGGTATTTTTTATTTTTTTATTTATTTAACTAATAATAATTAAAATTGTGTTTAATTGAGTCCATCATGAGTGGATGTTGTGGAATGATTCCATTAAAACCGTTAAACAAACACATTACATTAAAAAAAAAGTTTTTGGGCGATGGTGTCAATGAAATAACAAAGAAAGTATCGATAAATGTTTTTATTGAAATCTGAAAATAGATACCGGAAAGCGCAGCGGGGGTAGGCAAGGTGGATTGACGACCTGGTGAAGGAGGCAGGAACCCGTTGAATGAGGGCAGCGCAGGACCGGTCGTTGTGTATATCCTGCAGTGGACGTATATCGATTGATGATGATAATGTGAGAATAACGTTATTACATTATTTCTCTCTCAATGCATCGCCAACCTAATCCGAACGAAGAAATAAAGGTCCATAATTAGTTTCACCATATTTCTTCTTTCATTACACGCCGACATAAGCCGCACTAGCTCCGTGTCGCGTCGGTGGTTTCCGCAACTTTTTCTTTACCTCTCCCTTCGGTGTCTGTTAATAAGCTAGAACTGTTGGAAGAAAAACTTGCCGGAGATTCTATACGATAAATTATGTACAGATTTTTTATAGACTGTTATAATAAATACATTGAGGGCATGTGTCACCACTTTTGTATAAGTTCTTGATAGTTTATTTTATTTGACAGGTCGTTTGACATATTTTTCATACAAAATATGTCCAAATGAGCTGTCAGATAAGCTAAAAAGAACTTATCTAAATATGATGAAATAGGCCTTGGGTGTAGTAACTATTAAATAATCTGTGCTTGGGTCTTTTATTTTTAGATACAGACAGGACCAGATAATTCTTTTCAGTTCAACATTTATAACGTTTTTGGGCGAGAAATAGGAAACTATTTTTTCGAAACTGGAGTGCGATTTTTTAATCTCATACGTCGAACTCAGCAACTCAATATGTATGGAGATACGCATCTTTCTACTGCTGATTTGACTTTCAAAAATCGCACTCCTGGAGTATGATTTTTTAATTTCAAATCAGCAGTAGAAAGATGCACGTCTCCATAGTAATACTGACATTTTCAACTGCTGAGTTCAAAGAATGAGGTTCAAAAATCGCACTCCTGATCTGTGGGTTAGGCTCTCATTTTTCATATTTTATAAAAAAAACTAAATTGATATTCGGGGAAATAGTTGACACGAGAACGGTAGATCTAGTTCCTATTATGTTGCAGCTCAATTAGTCGATCGTCGATTATTTTATTATCGATAGTTACTTAGGGTACATCCTTATGTGACGATATAAGACTTACCTATTATTAAAATATAGGTAGGTATGTAACTAAGCAATTTCTCTACTATAGAGTTTATCTATTGCCAAGTATAAGACTCTTTCTTATAAGTTTCTACAAGACAATGTTACATCATTTGTATTCAAACCGGAAACTGTAGATGTAGTGGATCTGGGGATCCCAGGGAAATGACCGATGGGGACATCGGTGGATATTTTTTTTCCTAAATCAGGGTTCTTCAACCTGTTCCATTAGTTATTAAATTATAAGTTTATATCTACATAGTCAGTCAGCCTCGATTCGCCACTACCATTGCTGACTGGCAAATCTTTCCACTTCAGCTTGAGTAGAGGTAATTGTCATGCGATATATGGCTCATGCAGACACGAAAGAAAAAAATCTAATAAAAGTCGGCATTTTAGACTTTGCGTTCATTATAAAAAAAAAACGGATTACTTGATCCATATTACATTTATTAAACATGGTATAAAATTCAACGTAAGGTATTTTTAATTACATTTTAAGTTCTAGTGGCGCCACATCGATCTATGTTTGTCTAAATCAAGCTATTTGTTTCGTCGGTAATCCAGGGTCCCTAAGTCCTAAAATAAATCCTTATGTTTAGAGTTCAATGTCCAGTAAGTCTAACGGGGTGGATTCTCGCGACACATAAAATACTGTGATGGATTACGTGTCCTATAAAATAACCGTACATTGATAAAGCAGCTAACTATGTAAAGTAGATTAACTGTTCTTAGAGAAAACTCGGTTTTAGACGAAGCCCGTATATCATGGGGGCCTTGCATGCAAACCCCGAGAAAACTATAAAAATCGAGACAAATAAAAAACAATTGGTGCGACAAAAATAATTGTCTTATTTTTATTTAGTTTAAAACGTAACCTTCGTAAATGTTCCAAAAATATTATTAAATTGTCGCGTGTAATTCAAAATAATTTATTCAATATAAGCTACCACCTTCTCGGAGCGTATTGATTGTCACTGTAGAGAAGATGCGACCAGAAACTCTACAACACAACACGACCATTGTCTGTGTTACTGTAATAGTTATATTACAATATAAATAAAATTCAAAACAGTGATAAGATTGTTTTGCAAATCTTATAGTTTTTTTTTTGCTTTTCCTTTATCATCCCATTGCTGGGCAAATGCTTCTCCTTTACTCTTCCAATATTTCCTGTTCGTCGTTTCCAGGTCATCTTTATCAAGGTCATCTCGCAAATTTTGTAAATTACACTCTGTAATAAATAAACTTGACGGAATCAGAATTGAAATGATTGAAAAAGCGATGATTTCAATAAAATTACTTAAAACCTTATTTTCATACCACTCGTAGCGTTATTTTTCAGATGATAAAACAATGGTTCCATAAATCTTTTTATTTAAAAAATATTTCGTATATTATTCAAAGCTAAAAAAATGGTGCGTTAAATAAAAAATGTTGGCGGGCACTGACCTAACTCAGCGTTACGCCTGATTACAGCATAACAGATGGGTGTCTCTGTGAAAAAAGGCTAAAGTGTTGCCAGCTATGACCCGTTGGCGCTAGATCTAGCGACAATTTATTAATAAACTCTTTACCTACTTGAAAAATTACTATAAATAAGGCATTTAAACAAATCTGTCTCATAATATGAATTGAATTCAATTTGGGTTGATCTGAATTGAATACCTACCTACTTTCTTAGTAGCCTTTTGCTCAAAACACTACATAAGAAATAGTATCATTTTATCGTCTGCCTGGTACGACGTGTAGGCATGCAGTTTAATATGGAACAGCAGATTTTTTTGAATAAAGTATATTGATTGATTGATTTTTTGTTGCTCCGATCGGTTTGCTCCCATAGTGAAAGTTGTTCAGTTTGATGGGTAGACTCTTTGTTTAAAAGGATGCTAATGATATCAATTTCACCCTTGTATATTCTGATGTAATACAGAACGGATAACTCTTTGTAGGGCAATCAGTATCTGAACACTAGCAACACAGGAAAGGCCCACATTTAACTTGATTTGCATTGGAAGTTTAATTCAGATCGTAATTTATGGCTGAGTAATTTACGTAGGCTTTTTTTCGTCCGGGCGCTCGTAACTGGTCCATTTGGGATCTCACTTAATTTTCACTTTATCACTGTGTTCGGCTAATAGGCTTACTTATTATAGCTTTGCAAGCATTCTTGTAGAATAATTTGTTAAAAGGAGGAGTGTTGTAAAATTTTCTTATTTTAAAAATGTGTATGAAGGTAGCGAGTGTTGATTTGACGGTTGTATATAGACGAGCTTTTGCCCGCGACTTCGTCCGCTTAGATTAGGTACTTACCCATTTAGGAGTAGTTTTTTAATGCTTAGTGCCACGTCAGAGGCCGTAATGCGGTCTGAAAAAACTCAGACACCAGGGCTCTGCCCACACGATAAGAAGAAGAAGAAGTGCTTATGATTGACGAAGCATGTGTGCTGACTGCTTTTTTTGTGTAGACATTAACGATTTATTATTAATTTATTAGTGCACCCCTACATCCTCTGCTGTAGAATACAAATATGCCAAAGGACAACCGCCGCTCTCCCTTGAAAAAATACCTTAAAATGTATAGAAGTTTTGACTGAAGTCAAATGTGTAATAAATTATGAGGTTTTATAAAAACGACTCAGATAGTATCATTTATTTTTGTTTAACGAGTTATTTAGTCATTTATTATTAATAAATTATAAAAAAGCAGCTACCCCAAAATGGCTATCAATGTTGTTTAGTAGGAGGAGGCAAGCACAATGTTTTTTTTTATATAAAAATGATAAAAACTAATAAATCATTATAAAATAAACTAATGCCTGCAGTTAGTTTCTAGTGTTCCATAGTCCATAATAAAAATAGAAGTACGGTTATACATTTTTTTGTTTTATGTGCCGGATGTCCTTTCATGTTTCTATCTTCAGCGGTATAGTTTAGGCTGTGCGTTGTCTGTCAGTCAGTCACGGAACTCTTTTACAAGTATAGAAGAAGATACATTGAAGTAGATTGACATAATGGGTTATAGGCATAATTATACAAGATTTCCATGGTTATAGGAACTGACACAAACAGAACCAGCTCAGAAAGAAGGGTGTCGTAAAAGCCCATAAATGGCACATGTAGCATTATAAGAGACCACTTTTGGTGTACACGGAAACTAAAGGCTGTATAAGATGGTTATAATGGTGTTAACAGCGCTGTTAACACCGATATAACTCTTATTTGGGCACAAGGAGACTAAAAAAAATTAGATACCCATTTGCAAAAAATGGTCATCTTCCTAGTTATTTACATCCTTACCAATTTGATGGATAGCAAACGACAACACAGCCTACAAGTTTCACGTTGACAAAAAGCGAGTCGACAACTCACAGGATTTGCGACGGGATAGATAATTTATTCTGGCTCGCTCTTCCGTAACATTTTCCTTTGTCGGCCTCTGCCGTTTTGCGAATTGATGGGAATGTCTCAGGCTATTATACTAAGGTTTAGTCTTTTTGATTATGTACTGAAATGATTTGCTCCTGACATAGACTATTTAATAGGGACTCGCATTGCGGTAGCATTTCCCCTCTGCCACGGTATTAGATCAATTAATCTTACGCATTTACACCCAATTTTATACCTTATCACTAAACGAGACAGCCTATAATAGCGAAACAATAATTTTGAACTTAGAACGTTTCGGGTTCACACGAGACTACTTTTCATGATTTTTAACATTCAAAATTAGAATCTAAAGTTATGGAGAATAAAATCCCATGTTGCGGATTTCATGTTACCTCTCGCCCCCCGCAAAAAGTGGCAGAAATGTTTCTTAGTAGAATGACATGCGTAACTCGTCCCTATTAAACTTACTGATTTTGGCCACGACAACTGCTGCAACTCAGTTCTTCTTCTTATCGTGTGGGCAGAGCCCTGGTGTCAGAGTTATTCAGACCGCCTTACGGCCTATGACGTGGTTTTTATGTAACGACCAATTACCACCAGAGATAGTAGCCGGGACCAACGGCTTAACGTGCCATCCGAAGCACGGAATCATTTTTCTTTTCAGACAATCAGGTGATTCAGCCTGCAATATCCTAACCAACTGGGAAAAAACGCACAAAGTGACATATCACTAGGTGTCCCCCGAGGGAATCGATCCCACGACCTCCGTGTCGAGAGCCAATGCTCTTAACCACGCGCCACGGAGGCAGTTTCAACTCCGTTGTTGGCACTGAATTCAGCTCTCTCTTCTTGACTATTATAAAACTGTAAATTTGAAAAAAGAATTTAGTTTGTTTGTTTGTTTGTTTGGGTGTTTGTTTGTTCGAGTATCACGCAAAAACTACTGAACCGATTTTGATGAAACTTTTTTTGTTTGGTAGCGTAACATCTGACTTAAAATCTGGTATATAATTTATGCGGACGAAGTAGCGGGTAAAAGCTCGTAATATATAATGCCAGATGAGATTAATAGAAATTACGACCAGCGGCTATTAAAAACTTCTATCATAATCTTTAGAATGATGCACGAGGATCACCGAAGACCTCTATAGACTTTCGGAGAAGGAAAACATCAGTAAATCAATCAATGAATTTATAATAAAAACACATTACCTACTACACCTACCTATACAGGGTGGTTTTTGAGACGGGGTAGTAAGGGCGCTACCTTAACCGTTGTAGCTACAGCGAAACGTTCCCTTAACTTTTTGATAGATTTTGACCTGCATTCACAGATTTTGAAAAATATGTAAAGTCGGCAAGTAAATTGACAATTTACACACAGACAGTCCGACAATCCTAAAGGTGGACTTCCGATGCTAGCGGCCGACGCGTCTGACGCGCGCGGCTCGCGGCCGACGGCCGATGCGGCCATACTAGTTACTATGAAAACGTATGGCGCCGCTTCCGATGCCAGCGACTGACGCGCGCGTCAGACGCGCGCGGCCGATGTCTATCGCATCGGCCGCGGCCGCGCGCGGCTATGCTCTGACGTCACGAAAAACAAGAATGTTTGCCAGAAATATTACGAAGATTTTACCGAAAATTTTCTTAATATTTACTATTTTATTTGTATTTTATTATCTACAAGGTCGCTCAACGTAGCGATAACACCATCTATCGAGCCACTTGAAACTACTTTTTCTTTTTTCGGAAAATCCCTCTTGCCTACATAATTATTAGCTAGACAGCGATACATGTACAGGTTAAAAAGCCATGGGGACGCAACGCATCCCCGCGCACGCACGCACGCACGCACAAAAATGTATTTTATCAAAATCCTGTTAAAAAAAAATGCATTCATATATTCTCTAAACCTATCAATCTATCAATCAATCAAATATTCTTTATTAAAATATGTATTGGTTTTTTTGTTTGTGTTTTTATGTTTTTGTTTAAACACCAAAACATAAAAACGTACCCTAAATTTCGGGGAAAATACCCTAAAGTGATAACACTCTTTACAATAGGCACGCGTCAGTCGCTGACCTCGGAAGTGAGGTCTGTCGTCGGCCGCGCGCGTCAGACGTGAGTTTCTGTCAAATATGACAGAACCTCGCGTCAGACGCGCGCGTTAGACGCATCGGCCGCTGGCATCGGAAGTCCACCTTAATAGGTTTCTTAGGAAACGTCCCCACAAGACGCAACAGATTGAAAAATTCGTTCTCTGGCTAGTGGGCTCGGTAGCGAAATTGGATAACGCACTTCCCCGGTTTGGAAGGGTGCGGGTTCAAGTCCCGCCCGAGACTGAATTTTTCAATCTTTAATTTGATTCTTAGGAAAGTTTTTCAGTATCATGGCTACAATCACCCCTTAAAGTAATGCAACTATTTATCCTAACACACTGTATTTTAGTTGATTGATGGATTTTTTATCGACATAAGTAATTTTACTTTCATAATTTAACAGTTCAATACAGGTTGAGCCTCTGCAGGTTAACTTAATCACTACCAAAAATAAGTGTAATATTAAAAAAATATTCCAAAGTTATTGTGTTCACAATTTTTACAACGCGAACCGTTGTCACGCCCCAAAAACGAATAAAAACAACCCTTTGCTTACCGTATAATAACATCAGAAAGAAACATTTCTTTAATGCCCTCCTTATCTCTCGGCTCAGTTCTCAAACGGAAGTTTATTTCTTTTTTTTTGTTGCTGATATAAAAATCCTTAGATTATCTGAAGTTTTATTTTGCTTCAAAAAACATACAACCTGCAGGTTTGATTTTTTTCTGGAGATACTTTTAGGATTACGCTTACCGAATCTGAAAAAAATTAATTTAATTTTAGTATTGTTGTCTTATACCGGGTGAATTTGATATCATTAGCATCCTTTTAATTAAGAGTCTGTCTACCCATCAAACTGAACAACTTTTACTATTGGAGCAAGCCAATCGGAGCAAAAAAAAATCAACTGTTGCATACATTTGTGTCGCGTAGGGATTGCAGTTTAGTATGGAACAGCAGATTTTTTTGTTGCTCCGATCGGTTTGCTCTCATAGTGAAAGTTGTTCAGTATGATGGGTAGACTCTTAGTTTAAAAGGATGCTAATGATATCAATTTCACCCTGTATATGTGTATTCATATTGATTTTAGCTTTTAAAAACCCAGTTTCTCGTTCTTCTTCTTCTTATCGTGTGGGCAGAGCCCTGGTGTCAGAGTTTTTTCAGACCGCCTTACGGCCTCTTGGTTTTTATGTAACGACTACTACCACCAGAGGATAGTAGCCGGGACCAACGACTTAACGTGCCATCCGAAGCACGGAATCATTTTTCTTTTCGGACATTCAGGTGATTCAGCCTGAAATGTCCTAACCAACTTGGGAAAAACGCACAAAGTGACATATCACTAGGTGTCCCCCGTGGGAATCGAACCCACGACCTCCGTATCGAGAGCCAATGCTCTTAACCATTAGACCACGGAGGTTCTCGTTACTAAGGAAAGATAACGCTGTATAGCCTATCTATTGTATCTCAACCACAAAGCGACGCCACAGTGGGCTGAAAATCGCGATACTTAGACATAAGAGTATTGATTTTTAGGTGTCGTTTTTAGAGTTCCATAGTCAAACATGGAACCCTTTAAATATTTATTCTGTCTGTCTGTCCGTATGCCCCGCCTCGTTTTTGCTTTATTGGTGCGTGAAAATTTTCATACAATACAGGGTCTAACAAAACACCATCAAGACTGAACTAAGTTAGGTTGTATACAGGTTGAAATTGATATCATTTTAAACGAAGAGTATACCCGTCAAACTGCACAACTCTTACTATGGGAGCAAACCGATCGAAGCAACTAAAAAATCTGCTGTCCCATACTAAACTGCAATACCTACTCGACTCAAATGTATGCAACAGCAGATTTTTTTTTTGGCTTCGATCGGTTTTCTCCCATAGTAAAAGTTGTTCAGTTTGATGGGTAGACTCTTAGTTTAAAAGGATGCCAAAGATATCAATTTCTGCTGATTATTGGCTGTTATTGTTATGATTGACGGAGCATATTGTGCTGATTGCTTGTTTTTTTTAGACTTAAAAACAATTATTTTTATATTATTTTATATCTTTTAATTACTTTTAACTGAACTAAGTAAGTTAAGTACTTTCAATGAAAATTAAGTACATATAGGTAACAAACCCGTTTCGGAAAAACCTGTAACATAAAATATTAATAAAATAATTTTCATTTTTGTGTGTGTTGAAGAAAATCGTTCATTCAACTGTTAATAAAAAACACTAAACATTTCAAAACGGACAGCTTTCATTTACTGTTTTCATTTAACCCGTCTAGCTTTGAGTGATTGTCGATAATTAAGCTCTACGCATCCAACGGGCCGTTATGGCTGTGCCATTACTGTTCAAGTCCCCTAAACCAAACGATTCTGAACTTTCTGACTTTGCCTTAGGTATTCTAACACGGGTCTTGTAGAATGAATAGTAAAGGCAAAATGGAGTCAAAATGCTAACTATCCACGTTAGGTTAGGATACGACTGAGGCATGTCAGGTTTCCTCGGTACATTTCCAGTCGGTTTTCGGTTGGTGCTCGAGTTATTGATTAATGCTTTACTCTGTTCCAAAATCCTTTTACTACGGGAGCAAACCTGAAATCGCAAAAAAACCTGGTGTTCCATACTAAACTGCAATGCCTACTCGATTCAAATCAAATGTCTCTTCTTATCGTGTGGGCAGAGCCCTGGTGTCAGAGTTTTTTCAGACCGCCTTACGGCCTCTGACCTGGTTTTTATGTAACAACTACTACCACCCGATATAGTAGCTGGGACCAACAGCTTAACGTGCCATCCAAAGCACGAAATCATCTTTCTGTTCAGACACATCAAATGTATGAAATAGCTGAATATATTTTTACGGTTTCAGGTTAACTCCTATAGTAAAAGTTGTTCAGTTTGATGGTCTGAACCACCCCTGAAAATTTGAAAAGCGTTTGAAAAATCACTTAGTAGGTATAAAAATATGAAGGCCGGTGGAAGGCCGTGTCTTTTGTCACTCTTATACTGTGCGTTACTCTCGGTTGATAACTGCGATAAGTACCTACGCGTATCGCACGCGATACGGGCTATATGCAGACATAAGGCGCATTTCCGTTCATCGTTCCTGAAGCGCAAAGTTCGAAATTAGTGAAAGCACATGAAATAGGGACCGTGCGGTATATATCTGAACCCCAAAACTCAGGGTATAAATCTGAACCCCAAAACTCAGGGTATAATAGTATTTTTTTAATACATATACTTTATCTTGGGGTTCAGGGCTTCAACATCACTTTCTGTAATTTTTTCTGCTCAATAAACATTTTTATTTATTTATTTATTTACGAGCTTTTACCCGCGACTTCGTCCGCATAAATTATATACCAGATTTTAAGTCAGATCATAAGCTATCAAACAAAAATAGTTTCATCAAAATCGGTTCAGTAGTTTTTGCGTGATACTCGAACAAACAAACACCCAAACAAACAAACAAACAAACAAATAAACGAACAAACAAACAAACAAACAAACAAACAGACAGACAAAAAGTCCAAAAATTTGTGATTTGGAATCAGGGAAGCCTAAAAACCATATCGTAATCTTTTTTTTTGTAAATATCTTCAATGTACAGACACACTTCTAGTTACAGTTTTATAATAGTTTAGATATATTACAATCAATAACATTCTATACCTATAAAACACATGGACTCACCATGTCATACAATAACAAAACCCAAAAATTGCACATGTTTCTGTCACCTTAGTAGGTATACTTGTCTTCAATTGTGCTCTGCTGCCATACATTGCCGCTGACATTACAGTCCTTTCAAATGTCCTCAGTCACGAAGCAGTAATGTAAAACAATCAAGCACACTTTTACTTTTACTGTCCCGTTAACAGTGCGTTGGTTGATGATCTGGGTCTCTACCCGCACATTCGAACTTCGCAATTGTGTGAATGTTTTCGTTCCAATGTCAACTCTATTACAATGAAGTGCGGACCGAAACAGTGGCGATCTATCGAACATCGAAAGTCCGGGTACAGGGCCTGTGACTTAGGTAGTTAGGTTTATCGATAGGTATACTACAACAAATAGGTATTGTCTGAGCAAGCCTATTCAGTGCCACCCTCGGCTTCGTCATCAATTAAAACCTGGAGATTAAGCCCAAACGCAAGCCATTTAAATAAAATAAAATTTATATTTTACTGCACAGTGAGTTTGCATGGCAACAAAATGGATATAAAATGTTTTTGTTTAAAATCAAGGTAACGGTGATGATAATTGGATTAATTGGTGCGGATGCTTGATCGAATGTAATTTGTGACGGGTAGGGTTTTCGTCCCGGGACTCTCGAGTCTCGAAATCCCGGGAGTCTCGGTAGTTTTTACGTCGAGACTGAGACCGAGACTTTGACATTTTGGTCCCGGGATTTCGAGACTCGTTTTCATATTAAAAATAATTAAATATGACTCACATTTTATACAATATAAACAATATTTCCAGTTTATTATTGTATTTAAATACCGATTTCAAAACTATATTTTTTTTTTACGTGGATAATGCATGATATTGAGTTATTTATTGCTTTTATCTAAGCATTTCGGTATCGTGTTTAAGAATTATCTTGTCTCAGTAACGATCTACTGAGACTTGTCTCACTTGTTCCGCATGGTATCGAATTTTTGAGAAATTTTTTATTTGAATAGTTCGGCACCGAACTGGCACAGGCATGATACTGCCTGTACGTGAACGAGCGGTCCGGTACCTTGGGCCGGCGTGAGTAAGAGATAGGGTCGATACCTATCGAAAACGAGGAAATAATAAAAGTTTGATTTACGTAAATTAAATTATATTCTCATTGTAATGTCAATTTCACACCATGCTTGGTCCCCATTGCATAGAAATAAAATCACGCTAGCAAAAACCTGAATAGTTAATAACGAAAAAAGTTGGGAGCGTGACCAATCATCAACATTAAAATACCTATTGAATTAACTTCTTTAAAGAAGGTAAAGTATGAGTAGGCAGTTAGGAAATACAGCAGGAAATATACAGCACGACATGTTTCCGCACGTGATGGTATGAAGTCGCGTTGCCCGTCGAGTCGAGCGAGCGACTGCAGCCTTGTGATTCAGCCGTCATTGTCATTGAATGGGCGTCCCACCACTTCTAAAAGCACACATGCTTGAGTGTCGCTTCTTTTTGCGTTAGATTATATTTTCTTTGGACTTGGTACGTAACTTGGCATTGCGAGAAAGACTGCAGTACAGCTCAAGTATCGATCAAATCGAAGGTTTTCTCATCGACCACGAACCCTTAGCAAAGAGGCAGGTAATAGGTACTCTTCAGTCTACTGTATAATCTGCTGGAGCGTATAATTATAATTATGTGGTCTAGCGTTGAAGCCTATTTGGAACCCTGCTTGTTCAGGGGGTTGGAAGACATCGATCTTGCGTGCCAGATTGTTCGTAATGACTCTCGAAAACAACTTACAGACATATGGCTAAGAAGATAGATGATGTTATTTTCGTTCTTCAGCAAGGTTGTTTTGTCATTTTTTAAAGAAGAGCACTACCAGACTTGTTCAATGCCTGCGGTGTTTTCCCCGCGAATGACTGAATTATACCACTTCTTAAGGGCCAAGGACCGGTTTTCCAGCCGCCTTCAGGAGCTCGACTGCGATTCCGGTAACCAGTTCGGTTACCAGATTTGAGGATTATCGAGTACTCTCCCTTTCTTCAGACTTCGATAAACTATTTAACGTCCTATTGTAACCTGCTTAATTGTTGATTGCTTGTTCTTCCATAATTTCAGTGAGCTTCATAGTGTGTATTGTCGCTTATTGTACGTTGCCAGGTGCAGGTGTCGTCGGTTTTGGTAGCCAAATCTCTCCTAGACTTTGCCCCGGGTCGGGTTTTGGTTGTTCTGGCTATATTGTTGGTAGGATTTGCCTTGATCGCCACGCTTGGAGGGTTGGCGTTCGCAGTTGGACTGTTCACTGTGAATACAGGGTGTACAATAAAAAGGGACAGCTACTTAAAGGGGTGCTTCAGACCATCAAACTGAACAACTTTCTCTATAGGACCAATATCGAAATCGCGAAAAAAAAATCTGCTGTCCCATACATTTTAGTCGAGTTATGTTTGCAGTTTTGTATGGGAGAGCGGATTTTTTTTTCGCGATTTCGATATTGGTCCCATAGAGAAAGTTGTTCAGTTTGATGGTCTGAAGCACCCCTTTGAGTAGCTGTCCCATTTTATTGTACACCCTGTATTGTGATTAAGCTTGTTTTCTAGCTATTCTGTAATAATACAGTTTATCTGGTAAATCTACCTTTATGTCAGTCTCTCTAGCTAATAATAGCTAGTGAGACAGATATAAAGGTAGATTTACCAGATAAACAAGGAATTTACGATTATTTTGTGTTGTGATTCTGCATGGCGCTTGCTTTAATTATACTTAAAATCATAATTAAATGACCAATTTTGATGTAGCTTTTAAATTATTAATTAATCTAATCATTAGTTACGTTAGAATAATAGTCGTTTTACTATGATTTCGAATTTAGGTTTAAATTAAAAATCAGATTTTATATCCCCTGACATTTTATTCATTTTACCTATACGCTAAGACTGTCTAAAGCCAGAAAACACCGCTAATTCATTGTATTTTTAAATTAAACCACACAGTCTCGAATTTCCCGGGAATCCCGGGACTGGGATTTGAGAATCCGAGACTGGTCCCGGGACCAAAAATGCTACCGAGACCGAAATCCCTAGTGACGGGAATTACGGAATGAATTACAGTTCTGTGTAGTGTTATACGGATGCCCCTAACTGTAATTTGTTTATGGTTTAAACATTATTGTGTTGCCGTGGAATATTATTTATTCCCTGTTGTATCATGAATTCATGACAATTTCTTTTAAGTTACACGCAGGGTCCAACTTAATACCTACGCCGACACTTTTTAATAAGGCGGTCTTATCGCTAAAAAGCTATGTCTAAAAGGCAACCTTAGGGTAGAGAAAATTTTGTGCAAAGAAAAATGCAAAGTTTGCATGCATTTCCTTACTTTGTAATTTTTTCATATGACCGAGGTCGATATTACCTACAACATTTAATCTCAACGTTTTCAGATTTTTTTTTTTATATCGTAATAAAAAAATATAATTATAATATTGTCTTTAAAAAAACATATGTAATTTTTTCAATAAAACAGTTGGTAGGTGAATAAAATGGTTGTTCGTTGAAATGAGAAAAGCCGTGTCGTCGTGACAACATCCCGATCTCGCCTTTTTATTCAGTCCGTCTAAGGTAGGTAATAGGTACTAAAATAATTATAAACTGCATACTTAGGCACTCTATAAACAACGTCAATAATATTTACGATATAATAATAATTGCAACACCAAAAATTATGCTTTTCCATCATAATCCGTTTTTATGCACAGTGGTCACTTTTACAATTCCGGTTGTCATTAAAATGAAGTGAATGTTTTGACATATCAGTCGGATCGCATGACGCGAGTAGTCGAATTACACGGTCTTTACCTCTTTTTAAAAAGTAAAATGTTGATGTTGCGTGCTAAATTATTAATTTGGGATTTCGCTTCGGGTGATATTTTTATGTATTTCGAAACGATTAAGGTCATAGAGTGATACTAATTAAATTGAGTGTGGTAAACGAAATCTTTAAAGGTTCAATTATTCCGTAGGGGAAGCAAGAACTTAGTAACTAACCTATGGCAATGGTATTGAAATAGACTACCTCTATCATGAGCTCAAACCTGAGTAGCACTTCTATTGTCGATAAAATGAACCTAATACCGTATACTTATAAACAAATTATTTGAACAAAGGTATTACATTGTCATCCTTGCAGTTCGTTTAGGTGCCAGGTGTCTACTTTGCAACTGTCCAATTTCTCAAAGTGACTACCTTCGTAAATGCTCAATTTCTAATTCTGACTACCCCAATTGCTCATTTTGACTACTTTGCTAATGCCTAATTTCTCCTTTTATTTTCTACTTCTCAAAGTGACTACTTCGCAAATGCCCAATTTCTCATTCTGACTACTCAGTTTATGATTTTGACTAGGTACTTCTCAATCAGACGGACATTACATCATTTTTAATTTCTTTTCTTATTTTTAATTAATAATGTGACATGAATATTGTATTTTATTTCTATCTTGTACAATGACATTCATTTATTTTTAAATTTAATTTTCTATTTTTTTATATTTTTTATGATTAATTTATTTGACATGCATATTTTTACTTTTTGTTAATTTTGACAGGCGTCGTTCTTTTTTATTTACATTTGTTACTTTTATATTTACTTGTACTTAAATTATGTACCTACCTAATTATAACGCATGTAACGCATGATGTAATCAAATCCAAAATTTTCGTACGCTCCTTGCAGCAATGTTTACGAATAAATATAATTTCAATTTCAATCATGCCCATCTCAACTGCCCTCGCCATCTGCAATCTTCCTATTTATGTACCTACCTGCTATTTCCAAGCTCTCCCATGTTTTATCAAATCAAAATCAATCATTTATTTCAGAACATAAATTCCATAACAATGTCACAAATTACAATTTTATTGCATGAAATGGATTTGGATGGATGGATTTTTTCTATATTTTTTGTTCGCATTTTATAAAATCAATAACTCCCATTAAAAACCACTTAAACTACCATTAAAACCCACAAACAAATATAAAGGCCCAACACTTGGTCACCGCAAACCCACTGTGGACATCGCAACTTTCCCTTTAAGAATGATTGCAGTACTTGGCAAAGGAAGTGAAATTACGGCTGATCGAGCTCCGGGCTTATTCTCGCATTAATAGAAATGAAAGGGTATAGCGAGGCTTACATTGTCAGCAGGTTATTTTCTATCATTCCTTACTATTAGAATATTGAATTATTATATTGATAAAGTTACTACCTTCGTGGTCGAATGGTTTTTTTAGAGCATTGGGCTCTCGATACGGAGGTCGTGGGTTCGAATCCCATGGGAGACACCTGGATTGATATGTCACTTTGTGCGTTTTTCCCCAGTTGGTGAGGACATTGCAGGCTGAATCGACTTGATTGTCTGACGAGAGAGCTGATTCCGTGTTTTTGATGGCTCGTTAAGCCGTTGGTCCCGGCTACTATCTCTGGTGGTAGTAGTCGTTTCATAAAAACCACGTCAGAGGCCGTAAGGCGGTCTGAAAAAACTCTGACACCAGGGCTTGCTGGGTGCTCATACGATAAGAAGAATTTTGATAAAGTAGAACACATACCTAAACCACATCCGGGACACTTCATACAAATTAAATTTCGAATGAACAAGGGTGTCAATGACCCGAAAAATCGACGGGTAGTTGCTAAGCCAAAAGTAATTAGTATTTCTTCGAAGGAAATAAATAAGTTATACCTTATTGCTCAAAATATTATATAGAAATGAAATTCACTGGTTATGGTGTTTTCTGGTCCCAATTTTTTTTTATAGCACTCCTGTATTGCAGGTAACCATAAAACCATTATAAAGAATCAATTTTTGGTGGAAAAAGTAGATGACCAAATCTCAAATTCGAAGCATTAGTTAGGGTACTATTTACTCTGTGAGGATAGTTTAGTCCTCCGGGATGTGTTGTTTATTCGATGATACTCCCCCAGGAAATAGCCCGTACTTCTTATCCAGGTAAACGCCGAGCCAAGAAGTCCTGCAGGTCACTCCAATTTCACACTTATGACGTAACGATAAGATTTATAACGGAAGATTTCTTACGTAAAATGAACGCTAAAGGACAAACCGCCCGTTAAACCAACTGCCTGGAAGTTTTATGTTTCGCTCAATTTCCTTCTGAATTGCGAATTTGATGGAAATAGGAAAACTGGTATCTTTCATGAGCTCTACATTATCTTCTATTTAAATTATACAAGCTGTAACAGAACACCCTAGTAATATTTAAAAAGATCGAACTGATCAACTTACACCATGGAGCCATGTAAAAATTAAATTTTGACGACCCGGTCGGTGTAATGGTTACCACGCTGGACTGCCAAACCAGGGTCCTGGGTTCGAATCCCGGTTCGGTCATGGATGTTATATGTTCGTGCCGTTGTAGTATGGTTTCCATAGTAAAAAGCCTATAATGCTTAACTTGGAATCATTACAATGTATGTGCCTGTGAGCGTTATTTATATTTATTTATTATAACAAATCAGCTGTTTCATACAAAACTGCAGTACCGACTAGATCACTAGACTCAAATGTATAGGTCAGCAATCAGCATAATGGTAATTTTTTTTTTATTTGTTCTCTATATTGTCTCCATAGTGTAAGTTGTTCAGTTTGATGAAAACACTGCATTAAATATTACTAAGATATATTTTGTTACTCCTTGTATACTCGATTCGATTCGATTCAATTCAATTCGTATAATACCTACATCAAAAAGTGTGAACAGAACTGCGCCCCTGTTGTGTGTAGAACCATATGATAGATAATATAATAAATACTAAGAATAATTTTTTACATCAAAATACTTCGTTAGAAAAACTCAAAATCTTTATTTAAGGTCTTTGATATTGATTTGTGTTGCAAAGTCAATCAATTTTATCAATCAATCAAATATTCTTTATTTTACACCAAAACATGAACATTAAAAATACAGAGAAAGAAATACAAGAGGCACAAAATAAGGCGGTCTTATCGCTAAGCAGCGATTTCTCCGAGACAACCTACAAAGTCGTCAATGAAAACGACCTAAACGTGAGCATATTTACTTATATGCTGTTATGAAATGAAAAGTAAAGCGTGATAAAGGAAAAGCTTCATATTTTAGCTCTCAGACCAGTTTTGGATCGGAGCCAACTTTACTTAGGGTCTTTGAGGAGAAATACTTTTCTAGATGTGGGTTGACATGTTTTTAGTAAAAACTGTGTCAAAGTAAATAGTAAACAAATATCTTGGACACAGATATATCGAACCAATCAGCTACCGAACCGAATCTAGTTATGTACTGGAGTACCGGTAGCTTTAAAAAGTCTTTTGTTTAGCTTTAAAAAGTCTAATGTTTCGGAACCGGTCAAAACTACTCCGATTTTCATAAATTTTTTAAAACGTTCGTAAACTTCTAATACTACAACTTTTATAGTAAAAATTGACGCTCTTTAGTCATGTAAAAAGCTGTAACACAAAAAATAAAAATTTTAACATAAAATGTAAAAAAAAGTTTATCACAAGAAAGAACATTTCATATGCTTTCCAAAAACATTAAAATCAACGAGCAACGACTTGCAGAAGTTAATCTAGCTTGGGATCAAAACAATTAAGTCGAAGACTTAGAATGTTTTAACTACGCAGATATTTTGACGCAAATCAACGGTTTGATCTCCAATCTGTCCTCTGACCATATTTTTTTAATATTCTACATTAATAAATGTCTATTTTGTACGTAAAAACTGTTATAAAAAAAATAGTAAAAAAGCGTAAATTTTTAAACTGTAAAGTTTGCAGAATCGGAATAGGTTTAACGGATTTCGAAATAAATACCTTCAGGTACTCCACTAATATATTTATCTTCTTCTTTTCCTGTCAATGATTCTACAAGGATCCTTTATTAATAACTAGGGAAAACTAGGCCTTTAAAGTTTTAAATATAAAAAGCATTCCAAAGTAAATTTAATTCATTTGGAACGAAGTTCGGTGTCTGGATTACAAGATGAGAGACCTTTATTTTTGTCTGCGGTAAACCTCTTCAGTTTTAAAACTTAAAATCTTTGTGGTTTCATTAAAATAATTATTTTTAACTAAGGAGTGAATGGATTTTAATGCACATATAAATTATATTCTTTCGTTATTGCGATTCTTTTCAACTTGGTACTTTTTAGTTTTATTATTTTCAACTAGGTACGGTTTTTGTTCTATAAAAAGTTGGCATTGGTCCACTGTGCACCGGGTGCAAGTAACACAAAGTTTAATAGTTTAGCGTTGTTTTTCGTGTTTTGCTGCACATTACATGCCAGCTATTATCCATTTTAAAATTACATGAGTAACACATGTTACGGTATATACTACTAAATTATGATATACTTATGTCGAGAATTTAAAAAAAAATCCAAGTTTTGCTTTTTTTGTTGTTTCTGTATGTAAATGACCTGCTCTAGCGAATGCGAAGTGTTCATTCACAGCAGGAGTCTAATGGCATGATGACAGGATGGCATAATTCTGAATTCATGAAATTCGTGGGCTTTGGAAATCACCTTTAGATGAAGGGTAATCGCTACAATAGATCTGTCCAGCCCCTCTTGTATGATTTTCCATACTATCTGTCGCGGTAAGCGCGGCTTTCACTCTTTGAAAAACTCGAGAAGAGGTCCTTTTGTATGCAGTTGCGCGAGTCTTGTATTCATATTCTAGAGTCTAGAGTCATTTTAAACATCTTGAACGATGTAGGCTGTAAATGATGTACTTATCAAGTTTGGATCCACCAAATAATAATAAATATATATACATCATAATACATATATGTATAAACATATATAATACATCGTTCAAGATGTTTAAAATGAGTCTTGCCGTAAATAAGTACAATAACAACAAAATGTTGTATCTTAGTTTTGTTACATCTTAAACTCCTATCAGAATGTGATATATATCCTAGACTCCATAATGAAAGCCGCACAATGGTGCGTGAAGCAAACATCGGTGACATAGCGCCGACAGCGTCAAATGTCCGCTGTCAGTCGATCATTAATTTCATATATGTCCGGTCGAATGAGCAATGGTGCCACTGTGCACGGTTCGGTGATTTGGTTCTCAGGATTATCATGTTCGAAGTAGGGGTTGATTGTGCGTAGAAATTTAGGCTTTCTGGGTTGAAGAATAAAACCTACTTAATAATGATGGACGAACATAATATGCTTCTTTTCTCAAGTATTGAGCAAGCACGTATCCTTGGGGGGACAGGTGGGATTCCCATCCCCCACACCTCTCCAAATTCCGAATATTTGTATGGAAATATTTCATAAAGATGACTTTCCACCAGATCTGTACCAGGTGGCGGGCGAGGAGGTGAGCGAGGAAAAAATCCACCAATAGCTTCAATTTCCTGATGACGCGACTGAGCGAGCGAACTATTGGCGGATTATTAAAATAATCCACCAATGAGAGCACTTCAGTTTCCTTATGATGTGATCGAGCGATCTTGCTATTGGAGGATTTTCCTACGCTCACAGCCCTTACTTTGCATAGCACAGCTCTCGTGGACAGCCTTTCTTTCTTTATGAAATATTACCAACTACCTATATTATATATTTTGCTTGAAAATTTTAATCTAAATAATGTGGTGCACTAATAAATTTACTATGACCTGACCGCAACCCTGACCGCGTAACAGCGGGAGATAAATTATAATTAATTCATGATAATCCACAAAACACGCAGTTATACACTGTTACAAATACAATCGCATGTTTTAGAAAATTATAGTCGCAACTACCACGCACCATTTACTGCTTTACTGGTGCTAATTGTACATAATATTAGTACATAAGCGGTAATATAGCAATATTACATAGAGTGTAGGTGTACCAGTTTCATTAGGTACTTTAAAGTTTGATTGTACTGTCATCATCATCATCAGCCTATAAATATATAGGAAAATGTTACATTTGTGGCTGTCTGAGAAATGTTTTTAGTTTTACAGTATAAAAGAATACTTAGACTTTTGGAAAGAAATATAATTGTACGTATATTTGACATTTTAGTATAGGAATTCTCTCGTTCTTGTTTTGTATTATTATTGTATCTCTTGTTGCTGTATTATTATTGTTATTGTAAATTGTCTGACATTTGAATAGGTAATTTTATTTTACTCAGTCTCACTATGAATTAATGAAATAATGTACTTAGACTACTTAATTATCTTACTGATTTTATTTGTGTATATGTCTGAAAAGACAGAGTTCGGTGAAACTATGTAAGAAGCAATGTAAACTGCAAACTTGTACCTGAATTTCCTACACAATAAAGAATTTATTATTTATTTATTATTAACGTCCCACTGCAGGGCACAGGCCTACCCTCACAGGGAGGGTGTACGGTCATTAGTCCACCACGCATGCCCTATGCGGATTGGTAGACTTCACACTCCTCTTCAGTGTATGCAGGTTTCCTCTCGATGTTTTCTTTCCCCCATAATTAGGTGTGCATACCTCTCCGCAGCGCTCCACCGACACGCTCTTTTGTACTTTGTACCGATTGTACTGTGTTACTGAACAAATTTCCCCTAGGAACCTAAGGGAAATTAGCAAAAAAACATTCAGCTTTTCATATAAACGTTCAGCTGATTGCATTTAGTATGACAAGTTAAATTTTTTTTGCGGATGTCCCATATCCTTGGCGAAAATTGAAAATTATCATGAGTCCAATCACACTATAAAGTCATGCATGACACTTGTCTGCACTTAGAACATCTTGGGGAAACCTGCACATCTCGGGGATACGTTTGGGTTGGTTTGGTAAAAAACCTTATCCGGTGGCCCCCTTCGAATCGTACGGGAAGAAATTTGATGGTCCATGCTAAGATTTCTAAGTCACAAACCACTCATAAATTAGCAACAGTTTTAGCCTCCTTCAAAAAAACATCGTAATATACTTATAAGTTTATAACATTGCTTTTCTCTAGTACTTTCTACTTTAATGTAAGAATTGTACAACGCAGATCGATCAACTAGAAATAATTATCTTATTCCTCAGTTCACAAGACTGAAAATTCAGACTGTATGATAATTCTTTACCCAGAACGTCCATTCACGCGAGAAACAGACCGAATTCTAGAATCTTCACTAAGTTTGAAAGTTATATCATGTTGGCACTTGTCACTTGACGGGTGTCGACCTAAAATATAAAATGAGGTTGAGGAAAAAACGGGAACATCTTGTCTGAAATCGGGACAGCTAGATTTTACGGGACGTTTAATAAATGGTTTTGACATACGCTACCGTCCAAATCGATGAAGTTTAGCATCTACTTCTAGGAGTTCAATGACATTCTTGTAATACCTTTACGGTGCAGTATAATGTGATCAATTTTTTTTTTTTTTTTTTTTTATAAAAATGTTATTCTCATTTGTTTGCTTTTGGGTAAATTGTGATTCCCATACATGTAATAATACAGGGTGTAAGGGACAGACCTCCGCAAACAGAAACGGTCAACTCATACCATCAAACTAAATAAACTTTTACTATGGAGCCTTCCTCTAGAAACACGAAAAAAAATCTGCTGTTTCATACGTCGCGTCGGCGTCGGGTAGGTACAGCAGTTTTGTATCAAATAGCTGATTTTTTTTTCGCGTTTCCTGAGATAGGCTCCATAGTGAAAGTTTTTCAGTTTCATAATCTCAGTTCACCGTTTCAGTCTGCGAACGGCTGTCCCTTACACCATGTAAAGATATTATAACACTTTATCTGCTCCCTATGTGATTGTCTGTATATCTACTGAATAAGTACTTGTCTGTCTCAAATCTCTATACAGGGTGGTCCAAATAGTGACGTCAACAAATTTTTTTTAGATTCCTCACACCCGGGGGTATCCAAAAATACCCCATGTATGTTCCGCGATTTTTTGTAGTTTAGAAGTTATGAATTTTTAAAGGTATTTTTGAGAATTTTCTACCAGAGCGGCTTAAAACTGTCATAACTTTTTTCATAGCATGAATTTTTTAAATTTTATTTTTGTAACATGATTGTCTGAAAACACTCTTTTACACGTAAAATAATCAGCAACACAACATCCACACAAGCTACCGAAAAAAGGGTCCAAACTGAAAACTTTAGGTTTGAGTTGCACGGAGCAAAATTTTCAAAGTTCTCTTAAAAATACAAAATGGAAGTTCCATAGGTTAAAACTAATTTTAAAAACTTCGGTGATTATTCAACTTACCATGCAAGAAATAATAAGTGGTTCTTAATAGGCCATTTTACGCTGGAATCGGCATCCAAAGTTAATTAGGTAGAAAATCCGCTAAGAAAAAATGTTGTTCCAAAAATAGTTTTAGTAATATTTTTTATTCTTATGGCTAACATTAGTCGAATATTGTCAAAAACATTTAAATAAACTGAAATTCTACGATCAGTGACGCATTTTTGTTAGTGACTAAATCATGGTATTTTTGTGTTATCTTAAAATGTTTCACTGGTCGTTGAATTTTAGTTTATTTAAATGTTTTTGAAAATATTCGACTAATGTTAGCCATAAGAATAAAAAATATTGCTAAAACTATTTTTTGGAACAACATTTTTTCTTAGCGGATTTTCTACCTAATTAACTTTGGATGCCGATTCCAGCATAAAATGGCCTATTCAGAACCACTTATTATTTCTTGTATGGTAAGTTGAATTATCACCGAAGTTTTTAAAATTAGTTTTAACCTATGGAACTTCCATTTTGTATTTTTAAGAGAACTTTGAAAATTTTGCTCCGTGCAATTCAAACCTAAAGTTTTCAGTTTGGGCCCTTTTTTCGGTAGCTTGTGTGGATGTTGTGTTGCTGATTATTTTACGTGTAAAAGAGTGTTTTCAGACAATCATGTTACAAAAATAAAATTTAAAAAATTCATGCTATGAAAAAAGTTATGACAGTTTTAAGCCGCTCTGGTAGAAAATTCTCAAAAATACCTTTAAAAATTCATAACTTCTAAACTACAAAAAATCGCCGAACATACATGGGGTATTTTTGGATACCCCCAGGTGTGAGGAATCTAAAAAAAAATTGTTGACGTCACTATTTGGACAACCCTGTATAAGCACTACATTTATGTGTGCATATTTCACTTACCGGATCTTTTATTTTACAGGTACGTCTTCCTTTGATCAGCGGAAAAACTCTGCTAATTCATATGTAGTAAGTGCCATACTACAAGAATATCTGTACAAACAGTATGTGGGATATGTCAATAGTTAATTCTCCTTTGACTGCAATCTGATCATTTTGCGAAACTACCCGTAAGTCGGGACATCGCTAAAATCGGGACTCAAAATAAAGCTACAAAGCATCATTTATTCTAACCTACTTTGTCCACCATTCCGACTGTAACAGTAAGAGAGATCGCTCTAGAGTTTAGGTTTTAGTGGCTTCAGCGAATGAAGTTAAATTGTTTAACGTTTGTGTCGTGAGACATTATGTGAAATGGGTTTGGTTTATCGTATTAACAGATGAGTTTATGGCTTAATGTTTTGATACAAACATACATAGAAACATACTCACGACCATAATCCCTTTGGGGGTGGTCAGAAATAATGAATTGATGTAACGTAATAATTTTGATGATAATATTAGCGTACCTACTGGTGACCCAAAGAAAGAAGTATTTTTGGCGTCAAAAAGAATCTTAGTATCATTAATTATTATTGACAACATAACTTTGAAACATTAACACACTTCTCCATTTTCTTATTGCGAAAATAATTTTACCTGTAAAATAATTTTGTCTTAAAAAATCACCCAAGTTCATTCACATTACAAAACTAATTAAGTTATAATAATAAAAGTATGACAGTAAATTTAATGACAGTTTAGTACCCTATCATCTCAATGTCAATCAAAACCATTTCATATTTTAATTATAAAGTTCCTTTTAAAATTCCTTAACATAAAGTTCTAACGAAAGCTATTTCTATGAATTATTTAAGTCTGTTTCATTCAAACAATACTTGCATAAGTACTATGAATAAGAATTATATTGCGTACAAGAGCAAAGAAGACCACAGCTGCTATTCACAAAATAACCAATTTATATTCACAATTTAATCAAAAAATCTTTAAAAATAAGGCTTAATAAATAAAGTCTCTGCATAATACGACGGTGTAGATTTCATTAACCGCTTCGATCGTCTTGGGGCCGCAGGAAAATTGTCAATATAGCGTAATTGGATCACAAAGACAGCTGGGTCCAATTAATAAGATACGGGACAAAATGTCCCGCGCATTGCAACTTGAGAAAACTGCGGGACTTTGTTCTTAATATTTTTGTGTTGAACGTAATTAGGGTTATAACACGCGTCGCTAGTTGGCAATATTTGTTCACGAAATAGGTGCGGTTTACGCCTGATACATAATAATAATTATTTAACACGGCATTTTGTTAATAATATGTACCTATACAGGGTGTAACAAAACACCCTAGTAATACTTAAGGGGGTGCTTCAGACCATCAAACTGAACAACTTTCACTATGGAGCCAACATCGAGAAATGATTTAAAAAATCAGCTGTCCCATACAAAACTTCGTACCGTCTCGACTAAAATGTATGGGACAGCGGATTTTTTTTATTTTTTCTCGATGTTCCATAGTGAAAGTTGTTCAGTTTGATGGTCTGAAGCACCCCCTTAAGTATTACTAGGGTGTCTTGTTACACCCTGTATAGCTGTAAGTATGTACTTATATCCTACGCAAGATGCCGATCGTCATTTATCGAGGCTTTCCTATTTGTCCACGGCGAGAAATAAGACATTATTTTGTGTATGGTCCCCAGGGGAGCGCGTAATTTCACTATAGTAAGGTCGATGCCCAACATTGATCCAAGCAGAAATAGTTCAGATAATGAAACTACATGAAACTAAACAACTTTCCCTAACGAACATTTTGGAAAAGCGAGAAAAAATGTTTGGACCGAAAAGTTTGGACGAAAAGTGCCGAACCGTTTTCTAGGTGGCAAGCAATATACAGGGTCCTTCTTAAATGCTGTCACACTGAACAACTTTATCTATGGGACCAATATCGAAATCGCGAAAAAAAAATCTGCTGTCCCATACATTTGGCTCGAGTATGTTTGCAGTTTTGTATGACAAAGAGCTGATTTTTTTTCGTGATTTCGATGTTGGTGCCATAGAGGAAGTTGCTCAGTTTTACGGTCTGATCATTCCCTTAAAAAAGTGTCAGCATATTAAGAGGGACCCTGTATACAGGGTGTTAGTGACAGCCAGCAAATACTGAAACGGTGAACTCTGACCATTAAAATGAACAACTTTCACTATGGAGCCTACCTCAGGAAACGCGATAAAAAATCTGCTGTCCCATACATTTTAGTCGGGTAGGCACAGCAGTTTTGTTATGGGACAGCAGATGTTTTTTCGCATTTCCTGAGGTATGCTCCATAGTGAAAGTTGTTCATTTTGATGTTCTGAGTTCACCGTTTCAGTATTTGCTAGGCTGTCACTTACACCCTGTATTGAATGCTATTAAGTTTGACTTGCCACCGTGGTGAAGATTTGCCATTGCAATACAGGGTGTAAGAAAAGTAGCATTAACCTTACTGAAACTGAACAAGTGTCTAGATCATTCCCTTAAAAAGTGTCAGCATATTAAGAAGGACCCTATATAACAATCCCGAAAACTAAAAAGATTTATTAAGCAAGCTGAAGCTTATAAATAAATGGCCAATCTTGCCAGCACAGAGGAAGCAACTAAAACCACCGGGTTGATAACAAATAACAACGGCGGCAGTTGGTCACAAGTTGTGACGTTGTTCCGTCTTGTTCCGACTCGCTCTGTGTTTGCACTAAGTTTCTCTATTTGTGGCGTGCGAGGATCTTTATACACGTGTTCAATAGTTAACTGTGTTGGTTATGTGTATAGCCCAGTCATTTTACGGTTTGAGCCGGGACTAATTAATAATTGATATTTTTTTTCTGTATAATATTGAAGAGCCAATTTGAGCTCAGAAATGTACAAATAAAAACAATAAATCACGTCAGCAACAGTTCCAATTTTAAAATTTAGATATTATCTCGTTCTAAAAAACCTTATGGGAAATTTTTTTTTTGCACATATTTAAGGTTTTACCATCCTACATTACTTCAAACATGGTGTAAATATTTTTGTATACTTAGAAGGTTTTGAAAAATACATTCGTATTTTCTAAAAGTATCTCCTTTTTTTTTAAATTTCAATGCCTATTTTATTGCTCAAAAATAATGTATTGTTAAATCTAATTCAAATGAGTGCATCAGTATTCATATTATTAATTTAAAAGCCTTCTGGGACACACAATTTTGATTTCTATGTTGCGTAGCAATTTTTTTTTTAAATATGTTTTATGATAGTATTTTTGTCACAAAATGGTGCCGGTTACAGTTTAAAAGTCCAATTAATAATTACTCCCTACCCCGCCTAACAAAACTCAGTAAATGACTGGCCTAGTATTCGTGAAGTACTTACTACTACTTACTATGCTGGCTCAGGGACCCGAAGTGGGTCTTGGCCTCCGACAACAAAGCTCGCCATTCATATCTTTTCTGTGCCATCTCAGTCCAGTTGGGCACCCTAAACTGGGACCGGGTCTGGGGACTGGGTTGGGTTGGTTTGGTTGGGTTTCGTTGGTTGGGTATAATATTCGTGAAGTGTTAATCTTAATTTTATCTAGTTCTTAATGTTACAGGGCTCAAATTAGTCTGACACTTGGGCTTAGGGTTACCAACCGTACCTATACTAAGTAGATAATATTATAGTAGGTACTTATCCTACGATGAAAGGTCTAACAAGATTAGCTGAAACCACTACAACGTGTTAATGAATTAGCACAAAACCTCATACACCCCAACTGATTTATAACAAAATAATTAGATTCAAACAATAATTTCATTATTTTGATACTTAAAATTTTAAGTTTTGAGGCAAAAATGATTTGTTATCATTTCAGCACTGAAAGAAAGCGCTAACGTACTCATGGATACATTTTGTCATCGGGTTCAGAAAATTTTTTTGCAAACAAATTATTTAATATTTTGAAAAAAAAATACCTATGTTGAAACCATGATAATTCGATTCTGCTCTCGATTCTAAACAAACTACTTTCTAGTTTTGCGTTAATTCATTAACACGTTGTATAATTAAAAAAAGTTATTCAATTTGATGGTCTGATCATCTCCTTAAAATAGTTTCAGCTAATTTTGTTAGACGTTGTTATAACACTAAATGCATGACCTTTCCGCTGGAATATTATATCATTGCCTAAGCATTTTAATGAGGGTTGAAAATTTATAACGGGATCTTAGTCTATGAAGCTTGCAACTACGACGTTACGTTGGAATTGAATTCACTGTACCGGAAATGCTTCCCAGTTGTCACAGAACGTGTTTATTTGTTTGAATTGAATTGTGTAAATTGTAAAAGGAGACGCGAAGTTCACCAAGAGGAAGGAAAGCATCGCGGAACACAAAGCAATCGATCGACAGCCAATAAACTAACTTCACTACTGCTAATAGAACACTTAAAGTACTCTGTGCTTAAGAGGGCTATCACAGTCCAGTGGCGCCCTCATCACATTCAAAAAGATTTCTCAATAAAGAAAGCCTAAATTAAAAAGTGCTCAACACGAACACTCCGGAAAGTCAACGCGTTTTAATACTAAAGCCTTCAAGCTATTGTTATACAATACTTTTATAGGTTTTAAACATTCCACTTTTACACAATTTCGAATAAAAACAAAAGCGGCCGTTTTTTTCTTTTTTCAAAATTTGTATGTTTAGACCTTTAAAAAACCTATAAAGTATTCTATGAAAATAGCTTGAAGGCTTTTGTAGTGTTCGTGTTGAGCACTTTTTTAATTTAGGCTTTCTTTATTGAGAAATCTTTTTTAATGTGATAAGGGTGCCACTGGACTGTGATAGCCCTCTTAATGGTAGGTTTAGACGATGATAATTTCGCGGCGCCTATTTTTTAGAACGAAAAAAAAGCACGGCACGCTTTCGTTTACACGGTGCTGATTTCCAGCGCCAATTTGTTCGCATGGGAATGGATTTGCTAGAGAAAACCGTGCTAACGATTAGCACGACGCGTTTAAAACACTAGTCGAAAAATTGGCGCGGGGTTTGCGAGGGACGCGGGCGGAGGTTACTAGCACCGAAAAATAGACGCGTGCTCTTTCCTTGCGAACGTTCGCATGCCGTGAAATAGTCGTGCGAAAAGTGTTTATACGGTGCTTTTGTTGAGGCGCCGCAGATTTCGCACCGCAAAATTGTCATCGTCTAAACCTGCCTTAATGCTAACTCCGCAAGGATGTTTCTACAATGATTCGTGGGACGTACTGTCTTCAACGAACTTTGCACGAAGAATTCCTGGATGTTTGCAAAGCGGTAACTTCTGTGCATTGAGTACAACCCCACTAATGAACTTAAAGTTGTAACATCGACAGGCAATGCACACTGCTAGTTGTACAACTTGTGTTCGTGGCTGTATTCTGAGAGGTTTATAAGTACTACTACTGAAGTTGGTGGATTATGCTTGGTGTTTTGAAGTTCTTAAGGTATTGAAGATACTTAATATACGCGAGGAATTTTGTTTTCAAAATATCATCATCATCATCACAGCTTATACAGGGTTTAAGGAAAAGAATCATGAACCTTTAAACCACATTACTCTATCCATGAAACTGAACAACTTGTACTATAGGAGTAAACCTGTCAGAACAAAAAACGGGTTGCACTCCGGGAGTGCCGGCAGAAGTGAAAACTTGAACATTAACGTGATTGCCGTACGGGACATCGAACTTCCGCTGGTCGATTAACGCTTGGTCGAATGAACTACTGATCATTTATGTGGTAAAATACAATTTTCATTTATTGCACTATCGTACACAAACATGACAATTTATGCCGCTTAAACGAATCAGCAGGAACAGGCATACATTTTCGCCGCGCGGTAGAAAGAGAGGGGGATATGTCTGACAAATTTTCGATCAGGATCAGGGTGACGTCACGGTCCTGCCTGACGCGAGAGACGCATTTTTTACCCATTCCAAAAAGTGCACAAAGCCGCTAAAGAAGTTTTCACTTCAAAAAAAATCTGCTGTCTATTTGAGTTGAGTAGGCCCTGCAGTTTATTATGAGACAGCTGATTTTTTTACGCTGCCAGGTTTGCTCTTATAGTAAAAGTTGTTCAGTATCACAATCACCCATTAGAGAATGCAACTGAATACCCTGTAGAGTGCCCGGTGTGTGCTTATTATGCTCATAAGAAAATCCTGCGTACGCCTGAATGCTTGCTTGATTTTTACTTGATTTTCCTACTGTTTCAAACAAAGTAAAAACGTCGTGACCTGGTCTTCCAATAAATCAAATAAAGCCAGAGTTCCGTAATACGGGGAGGCAACATTAGTCTCTCAAGTTTGCCAGCACATGTCTCAACATAACGACACTAAGCTCGGTGTTGCCAACTTCTGTTAGTTTGAAAAAATTGCTCTTCTGTCGTTAGTTTTCAGTTTTAGTCTGGGACGGAGTTGGGTCTGGAAATATTCGGTCCAACGTGAGACTTTTGAAACTTTGTCTTTTAAAACACAAATTGTCTATGCCCTTGAGGGCATCATAGGCAGGGTATCATATTTTATGCGGATGATGATGATGATAATACAATCGCCTCCTAATCTAAGTGAAGCGCCGCCGAAGAACCTTATTACAGCAAACTATGTATTTGGAGCTATTTCATAGATGCTTCAAAGTTCTAAGGTGATCTACATTTCAAGTTTGTTTAAAAGAAAGCATCGCCACACCGGGACAATTTCGCGATTTGTACAATTCTCTGTTTACACAAATTATCAATTCGTACAATGACACAAATTATCAATTGGTTCAATTCTGGTATAGGTACAATTTAGCCATTCGTACAATTTCTCTGTTCACACAAATTGTCAATTCGTACAATGAGCGATTGGTACAATTCTGGCACCGGTACAATTTAGCCATTCGCACAATTTATGGCCCAACATTAAATTTTTCTTGCACTTTTATATTCTGACCACCTCAATGAAGTAGATTTTTGAGAAAAAAATACGATTTTTTTCCTTATATTAGGCCTCGTATATGAATAGATAATAATAGTACACTATAGAAAGTCAAGATTCGCCTACAAAATGTCACGATACGCCTACCAATCTCGAGTTGGTTTAACCATAGTTTCGCTTCTATAGAATGTAATATTATTATCTATTCATATGGTATTAGGTAAGAGACTTTAAGGCCGAGATTCAGACTTCTATTAAGCGTGAGCTAGTCTATGTACGGCCGAAAATGTATGGATTTCACATACGGGAGTTCGAAAGTAATACTTAAAAAACATATCTGAATATCAGCCGAGGTCCATATTATAGCCCACAGAATATCCTAGCAACATCCCTGACGACAGTCGTTAAGAGTTAGTTTGTTTTGAAGTAGAACTGGGACATGGTGATTCTTCTAAACTTTTTCCTGTTTTTTCCTAAACTACCTGCATTATTGTGCCAGTTTGTTTAGTTTTTACCCGACTGCGCGACGCAAAGGAAGGGTAATGTGTTTATCAGCCTATGTATGTATGTATGTATGTATGTAAGTTTGTTCCTTTGTGGCACACTAGAGACCAAACGCGTGGGCCGATTTTGATGATTCTTACGTCAATCGATTTGTCTTAATCCTGCGAGTGTCACTAGAGACATGACAGTAATCACAATTAGGTATGGCGACAAACAGACGCCATACTGTAAAAAAAAAATAAAAAAAAATTGACCCACTATGTTAAGTGGGGTATCATTGAATAGGTATTTAAAAATCATCTTTAGGTTTCTCTTAATATTTTTCATTTTGAATGACCATTTAGGATCTATAACGATTTAAAGTTGGTTAACAATCATTCTCAGTTAAATTTTCAATACTTACTTAATAACGACTAAACCTATTTAAATGGAGTTTTCACAAATGCGTAGAGCTATGTTTGGATTAACATATAGACTTTATTTCATCGCAATCGGTTCATTAAGTCAAAAGATTGGTTAGTAGGTATTTCCTGTTCGTGTAGTTTTAAGCTGATTGTACGTAGTGATTTTATGTAGGGGTAATTATTATTAATAAATGTTATCCACAATATTTCATTTATACTGCCTGAACATCTCCGTCACCTCTCGTGTCCCTTTCCCCGTGTAATTTTTGCGAGGCCGAAGGCCGAGCTACGCGTAGGAGTGAAGCTCCGAAGCGTCCCCCCTGGAACCTGGTGGACTTGGTCTCCGGGATCAATCTGCCCGCCTATTATGTGTACCTTAAGGGAGGGGGGAGGGGGGTGGAACCTATTTTGTCTGTTTTCAAACCGGTTTTTGATGGGTCCTTCTTAATATACTGACACTTTTTTAAGGGGATGATCAGAGCGTCAAAACTGAACAGCTTTCTCTATGGGATCAATATCGAAATAGCGAAAAAAAAATTAGCTATCCCATACATTTGGAGTTTCGAGTAGGATTGCAGTTCTGTGTGGGACAGCTGATATTTTTTTCGCGATTTTGATGTTGGTGCCATAGAGAAAGTTGATCAGTTTGATGGTCTGATCATCCCCTTAAAAAAGTATCAGCATATTAAGAAGGACCCTATACAACGTGTTAATGATTTAGCGCAAAACCTTATACACCCCAACTGATTTATAACAAAATAATTCGATTCAAAAAATAATTTCACTATTTTTATTGTTAAAATTTAAAGTTATTCGCATATTAAGTTTTCAGGCAAAAATGATTTGTTATCATTTCAGCACTGAAAGAAAGCGCTAACGTACTCATGGACACATTTTTATAATCTTGTTTTGGTAGTACGAGTAAGTAGGGTGAGTGTGCCCGTGCGGTGGGTTGACATCGGGTTCAGAAAATTAAAAATTTTGCAAACAAATTATTTAATACTTTGAAAAAAATTAACCAAGATAATTCGATTTTGCTCTCGATTCTAAACAAACTGCTTTCTAGTTTTGCGTTAATTCATTAACACGTTGTATAATTAGTTAATTACAGTTCAAATAACAGTGTAGATACTTTCTTTCTGCAGTGAATCTAACCGTTGAAAACATGATTCAATTAAATTTTCTGGATAGAAAAGAGGACCAAAGCATAGTACCTATAAGAAAGAGTATCTATTACCACAGAATAATAACTAGTAACTAGCTATTACTACATACAGTACTGACACTCCCTTCCTTCCACCAAGATTTTACCCCCCCCCCCCCCCCCCCCCTCCCTATCGCCCTCTTGGTACCCGGCAGTTACCTAAGAAGAAGATTTAATTTCTTTGGTTTCACAAGTGCTCTGACGGCATCTCGTCAAATTAAATTTTTGCATTGTCCAGGCTGTGACCAAAGTGAGTTCGATTTCAGATTTATAACCAGTTTTACAAGAATCGCCATTCACCATTTCTTCTGAATATACCATCATTTGAAAGGTAATTAATTATAGCAGCGATTCTACCCGATGGTTTTTACCCCAAACACCCAGGTAGATATATCAGTAGAAAAGAAGACATGATTATGGTCAAAAACCGAAAAATTTATGTTTCTGATGACCCCAACAAAACTGAAGGAATCTTTAAATATTTGATAATCGGGTTAGGATTTCGAGTAATTTTGCGAAGATTGTCAACGGATTAATGGGAGTATAAGGACAACTGAGTGGCCGGCTCTTTGGAGGGACCAGATGAAACCCGGAGAATGGCAACAAGCTGTTTATTTGGAATTTGACGACAAAGCTATTAAAAAGAATGTCCCTGGAGTAGGAGTTAGAATCGAATCGACGACAGAATTCGATGCATTTCGAGTACAGGACAAAATAGAACGATAAGTTAAGTAGTATCAGTAATGACAGGGAACTACTTTGGACCAAGCTGTGGTTGATTTAAGTTCACGCATTTTTGCGAAATGTCAAGCCTATGCTACTATGTAGCTTTGAGCCGAGTTAGGTCTATAGATGGATTAATAATCAGTAATTTAGACCACCGCAAGCTACTTTATAATTCCCACGATATTAACTCCCTCTTTAAATCGCGAAATTTACCGCCTTATAAATTATAATCGTAACTAAAAAGTGTAAAATAAAAAAATTAATTTAAAAAATAAAAAAACCCGACTGCGTAAAAACTGAAAAGAAAAAAACAAGTTCAGTGTCTAGAATTCAGTTAAGTTATATTGAATAACTACACCTTGAAATAGTTTTTTGATCAATACACACATAAAACAAAAAATATTAAACTCTAATGTGGAACATCGTGGGTTTAACAGTCGGGACCCATTAAAAATTCTAGACCTAATTTTCCCAATAATGGGTCCCGACTGTTAAAGCCAAGATGTTCCACATTAGAGTTTAATATTTTTTGTTTTATGTGTGTATTGATCAAAAAACTATTTCAAGGTGTAGTTATTCAATATAACTTAACTGAATTCTAGACACTGAACTTGTTTTTTTCTTTTCAGTTTTTACGCAGTCGGGTTTTTTTATTTTTTAAATTAATTTTTTTTAGGATAAAAGCTGCGGTTTTGTTGCCAGCTAGAGAAAAATAGGAGCTATTTAAGCTTTTTAACTGGTTTTGTTGGAGACAATATGGGGTCTGTCTTAATATGCTGACACGTTTTTAAGGGGATGATCAGACCGTTATACTGAACAACTTCCTTAAAGGGACCAACATCGAAATCGCGAAAAAAAAATCATCACTTCCATACAAAACTGCAAACCTACTCGGAGCCAAACGTATGGGACAACTGTTTTTTTTTTAAATCTGCTGTCCCATACATTTGGCTCGAGTAGGGTTGCAGTTTTGTATGGACGAGCTGATTTGATTTTTTTTTTCGCGATTTCGATGTTTGTCCAATTAGAGAAAGTTGTTCAGTTTGATGGTTTGATCATCCGTTTAAAAAAGTGTCAGCATATTATGTTGGACCCTGTATACAGGGTGAAATTGATATCATTAGCATCCTTTTAAACTAAGAGTCTACCCATCAAACTGAACAACTTTGACTATAGGAACAAACCAATCAGAGCAACAAAAAAATCTGTTCTTCCATACTAAACTGCATCACCTACTCTACTCAAATGTATGCAACAGCTGATTTTCTTTTTGCTCCGATCGATTTGCTCCCATACTGAAAGTTGTTCAGTTTGATGGGTAGACTCTTAGTTTTAAAGGATGCTCATGATATCAATTTCACACTGTATGTGTAGAACGTAATCGTAAAATATGGAGCGATCCCCTAGGTACTAGATAAATAAATAAATATCTTAGACATTGTCATTGTGAGCTATCGAGCCATCAGATGGCGGGATATTATACTAGTATGGGCAGATGATAAAGTCCTTAGAATATGCAGAGCGAAGGAACCCGGGTTGAGAATGCAACGTAATAGTATCTAGTCATCCTATTGTTATTGTATTCTAAGACACGGCCTGTATGGGCCGCCTAAAATACAATAACATGCATGTCAGACATGTGGTAGCAATTAATTCCATAGGTACTAGCACCTAGTATAACCGAGGATCATTGGAAATATACCTCATGGAAATCTGTGTAACGTGCATGTCCCATTAATATTTATGCATCTAGTTCAAACTTGTTTTGGGTTGAAAAACCACCGCGAGCTTGACGTGTCTGCGCTGGGCCATATTAAAAAACTTCCATAATGCCATGATAATTAAAACCAATATCACCGCCGGGTCCCTGTCTTCATTAAAAATACAACCTGATTTTAAGTTTATATTTCGTAGAACCAACTTTCTAGACTCTTGAAATTAAATCAATTAGTCAATTAGGACCCTTCAGGAGGACTAGAGAGGCCTTTCAGAAGGACTTGAGGTAACTCTTCACTTGACTTCAAGGGACTATCAAAATAGAATTGTTTCTGTAGAGCTGTTTACAGTGGCTGTAAGTGCGTGAGACACGGCTGTGAACAATGAAAATCTTTATCTTTTCAGCTAGAAAAAAAAAATTTGCCCCTGGAATTCCGAACAGATTTTCTAAAACGATCTATTTTAGATTTTTTTAAATATTTTAACCACACTTTGGCCGAGATTCAGCGAAGTCTTCTGTTTCTGTGCGAAGTTGAGTCTGAGAAGTATGTACTTTGACAATGGTACGGGCAAAAATTTTTTTTGGCAACCCTAATGCAGGCTCTCTGCCGCACTATTTTGTGTTTTGTACGTAGTGTAGTTATGGGTATACAGAGTGTAACAAAACTCCCTAGTAATACTTAAGGGGGTGCTTCAGACCATCAAACTGAACAACTTTTACTAAGGAGCCAATATCCAAATCGCGAAAAAAAAATCCGCTCTTTCATACAAAACTGCAGTACCGTCTCGACTCAAATGTATGGGACGGCAGATTTTTTTTATTTTTTTACGTCTTTGTCTCCATAGTGAAAGTTGTTCAGATTGATGATCTGAAGCACCCCCTTAAGTATTACTAGGGTGTTTTGTTACACCCTGTATAGGGTGCGTAACCTGATGTGTCACCGTGAAGAAAATCTTTGGGTACGGGAGTTCGAACTTGAACCAAAACGTTTCTGAATCTCAGCCTTATATCTCAGCCTAATAGATTAGTTGTAAAGATAACACCGTGATGAAGTCCAAAAGAGATCAACGCTTTCGTAAGGCCCAATCTGAACCAGACTCGTATATAGCAATGCGTTTTTAACCACTTTCTGTACGATTTGTAAATACTCTTCGGTGAAGGAAGAAATGGGTTAAACTTCATCGCACCTCTGTAGAGGAAATTCTGATGTGTAGATATGTGCACACCGCACACTCAGCCACACCGAATTTGGCACTCGTGATGTGCTATGTGACCTGCTATGTGACCTTCGGTCAAACATAAAGAAGTTTCTATTCTTGATCAAAAGCCCATAATCATGCTCATACGAGACTAGGTTTTTGTCCCAACAGAAACCAGGCGGGCTGCAATGGCATTTTACCGATTGTTTTCATTAGTTTTCCCTGTTTTTGGACGTCCTAAAAGCCAGTGTGTAGCATCTTTTAAGCAAACATGTTCTTAGTGGTTTCTCGAATACACCAATTAGCGAACTTTGCACTTAGCCGCGGGAACATGACGATGAAAATTTAAGCGTATTTAGGTTTCGGATCGTAAGTAGAAGTAAATTTGAACTAAAATGATATTGTAAGGACTTTAAGGTACTTTAAGGTAAGGTATGGTGACACGTTTTGCATTGTGCTATTTTTCTAGAAGTAGAGACACCGAATAGATATCCTACCAGAAAAAATGCTTCATACAAGTTTGCCGGTACATCCCTACATGCGCAGCGTGCGGCAATACATACGTGAACGTTCACGTATTAGCGTCAGTTTCTCAGAACATTATGAGAGGGGTAAGAAGTTCAAAGTAGGCGTGGAACGTGTCGCCACAGGTTATGCAATGATTTGCATAACACCATAAGGCGCGCGGCGTGGTGCGAGCGAGAGGACATGAGTAATTGTAGCAGCGTGAGCGGGAAGACAAGTGGCGAACGCCGTCTCCGAAGCAAAAGCGCTACTTTGCATTTCTAACCCCTCTTATAATGTTCTGTGGTCAGTTTGCATCATTTACTAATCTACTGATACTCATAGAATTTATTTAACTTCACAAATCACTCTGAAAATTCAGTTATTTGGGAAATAAAATCGTATCTGTACTTCTCCTATCTCTATTCAGTCCTCATTTCAGAGTTCACTCAGTTAAAACACAAAATGTCGTGTTACATATTCCGCCAAATAGTTTTACAATCCTCTACATTCTACAATGTCTAAAACATTTGTACGACCGAAACTGACTAGAGAAGGCTGTGGAAGTGTAATGGCCTCCGTAATTACTTTAAGACGGCTTTCGTGTTGAGACTGAAACTGTGCCGGATTTAGAAAGGCCCCGGTAGCAAAAAAAATTAAACGGCCCCTTTATATAGATTTAATTGAATTAGAATTCGTTAAAGTAATCTGGGTTCGCGGCATAGCGCCTCGATCAACGTTTTATCGCGCCTGCTGGCTCGTTGGTTTGCGCGCAAAAAGAAAGAAAGGTAATGTGCGATAGATATGTATCGCGCCCGCCGTCATGCCGCGGGTGCTGCATTCATTGGAAGAGGCCTAGTCTAGCAGTGGATGTCTGAAAATCTAAAACTGTAACATTGGGTGGATGGCGATACAATTTACAATGGGATTTAAAAATTTTCCCATAGCTAGAATCATTGATAAGCTGTAACAATTTGGTAAACAATTTGGGTTCAATCCGAAAATACTTATTCTTTAGGGACTAAAATCTTAACAAGACGTAAAAAGTAAGTATTTTATTAGCAGAATATTACGAAAACGATAAAAATTTCGAAGTTTTTGGTGATGATGTTACATCATGCATGGATCTGATTTTACATCGTGGCCCTGTCAGGTAGGGCCCTAAAGTGAGCTGTTTTCCCCTTAATCCGGCACTAGCACAAGGTTGTGCTGGCAAAGACAGCACAATTATAAACTGCTCATCGCTGTTTGATATTGAAACTAAGGAAATTGGTGACTGCCAAGTTAATTGTAATGTTCTATGCAGGCACATAGACGGTAGGACAGGTTACGATCTTAGCGCCATCTGTTATGTAGATTTACTAATTGTGTAAATTACTGTAAACTACCGCCTACCGGATAGCGCAGCATGGTTAAGAGTCGGAGTAGGAGAGGAGGCCCCCAACGGACCGACGACCTGGTGAAGGCAGCGGGAACTCGTTGGATGAGGGCAGCGCAAGACCGGCCGTTGTGGGATCCTTGTGGGAGACCTTTGTCCAGCAGTGGACGTTTATCGGCTGAAATGATGATGATGATGGATGACTAAACATGTTCAAATATGATGCGGTCTCTGTCATCAATATATGTAGTGTGAGGGACAAAGAGTGCGAGCCAGGCTACGTAGTGGTTAGTTGTTAGAGGGATACAGGCTTACAGCAATGTTTCTGACAACCGCGAATTTGAATTTCTGTTATTCGAAGTTAGAAATAAAAAGTCTAATGAAAATAACAAAATAAAACATAAAAAGTTTAAGAGTCAAGTTTTGGTAAACAAACAATGAGTTGGGTATTTTAGAGGTTTCCGCTGAATTTTTCTTCTGAATTCTCAAACAATTCCATTTCGTGACAATACTTTTATATGGAATGGAAGACTACATAAAAAAGATGTAAAAAAATAAAGTAGGTAGGTAAGTACCTAGTTAACTTTTATATTTCTAGGAAAAGAAAAAGGAATGAAACTGTAAGTAATTAATGTATTTGATATGAACTTTGAAACTCGTAAATGCATAAAATAGTGTAGATCGAGAAAAGCTTAAAGCACCTTCATTCAAGTCAAATTAATATAACAAACTGGAAAATATCTTCTTATTCTTTTCAGTAAAAGTTTTATAGCAGTTTTACAACCATTCTTACAGTAGCAAAATACAGTAAATAACAAGATTGTTGCCAAGACATTTGCTCCCGAGTATCCTGGAGGATGAAAAAAGTTAAGCTCCACTCATCGTGATTTATAGAGGTGTAGCTTGACGGATATTCTCACCATCTCATTTTTATGAGCCATAGAGATGACCCGCGGGTTCGCTCGCTTGGAAAAGTGATTCTTTATCTCTCTACAACTTCCGTACTCTACTTTTTTTCTTATCTCGTGAAATACGGCGACCCTGGCAGTCCGGTGTTTACCCCTCATACCTCATGAGGGGTACACGGGTAAAAAAGATTTGTTGAAATAAGAATTTTACGTTTTCTTATAAGACCGCCATATTCTTGGTTCAATGCATTTTGCTTTCACACAAGACAATTGTCTTTACTGAAAGCAAATTGCATTGAACCAAGAATATGGCGCTCTCATATACAGAGTGTCCCGTAAACCGACGCCGACCCGGCGCATGCTGATAGGTTAGTTCATTCCTAACCAGAATATTCTAAAATAAAAAAAATATAAAAAATCTGTAAATCAATCAATCAATCTGTCAACATTTTACTTTTAGGAAATGGTCCTTAGTTTTCGAGATAAGGACAGTTTTATGAAATTCGTGAAACCTTAGTCACTATTTTGAGTGCCACGGCTACAAATGCTCTATGCAGTATCTGTGTTAAAACTGTCAATATCTCGAAAACTAAGCCACTTTTACTGAAGCCAAATTTTGATATCCCGCTTAGTCATGACATGACCTAACCTATCAGCATGCGCCGGGTTGACGTCGGTTTACGGGACACCCTGGACTGCCCAAATTTTATCCTTGAAGTGTTTGTTTCGTTGTTTTCTACTTCTTAAATGCCTTGTAGACTCCGTTTTGGATTACATAAAGGTGTTACAAAAGTAAAAATAGAAATTTTAAATTTTTAAGTGGGTTGCTAAGACCATCAAACTGAACAACTTTCACTATGGGACCAACATCAAAATGGCGAAAAAAAACAGCTGTCCCATACATTTAGCTCGAGTAGAGTTATAGAGCATAGAGCTCGATTTCTTTGTTGGTCCCGTAGTGAAAGTTGTTCAGTTTGATGGTCTAAACCCCCCCTTAAATGTTTGTTTATATTTTTGTAACATTCTGTATAAGGTTTAATAACACAATTAAGCTGAAACTATTTTAAGGGGATAACCAGACCATCAAACTGATGAACAATGTTTTCTGTGGGACCCACATCAAAATGGCAGAAAAAAAACCATATGCATATCGAGGAGGTTTGCACTTTTGTATGGAAAAACCGTTTATTTTTTCACTATTTCAATTTTGATCCCATAAAGAAAGTTGCTCAGTTTGATGGTCTGATTTGCATTTCTAACCCCTCTTATAATGTTCTGTGATTCTAGAGTCAGAGACTCCCCGTCGTCGGTTGCCCTGTTCTTTGATCTGGGATCTCGGAGTAATAGCATCTGAAAATTGTTTGTTTTGTTTTTTAATTTTTTTTTTATATCAGCCGTCATTGTCCCATTGTTGGGTAAAGGCCTCCCTCCGTTCTCTCCATGCGTCGTAACATTTGGAAGAAATATACGCATATAATAATCTTGGTATGATGAAGCATTGGATTGATTCACTCCAAGATCAGCCCTATGTAATGTAACTTAGGTTTCCAAAGGATGTGATCCTTGGGGCACAACTTTAATTGATCTGAAACCCTCATGGTTGGTAGAGCCTTCATGAAATCGCTACAGTGGAAGATGCCTTAGGGGCTGTTTAAACAGAAGTGACGTGGCGCGGACATTTCGCGGGCGGGGCGCGGCAATATAAACCTTATAGTACGTAGCATAGAGTCGTTTGGAAAATTACGCCCGCGCCTCCAGGCGACGTCGCCTGGTGGCGGGGGCGCGATTTTTCTTTGCGTCAAAAAACGACGCTATGCTACGTAATATAAGGTTTATATTGGTATTACTTTGACTACCCGCCACCGCCACGCGTCTCTTCTGTATAAACCCTACCTAAGACTTGATTATATTATATCTATTAGATTCCGTACGGTTCTTCCATTGTCAACTTATTAAATTAGGTCTCATTAATGAAATTACTTTATCACGTTAGGATAAAAGGTGGCGTTGTTAACGGTATTAGGACCTTTCGTAAATTGGTTTTATTCTATTTCTACTTATTTAACTGGATGTCCCAAGATAAAAACAATAATTGTGCCCAAGTTTTATAACAATTATTATTTTCGGTGAAAACAGCCTCCGACAAACGGATGGATTCTGAAATGATTCCAAAATTTTCCAGTTTTCGTAAAATAGCGGTAAATATACATTATATCGGCAAATGAAAAAAACGTACCTAATCATTTTTCTTCAAACCAAAACGAAATCTACATCTACACTAATATTATAAAGATTGTACCTATTTTTGTATGTTTGTATGTTTGTAATGAATAGGCTCAAAAAGTACTGGGCCGATTTAAAAAATTCTTTCACCATTAGAAAGCTGCATTCACCCTGAGTAACATAGGCTATATTTATTGCTAGAAAATATTAGACGTCCACCCGTGCGAAGCCGGGACGGGCCGCTAGTAAATAATAAACCAATATTATACTATCGTTGAAGATTTAAAATCTCATACAATGTCTATACATGTGTAAAAAACAGGACTTATCTTTTCTAGAAAATAGGGAAAAAAATCTGATATGTCTGTGTAGGTACCAGATACCTAAATTAATTTTTTTGCAAACGGCAGCTATTCAAAATCGCTTTTCAAATATCAGCAAAACTAATTTACAGCAACTTATTTAGTTATGCAACACAGAAACACATCCCGAAACCGAAAGACACACGAGAGCTTTCTTAAATTAAACTCATAAGACCATCTCCGATCCGTCTTGAATAATAATCACTAAGTGTGAGCCCTTAATTCAATCGTAGGTATCTACCTAACCCTAACAAATATTACATTAAGGTTAAGGATCTAGCAAAAAAGAATGGCCTAGCAACTAAAGTACTAACGGCCTCTAATGACCGGTAGTTAAAATATACGGCAATCATTACGGTTTATTATGCCGTTTACCACACAATAGTAAGTTTAACTAACGAGCATTTGGGTTGATTTCGTCTTTTCATGGAATACTAAAGCCTTACAAAACATTCGCGTACCTACAAGAAAAAGCTCGAATGGCGAAAAATCACCTTCTCACGTTATGGTTAAATATCACCGACTATTCTCAAAAGGTGAGAAAAACATTGTGAGAAAACCTGCATCTGAACCTAAGATCTTTTTATATGTAGATGCGTTGCCCGCGCTTCAAAATATGGCAACAAAAATGTAAGGTAATTGCCCGGCTTTCTCATAGTCACGCGCCGTCTAGTGTACGGGCTACACGTCACTATATCGCGCCATTTTAAAGTGCAGTGATGTTTTGATCTGAACAAGAAATTCTGATGCGTACCTATGTGAAGTTTACCAATCCGCATTTTCCGTTTGTTGTTGAACTAATGCCCATACAGTCCTTGAGGGTAGGCCTGTGCCCTGCAGTGGAATGTTTAAAGGCTGATGATTGTAGAATCACATCTACCTATAACAAAATACATACATACACTTAAAGAACGCAGTTCCAAAAACGTTTTGAAATTAATTTCAGACTTGAAAACCAACTCGGCCGATTTATATGATGAGAGTTTTTTTAAGGACCCTATTGGCCTCGATTCGGACTAAATTTATTCCTGTCACTTTCTAAAATAAGATTAAGAAAAGAGACAGAAAACCAACAGCTGACTTTAATGCTGTCAAAGTGACGTTACACGCCCAAAAACGCTTTAAATAAGGTGGCGTACATTATGATGTAATCTTATTTTGGGCGTGTAACGTCACTTTGACGGCACTAAAGTCAGCTGTTGGTTTTCTGTCTCTTTTCTTAATCTTATTTTAGAAAGTGACAGGAATAAATTTAGTTAAGTTAAGTCGTGCCACAGTCCGAATCGGTACCACTGCCTGCCTAAAAGCATCGATTTAATGGTAAAATATTATAGAGCAGATTTTGTCCCATATCTCAAAATGTTTGAGAGTTAGGAAAGATGTGTTCGGCCCAAACCCACTTCAACCGATCCTCGCGCCATGCCATAATAAATTATGCTCGCTATAACACTACTTCTGGAGTAAAGTTATAATAGACATAAACTGACCAACTTTTATTTACTGTAGGGTGAACCGCCACTATCACAGAAAAGTTATGTATGGTATGCTATCATCATATAAATTAAGTCATACCTACATATAGGGTCCTCTTAAGGGGATGATCAGACTGGCAAACTGAACAACTTTCCCTATCAAAATCTGTTGTTCCATACAAAACTGCAAACCTCGAGTCAAATATATGGGACAGCTGTTTTTTCTTTTGATGTTGGTCCCATAGAGAAAGTTGTTCAGTTTGATGGTCAGATCATCCTCTTCAAAAACTGTCAGTATACAGGGTGTACAATAAAATGGGACAGCTACTCAAAGGGGTGCTTCAGAACATCAAACTGAACAACTTTCTCTATGGGACCAATATCGAAATCGCGAAAAAAAAATCCGCTCTCCCATACAAAACTGCAAACACAGTCGAGTTACGACTGAAATGTATGGGACAGCAGATATTTTTTTCGCGATTTCGATATTGGTCCCATAGAGAAAGTTGTTCAGTTTGATGGTCTGAAGCACCCCTTTAAGTAGCTGTCCCATTTTATTGTACACCCTGTATTAAGAAGGACCCTGTATATTGATGAACATGATATTGAAACTGGACATTGCGCCAAATCACCGACTGCAGTAAAATAAAATGCTTAATTGAATTTTTATCTTGTTTCAGGTAAAATTCCACAAATCCCGGATTCCAGCAGATGTTAGCATGCATTAAAATACGTAGGTTAATAAATTCTATTTCAGGCCTCATTTATTTTGTCTGAATAAGCTGGCGTTTTGCCCACTGTGCATCACTGCGGGAAAAGGTAGGGACATAATTGAAATTGAGATGGTAATGGTAACCATTAATAATGACACACAGACACAGAAATGTAGTACCTACCTGTATGTGGGAGATAGGTATATTTTATCAATAATATTTATTACATTAATCAAGTCTTTATTTTTAAATACATTTACGATCACCGTGGACGGTTCAAGAAATAGTTTTGTCATAAAAAGTTGTTAAACCGAGCACGTGCACCGAGCACGTGCACCGAGCGCGTGCACCGAGCGCGTGCACCGAGCGCGTACACCGAGCGCGTGCACCGAGCGCGTGCACCGAGCGCGTGCACCGAGCACGTGCAACGTCGTACCACTCCCACCACGCCACTTGTGTATAAAAGCCGCCCCGCTACGTATCGACAGATCAGATGTTGTTCAGCCACGGGCACGGCACTACGATAGTGCTCTGAACTGTCTTCGTTATATCAGGTAGCGTACATAGATTTATTATATAATTTCTGTTTAATATTTTATTTAACTTTCTTTCATATTTGTAAATCGACTATAAATCACCAGTTGGTATGAAATATAAGTTTACGATTTATTTCAATACTTTTGCTTTATTTCTTTTTCCCCATACTCCCACATCAGAAGTGGGATTGTGAAACCCAAACTACGCCTACGACTGTTTGTGATTTCAGGTTCAAGTCAGCGTAATATGGATCGAGGCAGACCTGTCACGCCAGGGGGTGACCGGCCTCCTGATGGCCTCAGAGCAGGACCCAGATCTGGGTCACCTATCATCGGACCAGCAACTCCGCCTCGTCAAACTGCTCGATCTGTACCTGTCGGCAGCGGCGAGGCAACTACAGGCAGTTCGACTAGCAGCACTCATACTTCAGGGACAGGTTTCATTCCACTTGATTTTATGCAGAGTATGATGCAGGAAATGATGTCTAAACTGATTCAAACCACTGCTAGTGCTTTTAATACCCCCAATTCGCGACCGATCCCTCGTGTCCGAAACCTTGAACATATTTATGTCCCTGCATTCGATCCTGATGACCGAACTGACACCATAAAAGTTTGGTGTCGTAATATAGAAGATATGAAAACTGAATACGAACTAACTGATAGAGAAACCCTCAATTTGTCCAGAAAACACCTAACTGGGCGTGCCGCTGAATGGGCACGACGCAATTATACCACCCTTACTACTTGGCCAGAACTTAAGGATAGGCTTATTGAAACCTTTGCAGATGAAGCGCGGTACTACGACGACCTGATGCTGTTCATGGAGTACACCAGCGAACAGGCGAGCAGCTTGGCAGAGTATGCTACTCGCAAGTGGGAGCTGGCAAAAAAGGCGATTGGTGTGGAGATGACCGAGCAGCGCTTAGTCGAAGCAGTAATTTCTGGTATGTCTGATTTTCGTATACGCTCTGACTTGCTACGGCTTACGCCTAAATCGTTGCCACAGTTGATTCAAAGCCTGAACTCTTACAAACGAAAACGGTTGACTACAGACGCTGATCACAACATTCCATCTAAAAAACCGAAATTGAATCCTCTTAACAAACAGAGGCGATGTCACAAATGTCTTAAGCTAGGCCATTTGCAAAAGGATTGTCGATTAAATACTAGTAACCATAATGGGCATAAAGAAGCTCCCGTCCCTTCTACATCGAAAGACCCAAAGGTCCCACCTGTTTCATGTACTTTTTGCAACAAAAAAGGTCATTCACAAGAAAGTTGTTTCCAACGGCTTAATAAGAAGGCTAAAGATGAAAAATCTGTCAATGCTTTCATTGCAAATAACAGCAGATCTAGCTTTGTGCAAATTGACAATCGTGATTTTTCATGTTTGTTGGACAGTGGCGCCGAATGTTCACTAATGCGTGACAGTGTAGGCGACTCTGTTAAGGGAAAAATTATCTATGAAATGACGATGTTGCGAGGAGTTGGAGAAAATTCATTCTGTTCCTCACGTAAAAAAGTTTGCATGATCTGTGTTGATGGCTTGAATATTGAATTACAATTTGTTCTTGTCCCTGATAGATTTATTCAATACGATGTTTTGCTTGGTCAAAATCTTTTGGAACTACCAGGAATTCAGGTAACCTTCACAAAAGGTAGCACGATTATTACTCGTAATTCCTACAACATTAATGTTGTTCAATTTGATCTCAATTCCCTTAACATTAATCAGGAAATTAATCTCGAATCCAAAAAACAGCTTCGTGATATTTTAGATTCTCGGTCTAATATGTTTACCTCTGGCAATGCAGTCACACAAGTCACTACTGGTGAGCTATCAATTCGTTTGAAAAACCCAGACAAAATTGTCCAACGGCGACCTTATCGCTTAGCTCCATCTGAACGCGAACATGTTAAAACACTTATTAAAGATCTTAAAGACAACAACATTATTCGTGACAGTAATTCCCCATTTGCAAGCCCCATTTTACTTGTCCGTAAAAAGGATGGCAGTGACCGAATGTGTGTTGACTACAGAGAACTAAATAGCAACACTGTTCGCGATCACTTCCCTCTCCCCCTGATTGACGACCATATCAGTAAATTGGTAAACGCAAAGTACTTTACGGTCTTAGATATGGCAGCGGGCTTCCATCAGATCCCTGTAGCTCCTGACAGTATAGAAAAAACTGCATTTGTTACGCCAGATGGGCAGTACGAATTCTTGCGAATGCCTTTCGGCCTTTCAAATGCTCCATCCGTATTTCAGAGAGCCATTAACACAGCATTAAAACCATTCATTGATGTTTTTGTTTTAATCTACATTGATGACGTGGTAATTTATTCGGAGACTACGGAGCAAGGTCTTGACTATTTACAGCAAGTACTTGACGCCTTACAGAAAACTGGCTTTTCACTAAACATTAAAAAATGTAAATTTTTACAAACAGACATTGAATATTTAGGCAGAATTGTCTCTAAGGGTCAAGTTAGGCCTAGCCCGGGGAAAGTGCAGTCTCTTTTAAATTCTCCTATTCCGACAACAGTGAAACAAATTCGTCAATTTTGTGGTTTAGCAGGATATTTTCGGAAATTTATTCCAAACTTTTCCCTCACTATGATTCCTTTATACAACCTTACTCGAAATAATGCTAAGTGGGCCTGGACATCAGAGCATGCGGCCGCAAGAGATAAAGTTCTTCAGCACCTTTCCTCTGAGCCCATATTGACCTTGTTTGATCCGACAAGGCCTACGGAACTGCACACCGATGCTAGTTCGGCTGGATTCGGTGCAGTCCTTTTTCAAAAACACGAAGATCAGTTAAAGGTAGTCGAATATTTTAGTATGCGCACCACTGAAACCGAAAGCCGTTACCATTCTTACGAGCTGGAAACGTTGGCAGTTGTAAGAGCTATTAAGCATTTTCGACATTATCTACTTGGTAGGCCCTTTAAAGTCATTACAGACTGTAATTCACTAAAGGCATCGCGTAACAAAAAAGAACTTCTTCCTCGAGTTCATAGGTGGTGGGCATATCTACAATCTTTTGACTTTACCATTGAAGAATACCGCAAAGGGGAACGTATACCCCATGTCGATTATTTGAGTCGTAATCCTCCAACTCTCACCATTAACAATGTTAACAACTACAGCGATTGGTTAGAAGTAGGGCAACAGAATGATTCGGAAACCAAAAACATACTCGAATCCATAAGGGAAGGTACGATAGATAAAGATCTGGCATCTAGTTATGAAATACAAAATGGCTTATTGCATAGAGTGTTCACTACAAAAGACAACAAAACAAAGAAATGTCTTTTTGTTCCGAAATCTTATCGTTGGCATCTCATACAGATATACCACGACTCCCTTAAACATTTTGGCTGGGAAAAAACTTTGGAGAAGATTCGAGAGCAGTTTTGGTTCCCGAATATGTCTAAAAATACTCGTAAATTTGTTGAAAACTGTTTGACATGCAAGATAAACAAAAGTCAGTCTGGCTCTCGACAAATATCGCTTCATCCAATAGACAAGACCCCTGTGCCCTTCCATACCGTGCATATGGATACCACTGGTAAATTAAGTGGTAACAAGCCCAACAAACAATTTGTTGTAGTGTTTATTGATGCTTTCACAAAATATTGTTTTTTGAAGCCAGTTAACAATCTAACTGCAACGTCCACTGTCAACTGTCTGAAAGAATTAATTCATAATTTTGGAACTCCTAAACGGATTGTTTGTGATCAAGCGGCTTCTTATACCGGAAAAGAATTGAGAATCTTTTGCGAACGATGGTCCATAGAATTACATTTTATAGCTAGTGGCGTAAGTCGAGCAAATGGTCAAGTGGAGCGGATGATGAAGATTCTGACAAACTGCTTCACTATAGCAGAAAATACCACTAAGGGAAGTTGGAAGGATACCGTCGGTGAAGTACAGCTCGCAATCAATACTACCTTTAATAAAAGTACTGGCCGTACCCCTTTCCAGCTTCTCATGGGTTGTAATCGGTCTCCTCCTGCTATATCAGCTCTCACAAATGATCTGGAGCGCATAGATATGGAAACGTGTCGCCTAGAATCGAAACAAAGGATCGATGATCGAGCACAAATCCTAAAAGAGCAGTTCGATAAAACTAAGGCCAAGATCGTTCCATTCCAAGTTGGTGATGTGGTCTTAGTAAGACAAAATCTTCGAGCAATAAATAAACTTGAAGGCAAGTTTAGGGGACCATGCGTTATAACTCAAATAAACGAGAATGATCGATATACCGTTAAGGTGTATGAAACTGGAAATGAATTGTATGTATCCCATGACAACTTGCGTTTGGTATCCCCAGACATGGGATGTGAACTCATAGACTCGTTAGAAGATAATTAAATGATGATCCATATTATAATTGTAATAAATTCATTTATTTATAATTGTTACCTTTTGTCTTGTGTAAGGAATGAGAGTTTGGCCAACTACCGTTTTGTACACTTGACAATGGGTAACTGTATAAAATGTACAGTGGTCATGTGATTTGGCCATCGCTATGTGATTTAGCGATATTTTGTAACTGTGGTCATGTGATTTGGCCATCGCTATGTGATTTAGCGATATTTTGTATCTGTGGTCATGTGATTTGGCCATCGCTATGTGATTTAGCGATATTTTGTAACTGTGGTCATGTGATTTGGCCATCGCTATGTGATTTAGCGATATTTTGTAACTGTGGTCATGTGATTTGGCCATCGCTATGTGATTTAGCGATATTTTGTAACTGTGGTCATGTGATTTGGCCATCGCTATGTGATTTAGCGATATTTTATTGTAACTGTGGTCATGTGATTTGGCCTTCGCTATGTGATTCTGCATGTAGTAATAAAACGGTACGGTTATAAAATTTTGTAAATTTCATTTAGAAAAGCTCTACATTGTGAACTTGTGTTTAGAGTTTTAAATTGAATTGTATTAAAATTTATTCGCGAGCAATGCTGCTCGTCAGGATGGCCGTGTGGGAGATAGGTATATTTTATCAATAATATTTATTACATTAATCAAGTCTTTATTTTTAAATACATTTACGATCACCGTGGACGGTTCAAGAAATAGTTTTGTCATAAAAAGTTGTTAAACCGAGCACGTGCACCGAGCACGTGCACCGAGCGCGTGCACCGAGCGCGTGCACCGAGCGCGTACACCGAGCGCGTGCACCGAGCGCGTGCACCGAGCGCGTGCACCGAGCACGTGCAACGTCGTACCACTCCCACCACGCCACTTGTGTATAAAAGCCGCCCCGCTACGTATCGACAGATCAGATGTTGTTCAGCCACGGGCACGGCACTACGATAGTGCTCTGAACTAGTGTTGCCGAAAAATCGATAGTTTTGCTATCGATTGTTGAACGTCAAAATCATGTACCCGCTCGATAGTACAATCGATAGTATCGATAGTATCGATACTATCGATACTATCGATATCTCTTTTTATGCAATACTATTGGTAAACAGCAATACTATCGATAGCATCGATAGTTTCGATCGCTGCTAACCAATGAAGTATCGATAGTATCGATAGTATCGATAGTATTGCTCTCCAATAACGAATAGATTATCGATAGTGTCGATACTATCGATACTATCGATAGTTTTGTATTATCGATAGTGATATTTATTTCGATAGTATTGCATTCAGTATGCAAGCCAAACGTGCGCTTATTATAAAGGCAATATACTAGAAAAGTGGTTTTGGTTGAACATAGCCACGTTATACATTTCCACTACCCATTATGCCTGCATACCGAATGCAATACTATTGAAATAATTATCGCTATCGATAGTGCAAAACTATCGATTGTATCGATACTATCGATAGTATCGATAGTCTATTCGATATTGGAAAGCAATACTATCGATAGTATCGATACTATCGATTGATCATTAGATGGCAGCGATCGAAACTATCGATACTATCGATAGTATTGCTGTTTACCGATACTATTGGAGTAAAAGAGATATCGATACTATCGATAGTATCGATACTATCGATACTATCGATTGTCCTATCGAGCGAGTACATTATTTCTCACCTATCGATAGCTATCGATAGACAATCGATATTTGGCCTATCGAGCGGCAACACTACTCTGAACTGTCTTCGTTATATCAGGTAGCGTACATAGATTTATTATATAATGTCTGTTTAATATTTTATTTAACTTTCTTTCATATTTGTAAATCGACTATAAATCACCAGTTGGTATGAAATATAAGTTTACGATTTATTTCAATACTTTTGCTTTATTTCTTTTTCCCCATACTCCCACATGTACATACGTGCCGCTTATTATAGAAATATAGAATAAGCTTTTATAATGGCCTATTCAAACTGAAATTCAAAATAATTTATTCAATATAGGAGTTTGACAAATATTTTGTTGAAGCTGCCACCGCGTCGGAACGTGTTGTCGCTGTAGAGAAGATGCGGCCAGAAACTCTACAACACTACAGCACTTTCTTGCGGCCCAATCCCAATTTAAGAACAGCTGCCTGATGCGGCCCGAAAGCGTTCAGACTTTGACAAGTACTTAGGTTCTCAATCTCATATTATGTAGGTAAAACCACCGTATTAAATCATGATGACGATGATGTGAAAAATTTCGAGCTCGCTACGCTCGCTCTCTTTTTTTACATGATGTGCAGAGCAGAGACAAGGTCTAGCCTTTCCATGCCCTACCTTAAAATCAGTTCTAGCTACGGCCTTGATTTAAATGCAGTTTGGAAGTTTATTTCTGCACATATAATTACCCCCAACCCGAATAAACATTCTTGGGATGAGGTTATGTTTATGTGTTTTTTTCTACAATTAAATAGTAAACGATAAACGGCCCTTTTCTATGACCCATACAATTTCTCTAAGGTCGTTGCGGCCCGCTGATTGTACTATCATTATGAATTTGGCCCACCAACGACTTTGAGTTTGACATGCCTGCTCTACAACATAACACTACTTAATAACTGTTACAATATACATTATTAACCTACGGTTATGGTTATTGCAGTTGAAATAGCGCCACTCCGATATATTTTTTGATTACTTACATTCCATAGTACTTACTAGTTATACATAGAAACATATTAACACAATTATTAACATCATTCTCAAGTTACAGCATAAGATGAGTCATAAATTGAGTTTTACAATACCTACTTAAAAAAATCGTTCTCCTATAAACGTAGGTACGAACCATAAATATTTCTATAATAAGGTTCAGCGTAAAAATCTACTGGATTATTACGCTGTTATTACCCACATATACAAAAACATAATAACATTTTCACATAATATTCGTTATTTATTCCGAATTGAAAATTTCATCTCGCGTGTGTGGCTCAAAATACGGCTACACTATATTAATCTCACGATATTCGCGAATATATTCACCAATTTTCGCGTAGAGCTCCTTGTTTTCCTCACAAACATCCATTTGAGCCGTCCGCGCTTATGCTCATAATTTTTGACGCGTTTTCTCGCTTCTTATTTTATGTCTGACGTTTTTGGCTGCGAGCCCACTGTGCGGGTATACATGGTGGTCTAAAAGTATGGTCCATAACTGTCCAAAGATTCGAAAGATTATAATCTTTATTGTTGTTTGGAGAGTAAATAAAAATAAAGTGTTTGTTTTTGTAAAATGGAATGTAATATCATTTCAGTACCGATAAAAGATTGTAAAGAAAAAATAAGTTAACATTAAAATTAAACTTAGGTAAATACAATTAAAATAAAACACTTACCACTACGAAATGCGACATACCCAATAAAATTTACAAACCTACAGATAGAAATGCTTTTCAATAGTATTTTTGAGATTAATTTTAAGGCAATTCTATTCCTATCCCAGTTAGCAACATTACTTATTGAAAAGGCACAAACATGTAATAATATGAGCCGTAATATGGTAGTAAAATTATAGTAAGCTGTATTTTCTACAATTTATGCTAAATTTGTTTTATTCGTTTTTCTTTCAATGTGGAAAAAATTGTTGTAATTTTACATTGTGATTTTATTTTCTCCGTTGTTCTTGAATTTTAGTATAAGAAAACTAAAAAATTTAAGTCATAGACAACAACAAATAATAAAGGCTTTTAGTAACGAATTTTCTAGCACGGTCTATCAGTATAAATAGTTAAATATCACATATTAATATTATACTACAAAATTATAATAAAGTAGACTAGATTTTTCTCCAGTGAAAACTAACAATAAAGCACACTTGTTACTTTCAAATTCCTAGGTATGCTTATGGGTAAAATACTAGTCAAAGAATTGTTCAGAATTAATTTAGCATATTTCAAAGGACAATAACACTTGAAAGCTGGGACTTAAAGGACACACGAACGATTCCCGGCCGTTGACTGAATGTAATGATCAAAAGATTTCAAAATCCTTTCATAGAATTAGAATGAGAGAAAGAAAAACTTTTTTTTATAAATAGATCTTACAAATGCAGCCTTTTGTTTATAACTCAAGAAAGACTAAAGAAACTAATGTTAATGCATCGCCTCGAGGATATTTTGGAAAATATTTTGGAGGGAAGGGACACACGGTGGTGTTAAACATAAAATATGAGAATGCTCGGGACCGCGGTCAAATTGTTGTATAGTTAAATATTATATAATCAAACTGTTACGATACTTGTTATGAAAAAATGCCCTGCAGTAGGACGGGGCGCTGGGCCTTCGGCTCGCTTGGCGGCAGACTGACCCCGGAGACCAGGTCCACCAGGTTCCAGGGGGGACGCTTCGGAGCTTCGCTCCTACGCGTAGCTCGGCCTTCGGCCTCGCAAAAATTACACGGGAGAAAGGAGACGCGTGGTTAAGGAAGTGTTCAAGGCAGTATGAATAACATTCACTATGCGGCAAATATCAAAATAGCGAAGAAAAAATGCTGTTCCATAGAAAACGTCAACGGCTACGTGCAGCATGTACCTATACCTAATGGACCAGCTTATTTTTTTGCGATTTCGATATTGGTCCCATAGAGAAAGTTGTTCAGTTTGACGGTCTGATCATCCCCTTAAAAAGTGTCAGCATATTAAGAAGAATCCCGTCTAGTACTCTGTGGTCTGAAGAAGCTAGTAACGTATTTAATTTTACATCCTTTATTAGTTAGGCTGCCTGTCCATTGACGCGAGCTGGCTGTGCGCGCTGTGTAGCTGTGTAAATATTAACCAATCAGAGATCCGACCGAGATCGGCCAAGCTCCTGATTGGTTAATATTTACACAGCTACACAGCTCGCACAGCCAGCTCGCGTCAATGGACAGGCAGCCTTAGTCTGATGAACTGATGACAATGATGTCCGAACAAAGATTGTTTTTTCCAAACCAATCTGTCCGGCAACCAAAAAAAATACCATTCACGCCAAAGATCGCGAAAAGTTACCTACTCTCAAGAATTATGTAATATTTCCCAGTATTTTTTGATAAAGATTCCCAGTTCCCACCCCTATAGGTATAAGAGATGATAAAGGCTATTTCACCTCAATTTTCCTGTGGTTGTAAGAGAATGAAAGGGTTGTAATAACTGCCGGAACGCGAGCAGATCGTGAAATTATGTTACGCTTTTTTGTTCTGAATGAATTTGTCTGTATCATCGTGATAAGTAATGTTTATGTATTTTTTTGTTATGTGAAATGGATGGTTTTTTTTTGTAATGAGAATTAAATTCACCACAGACCGGAGGGAGGTATAAGATATCGTAAGGTTGAGCTTGATTTGATTCCGGCGAACCTATTCAATCGATAGGTCATTTGCTAGAATGTCCCTTGTGCCTGAACACCTGCACTTAAATACAGCTACACCCATTGTTCACTGGATATACCTGACCTGACGCTAAGCTAGCCGGATAACTGGCCAGTAAATTATAAGAACACCACTGAAGAACCATTGACACGAAAAGAAGAAGATTTCTTGAGTGAATGCAACTTCAGATCTTCAGCTGTATTTTTGATTTTTTTAGGCCCACCAAACGGTAACGTTTATTAATGGTATTACAATTACTCACTAAAAAACATTATTTAATTTATTATAGTAATCGAACGATAGATTAGGTAAATTTTTTTTGACTTTTTTGACCACATTCTTTTTTCCTGTTGAAACTGCACATAAAGCAACGCGTGTATAGGAACGTCTTAGATGATCAATGATCATACGAAAATAAAAAACCAACTTATTTTACAAAGACAAGCTGCGCGCCAACTGTGTTTAGATGAGGTATAGCTAATATTACCACTATAATCTAGAGACTTAGACTAATTATATCCGGACCGGCCTTGCGGTAGCATTTCCCCTCTGCCACGGTATTAGATCAATTAATCTTGCGCATTTACACCCAATTTTATACCTTATCACTAAACGAGACAGCCTATTATAGCGAAACAATAATTTTGAACTTAGAACGTTTGGGGTTTACACGAGACTACTTTTCATGATTTTGAACATTCAAAATTAGAATCTAAAGTTATAGGGAATAAAATCCAAAGTTGCGGATAACATGTTACCTCGCCCCCCGCAAAAAGTGGCAGAAAGTTTGTTAGTAGAATGCTTGTAGAATGACTCGTGGTTACGCGTCCCGATATGTTCCATAACTATACGCAAAAATTTTTTCGGTAGCCTATTTCCCATACTAAGAGGAAGGATCTGCTTTGCGTTGTAAAAGAAGCACCTCATTCAGTTCGGTTACTCTCTGAATCTACCGGGAATCACAACGCAAAAATAAAATCAACACGATTGTACAATATTCCTGAATCCCTGTATAGGATAGGACCAACAATCTCAAGATGAGCACGTATTTCAGCTAGAGGTATATTAAAAGTTGTTGGGCACTAAAACGCCCTATATTCATATTCATATTTTCATATTACCTACATCGTCTGCAGGCACTAAGCCTGGTTGAGAGCTTTATATTGGTGTGCTAGGTCTTAGTGCCTAGAGTAAACTGCTGAGACTTAGGTACGAGAATATGGGTGTACTAAATATTCATATGAACACTTTTTGAGAGAAAGCTGTAATCTTTATGTAAAATATGCTTAGAGCTGAAGTGAATGTATGCAAGCATTATGCTCACGACTATTGTGAATCAGCCTTGCAGCTGATCGTTATTAGGGTTCCGTACCCAAAGGGTGAAAACGGGACCCTATTACTAAGCCTACGTTGTCCGTCCGTCCGTCCGTCCGTCCGTCCGTCCGTCCGTCCGTCCGTCCGTCCGTCCGTCCATCCGTCCGTCCGTCCGTCCGTCTGTCCGTCTGTCCGTCTGTCCGTCCGTCCGTCTGTCCTACCTATTTAGGGCTGTAACTTTTGAACCGTAATAGCTAGATAGTTGAAATTTGCTCAGATTATGCGTTATTACGGCGGATTTGTTAACAAATAATAAAAATGTCATAAAGTTAAAAATTAAGGGGAGTTCTCAACAAGAAACTAGTTTTTATCAACGTTTTTTCTTCACGCTCTGTCGTAAAAACGGTAATACATACAAGCGTCAAACTTAGTGTGATTATAAAGCAAACTCTACAAAATAACAACAAATACTAAAAACCGGCCAAGTGTGAGTCGGTCTCGCGCTAAAGGTCTCGGAAGTTAATAATGTTGTGTTCTGTGGTGGTGTGGTACGGAACCCTCGGTGCGCGAGTAGCCTGACTCGCACCTGACCGGTTTTTATTTACTGACGTTTAAACGTCTGTTACTCTTAAACCGACTGGAGTTATGCAGGCAGACCTGGTCCATCCCCATCACAGAGATGCTCTTCACCCTGTGAATACTGAATCAGCCTTGCAGCTGATGGTTAACAAAAGTCCCCTTATCTCTCAATACTATAAGAAGTATGGAAGCATAGGTAATTTTATTAGTCTGGCTAGAAAGAAAAGTGGTATCTAACTTCGAAAAACAAACACTGACCAAATGAGGTTGCCATTTAAACGTAACGGAATGGAAGTCATGGATATTTGCGGTGGAACGGAACGTTAAATTAAAACATTAAATTATTATAAGTAGTTTTCCGTGCCAGAAACTCATAATTAGCCAGCGGTTTCCGTATTTGTTTTTTGATCTTTTTGGTCATACTAAAATCAGAGTGGGTACTATAAATTACTACTTACCTCTAGCTTACCTCATATAAGCAATATAAGTATCTCGATCTCGAAGTAGACACAATTTTTGAAAATCCACTGCACCTAATTATTAGTAATTAATTACCCAAGCTTATTTTTAGAATATGGTACGTGAATACTGCCGGGTCACATGAGTCATATACAGGGTGTTAAATTAAATACGTTACATGTATAGTTAAGGATGGTTAAGGGCAGGTTCTTTCAAATCGACCTGTTTTTGGTTGAGTCTTAAGACATGAAATAGTCGTTGTTTTAATCCAGAAAAAATATATTTTCTTGTTTATGAACTGTTCTTGATTATTCTTATGCTCAAAACACGATAGTTATAACCTATCTCGGTCATAAATAAGATAGGTAAGTTTATGAGTATTTTTCAAGTTTTACTTAAAGATTATTAACACTATAAATCAAAAAAATACACTTAAAAATAGGAAATGACATTGTCTACATTATTCTGAGGCTAGTTTTTACCCCAAACACCCAAGAGACCCCATATTCGCGATCAATGCTGTCAAATGATGGCTAATTGCAAACCTATGCTTGTGAGAAAGAGACACTTGCACTGGGATAACCTGCCCTTAAGTGCTTCAGACCACCAAACTGAACAACTTTCTGTTTGATGGTCTGAACCACCCCTTAAAATATAACAAACTTATTAAATATCCTATAGGTCTAAAAAGGGTCAAACTGTAGTAATGGATTGCCAATTTCATATTTATGTTCTATAATAAATAATGTATTGGGTGTGAACGGAAATTAAAATGGAAAGCCCATTGGCTGACGACTGCGATTTTACATCGATGTGGGAGTAGAGTACCCATCGATGGTACAATCAGCAGAACAATGATTTTCATAGTTCATTAAACGGTAACGAATAGGCTATGAGATAATGATTGGCGAAAACAATTCAACCACAATAACCTGCATACGAATTAATGCTTTAAAAATAAAACAAAAGCTTTATCAAACTATAAAGTTGAAAAAAAATACAGGTAACAAAACACGCTGTGATATTTAAAAGTGTTTTAGATTATACTATCAAACTGAACAACTTTCACTATGGACATAGGTAAGTCGAAAAAAATAAAAAAGTCAGTTAAGTAAGTCGAGTAGGTTTTGAATAGTTTTTTTATTTTTTATTTTTTTTTATTTTTATGAATAAAGAAATTTACAAAACACAACAAGGACAAAAACCCGTCCCACGAAAACCTGTATGGGTTTATCTGGGGAAGGGGCGTTCACATTCGCGGACCAAATAGGTATTTCTACTTTTACATAGGTATGTTATTTTATTACATAGGTATGTTTCATTAATTAATGTTACATTTAGTTATGAATTTTAGGTAAGTTAAATTAACTTTTTAGGTAGGTATGATACACATAAAGGATGACTCGTATGAGCATTGCCACAATCACCATCCTAGCAGTGAGTTGGTAGTTGTGGCAATATTATGAAACGGCCATTTTTTTTTACTTTCTCTATGTTGACTCTAAAATGTGAAGTCTACCAATCCGCATTGGGCACGCGTGGTGGACTAATGCCCATACACCTTCCCCGAGGGGAAGGCCTGTGCCCTGCAGTGGGACGCTTATAGGCTGATGATGATGATGATGAACCATTACACTGAACAACTTTCCCTGAGAAACCTATAGGAAATACGAAAAAAGAACTACTTTTCATACAAATGTTCGATCAGGTGATTTTATTTAGTATGGAAATTCGAAAATTTTGTTTGCTAATTTCATATAGGTTTCTTAGAGAAAATTGTTCAGTGTAATGGTTCATCATCATCACCATCAACCTATAAGCGTCCCACTGCAGGGCACAGGTACAATCACCCCTTAAAGTAATGCAACTGTTTACCCTAACACCCTGTATAATGTTGTCGCGCGCATTCTGCTCGGCCCTTGGGGTAACTCTACAAGTCAGCTTCTACAAAATAATGGTAGGTAACTTAACTTGGATAGATAAAGTCAGGGAAACTTTGTTATTGTATTATTCAAACAAACACCGGCTATAGCCTAGCCCTGGCGGATGCAAAGGTCCAAGTTTTCTCTTCCGGCTATAGACTATTGTGAACCAATTCTAACTCAAGTTTTACTAACAGTGGTTAACTGGCACATTGGTAATTTCCGTTATTCGACCATTACCGGACACTGCCGTAGTTACCTACATGGAAAAAACAGGGTTCGAAGTGATAATTATACGTTGATAATTATAAAATTGATGGGAAAAACAAAATGCTTGTGCACGCAATATGTCACGCCATGGGATCGTTCAACAATTACGTGATCATTTTTGGCGGTTTTTTAACCCCCCTTTATGTGATCACAGCGTAATCTTTTGTTTTTAACCCCCCCCCCCCCCCTCGCCTTGATTACGTAATCTTCGTCCGTGCTTACAATTTTTGCTGTTTATTAGCACTGACACGTATGTCATGTTTCTATGGGTCTTAAATTACCTAAATTTGGGAAGAGGGTGTGAACTTCAAAATTGGACGTAAATATTTAAATATAATTTATTTTCGGAAACGAAGCGCAGATGACATAATCATGGATTCTCCCCCCCCCCCCCGACCCCCCAAATAATCCGATGTATACATATACAAGCACCCCCCCCCCCTTCCGGTGATCGCGTAATTGTTGAATGATCCCAAGAAGCACACAAACACAAAATAATTTTTATCACTGTTTTCTGTTGTTTTTCCCAATTAATTGTTATTCATGATACGAAACTATAATTTCGAAGACTAGGTGCTGTTTGGTCTTGATATGAGTGTGTTAAAACAAAAACAGCAATCATAGAACTTTTAGTCAGAAATTTCTCTCAAAACTAAGAATCAGCGTGGATAATAATCCGATAATTATCTGATAATTATCCGATAATTATCATGATCATTACCAAAGAAAATAATTATCTTGATAATTTCGAACCCAGGAAAAATAATTATTTTAGAAGAAAGAAGATACCTTATTTATTATGTATGTGACAACTATTTATTTTAGCAGATTATACTACACAATTTATTGTGATTTTAGTTCAATTTACCAGAATTAGATTGAGAACAACAAAATCAGCAAACATTATCAATTTTTTTTATATCATCAATATACGGTCGTTTTTCGTCTTCTTCTTCTTATCGTGTGGGCAGAGCCCTGGAGTGCGATTTTTGAATCTCATTCGGTGAGTTCAGCCGTTGAAAATGTCAAAATTACTGTGGAGATACGCATCTTTCTACTGCAGATTTGACTTTCAAAAATCAGACTTCAGGAGTGCGATTTTTGAATCTCATTCGGTGAGTTCAGCAGTTGAAAATGTCAAAATTACATGTTAAAATTAATTTTAACATGTATTAATGTTAAAATTAATTTTTGAAAGTAAAATCAGCAGTAGAAAGATATATCTCCATAGTAATTTTGACATTTTCAACTGCTGAGTTCAACGTGTGAGTCTCAAAAATCGCACTCCTGGTGTCAGAGTTTTTTCAGACCATCTTAGGCTGCCTGTCCATTGACGCGAGCTGCCTGCCGGAGCGGAGTAGCTAGGAAAATATTAACCAATCAGGAGCTCGAGATTTTATGCAATCCTGATTGGTTGATAAAACTCCGTTTCTCCGCTCCGCCGGCTAGCTCGCGTCATTGGACAGGCAGCCTTATGGCCTCTGACGTGTTTTTCGTTATAAGTGAGTTTTGTTTCAAACACTAAAATATTATGCCCGTTTTCCAGCATGTCCTAGAAACTAAATCAAAGAAAAGTTCCTACGTCCTAAAAACATTAGTTACTTACCTTCTTCTGGCGAAGTCGGGTAAAAAGAGCTGCTATTAATAAAAACTGATAAACAAAAACAAAATCAACATTCGCGCAACCCCATTTGGCAACTTTCTGCATTATTTACGTGGAATTTAGATTGGAGGAGCTCTTTAATAAAAAGTTTTGTAACAAGCGCAATTTGTCCTGTTTATTTTTCTCCATAAGAGATAACAACCCTTAACTTTTCTGTGAAACTTATATCTGCCCCGTTGTCAACTACTTTTCTTCCAGTTAAAAATATTGGTACAATTTTTTATTACGGTCCTATCGTAGACTAAACCAACCAAGGAAGACGCTACTTTTACTTTCCGCATAAACTACACGATGTGCAATTACTTTTAGCCCTATTAAACTAACCCTGTGATATACGAAAGTATGGGGAAATTTGAAACCAACCAAGAAGATACTTACAGGGAAACTATCTTAGGAACCACCATCATCATCTTATCTTAGCGTAGCTTTTAAGCTACGCTCTTGTCGGTGGAGTATTCGCCAATCCTGTCTCTTTTCCGCTAGTCTCTTGAGTTCTTGCTAGGACACGACATCAACCTTTTCCGTCACTTGGGCTAGATAGCTCTGTCTAGGTCTTCCTCTGCCTCTCTTCTCCTCTATCTTCCCTTCCAGTTCCTTTTTAGGAACCATTAGGACTTTTTCAGTGAAAATATTTTGGCGTTAAATTTTTGATCAAGCGTATGATATACAGAGTATTTTATAACTGGAAAAGTATGGGGAAATTCGAACTGGAGTACAACACAGAGCACATACACTTACCACACGCTTTTCACTCGTCTCTTATGCAGTCGCATCACAATAGTAAACAAAACAGCAGCTCATTTGCACGTGCCGCTGTTGAACTGAAAGTAATGACCACGTTGTTATTTTATTCTCTTAAATGCGAGCATTAGCTAGACGAGATTTCTATTATTTATTCAGTTATTTCATTGCGTAAAAGACAACGCCCAATCCTGATTCGCCTACCAAACTGGTAAATTTAAATTTTATATGAAATGCCACGATAGAAAAGGATAATTTCCATTTCCTTGGGAAGCACGATATTCCTCCTATCCTGTGTACAATTTCAGCTGTCATACGATTTGTAGGTATATGTTCTTTGATCATACACATTCGCAAGCTGCGAAACGACCCGAAACGAATAGGTACGAAGTGTATTTCGTCACGTGGGCAATGTCTTTTAAATGAGTACCTGTTTACTTACTGAATTTATGAACAAGCTTCATCTTCCCCTTTTTTTTTAATCGAAGTACCTATCATTCGTAAACTTTCTTGAGAGCTTTTTCGTCAAATAAAAGAAAAAATAAAAATTATTGTGGATAAATTTTTAATCACACTTCTAAACAGATGAGCTACTAACAAGATAAAACAATAACTAAAACCTATGTATACTTATATACAAACAAATAATTCTAGAAAAAAATCAGCATTTTACAACGCTTCACAAGCAATTTCAGGTATGAATCGTGAAATTCAAAAGTCTAGATTGAATCCGAAGCCGAGTCGTACCCGCCGCTGCCTGTCAATGAGAGTACTACCGATGAGGCGAAGCACCCTAACCTCATTATGCGGCTCGTGGAATAGAACGTCCTTTTGGAACGTGAAACCTCCACATTTCTGAGAGTCAACAAAAATCTTTAACTCGGACCCGTTCTTGTAGTTCTTGTGCAACGCAAGCCCGATTGTCGCCGGCGTACCTCGGGAGCCTTCGTAAGCGATAGTCGCTATTCGCAAGTCCGGAGCAAATTGTTTGTAGCAACACATCTGGAAGCCAGCCCTGCTTATCGTAGTCGATAGAGTATACGAAGGTTGCTCGTATCTCGCGCTTATGGACAGGTCCGGCGTCGGAGGGTAACTCATCGGTTTAAAACTTATTTCAGTACCAAGCCCAAAGTCTGGGTGCACTTGATACAACCACTGCGTCACCAACTTCAAAGTATTTGGGTCAACGTCCTTCATGGAGCATCTGAGCGACCCCATTGATTTATGATCGCCCCTTTCGATCATGATTTCAGTTTCTGACGATATCAAGTCCCTTATTTTGGATGTGATTCGCATCTCGTAACCTTTATCCATGAATTCAGTGTAAGTTGCGGTCGCTGAACCTGTTGAGTCGATAAGAAGGCCATCGTCTCCTTGTCTCGGCTCCATCTCTTTATTTAGCAGCTGAGAGTAGCATTTGTGGTTGTCCTTGGTCTTTCCGAAGTTGTACTGTTGGACAAGCTTGACTCTGTCCATTATTTCTCTCAGGATGACCAGTCTGGCGCCTACGAAGCACTTTGGGAAGACATTCTTGGCCTCAATATGGATGTCACTCAGTCTTGTCAGTTTAGGTCTTCGAGGTTCGATAACAATGATATCTTTTTTCTTCGGGAGTAGCCTCTGCAGACTAGTTACGAAGTTGCTGACTTCCTCTTTGAGTAATTTGTCGTTTATATCCATTGTCGGCTGTTATATCTTGTTATTTTTGTTAGTAAGATAGCAGGTCGGACGTCATTGACCCGTCGGGTGATATTTTTAACTGTCATTGCGTCGTAAGTTGCGTCCGGCCAGTCGTGGCGATGCAAGGAGTTTATATTTATAGATCTTGATCTCCTGTGTCTATTTCTATTATTATTTTCCGGAAGGCGGTGTATATTGTTTTAAAACAGAAGATAGTCAACATAATAAAGGCTTGCATCGATTGTTTTGTTGCGGTCGTTAGTTTCTGTGTATCAAAATTAATGTTATCTTTGATTAAAAACATCTAAAATCTATTGTCCAATAAGACTATGTCGCGGATAATAGCATATTTACCTACAAAATCTAAAGTCATAATATTTTCACTTTATAATATTAAAATGGGTGTCATAAATCGATGTTACTCCCTGGGATTGTTAACCGGGTAATTTATTATCTTCAGCACCTGCTTCTAAATAGATCCTCGGGGACCTGTACCCTTTTACAAGATTGCTTAATATCAGATTATATGCCTAGAATACCGTAACATTTTGTGAGAAATTGTCTCCTTCCTTCGTGACGCAAAGTAATTTAAAATCCTCGCCAATATCGGCACGTCAACGTCACCCTAATTATATCCTACTTTAGGAAACATTTTAGGTACATATGAGTTGTTCTAACTTATGTCCCTCCCTACGTAGGTAATACCGGCAGATCTCAAATGCTGAGAAAACTAGCATAGCTGAAGAAAACATTCGGATGCCTAGTCCTGCAGTGAAAGTGTCGGACAAGTTGCGAATGAAACAAATGGCGACTCAGGGCCTCTACCCGCACATTCGAACTTCGCAATTGCGTGCACGTTTTCGTTCCAATGTCAACTCTATTACAATGAAGTGCGGACCGAAACAGTGGCGATATATCGAACATCGAAAGTCCGGGCCTGAATAGTTGTCAATAAAACGAGTGGTGAATTTTGTGATTTGTGAATGCGATAAAAAAATAAAGGGATGCATTGCGAGTGCGACCGTCGAATGTCGAATGAAACGAGGGGTGAACGATATTTGTTGTTAATAGAACAAGTTTCGAAAGGACGACTATAGTTGGTCTAGCATGCCACCCCCGAGAAAACGACAAAAATCAAGACGTGCCTCTGTCTTTGTCACTTGCGTATGCGAAAAGAGAGCTCGCATTGATTTCTCGTTTTATCGCTTTGTCGTGCGCGGAAGTGGAATGTACAGGAGTGCGATTTTTAACATCACACGTTGTAATCAGCAGTAGAAAATGTCAAAATTACTGTGGAGATAATGCATGTTTCTACTGCTGATTTGAAGGTGTTATGTTCAAAAAACGCACTCCTGTTAGTAAACCCACCGCACAGGCCATGGCCGTAGTGCCCAATATAGGTAGGGCTGCCATACGTCCGGGTTTCCCCGGATTTGTCCTAGTTTGAAGAGCGTCCGGGGGCGTCCGGGCGGGGTCGTCACAAAAGTGTCCGGGGGAAAACCGGACACTTGTTGTGTCCGGGTAAAACCCTATTCAATACTTATGATGGCAAAAAATCGTTTGTTTCATACACAAATCAATTCGATTTCGGCATAAGCTTCACAATCAAGTTGTTATGTAGCAAAATCATCCATGAGCTTTTATTATACATCTTATAAACCCATGGTTGCAATAAACGATTTGTATTTGTATTTATTTCATACATAGAAGGCCTCGATTTCGGCATGAGCTAGAAATGCGCTATAAAATTGCAAAATCTAGAGTTCGCTTCGCTCGCTCCTGCTTTTATATTGTATTGAAACGATCTAGCCGTATTGCAAAATCTCGAGCTCGCTTCGCTCACTCCATTTTTTTACAGTGTTACGCTCGTTTTAACCCTGTTGCAGCTCGTATTGCAACAACCTATTCTTAGGATTTGTAAAATAAAAAGAATACCTACGATGGCAGCCCTAAATAAAGGCATCGTTGTGGGTGGACCAGCTCTTCCGCCTGTGACTGTGGGGAGGAAATCCAATCAGTTCGCCATATCGCCGGGGAGTACCCACTTAGAAAATACCCTGGGAACATCAAAGACCTTGTCGAACTGACGATAGAGCTTCCGAATGGTAGAATAACTTAGACTTATTATTGTTATGAAACAGAAACCGTAGCATGTTGTGCGTGAAACGGCTATATCACGCCTTTTATCTCGTTCGTTCTCACGAAAATATAGGGTCCGGGATGATCTGACCGTCAAACTGAACAACTTTCTTTATGGCACCAACATCGAAATCGGGAAAAAATATCAGGGGTCTCATACAAAATTGCAAACCTACTCGAGCCAATTATATGGGACAGCTGATGTTTATTTCGCGATTTCGATGTTGGTCCCGTAGAGAAAGTTGTTCAGTTTGACGGTCTGATCATCCCCTTAAAAAAGTGTCGGCATATTAAGAAGGACCCTATATAGAAAGAGAGCGAAGGCGCGATAGCGCTCGCTGTATCACGCTGCCATACTACGGTGGCTGAAAGCCATACGAATAAATAAAGTAAAACCATAAAGACGCATTGCACCTCTACGCCCAATTTTAAAGGGTAACTTCATTCGTACTTAAATTACAGTCTCGACTCTTGAGTCAACGACCGAGCTAAATACCTATACGCCATTAAGAATTAAGGCTATTCTACCGTTGGCGCGCTCCATACAAACGTAGTATGGTGATATTTTCAATACTATCCAATTAAAGTCAATGAAATTTTTCAAAAACAATCAAGTAACTAATCTCTATGTCGGTATGAAGTTAGATTTTCGTTAAAATATACAGTTTCAATGCTAGGATTAATTTAAGATTTGTATGGAAATATTTGTGGCACTGTAACTTTAAAACTATAAATTTTATCGAAAATCTGACTTCATACCGACATGGAAATTAGTTACTAGATTGTTTTTGAAAAATTTCATTGACATTAATTGGATAGTATTGAAAATATCACCATACTACGTTTGTATGGAGCGCGCCAACGGTAGAATACTCTTAAACTCCATAAACGGCCAAGCACCCTACCCTTCGATGTAATTATCGTTACCCCTTTAGTTTAACAGTTCGCACTGTAATTGAAGATTTATAAAATAAACTTTTGTAAAGTTATATTAATAAAGTCCCCAAGTAGGTTAGTGGACAAATGGTAACTAATTAAATATAATGACTTTGAAACAATCGTTTGATTTCATTTGGTGCGCGGAGTTTTGCTGAAATGTTGATTTTATTGCAAGAATTATGTTATCGCGTATTTAATTTGGAACATAGCGTGGCAATTATAATATATACTGTCCAATAGTGGACTTATTGTGGCACATAATTATAATTATATTGTATTTAATTTAGAATTATTTGGTATTAGACGTATTACGTGGGGCCGTGAAAATTGCATAAGCGTAAAGTTGTAGCAAAGTTAACTTTTTAGCATAACTAAGTTAACTTTCGGCTTTCAAAATTTCAAAAACGTTTAACTGCAAAACATGCATACTTGATCCCACGGTTGCCTCGCATATACACACAGAAATGTATTTTAACTAGTGTACAAGTTCTTTTTCCAAGAGCAAGTTCAGCGTTTTAAGTTTCACTCAACATTTTTCATTTACTCGCTATACAAACGGAAGTACGTTTCAGGCCGGTATAAAGGCAGTAAAATTTTCAATAGCCTCTTTACTGCAAGATCCTATTGATTCAAGTATTCGAACCCTGCTGGTGTTTATTGGTTATAAAATTTTGCCGTTTGTCCCTTATCCAGGGGATCTCAAACAAGGGTTGCCAACTTTTTTTCGACCAAATATAGTAGTTCGAGCCGAGAGCCCGAAAAAATATAGTAGATCGGGGAAAAATAAGAAAATATATAGTATTTTTCGAACTTGTCAATTTAAAATTTTCAAAAAGAATTTTTTTTGCTACTTTTACCACTAAATACTAATACCAAGTTTTTATTCTTCAATCATCTCCCCATTTCGTATTCGTCATAGTAAATAATGCATCCTGTAAACGCAGAAGTCGCTGGAGTCGATAGAGATATAAGATAATTATTAAAACTTCTGCCATGTTTCAGCAGTAGATTTATAAAAAAATTGTATAAGAAGTATTCTACAATTCTACATGGTCCAGTCTACATCAAATGGAACAACTGTGATGAAGAGAGAGAAATATTTAAAAAATAATTTTAAGTTAGTGGGCATTTTTATTTGGCCAACATATCAATGTATTTAAATTCTCTATAAATTATTTGCCCATCAAAATATAGTAGTTTTGCCTACTATATATTTTCCTCAGAATTACAGTAGTAGGGTCCCTAATATAGTAGGATACTATATTATACTATAGTAGGGTTGGCAACCCTATCTCAAACTGTGCGTGGCCGTGGCAGTACCCTGGGGCGGCGGTTGTAGCGAAAATCAAAGGGGGTGGCGCTAGGTATTATTATTATAATCTTTTTAGAGAGTTACACTGTATTTAAACTGCAATATGCATTAAGAGGTTATCGAGCCTATTGTGCTCAATCGATTTTTTTTAAATTTCTAAACAATAAAATTAAACAACATTTAAAAAAAAAAACAAGAATATCACATTGTAGTTATTGCTATTTGTCGGGTCACTGTGGATTTGTTTTTATAATTTTTGTTGTTACTCAAAAAGGGCTAAACAAAATGCACCCAAAGCTTTAGCCCGAATATTATGTGACAGAATAGGTAGTATATAATTCAGGTTAACTTCGATCGGGACTTGATAGTTATTGCAACAAAATAGTCAATGTTTATTCATCTTCTAAAAAACATTTTACAAATGAGAACAGCCCGTAAATAAAATATGGGGGCGCAGCGAAACGAAAAACTTTGGGAACTTCTGCCCGAATCCATTTGCTTTAGTGAAAATTGGGAAGGACGAGTAGTTAAAAGTCAACGATATTAAAATGCTTGTCGAGTTTCAGTTTCCTAACTGGAGTGCGATTTTTGAATCTCATACGTTGAACTCGGCAGTTGAAATGTATGGAAATGTATGGATGCTGATTTGACTTTCAAAAATCGCACTCCTAGAGTATGATTTTTAATGTCAAATCAGCAGTAGAAAGATGCACGTATCCGTACCCATAGTAATATTGACATTTTCAACTGCTGAGCTCAGAGAATGAGTTTTAAACATCGCACTCCTGATCGTCGCAGGTAAGCAGCACTGACCTTTCTGTGTAAGTAATGCCGCCTGCTGACCAACTGTGAAAACATCGCGAGGAAACCTGCATACGCTGAAGAAGTAATTCTGATGTGTATGTGTAGTCGTCCACCAATCCGCATTCTACACGCGCGACGGATCAACGCCCATACATTCTCCCCGAGGGTAGGTCTAGCTAAGCCCTGCAGTGGGTCGTATACTTATGATGTATTGTTTTTTGTGTTACCCTCTATTTTATTATTTATTATTTGGTGGTAAGGGCTTGGTCAGTGACCAATAGCTACTGCGACCTAGATAGATCTATTGTAGCTGTCACCCTAGACTTAAAGGTCATTTCCTAGGCCCACGGACTTCATGAACCGTGTTATGCTTTTGGAGGGGAGGTCCCTAATGTCAGTAGGTGTTATTACTTATCCACCTAGATGGCGACTCCTGCTGTGAATGAGCACTTCGCATTCGCAGAGGAGGTGTATGGGCGTTTCCTCTGCTTCTCAGCCGAATCTGCAAATAGGTGAATCTACAAGCCCCATTCTGTGTAGATGTTTGTTTGTCTTACCCTCTAGCTACAAGCACAATTTTCCCAGTAATTTTGAGTAAATCAAAATCGTATAAGTCTTCGGAAGTAATTTTAATAAAATTCACTGATCCAAAAGTAATAAAACTCTATTGGAGTTAAAGTTGGAAGCGGACAGCATTAGCTGAAGTGTAAGAACTGAGACTTAATTGGATTTTTTGCTGAATTTATTCACTTACCTAGTCCAATATCGAATGTAACAAAACCCGCCAAGTAACAGAACTCGAGGGTTCATCCTAGAGTTCGAAGATTAAAACTTAACATAGTTATAGCAATCACTCTAATAAATGAAGTCAACAAGTTTTATTTGATTGGATACTAATCATAAACAGTAAATTATTCGAAAATAAGACCCCTTTCCATAATAAATAGATGCGAAATTAAAACAAAAGGCAAAAGGAAATTTGAATCCACACAAACATTTGCTTCGAATCGTTTTTTACGCCTACTTTTATAGTTTGCGGAAACCAAAAATTGTATTCACACATTTCTAAAAATTTAATTAAAACCGGAAAATTTTACAATGCACCTTTGTTTGTAAAACCATTCCACACATCGCACTTTAAGCTCCAAGATAGAGCGAGCTACGGCCCTCGCTTTGTATACGAACTTGGCCTCTTTTTTACTACTTCACATAGTGATTGCTTTTAAAACCCTCGTTTGAGCTTTTTAGGTTTTACAGTGCAGGGGTCGTTTTGATTTTAAAATGTTTTTGTAAGTGAATAATAAATTGAAGAGTGATTCACGTTTCAAAACCAGACAGAGAAACCTAACCTACCTTAGTTCTTATACATATATAGGTACATTTATTTCTCATACATTTGAATCGGGTAGATACTTTGTACCTAATGTTATTGGAATGTAACAAGACTGTAATAAATAATATAATTATACTTAAGTAGTTAAGGAGTACACTTGACATGTAAATTATTTTACAAAATAAATGACTATGACTATGACTATGATAGAGCAGTTTTGTATGAAACAGCAGATTTTTTTCGCGTTTCCTGACGTAGGCTCCATAGTGAAAGTTGTTCAGTTTGATGGTCTAAGTTCATCGCTTCAGTCTGCTGTCCCTTACACTGTACAGGGCGTTAAATTAAAATGTGTTCCATTTCCCCTAGTCTGAAACACCCCCATAAGTATGAAAAATTGGAGTTTACACCTTGTATAACTATCAAATTGAAGATAGGAAAGCGATCAAACTACGTCGATGTAATAAGAGAGGAGAGTGACAGTTTAGTAAATTTGTTGTCCCTCCGGGATCGAACCCTTCCCTTCCGTTTCGTAGCACATGGAATGGATACAGGGCGACAAGTAATGACGGTTCTTTTTCTTTTCCATCTATTTCAGACGATTTGCCTACACAACGACCGTTCATGGGGAGCCCAACGTCAAATCAAACAATATCAACTACAGGGTGTTACGGTAGACATGGGTGATTGTATTCATGACACTGACCAACTTTCCCAAAGGAACATACGAGAAATTGACTTTTCCTACAAACGTTCGATCAACTGATTGCATTTCGTAAAGTCCACATTTTTGAAGTGAAAATATCTTTAGCAGCGTTGTGCACTTTTTGGGATGGGTAAAAAATTTTAAACTCGCGTCAGGACCGAGACCAGGGCCTCGATTGCGCTGTTTTATACGGTTTTACCGTTCGGACGGAACGTTTATGGCTTTGGTTTAGTTTTGGTTTAGATTTGGTTTAGCTGATGTAAAAATGCTATCGCGCTATTTTTTTTTGAACGGTTGAATCGTTGATATCACCAAAGCAAAACCAAAACGATCGATTGTGCGTGCACCTCCATACACCTCGATACACCATTCCATACCTCCATACACCTCTCCATACACCTCCATACACCTCTCCATACACATCCATACACCTCTCCATACACCTCTCCATACACCTCTCCATACACCTCTCCATACACCTCTCCATACACCACTCCATACACCTCTCCATACAACTCCATACACCTCTCCATACAACTCCATACACCTCTCCATACACCTCTCCATACCACTCCATACACCTCTCCATACACCTCTCCATACCACTCCATACACCTCTCCATACAACTCCATACACCTCTCCATACAACTCCATACACCTCTCCATATACCTCTATACACCTCTCCATACACCTCCATATACCTCTCCATACACCTCCATACACCTCTCCATTCACCTCTCCATACACCTCACCATACACCTCTCCATACACCTCTCCATACACCTCTCCATACACCTCCATACACCTCTCCATACACCTCCATACACCTCTCTATACACCTCTCCATACACCTCTCCATACACCTCTCCATACACCTCTCCATACACCTCCATACACCTCTCCATACACCTCTCCATACACCTCTCCATACACCTCTCCATACAACTCCATACACCTCTCCATACAACTCCATACACCTCTCCATACAACTCCATACACCTCTCCATATACCTCCATACACCTCTCCATACACCTCTCCATACACCTCTCCATACACCTCTCCATACACCTCTCCATACAACTCCATACACCTCTCCATACACCTCTCCATACAACTCCATACACCTCTCCATACAACTCCATACACCTCTCCATACAACTCCATACACCTCTCCATACACCTCCATACACCTCTCCATACACCTCCATACACCTCCATACACCTCTCCATACACCTTCATACACCTCTCCATACACCTCTCCATACACCTCTCCATACACCTCTCCATACACCTCTCCATACACCTCTCCATACACCTCTCCATACACCTCTCCATACACCTCTCCATACACCTCTTCATACACCTCTCCATACACCTCTCCATACAACTCCATACACCTCTCCATACAACTCCATACACCTCTCCATATACCTCCATACACCTCTCCATACACCTCCATATACCTCTCCATACACCTCCATACACCTCTCCATACACCTCTCCATACACCTCTCCATACACCTCTCCATACACCTCTCCATACACCTCTCCATACACCTCTCAATACACCTCTCCATACACCTCCATACACCTCTCCATACACCTCTCCCGACACCAACTAAATCAAAAACGTTCGTTGGACAGCGGTCGAACGTTACGCCAACGTATCTTCCGAAAAAAAGCTAAATCGTTACCGTTAATATAATTTGCGCGATACGAATTGTGCATAACGTAACGTTTTTGGTTGTGGTTTTGTTTTGGTAGTATCGTTGAAACTTAGGGCGATTGAGGCCCTGGGCCTCGATTGCGCTGTTTTATACGGTTTTACCGTTCGGACGGAACGTTTATGGCTTTGGTTTAGTTTTGGTTTAGATTTGGTTTAGCTGATGTAAAAATGCTATCGCGCTATTTTTTTCTGAACGGTTGAATCGTTGATATAATCCCCGCAAGTTGATATTGCGACTGGCGGCCATCTTGGTGACGTAATTTTGACGTAGTCGACTGTGCACCATCCGTACCGTTCGCAAGGTTAGCCCGTGCTTGATGACGTCACTCAGCGGTTATTGTGACAAGGTTCCATCGCAATATCAACTTGCGGGGATTATATCACCAAAGCAAAACCAAAACGATCGATTGTGCGTGCACCTCCATACACCTCGATACACCACTCCATAGCTCCATACAACCTCTCCATACACCTCTCCATACACCTCTCCATACACCTCTCCATACACCTCTCCATACACCTCTCCATACACCTCACCATACACCTCTCCATACACCTCTCCATACACCTCTCCATACACCTCTCCATACAACTCCATACACCTCTCCATACACCTCTCCATACACCTCTCCATACACCTCTCCATACACCTCCATACACCTTTCCATACACCTCCATACACCTCTCCATGTACCTCCATACACCTCTCCATACACCTCTCCATACACCTCTCCATACACCTCTCCATACACCTCTCCATACACCTCTCCATACACCTCTCCATACACCTCTCCATACACCTCTCCATACACCTCTCCATACAACTCCACACCTCTCCATACAACTCCATACATCTCTCCATATACCTCCATACACCTCTCCATACACCTCCATACACCTCTCCATACACCTCCATACACCTCTCCATACACCTCTCCATACACCTCTCCATACACCTCTCCATACACCTCTCCATACACCTCTCCATACACCTCTCCATACACCTCTCCATACACCTCCATACACCTCTCCATACACCTCCATACACCTCTCCATACACCTCCATACACCTCTCCATACACCTCTCCATACACCTCCATACACCTCTCCATACACCTCTCCATACACCTCTCCATACACCTCTCCATACACCTGTCCATACACCTCTCCATACACCTCTCCATACACCTCTCCATACACCTCTCCATACACCTCTCCATACACCTCTCCATACAACTCCATACACCTCTCCATACACCTCCATACACCTCCATACACCTCTCCATACACCTCTCCATACACCTCTCCATACACCTCTCCCGACACCAACTAAATCAAAAACGTTCGTTGGACAGCGGTCGAACGTTACGCCAACGTATCTTCCGAAAAAAAGCTAAATCGTTACCGTTAATATAATTTGCGCGATACGAATTGTGCATAACGTAACGTTTTTGGTTGTGGTTTTGTTTTGGTAGTATCGTTGAAACTTAGGGCGATTGAGGCCCTGGGCCTCAATTGCGCAGTTTTATACGGTTTTGGTTTGGTTTTGGTTTAGTTTTGGTTTAGATTTGGTTTAGCTGAAGTAAAAAAGCTATCGCGATATTTTTTTCTGAACGGTTAAATCGCACAATACAGAAAATTCGATCGAACGGACATCAAACGTTACGCCAACGTATCTTCCGAAATAAAGCTAAATCGTTACCGTTAATATAATTTGCGCGATACAAATTGTGCATAACGTAATGTTTTTGGTTGTGGTTTTGTTTTGGTAGTATCGTTCAAACTTAGGGCGATTGAGGCCCTGATCGAAAATTCGTACGCCCTATTTTAGCCCCTAAAGGGATGAATATGTAAAAATTCTTAAACTAGCTCCATAGGTGCTTTCGTTACGCCACGACATGCAACTACAATGATTGATAAAGCTGTTTTTTTTTCTCGCGATTATTTTTTATGAAAAACTGCTGTTACAAAGAACGTTTCAGAGATTACTCGACCCAAATAATGTATGGAGCAGCTGAATTTTTTTCACGATTAATTGATGAAAGTGAAAGTTGTTCAATTTGATGTTCTGAAATACCCACTAAGATGGTATTAAAGACAATGCCAGGTTTTGATAGAAACTTAGGCCACCATTATATGAAACCACCACCATAATATGACACTATATGAAAATAATGGTATGCAATGCCAATTATTAAAATGACAAAGGAAAAGGTTTATAGAAAGTTCGTGGTTTGCAATTCTACTATGCGCAATCACTTACATTTTATTTGTAGTTTAACTTATTTTCGGGATCCGTAATATAATAAATGTAATAAATAAATAAATTCATAATGATCCCGGGATCGGTTAGGAGCTTAGACAATTTAATAGGGACGAGTTACGCGTGTCATTCTACTAAGAAACATTTCTGCCACTTTTTGCGGGGGGCGAGAGGTAACATGAAATCCGCAACATTGGATTTTATTCCCCTTAAGTTTAGTAGTCTCGTGTGAACCCCAAACGTTCTAAGTTCAAAATTATTGTTTCGCTATTATAGGCTGTCTCGTTTAGTGATAAGGTATAAAATTGGGTGTAAATGCGCAAGATTAATTGATCTAATACCGTGGCAGAGGGGAAATGCTACCGCAAGGCGAGTCCCTATTAAATTGTCTAAGGTTAGGAGGCTTTTTATACTTGGAGAAAAAAGAAATCATTCAAAAAAAATGCGAAGTTCTTAGTAATTAATAAATAGTGTTAGAAATTATCAATCTAAACTATTATAAAACTGTAATAGAAGTGTGTCTGTACATTGAAAATATTAACAAAAAAAGATTACGATATGGTTTTTAGATGTCCCTGATTCCAAATCATCAATTTTTGGATTTTTTGTCTGTCTGTTTGTTTGTTTGTGTGTTTGTTTGTTCGAGCATCACGCATAAACTACTGAACCGATTTTGATGAAACTGTTTTGTTTGATAGCTTATGATCTGACTTAAAATCTGGTATATAATTTATGCGGACGAAGTCGCGGGTAAATGCTCGTTCTTACTAAATCTAATTAGATGTTCACTCCTCTGGGCCTAAATCCGGTCTCCCCCTTTTACACCCTTCCGTCACTTTGAAATTTTATAACTTACAAAGTTGCCTCAACGTACCGCATGATTTTAGCCTGAAGTTAGCTTTTCCAACCAAGTCCAGTTACGCAACTACAACATGAGAGAGTTAAATTGTAAATAGTTAACAGTTTCCTACAGCACCGGCCTCGTTTGAAAAGTTTTACAATTGTACAGTCTAACTACAATGGTCGCAAATTCAATGGGCTTACGTTCGTCGAATTAGGTAGGTAGGTGCTTACTTAATTGTTTTTTGTCGATTCGCTATCGACAATTGAGTCTGGCACTGTTTTCGAATTCGATTCACTTTCGCAAATTATTCTTTTCATTCTTTCGCGTCTAAAAAGCAGAGTATCATAATAAGTCTACAGATTGGTCTAAAAAGCAGAGTATCATAATAAGTCTACAGATTGGTCTAAAAAGCAGAGTATCATAATAAGTCTACAGATTGGTCTAAAAAGCAGAGTATCATAATAAGTCTACAGATTGGTCTAAAAAGCAGAGTATCATAATAAGTCTACAGATTGGTCTAAAAAGCAGAGTATCATAATAAGTCTACAGATTGGTCTAAAAAGCAGAGTATCATAATAAGTCTACAGATTGGTCTAAAAAGCAGAGTATCATAATAAGTCTACAGATTGGTCTAAAAAGCAGAGTACCAAAGTCAAAAGTCAAAGTCAAAAATAATTTATTCAATATAGGAGCTTGAAGCACACTTATTAAACGTCAAATCTTTTTTTGAAGCTACCACCGCGTCGGAACGTGTTGTCGCTGTAGAGAAGATGCGGCCAGAAACTCTACCATAAATAAGCCTACTTTAACATAAAGATGTTACATTTAAAGGGGTCTTTGATTAATTGTATATCAAGATAGAGCCTCACGCTTCTATCGAACTACAACAAAACGGGCCAACTTTCTTGGGTTTGTGTGCGTGAGGCGTCATACAACTTATCTCTGTGCGCGTGCATAGTGACAGGGTCATAGATATATGTAGTAACTAGATGTAACCATAACGTGGCCGCACATGAAACAGCAATAGCCTGAGTTTTGCATAATACAAAAAGACGATTTGTATCAACATTCCATAGGTTTGATAATGGTTTGACATCTTGCCAAACAAAATAAAAGCGGTCAAGTGCGAGTCGGGCTACTCGCGCACCGAGGGTTCCGTACCACACCACCACAGAACACAACATTATTAGCTTAGAAAAAAAAACTTTTTGTCCGGGACCTTTAGCGCAAGACCGACTCACACTTGGCCGGTTTTGAGTATTTGTTGTTATTCTGTAGAGTTTGCTCTATAATCACACTAAGCTTGACGCTTGTATGTATTACCGTTTTAACGATAGAGCGCGAAGAAAGAACGTTGATAAAAACTAGTTTCTTGTTGAGAACCCCCCTTAATTTTTAACTTTTTGATATTTTTATTATTTGTTAACAAATCCCCCGTAATAACGCATAATCTGAAATTTCATTATCTAGCTATTACGGTTCAAAAGTTACAGCCCTAAATAGGTAGGACAGACGGACGGACGGACAAACGGACAGACGGACAGACAGACGGACGGACGGACGGACGGACGGACGGACAACGTAGGCTTAGTAATAGGGTCCCGTTTTCACCCTTTGGGTACGGAACCCTAAAAACCAGCCAGGGTGACCGAAACAAAAAATAATATTTCTGTCTTTTTTGTTTTCATAACTAGCTATCTAGCTCTCTCATTTCTTGGCTACATCTTTCAGCGTAAGCGAAAAGTTTTTAATCTAAGGACAGGGTTTATCAGCCTAGACTGGGTGATATTATTTTCGACGCGTTCGTAGCTTCGACTATATAGCTTGACATATAACTTATCAAAGACGTAGGTTTATTTCGATTTCATTAGAAATGTCACGAATAGAAGAACCTTTTTGAAATTGAACTGGAGACCTGGAAAATCAGCAATTGCAGTTTCTATACTACCTACATGCAATCAGCTGACCGAACGTTTGTATGAAAAAATGATTTTTATTTTGCGATGTTAGAACACTATGTTATTTTTAACGCAATAAAAGTAAACATGAATTGTCATTGTAAATTACTATTATCATGTTTGTAAAAAAAATAGGCCAGGTGACCATATAAAAACAACTAATTGCCCTAGTCCCGACTCTTCCCTGGCCGGTTTTTTTATTTTTTTCTGCCATTAACTCCAATGCGACAAATCGAACAGAATCTGTGAGCTAAAATGTACGAATTCTCATTACAAAATCCATTTAATTCACTATGCTTGAAAGCGAATGGATCCAGTAAAAATATGTGGCACGGATTTTAACCCAAGAAAAGCGGCTGTAAATAAAAATTAAAGAAAAACGCCAACGCCACTCACGGTGTGTGAGGTACCTATCGGCAAATTGGAATTGATTTTCTGAGTAGGTATGTAAAGTATGAAGGCGTGTTTTAGGAAAAAAGTGTAAAACTCTGAAACGGTACGAACCTAGTACGAACCTACGAATAAGAATGGTACGAACTATGTACGCACGGCGACACATAGAGCCATGCGTACCAAAATCAACATAAGCTGGCCGCGCGACATTATAGCGGCCAGCTTATTTTGTTTTTGTATTCTATAGCTTGGTGTGTCGCCGTGCGTACCTACTAAGTATGAAACTCTAACATCAGGGCTTGCTGCCCACACGATAAAAAGGAAAATCGTGAAATTTTATGAGATTTTTTTTCGTTCTTTATTTGTTTATACCTACAGGGTGAATTTGATATCATTAGCATCCTTTTAAACTATGAGTCTACCCATCAAACTGAACAACATTCACTATGGGAGCAAACCGATCGAAGCAACAAAAAAAACTGCTGTTCGCCTAAACTGCAATGCCTACGCGATACAAATGTATGCAACAGCAGATTTTTTTTTTGCTCTGATTGGTTTGCTCCCATAGTAAAAGTTGTTCAATTTGATGGGTAGGTAGACTCTTAGTTTAAGAAGATGCTAATGATATCAATTTCACCCTGGGCTTTTAACCCTTACATTATGTCAGCCCCATCGTGCCTTTTAACCTAGACAATAAATATTCAAAAAAAAAATTGTAATGTAGATGCTCAATATAAACCAAAATCCAAAATGTTTTGTGTTTTCCTGTAGGTAGGTACCTAAAATGAAATGCAGCTGGCAGCTGTTGAACATCATAATTAGGAATATAAAATTATACGGTATATTTTATTATGTAGACCTGGAATAGTCTGTTATGCTGAAAAAATACAGGGTGTAAGTGACAGCCTAGCAAATACTGTAACGGTGGACTTAGACCATCAAACTGAACAACTTTCACTATGGAGCCTACCTCAGGAAACACGAAAAAAAAATCCGCTTTTTTTAGTTTGGTAGGTACTATCAGTTTAAAATAACAATGTGCATGACCTTGAAGGGCCGTTCGATAACTTCACTCAGTTGTAAAGGAATATAGACTCTATGTAAGGGAAATAATCATTTGAATGACTCGAGTGAAGTTCGTGTGATTGAGTGACGTCACATTTGCAGGCGAGGTCATGCACATTGTTATTTTAAACTGATAGTACAGCAATTTTTTATGGGACAGGTGATTTTTTTTTCGCTTTTACTGAGGTAGGCTCCATAGTGAAAGTTTTGGTAGGCTGTTACATACATCATGTATAATAACCAGTATTGACTATTAAAAATATCAATGAAATTAAAGATTAAAAAAAAATCCTTCATGCCGAATCAAGCACAACATTCATCAATACACTGGGAAACATTTAAAACTTTATTGGTATTCAGACGGGCAAAAACATTAACGTTTACTGTTAATGTTTATTTTCGAACTAAGAATCCGATGGCTCTGGAAATACTTCCGTAGTATTAATACTACCTCCATCATACGTGCTATCCGTGGTGGTCCAGTGACGAGTAACCTTGCCTGCCGTGCAGGAGGCGATGGTTCAATCCCCGTCCAGGCCGACTCGTGCCAATGAGTTTTTCGGAATTTATGTACGATTTGTAACACCACTGGCTTTTCGGTGAAGGAAAACATCGTGAGGAAACCTGCATGCTTCAATTTCGAGGCATGTATTGTACCTACTGTCCATTATAAGTGTCGACGGGCTCACTCCCCGTCACACTGGAAACGTGGATGTTCTTAGGTTTCAGAATATCTCTGATTACCCTATGAATATAGTCGTGAGCATATGCTCCATCATACGATGTACTGAGCATTTGTAGTTTTGTGACAACATCTCCTTTTGTCAACAAACGGACCTCAAACACCAGTATGCACATTTTCAAAAACATCAAACAACGATTGACGATTCGCTAAAAACTCATACTGGTTTTTTGTACAAAAAGTCTACCGCTCGAAAAACACTAGATAGATCACTCCAAAAGCTTTTGCGCGTTTCAAAAATCGCGGCCCTTACAGATAAAAACCATTAGGGAAACCTGTTACAGTATTTAACGGTTATGTTTCAACTTTTAGCGGAATAAAGGGAAAAACTCACATTTTTACAGGAAATCCAGCTTTTTCTGATAGAGGGCGCATTTTTAATGATCTCTTTAAATGCATACATACAATACAGTGTGGTTCCAGCTTAGAATGGACCACCCCATTTCTTCCCGTGGGTGTCGTACGAGGTGACTAAGGGATAAAGTTTCTTGTGCAGTGTTTTTGTGGCTGATGATGATGGTCATCTCACTAATATTATAAAATGTCAGAGTTTGGATGTTTAGATTTTTGTCACTAAATCTCGTAAAAATGGCTGTACGGATTTGAAAGCAATTTGGCACGAAGATAGAATATGTTCTGAATTCACACACATAATATTTTTAAACGACGACGCTGACGGAGTCGCGGGCTACGGCAAATTACAGAAGTTCAGAGGGTCTACCCGCACATTCGATTCGAACTTTTGCGTGAATGTTTTCGTTCCAATATCAACTCTATTACAATGAAGTGCGGACCGAAACAGTGGCGATATAGTGAAGATCGAAAGTGCGGGTAAGGGGGCAGGTGCTTAATGCCATTTTTGTGTTCGCGGTTTCGATGTCGGCCCATAGAGTAAGTTGTTCACTTTATTCTGATTGTTCCCTTAAAAAACGGTCAGCATATGATTTTGGACCCTCTACATGCTCTATACTATGACAGCAAAAGGCCGAACTTAAATCATAAATCATTCTGAGATACAGCTTACTTTGTCAACAATTCCTGGACCCAAAACCTCACAAAATATAAACAGATATATAACAATAGTACCTACAAATCCATACAAAACAAATCTACGGAACCCTTATCATGCGAGGCTTAACTCTCACTTGACTGGTTCGCCTATCCCATAAAACAATGGGACGTGCCTAGCTGAAACTCAGCGATACGGCAAAAAACCGGCCAAGCGCAAGTTCGAGTTACGTTCAAGTGTTCCGTATGTTTGACCTTTGCCTTTATTGAAGTGTTTTGCAAAGAATAATTTATTACCTTTTCAGTCAGTCTTTTCAGTAAGTAAGTTAATGTTGGTTGCTATAAGCACTGTATACGGAAGATTAGAGTATCTACTACCTGCGTACTGTATACAGGGTGCAATTGATATCATTAGCATCCCTTTAAATTAAGAGTCTTCCTATCAAACTGAACAACTTTTACTGTGGCAGCAAACCGATGCCGATGTCGAGTAGTCATTGCAGTTTAGTATGAAACAGCTTTTTTTTCTCCGATCCGTTTGCTCCCATAGTAAAAATTGTTGAGTTTGATGGTTATAGACTCTTAGTTTATAAAAGGATTGTAATTATATCAATTTCACCCTTTAGATACTAGCCCACCACCAAGTTCGACCTCACCTTGTATGAAGTGTCCAGTGTGTGCTATAAGAATGCAACTTTGGGGAAATTTTAAAAATATATTCTGTTGCATGTAAAGTTAGTTGCAGCACACCATAAAATTGTTAAAATCGTCGGTGGAAGTATTTTTTCAGTTTTTGCTTAAATTATGAATATTCGGTAATTGGTGAAAAATAAGGTTACGTGTGGTGGGTGGGTAACAGGCATACTCGTACACCATCATCATAAGGGTAGGCCTCTACCACAGTATTAGGAATTAAGAGTATCTATTACTAGATACAGTACGGACACCCTTTCTTTCCACCAACTTTTTACCTCATCCCCTCACCTAAGAAGAAGACGAAGACTATTAAGGTTCAATTTCTTTGGTTTCGCATGTGCTGATGTCATCTTGTCAATTTCATTGTTTTGTATGCAGTGTCCGGGCTGTGCCTGTACCCCAGCAAAAGGGTATTGTGACAAACAGGATTTTAGGTCAATTGGTTTTGACAATTTTGACGCGGACCCCCATTATCCTTATACTCCGTCTGTATTTTTTCCATCGGTTCATTATCTCAAGTTTACAGAGAACCTCATATTCCCAGTTGACATTTTTTATTTTAATTATTTTCTGAATCTTTCTTTAGCAGGGTGACAACACTGACAACATGATTGAAATTATTTGGAACATTTAATAAAATTTTACCTTGCGTATTTTTGTAGAGTGACAATGAGATTGAAATCAATTTAAACATAAATTTTAGTTTGTGTGTTTTACAAGATCTCGTGGAGCTTAAATATTGTTTACTTGAAAACTTAACTCCAATATTCGAATATTTAAAGTAATATTTCTGAAGTCTGAAATTCGATTAATTTAGTTTGAGCCTTGATATTGCAAATTTATCTAAAAGACAAATATTAAGTAGGTACCTAATATCAAGAGTTTACAAAATAATTATTTGCACAATGTAGCAAGACAAATCGAGAACTGAATTACAATTTTCTTAATTGGCAAACTATAAATGGATAACGTTAAGTAAGTATTGGTTTAGATAAAAGTTATTTATTTATACAACGAAAATTTCTATTTCAGCTCAAGCTTCGTCAACTTACTAAACAAAAAGCCATGCGTCCATAATTTAAAAAAAAATTATAATAAAATAGATAGAATAGATGGGTGGTTTAGATTAAGATAAATCTACTATTATTCGGATACTCAACGATATATTAGAATGGAATCAATATGCAAGGACAAAGCAAAACCCACCAAAAGAAAAAAAATAGATTAACAATATAAAGCTGTTTCCTGAGAATCGATAAGCATTGGTTGGCTCGCAGAATTGTATTTCGTCGATTGACTCGGCAATAATTGGTTATTGGAGTCAATGTGTGGACCCTACATAAAAGTGACGATAAATATCTAAGGGCCTTTATCGTCTAGTCTTTGATGACATCGTTGCTAGAACCGGTTGAATCCAGTTGTATTATCGATATAATATTGTGATCGTTTATCGTTTGTATGCAATGACATTCTGTATGGGACTCATACGTCATACAATAACAGAACCAAAAAATGGCACATGTCTCTAATGTCACCTTTGTATGCATCAGTTACGCCCAGTTGTCATACATTGCCGCTGACATTCCAATCCTTTCAAATCTTTCAAATGTATTCGGTCACAAAACAGTAATGTACAACAATTAAGCATAACTTAGCGGTCCCGTTAATAGCGCAGTGAGGCGAAGTCCTCCTTGTATAGAAGTTCTTTGTTTGTATGGATTAACTGTGATGAAAAAGTTACAGACTTACACGTAAGACATACCCACACACACAATATCTTAGGAAAAAGGGATAAAACATAATTACCCATGTCGGAACAGAGCCGGAGGTTCCGTCCTGGGTAGAAATTTTCCAATATTCATTTTTGATTAGGACTCTCAAAGCCGTTCTACTTCGTAATTCCGTATACTTAGTATCGGGACTTCGGGATATGCACTGACAAAAGAATCACAATGAGAAGTAGGTATGTAATTTAGGTATGTCTCGTCGTTCCCGTAAGAAACTCATAGCGGCCAACACCCAAGGCACCGCCATTCCATCATGATCATGATCAGTAAGAGTTCTGACCAGGTCTTCTAAATTTCGAATTCGGTATTCATTAGTTTCCACTCCAAGGCCATTGTTACAGAGTAGGAAAATCCATTTAAGCACCATAACCCATAGTCACCCTAACCATCATAACAAAATATTCAAATCATCGTTACCATCAGAATATTTTTATACGCGTTAATACATTACGTTTTCTCGTGAGACATTTTTATGTTAATAACCAAATTGAGGATCCGTGTTACATGGAGTTTTATGGCGTTTCGGGGTTTAAGTGGGGCAGTAGGTCACGTGACATCCATGCGAATGCATTTTCTTTAACGGTTATGAATATTATGAGAAAATTTGGTAGGTTACTATAAGGTACTTCCTTTGATGGGGTATAGGGTTGCCACTCTATGATTAAATAGTTTTTTTTTAATCAAAGGTTGCCATTGCCACCCTATATTATACAGGGTGTAAAGTACCTATGTGTTACATGTTTCAGGAGTAAAACAACCATCGAAATCTCGAAAAAAGAAACACTTTTCTACGGTTTTTCGAATCATATAAAATTAAATAAGTAAATAAATTATGGTAAATAAATGAAATGAAAAATGAAACGAGAAAAGTTTTTGGACCTCCAATAGAAAATCGAACGGCTTATCCGCACTTTTATTTATTTAACACTTTATTGTACACATAAAATAACAGAAAAATAAATTAAAAGAGACATTTAGAAAGGGCGAGCTTATCACTTTTGTATGGAAGGTCCAAAAAATTGTCTTGTTTTTCGACCCATGTCACTTAGGGAAAGTTGTTTAGTTTCAGTGTCTGAATATACCCTTGTGTGTGTTTAATGAATACGTTTACCTCAGAGGAATGATCTCTTTATTTTAAAGCATAGACACCGCATCAATTTACGATTGTAGTTAGTCTCTTTTGTCTTATGATTATGACGTACCTTCAATAGTAGAAGGAGACGGAACTATAGATATTTGTTTATGCGGCTGTCCACTTTTTTTCGTGCTTGTGTGTGTGAAAAGTGACCGTTAACATTAGGGCAAATGTCACTTTGGTCTAATTGGTCCATAAATTTTGTATAGTAACTAGATTGTATTTACACTACGGTGCTGGCACCGGGGCAAGTGAGATTACCTAAATCCTCGTGTGTCCCTTTCTAACTAGGGAGTCCATTCATTCTCAAATTTGACGGGATACCTAATATGCATTTATTCAAGCCTGTATCTTACCATCTCGTTGAGGATTCAATATTATCTTTTTATTCTGAAAATGTTTTTAGGGGTAAACTCAGACTAAAAAATATATATATAAAATTAATTTTGAGTTTACCCGCAACTGTTCTCGTTCATCCGCAAAAATAATACAACGTGTTAATGAATTATCGCAAAACTAGAAAGTATTTTGTTTAGAATCGAGAATTGAATTATCTTGGTTTCGACATATGATCCTTTCTTCAAAATAAAATTTACTGAACCCGATGTCAACCCACCGCATGGACACACATACCCTGCTTACTAAAATGTATCCATGAGTAGGTTAGCGCTTTCATTCATTGCTGAAATGATAAAATTTTTGCCTCAAAATTTGAAATGCGAATAACTTTAAATTTTAATTATCAAAATAATGAAATTATTGTTTCAATCAATATTTTGCTATAAATCAGTTGGGGTGCATGCGGTTTTGCACTTATTCATTAACACGTCAGTACCAATACGTAAGTACTTACCAGATTTTATGTCAAATCATAAGCTATCAAACAAGAAAAGTTTCATCAAAATCGGTTCCTTAGTTTTGAGCACATGAGTGATGTCTTGCTGGTTTTCCCAGGGACTACTGTCAACCATTTTTCTCTCAGCGTTTCATCCCTGGGAAATCTACAAGCAACACACATTTTGTGTTTAATACATAGGTCGCCAAAATGGTCAATGGTCACCCTAGTTAAGAAAAGTTTAGCGAAACAATAAAATATCTAACCTGTGGAAAGAAAACCCACAGCCAAGGTAAATTTCATTTTTGCATCCAGTAACACAACAAAAATTGACCATTTCGAAGGTTTACAATGTTAATATCAGTTATCACAACAATTTAATTTGTTATTTTATGACTTTTCAAATTTCAAATATGTCCGCCATAATAATATTTTTTCATAACACCAAAGAGTTGTCATTAAAAAGTTTTGAAATAATACTCTAAAGTATTGTACTTACCTTATTTGTTTTGTCATAAATTGAACAACATTAGTGTAAAACAAATAAAAATTATCAATACCTAATATACTTTAAATTATGAATTTTAAAAACAAAAATATTTTTTTTAATTTACTTACATCTTTTGTTACAGTAAATTCTAAAGTGGTAGCTTAATAAGTTGGCAACACGTTAGAAAGAGACACACGAGTATTCTGGTTATCTCACATTTGCTTGGTTGTCAGCCTACAACAACATTGAAGGAAATAAATACTTATTACGTAAAATTCGAGTTTATTTTGCATTCTCCACGAAATTCGAGAGTTTGGTCCACCTATAGGATACTATATACAATGTTCTTGAATTGGTCTCTTTTTTCCATACTACTTGACACCACACACTCAAACACAAACGTCAAAAAAGTGGACATTCTTGCAATGATATGACTCTCTCTATGCCTTTAGGTATAATCTCTTTGACGTCTACTAACTTGAACTTTTCTTTACAGATTAGTTTAAAGAAACAGAAGCGGCAATGTGGCCAGGCAAGAAAGGGTCGGAGGGCAGTGGCGCGGGCACACCGACGGCGGAGGAAGAAATAAAGGTGGTGCTCGTCGGGGACACGCAGTGCGGCAAGACTTCGCTCGTTCAGAGATTCGTCTCCGATACCTTTATTGAGGTTTGTTGGCTCTACCTGAAAATGTTTTTTTTTGTCGCTTCAATATAGCTATAGGCCCGATTTTCACCGAAATAAAGTATATCATCCTGCCGTCGTAATATGGCAGTGTGATATTCCGCTATCACGCCTTAGCTCTCTTTCTATTTGCGCGCAAACGAACGAGATAAAAGACGTGATATAGCCGTATCACACACGCAACATGCTAGCTACGCTGGTATCGAAAAAATTTGAAAAATGCAGTCGTTTTCGCCCTGTTTCAGTCATTAAAAAAGTCTTTATGAGCATCATTTCGTTATTTTTGCATCCACCATTTCGGACCTACTACTCTGCTTAGTTACCTAAGCTAGGTACCTCTCTTACCTAGTTGGTTTGGTTCATAATATTGGAAAATTTATCAATATTTTATTTCATTGGCTTGCGGGGAAGGAATCAGTGCCATCTAACAGACTGGATTTTGAGCTTTTTCCGAGGTACGCCACTTTGTATGGAGAAAGCACTCTTTCTCATCATTATTAATTACTCTATGGTAACACTAGCCGCTCTTTATTAGAACGGGCCTAGTAGTTGGCCGTCTATTTTCAATAGCCTAGGCGGAGATGTTTAACCCTGAAAAATTTACACTTTTGCACGTTCTTTGACTATGAGTAGTCGGCCTTTACAACCCTTTGTTCCTACTTTAAATGAGTCACGATTCTTAGAGATTTTCATTTCAAGTTTGGTGACTTTAAAATGTTCGCTGGGCCTATTTTTAGGTTACTTTTATTATATGTATTAAAAAATTAAAGCTTAGTAAAGCGTAGAATATTCCCTTACATAAAGCGCATCGTAGACGTTGACATGTGATCCAGCTAGCTTGACAAGTTGACACAGTGCCTTATTACGCTGAGGAAATCCTTCAAAGGCTGTTTAACCATCTTTTGATACGAGATGGTTTCCTTACGAAGCTAGGTATATAAAGTAAAAAAGGAATGTGAATCTACCTCCTTTGAAAATGAATTACATGTTTACGTGTCTTTGGATTGTTTTGTACTTTACGTTTTTCGTATACAATACCAATACAAAAGCTCATGAACGTATCTTCTTTCGGGATAGTCAGAAACTTGGCTGCATTACTTTATCATCTTTAGCATGTATCCACCGCGTAGTCACAGCAACCCGATAGTATAAGAGATAAGAGGAATTTAGGTAACCATCAGCTGCAAGGCTGATTCAGTATTCATAGAGTGTAGAGCATCTCTGTGATGGGGATGGACCAGGTCTGCCTGCATAACTCCAGTCGGTTTAGGAGTTACAATCGTTCAATGCCATGCCATGCATGCCATGGTCGGCAGTAATAAGCAGTCGATGCTCGCTGACATAGATAAGCTACTATTTTAAAAAAATAAGGTTTGGTAAAAAATTCCCGCGTGATTTGTTTTCTTGTTTAACGTAATTACTGACTTAAAAGTGAAAACTAACCACAATTTACCATATGGATTGGAAATCTAACCAAATGTTTGTAAAAGCTATGCCTATGTTGCCCACTGATGGACTCAGGATGTTGTTTTAGGACGTGTGATGTAAACAATATCCTTCGTTCCAACGTTTTTGTTGGACATTCTTGTGTAAACAAATCGAAAATGCTAATGTATGCTTACAGAGGAATTTTATGAATGAATTCCGTTTAGCAGGGTAGTGATTTTTAGACTGTATGATTTAGGGATAGGTACCATTCTAAAACAAGGCGTTGTATTGTATCGACTGTCTATTTAAATTGACAACGGGCTCACTATACGTCTCATATAGATACAAGGCTTTTGCTGAACTTTGAAATGTGGATATTCTAGGCAATATTTCTGACTTCCACTGTGACCGTTACGTTAGTATGGTACATAGAGGAAGGAAGTATAGAGATAGTGGGGGGGGTGGGGGGTGTGCAAGAAGATTGCAGAGAGAGATAAGAAAATAGTAAAAACTATGCGCGCGAAAAAGACAAAAAATATACATAGTTTCGTGCATTATTGTCTTCTCTTTCTGCCTATATGTTTGTCCTTCTCTATAATTCATATGACTGGCAATATCTAGTGTCTTCTCTTTTTCACGTATAGGTTTGTCCTTATTTGCATTTGCTTAATATGTTTTCGAGGGCGGGAAAACAATAATTATAATAAAAATGCTTTTTAATAATTAATTCAACTTGCTTACCTATGAAAAGTTATTCCTTTACATTTCCTTACATTTCTTGAATTGTTTGTACAGTAACTCAGTACACATCACTGCATTTATTATGCATATTAATTTTTTTTCAATCAAACTGATACACGTGACCGCAGTGTGAGAGCGACTAAACGCCAGAGTACTAAATAGCCGCAGTTGAATGGGACGTCATGAAGCGCGATGTTTACTCTATGCATAAAGCTCAATGGTATGGTAGCGTGATATAGCGGTATCGCGCTTTTACTCTCTTTCCATTTGCACGCCAACGAACGAGATAAAAGGCGTGATATACTTATGTATAGCCTTATCACGCGCATCATGCGACGACCTCAGCTGGGCTAGTATGGCAGCGTGATACAGCGCTATCGCGCCTTCACTCTCTTTCTACAGAGTGTAACAAAACACCCTAGTAATACTTAAGGGATTGCTTCAGACCATCAAACTGAACAACTTTCACTATGGGGCCAACACTGAGAAAAAATCAAAAAAATCTGCTGTCCCATACATAACTGCAGTACAGACTCAACTAAAATGTATGGGACAGCTGATTTTTTTTTTCTCGATGTTGGCCCCATAGTGAAAGTTGTTCAGTTTGATGGTCTGAAGCAACCCCTTAAGTATTACTAGGGTGTTTTGTTATACCCTGTATTTACGACTGCCTATACTAGCCGTGAGCGTTATGATATGCTATCTAACTAAACGTGCTCTTTGTTTGTCACTTTCTTTGAATTTATCAAGTAAAAGAAACCTATTTTTAACATAAAGATATTATACCTTACGGAATAGAGTAAGTGACATGAGTTGTCAAATGTAACCGTTTTTGGACGTTTTTTGGAGTCCTCGGCAAGGTAAAAATTCGATTTCTGTGTATAATTCTCAATCTAACGTGAAATGGTGAATAATTTAATGAAACAGTGTTAGTATATTTCACAAAATTATCTACGATTTCACTTTAGGTTCACGATTCCGAAACCGAATTTTTACCAGGACTCCAAATCCCCAAAAACGGTTCTATTGCTTCGCGTCACGTATCTCTTTCTATTATACAGGCATGCCGCTAGGTACATCTCGCTCTCTCAGCTGTCACTGTCTCTCTTACGTAGTATAATACCTTTATGATTTTTAATCAATTTCGTGCTTTTAAGGTGCCAATGAAAAAAACACAGTCGATTCTATTCTAAATCTCCTTCAACTTAAGGTTCAAATCAAGTTTTCAGTCAATTTTAGACCAAAAACATTTCTGTTTCTTCACCATAAAGATTTTATCGTTTTATCGATAATCGTAGCCAATCACGAAATGTAAGTAATTTATGTGCCACGCCACATGTTGCAATTTTAACTTCTTTCTCCCAGACTTTCTAGCGAAATTGAATTTTATTTCGATATTTTAACACTTGCTCAGAATGCGAATGGTGTCTAACGAATTTGTACTTTATCGTCTACACATTGGATTTGGAATTTTAATGTGTTTATATTTAGTTAAACTATTTAACTCACGTTCCATTTTATTAATAATCTCAGTACGTATAGTTACAATATAAAAAATCTTAAGAGGGCTATCGGAGTCCAGTGGCGCCCTCGTCACAATAAAGATTTCTCAATAAAGAAAGCCTAAATTAAAGAGGTGCCCACTTGACAAACTACAAAAGCCTTCTTTATTGAGAAATCTTTATTATTGTTACGAGGGCGCCACTGGACTCGAATAACCCTCTTAAATCTTTCTAATGAATATACAACATGTTAATGAATAAACGCAAAACTAGCAATTCGTTTGTCTAGAATCGAGAGCATGTATATCATTTTTTGATACTGATAAAAATTATGTGTTTACCTATACACAGCATTCTTCGTCAGTGGTAATACATCAACATCACTCACATACACAACAGGCTTCGTCAAAGAAAATATACGACTCACATCCTTTGTTGGACGTTGTAGATGTAGAGTCCTTTAAACTCTGGTACAGTCAAGAGCACATCAAGCATTACACTTGCAGTTCGATTGTAACGCTTATGGCGCACTAAATAAGAAAGTCTAAAGTGTCAAGCTTGACGTGCTCTTGACTCATTCTTGACTGTACTGTAGAGATGGTACGTTTTAGATGGGTATATCACGGGGTTTAAGAGAATTCTACTCGGAGCGCGCTCCATACAAACGTAGTATGGTGATATTTTCAATACTATCTAATTAAAGTCAATGAAATTTTTCAAAAACAATCAAGTAACTAATCTCTATGTCGGTATGAAGTCAGATTTTCATTAAAATATACAGTTTCAATGCTAGGATTAATTTAAGATTTGTATGGAAATATTTGTGGCACTGTAACTTTAAAACTATAAATTTTATCGAAAATCTGACTTCATACCGACATAGAAATTAGTTGCTAGATTGTTTTTGAAAAATTTCATTGACTTTAATTGGATAGTATTGAAAATATCACCATACTACGTTTGTATGGAGCGCGCCAACGGTAGAATACCCTTAACACTGGCCACTGTGCTAGATTTAATTGGGAACACATAGCCGTTAAATAGTAAAATAAGCAAAGCGATAGGATTTTATTCTAGCCCGGGTATTAACGAGAGACAGACGTATTGTTTTATTGTAATTTTATCTAAATGAAAACATACTCGTCTACAAGCAATCATCAAGTGTATTTCTTCTACAAAACCTCTCGCAGCCAAGCTAGGTGCAGTATGCACTTTATCACCACAGTACCCACATAATATCAAACATCATGAACATAAATTTTCCAAAACAACCAATATTGAATACGATGAGAAAAATTCGATCATGAACCAACACGGTCCAATTTGTTTGATAGCATTGGTAGGTCATTTGTTTCTGTCACTCGCTGCAAAATGTGGTTTTTTTATGTGCCAATCAAGACCAGTTCACTGCACCAATTTATTGCTAACTGTATCAAAATTCGAACAAAACTAATTACGAATAGTTGCAGCTTTATTTTTTTCGTAGTTATACAACGTGTTAATGAATTAGCGCAAAACCTCATACACCCCAACTGATTTATAACAAAATAATTAGATTGAAACAATAACTTCATTATTTTGATAATTCAAAAAAGTTATTCGCATTTTAAGTTTTGAAGCAAAAACGTTTTTTTATTATTTCAGCACTGAAAGAAAGCGCTAACGTACTCATGGATACATTTTTATAATCCTGTTTTGGTAGTAAGTAACCTGAGTGTGCCCGTGCGGTGGGTTGACATCGGGTTCAGAAAATTTTAAATTATTGCAAAAAAGTTATTTAATATTTTGAAAAAAATTACCTATGTTGAAACCATAATAATTCAACTCTGCTCTCGATTCTAAATAAACTACTTTCTAGTTTTGCGTTAATTCATTAACACGTTGTATGTATATTGTGCTAGAGTTTACCCGCGACTTCGTCCGCACGGGTTTCCGTCATCGTAGTGAATAAGAAATATACCAGATTTTAAGTCAAAACATAAACTTAGAAACACTAAAAGTTTCATCATAATTGCTCCAGTAGTTAACGCGTGATGCGCAAACAAACACACTGACAAAAAGTCAAAAAGTTCGTGATTTTGGAATAAGGGACACCTAAAAACCATATCGTAACTTTTTTGTAATTATCTTCAATGTACAGAAACACTTCTGTAACTGTTTTATAATAGTAGAGAGAGATATCGTGAAGACCTCGGGAATGAAATTTTGATTTTGGAAAGAAAATCTGACATCCTGATTTCACTCAAAAACTTATCTGATACCTAGTACTCGTAATGCCATCCATAGCGTATAATAAGAACCTTGCAAATACTTCTGAAAAAAGTTATAGGACGCAGTTCTTTCTTCCTCCTGAAAAATTTTCTCATTTTCACTTACGAGTTCTTCACTCTAAATCTAAAGCGTCGATACCTTGTTATGAAAATACATAACATAAAAAAAGCATCAAGATTGAAACCTTATTACAATGACTACTAAGGTCCATTATCCAGTTTCATAAATTTTCATACCAATACCCATTCCATCGGATTCCTTTCATAGTACCCAAGAAGCTTCAAATTTGCTTGATAGTACCTAATAGCATTGACTACATCCCTTGTACCACGTCCAAGTCACGTTGGAAACACATTACAACATCTCACTTTCTGTTATTGTTATTGGACCGTTGTACTAGGAAATAATGGTTGTAGCGATAGTGTCGTTTTCTTTACGACTGTTTCATATCGTTGCAGAATTGTGGTAAAAGTCTTTAGTATTTTCTTAACTCGTATTCCAGATACACTATAGAATTTTAACAGACGTAGCCAATTTTACGAAAAGTAATTACTAATTACCTACATTGTTTTTTTCGTCACAAATCATGTTCAATTAGAGATGGACGAGCAAAAAAAGTTAAAAATACAGAGTGTAACTTTAATTCGTTACTACAGGGTGAAATTGATATCATTTGCATCATTTTAAACTAAGAGCCTACCCATAAAACTGAACAACTTTTACTATGGGAGCAAACCGGTCCCATACTTAACTGCAATGCCTACTCGACTCAAATGTATGCAACAGCAGATTTTTTTTTTGCTCCGGTAGGTTTGCTCCCATAGTAAAAGTTGTTCAGTTTGATGGGTAGACTCTTAGTTTAAAAGAATGCCAATGATATCAATTTCACCCTGTACAAGGGGGTGCTTCAGACCATCTAACTAAACAACTTTTAATATGTGAACCTCTTAGATGGAACCAAAAATGTATTATGCAGAAATCGCGAAACTTTTTTGTTAAATGGAAAAAAATCTGCTTTTCTATACTAAACTACCTACTTGATTCAAACGTATGAAACAGCAGATTTTTTGAGCTGAAAACTTATTTAGCGGCATTGTGCACTTTTTTGAGTATGAGTAAAATATGTTAAACTCGTGTCAGGACCGTGACGTCACCCTGATCTGATATGATCGAAAATTGGTCAGACATATCCTCTCTTTCTACCGCGCGGCGAAAATGTATGCCTGTTCCTGCTGTTTCGTTTAAGCGGCATAAATTGTCATGTTTGTGTACGATAGCGCAATAAATGAATATTGTATTTTACTACATAAATTATAGACTTTTATATGTTCAAGTTTTCACTTCTGCCGGCACTTCCGGAGTGCAACCCGTTTTTCTTTTTTTTTGGTCCGACATGACAGCTTTGCTCCCATTGTAAAAGTTGTTTAGTTTGATGGTTAGGAATTTAGGATACTTTACTTTTCCTTACACCCTGTATAAGTAGCCTCTATTAGGTCATCGCATTCATTCTAATAACACATAAGCTTATTACATATATAATACATGCATGTAAACTACTTCTAGCGAACTAGAAATCTAGATAAACACTACGGAAGCTTACCAAACACATTAGTTTAAACGAAAGAGATAGTAAACATGTGAAACAAAGAGAGTGTAAGAGACAGAGTTAAAGTGTTTGTTAGAAACAAGTCTCTAATTCGTTTTGGAACGACGAACTGCGCCAATTTGAGCTAAGTCTGTTTAATTTCGTATACAATTCTAACTTTCAATGTTACTAGTTGTTCTCGATTTAATCTCGACTTTAACTCGCGTGTAAAAACGGTTAACGCATTACTTTACAACATAAACTTTTCTTGTTTTACAAAGTAGTGTGATAATTTTATGAAGTATCCTATTTTATGTCCGCGGTTGCGATATTTGCAGTTAGACTCAATGACGTTTTACAAGACGCATCATACCTACGCTAACATCACTGCACTTAAAAATAGCGCAATATAGTGACTTGTAGCCCGTACACTAGACGGCCCGTGACTATGAGAAAGCCGGGCAATTACCTTAGTTTTTTGTTGCAATTTTGAAGCGCGGGCAACGCATCTACAAAAACATCTTAGGTTAAACCTAATGAATGAATGAAACCTAAGAAATTATCTGAAACAAATTCCTTTTTAAATCGCTTGTCGCACTTGCACTCGCTTGTGTTCTTTTAGAGAAAAGTACTATTAGTTAGGTTCGTTTTTGCTAATTGTATTTCAGTTAGTATTTTCTGTGTGATTAAAGTGATTATAGATAATGATCTTACATTTCTCAATTATAAAACTGTTTTTTTATGGAAGAGCGAGGAGTCCTATTACAGGTATTTTATCTAATAATTATTTACCAGACGGTCTCAACCTTGTATTGTATTTTTTAAGAAAAAACCTAACAGCAAGGATCTCCTTTATTCTAAAGCCTATGCTTATAGAGACCGCATCAATTTACGATTGTAGTTAGTCTCTTTTGTCCTATGACGTGCCTTTAATAGTAGAAGGAGACGGAACTATAGATCTTTGTTTATGCGGCTGTCCACTTTTCAGTTGTCATTTTTGTGCTAGTGTGTGTGAAAAATGACCGTAAACATTAGGGCAGTTGTCACTTTGGTCTAATTGGTCTCTTTTGTCCATACAACTTGACACCACACACTCAAACACAAACGAATAAATTGGACATTCTTGCAATGGTATGGCTCCCTCTATGCCTTTAGAATAAAGGAGATCCTTGCTCTTAGGAAAAAACGAATAATGATAAAGAATTAAAAGACTTCTATAGGTAATAGGTACAATTTTGATGTGCTATAGCTTCTGGAATAGTTACTAGATTTGAAGTGTGTTTGAAGTGAGATCACAAAACATTAGTAGGGCTTCTATCAGATCCGTAGTATCGAAGGGAGTTAGAATTAATTAAATTTTACTTAGTCCGACTCGATTTTGAAAGGATTAATTTGTTACATTGTGAGACATGTCCCGCTTGTTATGAGCCGGAACATTGTTATTTAGGGTTCCGTTTGAAATGCTTCTGGCTTTAGACTTATTAAAAACTTTGTTCATTTATTAATCAGTCATTTTCAAGGAAGGTTTTTAGAATATCTCTGACTACCCCTTCGGGGAATATATTCGTGAGCATGCTTATGCACAATTTGCCGGTTGATTTTAGCGATAAGGGGTAAACAAACCTAAAACCTGAAAACTATTTGTAGATAAACTGAAAAATACATTTTGATAATTGTCATCGGGTATGTCTGGTAGGTCTGTTAGTATGTCTATAATAATGTGTATTGTGTAGGTCCTATACAGGGTGAAGTTGATATCGCATCCTTTTAAACTAGTCTACCCATCAAACTGAACAACTTTTACTATGGGAGCAAACCGATCGTAGCAAAAAAATGAGATGTTCCATAGTAAAATACAGTGCCGATGCCGTGCCGTGCCGACACGACTGAAATGTATGCAACAGTGGGTCTACCCGCACATTCGAACTTCGTAATTGCGTGAATGTTTTCGTTCCAATGTCAACTCTATTACAATGAAGTGCGGACCGAAACAGGGGCGATCATCGAAACATCGAAAGTACGGGTACAGGGCCAGCAGTTTTTTTTTTCTACGATCGGTTGCTCCCATAGTAAAAGTTGTTCAGTTTGATGGGTAGACTCTTAGTTTAAAAGGATGCTAATGATATCAATTTCACCCTGTAGACATACCACTAAAATATAAGTGTGAATCATTGGATAAATATAGGTACTTATACAGAGTGTTGGGTAGATAACTGCATTATTTTAATAGCATAGCATAGCATAGCATATGCTCACGACTATATTCCCCGAGGGGGTACTCAGAGATATTCTGAAACCTCAGAACATCCAAGTTTCACTAGTAGTACCGATACTCTGTCCTGTGTGACGAGGAGTGAGCCCATCGCCACTTGTAATGGACAGTAGGTACAATACATGCCTCGAAATTTAAGCATGCAGGTTTCGTCATGATGTTTTCCTTCACCGAAAAGCCAATGGTGTTACAAATAGTACATAAATTCCGAAAAACTCATTGGTACGAGTCGACCTGGACGGGGATCGAACCATCGCCTCCTGCACGGTAGGCAAGGTTACTCGCCACTGGACCACCACGGCTTCTTTTTAATTTCTATTATTTTAATGGTTGGTAAATTGGTACCACAATTTTTTTAGCTAATTTCTAAGGCTTCTAAGGCGGTGTCCTATTGCCATCGCACGCGCGATGGTGCGATGCGATCTCATCGCGCGATGAAACCGATCGCGCGATCAAAAAACGTGTGTCCTAATTTGGTGCGATGCGATCGATGCGATCGATCACCCTCCCTTGCTTCGTGTACCTGCACTCAGCGGGACCCCGTGTCCTAGAACGATGCGAGTATGTATGGGATTTAGTTCCGAATTTGTTCTATCGAATTCAATTAGAAATAAAAAAAAATCCGTCAAAATGGAAGAATTAGATCCAGAGCCACCAACGGTCTAGGGCCTAAACGTATTATAATTATAGGAAAGCTGGATTCAGTCTAGCTCGAAAATAGACGCCAAAGTACATCATTTAGCCTCGGTCTTATGACTCAAAGCGGTCACTGATTTTTTTTACAGCGGTAAGACAATCGCGAAAAAATGGGGTCTGGGCCTAAATATATAGGATACGAACTGGACGCATTTTAAGAAAGAGCCTTCTTAGGAGAACACCACAGCAGATTTAGTTATTCTCAAATCGGTCACCGTTCAAAATCAGACTGGGGTTGAAAATAAAAAAAAATAGGTCTTAGGCCTAAACATATAGGAAATGTGAAACCAACTTGGATCGAAAGAACACACTTTACCCATCACGAAAAACCCGGTCTTACATGGCGGATCGGTCACCTTTCCAGAATCAGACCACTTTTATAATATAACAAAAATGACAGATATCTCGACAATGGTAAGTGATAGAAAAAAATTTGTAATGAACAAAATTGTTGGAAATTTAATGGTCTTCACGCTTGTATAAACTTTGTTCACAATCCTATGCATAGGAGACGAGATATTTGTAAAAACTGAATAATTAAAATAGTAACAGACAGATATATCGACAACGGTTGATGATAGGAAAAGTTTTTGAAAAATAAAATTGTAGATAATGTTATGTTCTACAAGTTTACAACTTTGTTCACGATTTGAAGCATACGAAAAGAGATATTTGCAAAACCGAATAAATTAAAATAGTAATAGACCGATATCTAGAAAACGGTTCATGATAGAAAAAGTTTATCTGAAAAACAATTATAGACAATGTTATGTTCTACAAGTTTTGTTCTAACTTTGTTCACGATTTAATGCATACGAAAAGAGATATTTGCAAAAACGAATTAATTAAATAGTAATAGACAGATATCTCGAAAATTGTTGATGATAGGAAAAGGTTGTGTAGCATAGAATTGTAGATAAAGTTATGTACTACAAGTTTTGTTATAACTTTGTTCACGATTTGATGCATACGAAACGAGATATTTGCAAAAAATTATTAATTAAAATAGTAATAGACAGATATCTCGAAAACCGTTCATGATAGAAAAAGTTTGTCTGAAAAACAATTGTAGATAATATTATGTACTACAAGTTTTGTTATAACTTTGTTCACGATTTCATCCATACGAAACGAGATATTTGCAAAAAATAATTAATTAAAATAGTAATAGACAGATATCTCGACAACGGTTCATGATAGAAAAAGTTTCTTACAGATACAATCATAGAAAATATTATGTTCTACATGTTTTGTTTTAACTTTGTTCACGATTTGATGCATACGAAAAGAGATATTTGCAAAAACGAATAAATTAAAATAGTAATAGACAGATATCTAGAAAATTGTTGATGATAGAAAAAGTTTCTTAAAAATACAATTATAGACTATGTTATGTTCTACAAGTTTTGTTCTAACTTTGTTCACGATTTCATGCATACGAAAAGAGATATTTGCAAAAACGAATTAATTAAATAGTAATAGACAGATATCTCGAAAATTGTTGATGATAGGAATAGTTTGTGTAGCATAAAATTGTAGATAATGTTATGTACTACAAGTTTTGTAATAACTTTGTTCACGATTTCATCCATACAAAACGAGATATTTGCAAAAAATAATTAATTAAAATAGTAATAGACAGATATCTCGACAACGGTTCATAATAAAAAAAGTTTCTTTTTGATACAATTATAGACAATGTTATGTTCTACATGTTTTGTTTTAACTTTGTTCACGATTTGATGCATACGAAAAGAGATATTTACAAAAACGAATTAATTAAATAGTAATAGACAGATATCTCGACAACGGTTCATGATAGAAAAAGTTTCTTAAGATACAATTATAGACAATGTTATGTTCTACATGTTTTGTTTTAACTTTGTTCACGATTTGATGCATACGAAAAGAGAAATTTGCAAAAACGAATTAATTAAAATAGTAATAGACAGATATCTCGAAAATTGTGGATGATAGGAATAGTTTCTTAAGATACAATTATAGACAATGTTATGTTCTACATGTTTTGTTTTAACTTTGTTCACGATTTGATGCATACGAAAAGAGATATTTGCAAAAAATAATTAATTAAAATAGTAATAGACAGCTATCTCGACAACGGTTCATGATAAAAAAAGTTTCTTTTTGATACAATTATAGACAATGTTATGTTCAACATGTTTTGTTTTAACTTTGTTCACGATTTGATGCATACGAAAAGAGATATTTGCAAAAACGAATTAATTAAAATAGTAATAGACAGATATCTCGAAAATTGTGGATGATAGGAATAGTTTGTGTAGCATACAATTCTAGATAATGTTATGTACTACAAGTTTTGTCATAATTTTGTTCACGATTTGATGCATACGAAACGAGATATTTGCAAAAACGAATTAATTAAAATAGTAATAGACAGATATCTCGAAAATTGTTGATCATAGGAAAAGTTTGTTCAGCATAAAATTGTAGATAATGTTATGTTCTACAAGTTTTGTAATAACTTTATTCACGATTTGAAGCATACGAAAAGAGAAATTTGCAAAAACGAATAAATTAAAATAGTAATAGACAGATATCTCGAAAATTGTTGATGATAGGAATAGTTTGTGAAGAATACAATTCTAGATAATGTTATGTACTACAAGTTTTGTTCTAACTTTGTTTACGATTTGATGCATACGAAAAGAGATATTTGCAAAAACGAATTAATTAAATAGTGTATTAATTAATTAATTAATTAAATTAAATTACTTCTCTAAGCATAGCCTCTGCCCTAAGACTGGGCTCCGACACGTGCATCCCCCATCCCTGCGTCTGTGGTTCAGTCGTCTTGGCCAACGGCCATCATGCCCTCAGTTGCCTGAAATCAGCAGGCCGCTTCTCACGCCACCACGTACTAAACGACCTCATCCATCGCGCGTTGATATCGGCAAACGTCCCAAACGCCCTCGAGCCCAAAGGACTAAGCCGCAGAGATGGCAAGAGACCCGACGGCCTGACTCTTATCCCCTGGCAGAAGGGCCGGTGCCTCCTTTGGGATGCAACCTGCGTAAGTACCTTCGCTCCGACGTACCTTCGCCGAACTTCGCAGGTAGCTGGGTCGGCTGCAGAGTGTGCGGCACGCTCGAAGCACTCCTGGTATTCGTCCTTGGAGGAAAACTATTTATTCGTGCCGTTCGCAGTTGAGACAGGTGGTCCCTGGAGCGCTGAGGCAAAGAACCTAGCCCGAGAGTTGGGTCGCCGGATGCGGGATAGGGGCTGCGATCCACGGTTTGGCTCGTTCTTAGTCCAACACATTGCCTTAGCCATCCAACGGGGTAACGCCGCAAGCGTCATAGGCTCGTTTAGGCCCGAAACGAACCGCGGCGGATTCTCCGAATAGTTTAGATTTTTGTATACATTTATGTTTTTTATACTATTATTACTATTAACCATTACTGTCCTTCTCCTCAATAAATATATTTCCTACATTAAATAGTAATAGACAGATATCTCGACAACGGTTCATGATAGAAAAAGTTTCTTAAGATACAATTATAGACAATGTTATGTTCTACATGTTTTGTTTTAACTTTGTTCACGATTTGATGCATACGAAACGAGATATTTGCAAAAACGAATTAATTAAAATAGTAATAGACAGATATCTCGAAAATTGTGGATGATAGGAATAGTTTGTGTAGCATACAATTCTAGATAATGTTATGTACTACAAGTTTTGTCATAATTTTGTTCACGATTTGATGCATACGAAACGAGATATTTGCAAAAACGAATTAATTAAAATAGTAATAGGCAGATATCTCGAAAATTGTTGATCATAGGAAAAGTTTGTTCAGCATAAAATTGTAGATAATGTTATGTTCTACAAGTTTTGTAATAACTTTATTCACGATTTGATGCATACGAAAAGAGATATTTGCAAAAACGAATAAATTAAAATAGTAATAGACAGATATCTCGAAAATTGTTGATGATAGGAAAAATTTGCGAAGCATATAATTGTAGATAATGTTATGTACTACAATTTTTGTTATAACTTTGTTCACGATTTGATGCATACGAAACGAGATATTTGCAAAAAATAATTAATTAAAATAGTAATAGACAGATATCTCGAAAACGGTTCATGATAAAAAAAGTTTCTTTTTGATACAATTATAGACAATGTTATGTTCTACATGTTTTGTTTTAACTTTGTTCACGATTTGATGCATACGAAAAGAGATATTTACAAAAACGAATTAATTAAATAGTAATAGACAGATATCTCGACAACGGTTCATGATAAAAAAAGTTTCTTTTTGATACAATTATAGACAATGTTATGTTCTACATGTTTTGTTTTAACTTTGTTCACGATTTGATGCATACGAAAAGAGATATTTGCAAAAACGAATTAATTAAAATAGTAATAGACAGATATCTCGAAAATTGTTGATCATAGGAAAAGTTTGTTAAGCATAAAATTGTAGATAATGTTATGTTCTACAAATTTTGTAATAACTTTATTCACGATTTGAAGCATACGAAAAGAGATATTTGCAAAAACGAATAAATTAAAATAGTAATAGACAGATATCTAGAAAATTGTTGATGATAGAAAAAGTTTCTTAACAATACAATTATAGACAATGTTATGTTCTACAAGTTTTGTTCTAACTTTGTTCACGATTTGATGCATACGAAAAGAGATATTTGCAAAAACGAATTAATTAAAATAGTAATAGACAGATATCTCGAAAATTGTTGATGATAGGAATAGTTTGTGAAGCATACAATTCTAGATAATATTATGTACTACAAGTTTTGTCATAATTTTGTTCACGATTTGATGCATACGAAACGAGATATTTGCAAAAAATTATTAATTAAAATAGTAATAGACAGATATCTCGAAAACGGTTCTTGATAGAAAAAGTTTGTCTGAAAAACAATTGTAGACAATATTATGTTTTACAAGTTTTGTAATAACTTTGTTCACGATTTGAAGCATACGAAAAGAGAAATTTGCAAAAACGAATAAATTAAAATAGTAATAGACAGATATCTCGAAAATTTTGATGATAGGAATAGTTTGTGAAGAATACAATTCTAGATAATGTTATGTACTACAAGTTTTGTCATAATTTTGTTCACGATTTGATGCATACGAATCGAGATATTTGCAAAAACGAATTAATTAAAATAGTAATAGACAGATATCTCGACAACGGTTGATGATAGAAAAATATTGTCTAAAAAAACAATTGTAGACAATATTATGTTTTACAAGTTTTGTAATAACTTTGTTCACGATTTGATGCATACGAAACGAGATATTTGCAAAAACGAATTAATTAAAATAGTAATAGACAGATATCTCGAAAATTGTGGATGATAGGAATAGTTTGTGTAGCATACAATTCTAGATAATGTTATGTACTACAAGTTTTGTCATAATTTTGTTCACGATTTGATGCATACGAAACGAGATATTTGCAAAAACGAATTAATTAAAATAGTAATAGACAGATATCTCGAAAATTGTTGATCATAGGAAAAGTTTGTGTTGCATACAATTCTAGATAATGTTATGTACTACAAGTTTTGTAATAACTTTATTCACGATTTCAAGCATACGAAAAGAGATATTTGCAAAAACGAATAAATTAAAATAGTAATAGACAGATATCTCGAAAATTATTGATGATAGAAAAAGTTTCTTAAAAATACAATTATAGACAATGTTATGTTCTACAAGTTTTATTCTAACTTTGTTCACGATTTGATGCATACGAAAAGAGATATTTGCAAAAACGAATTAATTAAATAGTAATAGACAGATATCTCGAAAATTGTTGATGATAGGAAAAGGTTGTGTAGCATAGAATTGTAGATAAAGTTATGTACTACAAGTTTTGTTATAACTTTGTTCACGATTTGATGCATACGAAACGAGATATTTGCAAAAAATTATTAATTAAAATAGTAATAGACAGATATCTCGAAAACGGTTCATGATAGAAAAAGTTTGTCTGAAAAACAATTGTAGACAATATTATGTTTTACAAGTTTTGTTCTAACTTTGTTCACGATTTGATGCATACGAAAAGAGATATTTGCAAAAACGAATTAATTAAATAGTAATAGACAGATATCTCGAAAATTGTTGATGATAGGAAAAGTTTGTGTTGCATACAATTGTAGATAATGTTATGTACTACAGGTTTTGTCATTACTTTATTCACGATTTGATGCATATGAAATGAGATATTTGCAAAAACGAATTAATTAAAATAGTAATAGACAGATATCTCGACAACGGTTGATGATAGAAAAAGTTTCTCAAAGATACAATTGTAGACAATGTTATGTTCTAGAAGTTTTGTAATAACTTTATTCACGATTTGATGCATACGAAACGAGATATTTGCAAAAAATTATTAATTAAAATAGTAATAGACAGATATCTCGACAACGGTTGATGATAGAAAAAGTTTGTCCATGATACAATTGTAGACAATGTTATGTTCTTACTTGTACAACAGTGCTTGATTATTTTAATAAAACAACTTGAGTTTAATTATTAAGGCCAAAGGTTTTATTTCTCACCTTTATCAAACTTCGATAAAACAAAATATTAATTTTCTTATAGATTCGAACGTAAAAGTCAAACTGAAATATTATTTTTTAACTTTTTTACTTTGAAGTCGGTTTTCATTTTTTGTTGTTGTTGAAACTCGAATTCTAGTCGTAAAGACCAAAAAAAATCTTTGCCTATGCCATTCTCCCATTTTGACGGAACACATTTTATTTCTAATTGGATTCGATAGAACAAATTCTAATCAAATTAAAGATTGAAAAATTAAGTCTCGAGCCGGACTTGAACCCGCACCCTTCCAAACCGGGGAAGTGCGTTATCCAAAGGCTGTAATATGTTTGAAATCAATAATATTTGAAATTAGAACAAATTCTATAGAACAAGTTCTAGGACACGGGGTCCCGCTGAGTGTAGGTACACCCTTGCCTCGTCGCGCTCCTCGATCGCGCGATCGAAATTAGGACAGTCAATACTGATTCCTATGTTTGATCGCACAGATCGGACAGCGCCTAAGGCGCTGTCCTATTGCCATCGCACGCGCGATCATGCGTCCGTCCGATGAAAATGATCGTGCGATCGTGCGATCAAACATAGGAATCAGTATTGACTGTCCTAATTTCGATCGCGCGATCATGCGATGCGTTCGAATTGTTCTATTTTCGACGCACGATCGTACGATCGTGCGATCAAACATAGGAATCAGTATTGACTGTCCTAATTTCGATCGCGCGACCGAGGAGCGCGACGAGGCAAGGGTGTACCTACACTCAGCGGGACCCCGTGTCCTAGAACTTGTTCTATAGAATTTGTTCTAATTTCAAATATTATTGATTTCAAACATATTACAGCCATTGGATAACGCACTTCCCCGGTTTGGAAGGGTGCGGGTTCAAGTCCCGCTCGAGACTGAATTTTTCAATCTTTAATTTAATTAGAATTTGTTCTATCGAATCCAATTAGAAATAAAATGTGTTCCGTCAAAATGGGAGAATGGCATAGGCAAAGATTTTTTTTGGTCTTTACGACTAGAATTCGAGTTTCAATAACAAAAAAAATAAAAACCGACTTCAAAGTAAAAAAGTTAAAAATAATATTTCAGTTTGACTTTTACGTTCGAATCTATAAGAAAATTAATATTTTGTTTTATCGAAGTTTGATAAAGGTGAGAAATAAAACCTTTGGCCTTAATAATTAAACTCAAGTTGTTTTATTAAAATAATCAACCACTGTTGTACAAGTAAGAACATAAGTAGAACATTGTCTACAATTGTATCATGGACAAACTTTTTCTATCATCAACCGTTGTCGAGATATCTGTCTATTACTATTTTAATTTATAATTTTTTGCAAATATCTCGTTTTGTATGCATCAAATCGTGAATAAAGTTATTACAAAACTTGTAGAACATAACATTGTCTACAATTGTATCTGTAAGAAACTTTTTCTAACATCAACCGTTGTTGAGATATCTGTCTATTACTATTTTAATTAATTCGTTTTTGCAAATATCTTGTTTCGTATGCATCAAATCGTGAGCAAAGTTGTAACAAAACTTGTAGTACATAACATTGTCTACAATTGTATGCTACACATACTATTCCTATTATCAATAATTTTCGAGATATCTGTCTATTACTATTTTAATTAATTCGTTTTTGCAAATATCTCTTTTCGTATGTATCAAATCGTGAACAAAGTTATTACAAAACTTGTAGAACATAACATTATCTACAATTTTATTTTTCAAAAAGTTTTTCTATCATGAACCGTTGTCGAGATATCTGTCTATTACTATTTTAATTAATTATTTTTTGCAAATATCTCGTTTCGTATGGATGAAATCGTGAACAAAGTTATAACAAAACTTGTAGTACATAACATTATCTACAATTGTATGCTACACAAACTATTCCTATCATAAAATTTTTTCGAGATATCTGTCTATTACTATTTAATTAATTCGTTTTTGCAAATATCTCTTTTCATATGCATCAAATCGTGAACAAAGTTAAAACAAAACATGTAGAACATAACATTGTCTATAATTGTATCTTCAAGAAACTTTTTCTATCATCAACCGTTGTCGAGATATCTGTCTGTAGGGAACTACTACAGATGTCAGCACCCACAAGTTATAGCAAAGATGCCAACAGATGGCGATACCGTCGCTCGCGGAAATATGCTCCATACAAAGACAACGTTCATCCTAAATACGTAACTCGTAACCTACTACAAATAAGGTTCACAATCGAATGCAAGACATAAATCGCGCAAGAGAAATAATCACAGAGATTCGATATATATACAAGGTCCAACTAAGAACTGTTGGACCACGGCCGGTCCCCAGGCATCACACCTAGCCTGGCGGAAGTACTTCCCTTTTCAATGGAGGAACATTCCCAAGTAGCACCTCCATATGTCTATTACTATTTTAATTAATTCGTTTTTGCAAATATCTCTTTTCGTATGCATCAAATCGTGAACAAAGTTAAAACAAAACATGTAGAACATAACATTGTCTATAATTGTATCTTCAAGAAACTTTTTCTATCATCAACCGTTGTCGAGATATCTGTCTATTACTATTTTAATTAATTCGTTTTTGCAAATATCTCTTTTCGTATGCATCAAATCGTGAACAAAGTTATAACAAAACTTGTAGTACATAACATTATCTACAATTGTATGCTACACAAACTTTTTCTATCATGAACCGTTGTCGAGATATCGGTCTATTACTATTTTAATTAATAATTTTTTGCAAATATCTCGTTTCGTATGCATCAAATCATGAACAAAGTTGTTACAAAACTTGTAGAACGTAAAATTATCTACAATTTTATTTATCAAAAACTTTTTCTATCATGAACCGTTGTCGAGATATCTGTCTATTACTATTTTAATTATTAATTTTTTGCAAATATCTCGTTTCGTATGCATCAAATCGTGAACAAAGTTATTGCAAAACTTGTAAAACATAACATTATCTACAATTGTTTTTCAGACAAACTTTTTCTATCATCAACCGTTGTCGAGATATCTGTCTATTACTATTTTAATTAAATCGTTTTTGCAAATATCTCTTTTCGTATGCATCAAATCGTGAACAAAGTTAAACAAAACATGTAGAACGTAACATTGTCTATAATTGTATCTTCATGAAACTTTTCCTATCATCAACCGTTGTCGAGATATCTGTCTATTACTATTTTAATTAATTCGTTTTTGCAAATATCTCTTTTCGTATGCATCAAATCGTGAACAAAGTTATAACAAAACTTGTAGAACATAACATTGTCTGTAATTGTATTTGTAAGAAACTTTTTCTATCATCAACAATTTTCTAGATATCTGTCTATTACTATTTTAATTTATTCGTTTTTGCAAATATCTCTTTTCGTATGCATCAAATCGTGAACAAAGTTATAACAAAACTTGTAGAACATAACATTGTCTGTAATTGTATTTGTAAGAAACTTTTTCTATCATCAACAATTTTCTAGATATCTGTCTATTACTATTTTAATTTATTAATTTTTGCAAATATCTCTTTTCGTATGCATCAAATCGTGAACAAAGTTATAACAAAACTTGTAGAACATAACATTGTCTGTAATTGTATTTGTAAGAAACTTTTTCTATCATCAACAACTTTCTAGATATCTGTCTATTACTATTTTAATTAATAATTTTTTGCAAATATCTCGTTTCGTATGCATCAAATCGTGAACAAAGTTATTACAAAACTTGTAAAACATAACATTGTCTTCAATTGTTTTTCAGACAAACTTTTTCTATCATGAACCATTGTCGAGATATCGGTCTATTACTATTTTAATTAATTCGTTTTTGCAAATATCTCTTTTCGTATGCATCAAATCGTGAACAAAGTTATAACAAAACTTGTAGAACATAACATTGTCTGTAATTGTATTTGTAAGAAACTTTTTCTATCATCAACAATTTTCTAGATATCTGTCTATTACTATTTTAATTTATTCGTTTTTGCAAATATCTCTTTTCGTATGCATCAAATCGTGAACAAAGTTATAACAAAACTTGTAGAACATAACATTGTCTGTAATTGTATTTGTAAGAAACTTTTTCTATCATCAACAATTTTCTAGATATCTGTCTATTACTATTTTAATTTATTCATTTTTGCAAATATCTCTTTTCGTATGCTTCAAATCGTGAACAAAGTTAATACAAAACTTGTAAAACATAACATTATCTACAATTGTTTTTCAGACAAACTTTTTCTATCATGAACCGTTGTCGAGATATCTGTCTATTACTATTTTAATTAATAATTTTTTGCAAATATCTCGTTTCGTATGCATCAAATCGTGAACAAAGTTATTACAAAACTTGTAAAACATAACATTGTCTTCAATTGTTTTTCAGACAAACTTTTTCTATCATGAACCGTTGTCGAGATATCGGTCTATTACTATTTTAATTAATAATTTTTTGCAAATATCTCGTTTCGTATGCATCAAATCATGAACAAAGTTGTTACAAAACTTGTAGAACGTAACATTATCTACAATTTTATTTATCAAAAACTTTTTCTATCATGAACCGTTGTCGAGATATCTGTCTATTACTATTTTAATTAATTATTTTTTGCAAATATCTCGTTTCGTATGGATGAAATCGTGAACAAAGTTATAACAAAACTTGTAGTACATAATATTATCTACAATTGTATGCTACACAAACTATTCCTATCATACATTTTTTTCGAGATATCTGTCTATTACTATTTAATTAATTCGTTTTTGCAAATATCTCTTTTCATATGCATCAAATCGTGAACAAAGTTACAACAAAACATGTAGAACATAACATTGTCTATAATTGTATCTTCAAAAAACTTTTTCTATCATCAACCGTTGTCGAGATATCTGTCTATTACTATTTTAATTAAATCGTTTTTGCAAATATCTCTTTTCGTATGCATCAAATCGTGAACAAAGTTATTACAAAACTTGTAAAACATAACATTGCCTACAATTGTTTTTCAGACAAACTTTTTCTATCATGAACCGTTGTCGAGATATCGGTCTATTACTATTTTAATTAATAATTTTTTGCAAATATCTCTTTTCGTATGCATCAAATCGTGAACAAAGTTATAACAAAACTTGTAGAACATAACATTGTCTGTAATTGTATTTTTAAGAAACTTTTTCTATCATCAACAATTTTCTAGATATCTGTCTATTACTATTTTAATTTATAAATTTTTGCAAATATCTCTTTTCGTATGCATCAAATCGTGAACAAAGTTATAACAAAACTTGTAGAATATAACATTGTCTGTAATTGTATTTGTAAGAAACTTTTTCTATCATCAACAACTTTCTAGATATCTGTCTATTACTATTTTAATTTATTCATTTTTGCAAATATCTCTTTTCGTATGCTTCAAATCGTGAACAAAGTTATAACAAAACTTGTAGTACATAACATTATCTACAATTGTATGCTACACAAACTTTTCCTATCATCAACAATTTTCGAGATATCTGTCTATTACTATTTTAATTAATTCGTTTTTGCAAATATCTCTTTTCGTATGTATCAAATCGTGAACAAAGTTATTACAAAACTTGTAAAACATAACATTGTCTACAATTGTTTTTCAGACAAACTTTTTCTATCATGAACCGTTGTCGAGATATCTGTCTATTGCTATTTTAATTAATAATTTTTTGCAAATATCTCGTTTCGTATGCATCAAATCGTGAACAAAGTTGTTACAAAACTTGTAGAACATAACATTATCTACAATTTTATTTATCAAAAACTTTTTCTATCATGAACCGTTGTCGAGATATATGTCTATTACTATTTTAATTAATTATTTTTTGCAAATATCTCGTTTCGTATGGATGAAATCGTGAACAAAGTTATAATAAAACTTGTAGTACATAACATTATCTACAATTGTATGCTACACAAACTATTCCTATCATAAATTTTTTTCGAGATATCTGTCTATTACTATTTAATTAATTCGTTTTTGCAAATATCTCTTTTCATATGCATCAAATCGTGAACAAAGTTATTACAAAACTTGTAAAACATAACATTGTCTACAATTGTTTTTCAGACAAACTTTTTCTATCATGAACCGTCGTCGAGATATCTGTCTATTACTATTTTAATTAATAATTTTTTGCAAATATCTCGTTTCGTATGCATCAAATCGTGAACAAAGTTGTTACAAAACTTGTAGAACATAACATTATCTACAATTTTATTTTTCAAAACTTTTCCTATCATCAACCGTTGTCGATATATCTGTCTGTTACTATTTTAATTATTCAGTTTTTACAAATATCTCGTCTCCTATGCATAGGATTGTAAACAAAGTTATTACAAACGTAAAGACCATTAAATTTCCAACAATTTTGTTTATAACAAATTTTTTTCTATCACTTACCATTGTCGAGATATCTGTCATTTTTGTTATATTATAAAAGTGGTCTGATTCTGGAAAGGTGACCGATCCGCCATGTAAGACCGGGTTTTTTGTGATGGGTAAAGTGTGTTCTTTCGATCCAAGTTGGTTTCACATTTCCTATATGTTTAGGATCAAGACCTATTTTTTTTAATTTTCAACCTCAGTCTGATTTTGAACGGTGACCGATTTGAGAATAACTAAATCTGCTGTGGTGTTCTCCTAAGAGGGCTCTTTCTTAAAATGCATCCAGTTCGTTTCCTATATATTTAGGCCCAGACCCCATTTTTTCGCGATTGTCTTACCGCTGTAAAAAAAAATCAGTGACCGCTTTGAGTCATAAGACCGAGGCTAAATGATGTACTTTGGCGTCTATTTTCGAGCTAGACTAAATCCAGCTTTCCTATACGTTTAGGCCCTAGACCGTTGGTGGCTCTGGATCTAATTCTTCCATTTTGACGGTTTTTTTTTATTTCTAATTGAATTCGATAGAACAAATTCGGAACTTAATCCCATACATACTCGCATCGTTCTAGGACACGGGGTCCCGCTGAGTGCAGGTACACGAAGCAAGGGAGGGTGATCGATCGCATCGCACCAAATTAGGACACACGTTTTTTGATCGCGCGATCGGTTTCATCGCGCGATGAGATCGCATCGCACCATCGCGCGTGCGATGGCAATAGGACACCGCCTTAGGGTATCATGGGTACAATTACCCCAAAGTAATGCAAAATTTACCTTAACACCCTAATTAATCTTTATAAAATTCATTCATAGAATTTTTTAAAGATACCATTAATTCGCTTCTAGAAGCTCCCTTAGGAAAAATCATGGTTTATTCTAAGTAGGTAACTAGGTAGGTATATCTTGAACCACAGAGCACATAATATCTTTCTACTTAGCTGCTTCTTAGCAGTGAAATACCTAAATAACGTCCCTAATTTTAAACATCTGTTTGCTCCGTCTAAATTGAAAAGCTCGGGATCAATGACCTGAACAAATTCGATTACATTTTGCTAGTTAGAATTATTTAGCGCAGCACTGAAACGATTTTGGAGCCACAATCCGATCGGTGAACGCCACACGGTGTTTGCGTTTTGGATAACTCCATTCATTTAGGTTTAAACTTAGATAAAGCACTAAAGAAGAAGCTGCGGGACGCACAGCGCGTTGTTGAAAGATGAGTCATGTTTTTTTCTATTTATTGGTTCAATTCAATTAGAATACGTGTGGTATCGTTGAATAAGTATTTTTATAAGGCAACTAACTATCTACTAGATTTTTGGTGAAGGAAATCTTGAGAAAAAGGAAACCTACAATGCCATGCCATGCCCCCAATGCTTTAACTTCGAAGCATCTCGTGTCCACTGGTTATTAAAAGTGACTACAGGCTCATTAATACCTCTGTTACACTGGACAGAGTTTGGGCACAATTCAATTCAAAATTCAAAATTTTTTATTCAAAATAATATCATATAGATAACTTTTTGACGTCTTTTTTTGACTCTACCACCGCGTCGCACTGCTATAATATCACAGTATAAGAAAGAGTATCTATTACACTATATACTTAGTGACATTTTGATATTCTGAACATGGTATATTTAGAATTATATCTGGTAAGGGGTTTCTATACATATATAGTCATGATTACTTAACGGCTGTGTTATGCTAAAATGCAGTGTTTCCATGCAACATTACCAGCTGTACCGTTTACGAGATTGTATCCAGTGATATACCTACCCTGTCAAAGTCATTAGCAATATTGTTTTCTGTAATGTAATATTCGTTACCTACTACAGCAGGCCCAAGCATGCTGAGTTTATTATGTACGAGTATTTGAAATGATTTTTCACCATCATAATTAATTATTTTGACGTATTCGATTCGTATCTAATAGATACGATATAAAATCAAAACTACGACACATATCTAACTTCAGTTCAAATTAAATTTGAATCTAAGTTAAATCTTTCTTTTACGCAATGCGTGGATTCTCTCTGTTTTTGGTTTTGTCTAAGGGTTTAATAAAATTGATTTCATTTTGACAACAGTATTTACTTAGCTTGATGGATGGTGTCCGCAGTTAAGGAGCGTACTCACCGAGAGCATTCCCAACGATCAAACGAATATTCGAATGGTGAGGAAAAGTTTGCAGTCCTTCTCTGTGACATTTAGAGACCTATCACACCAGCGATTTTTTACCGTAGGCGATAAAGACAACTAAATCGCTACGATTGTATGCGCAAGCGTTGACTGTGCTGCGATGCCGCCACGATATCGTCGTCCCTTGTGTCGCAACCAGGTCGCAACATTACAATGATACGGCGAGAACGCGGCGGAATCGCTGCGATGTCGCGACCGAATCTATCATCTTTTTTTTTTTTTTTTTATTTACTATGGGTTTGCTCTTGACCTCAATCCAGTCCTCAGGACGAAGACGTCATCTATCTATCATCATCATCATCTCAGCCGATGGACGTCCACTGCCGGACATAGGCCTCCCCCAAGGATCGCTACAACGACGGGTCCTGCGCTGCCCTCATCCAACGGGTTCCCGCCGCCTTCACCAGGTCGTCGGTCCACCTTGTGGTGGTCTATAATTCTATATCACGGTACTATTTCAGTCAACGCCTACGCTCAGAAATCTCTTGTGTGAAATAGCCCTTAGCTTAGCATTAACTCATTCGAGACCTTCTTTTCGGATTTCGGTAACAACTCGTCACACCATAAAAAAAATTGTTTCAATCGTCATATTGAATTTTTGTTCTATTAAGACACGTCGTAGTTTTGTAGCTATTGGTCATACTGCAAAATTTGAGATTTTTCTCTTTTGGATGGATGCATACAGAATTTTTCTTAATGTTGGTTTTTAAAGGGGATGATTATTTTTGCGAAATCAAAAGTTCACGGGAGGGGTTTGGGGACCTTTGCCCAGCAGTGGGACAAAACAGGTTAAAAAAACACATAGAATAGATAAGATATGTATGTTACGTAAAATTGTCGGTGATCAAATCGGTTACGTCTCACAGAAAGGTGTAGTGTTGTGTGGAGTACCTACTTATTCGAAACCTGCGGTTATGTATGAAGGTGTATGGATATAGATGGGGCAAAAGAAGTAAGGATCGTAGCAAATGGCGCACCTAGGTCTCTGCCTACACTTCAACACTCCCCAGGGAAAGAATCGCGATGTTATTAGATGTTATGTAACACAAGGTACCTATTTAGTTCAATGTAAACATGAATATAGAACGGTAGCTAACCAAACTAACTTGGTGTTTAGTCTACCTCTACCAAAGTGCTGCCACCTTTGCCAGCGCTTTCGGCGCTAGATCTAGCGCTTTTTAGGGTTCCGTACCCAAAGGGTGAAAAGCTGTCCGTCCGTCTGTGCGTCCATCTGTCCGACCTATTTAGGGCTGTAACTTATGAACCGTAAAAGCTAGGTAGTTGAAATTTTCACAGAATGTGCGTTGTTACGGCGGATTTGTTAACAAATAATAAAAATGACAGAAAGTTAAAAATTAAGGGGGGTTCTCAACAATAAACTAGTTTTTATCAACGTTTTTTCTTCACGCTCTGTCGTAAAAACGGTAATACATTCAAACTTAGTGTGATTATAGAGCAAACTCTACAGAATAACAACAAATACTAAAAACCGGTCAAGTACGAGTCGGTCTTGCGCTAAAGGTCCCGGACAAAAATGTTTTTTTTTTTTCTAAGTTAATAATGTTGTGTTCTGTGGTTGTGTGGTACGGAACCCTCGGTGCGCGAGTAGCCCGACTCGCACTTGACCGGTTTTATTGTATGTTTAGCGTCGTATCTCCGAATTTAGCGCCAAGCCACAGATTATTTAATAGTGGCCAAGCGGAGATTCCAGCGCTTTTTTAACTTTTAATAAAGTAACATTATTTGTGTTTGAATATGCTATACTTAATTATTTCGTATTTTTTTTATTGGAATATAATAAATATTGATAGCATATTGTATTGAAAACATGTTCATAGAGTGTCGAGTTTTCGGGATATTCAAAGAAGAACGCTTATCTGAAGTGTTATCATAAATTTTACAAGGGACCTACGAATTGACTGACTTAAATTGACTTATAAATGGGTTTCGGAAATTTTAGAACCTAGCGCTTTTGTGCACAGTTAGCCGGCCAGTTTTAGTCGGTCTACACTTAAGTGTTTGTACTAACATAGTTATTTAAGTGTGTTACTAAGCGCTCTCACAGACGAGCGACACGTTGCGGTCGCCGGATGTTGCGACCGTCGCGACCGTCGCGCGACCGTAAAATGTATGAGCGCGACGCTCTGCGACCCACCGCGACAGCAAAATGTCGCTCGTCTAACAACAATATGGATGTAATATCTGAAATAAAGAATTTTTATTTAAATTTTAATTTTTTAGCGCCCAATCGATTTTTTGAGGTGGCAGCCCTGCTACCAAGTCCAAGTAGGGAAACATTCTGACTTCTCCCCTGGCGATGTGGAGGGTAGTTAATTAATTACTGAACAAATATTAATAAGTTCCTCTCAGTTTGATTAAACTGAGTCAACTTTGTGCCTTGACTTATATCTTTGATCTCACTTTAGTTTATTAAAGTACATTCAATTTGACAAGGTCTGGCATGCAAGCCTTTTAAGCAAGCTTCCATCATATGGAATTCCGATTGACCTATGCAACTGGATAGCTGACTTCTTGAGCGAACGATCCATTCGAGTAGTCATTGATGGATACTCATCGGATCAAATGGCTATAAATGCCGGTGTTCCTCAGGGGTCAGTTCTGTCAGCCACTTTATTTCTGCTGCATATAAACGACATGCTTGTGCCCGGAACCTTTGGGTATGCAGACGACAGCACTGTTGCTGACAGATATCTGTCCGGTGCAGGGGTCAAATTGGACGTTACTCAGTCTTGTCGAGAGGCCATGGTGCAGCGAATAAACTTGGCCCTTGAATCTGTGTCCGGCTGGGGTGATACTAATCGGGTCAGTTTCAACGCAAGCAAAACACAGGCGTGCCTTTTCTCCACAAAACGGAGTCCCTTCGCTTTGACCCCGACTTTCCGAAATGTGTCCATACCGATAGCTGATCGCCTGGAGCTCCTTGGCATTAACATATCGTCCGATCTGAATTTCGGACGGTACATTGAGTCCATGGCGAAAACCGCAGCGAAAAAACTGGGCGTCCTCTCGAAGGTCAGACGGTACTTTACTCCGGGACAGCTTCTACAACTTTATCAAGCACAAGTCCGATCGTGTATGGAGTACTGCTGCCATCTCTGGGACGGGTCTGCCCAATACCAGCTGACCGCGCTGGACTCAATCGACAGGCGTGCCAGGAAGCTCATAGGTGATCCAACCTCGGTGGCGAAGCTACAAAGTCTTGAGCATCGTCGCAAGGTAGCCTGTCTGTCTGTTTTTTATAGGATACATTTCGGAGAGTGTGCGACTGAACTACACGATCTGATACCACCGTCTCCCTTTCATCTGCGGGGGACGAGACGCAGACTGGGTTTCCACCCTTATGTCGTTGACCTACCAGCAATTCGCACGAAGAAGTTTGCTTCTTCTTTTATAATGCGCACGGCTAAGGAGTGGAATGCCCTGCCTGCGGACCTGTTCCCTGAGCAATACAACCTGGGCCTCTTCAAGGCGAGAGTGAATAGGCATCTTTCTAGGTAAGCATGCTACATCTTCGGCCTCATCATCACTCAACATCAGGTGAGATTGGGGTCAAATGCTTACCTATCACACATAAAAAAAAAAAAAAAAAAAAAATTTGATGGACGACTATCTTAGACAATTTAATAGGGACTCGCCTTGCGGTCGCATTTCCCCTCTGCCACGGTATAAGATCAATTGATCTTGTGCATTTACACCCAATAGGCTACTTGACAAATAGTCAATTCAGCTACTCTTTATCGGACGTCAAAACGTGCGCTTTGTATGATTTGTACTAAATAAAGAATTGTGACGTCATAAACATTTCATTACTTTTTCATGTTTATCTTGTTATTAAAAATAGTATTCAAGCTAAAAACTTAATGAAAATGGGAGTTTAGCGTTATTTTCTAACCTTTTTTTTAATGAGAAGATAAAAATAAAATATATTGTAAGTATGTAGTCAAGTACCTATCCAATTTTATACCTTATACTAAACGAGACAGCCTATAATAGCGAAACAATAATTTTGAACTTAGAACGTTTGGGGTTCACACGAGACTACGTTTCATGATTTTTAACATTCAAAATTAGAATCTAAACTTATGGGGAATAAAATCCAAAGTTGCGGATTTCATGTTACCTCGCTCCCCGCAAAAAGTAACAGAAATGTTTCTTAGTAGAATGACACGCGTAACTCGTCCCTATTAAATTGTCTAAGACGACTATTGACAGCTTATAAACACTGGATGCCATGCCATGCCATGCCCTACCATGACCATGTTGCCATGCCAGAAGGCTTAGCATGTTGCATGTGACAGGCTATATCCCGCCTTTTATCTCGGTCGCGGTCGTTTGCGCGCAAATAGAAAGAGAGCGAAGGATTGATAGTGCTATATCACGCTGCCATGACTGACATCGGATCGATCGGGAACTATAATAAAACCGGTCAAGTGCGAGTCGGGCTTCTCGCGCACCTATTGTTCCGTACCACACCACCACAGAACACAACATTATTAACTTAGAAAAAAAAACTTTTTTGTCCGGGACCTTTAGCGACCGACTCACACTTGGTCGGTTTTTAGTATTTGTTGTTATTCTGTAGAGTTTGTTCTATAATCACACTAAGTTTGACGCTTGTATGTATTACCGTTTTTACGACAGAGCGTGAAGAAAAAACGTTGATAAAAACTAGTTTCTTGTTGAGAACCCCACTTAATATTTAACTTTTTGACATTTTTATTATTTGTTAACAAATCCGCCGTAATAAAGCATAATCTCAGAAAATTTCAATCATGTAGCTATGACGGTTCAAAAGTTACAGCCCTAAATAGGTAGGACAGACGGACGGACGGACGGACAGACGGACGGACGGACGGACAGACGGACGGACGGACGGAAAACGTAGGCTTAGTAATAGGGTCCTTATTGTAAAAATTTAAAAATACCTCAATTCAGATAAGAACCAACCCCCTACCTACCCCCTGGATACATAATGATCACAGACACTTATGCCGTGAAGCGAAATGGCCACCCATTGAGAAACTCTCAGAGCCCGGATCCTTCCCGGAAATACATACCTACGTAAATACCCTAAACTCTGGAATTACAAGTTTTCGACTATAAGTACTACGACTAGTAACTTATAGTTATTGCCATTTTTGAGAATTTGACGTTTGGTTTTATGATCTTTAATGATCATCAACTTACATCATAATAAGGTATTTTACAGATTTTATGTTAATCACTGATGTCTAAGAACTCTACAGAAACCATGCACATTCATGACACCTGCATGTGACACTCATACTCTTAGTCCGAGATCCGACCGTAAAATTATGCACCTATTTCATAGGCGAACGAAATGTGATTCTAGTGTATGTTTACACAGGGGTTAATTTAACGCCGCCAAGTTGCCTAGAAAAATCTTGCCGCAAGTACCTTTTCCATTATGATTTTTGGTATAAATTTTTCCACCTGTCTGTTAGGGAAGTAAATGAGATGACATCGGAAGGACACTGATCAAAAGTACTGGAAAAACTAGGGTTGCCATCTCTCAATCTGCCGCAACTATAGGGTTGCCAGGTTCAAAGAAGTCATTTTATAACCTGGCAACCCTATAGTTGCGGCAGATTGAGAGGTGGCAACCCTTGTTTAACCAGTACATTAAATCAGTCTCCTTCCAATATATCCATTCCAATTATCGTTATACCAAAAATCATAATGGAAAAGGTACTTGCGGCAAGATTTTTCTAGGCAACTTGGCGGCGTTAAATTAACCCCTGTGTAAACATACACTAGAATCACATTTCGTTCGCCTATGAAATAGGTGCATAATTTTACGGTCGGATCTCGGACTATCTACACGCAACAGGTATACACGCAGTTGACGTCATTAACCATTCGGCCAATCACAGTCGTTTACGATCACGTGACTAAAGTAGACAAAAACACTTTGTCGATTTTCTCTTAAAATATTATTTTTCTTAACTGACTAAATAGTTGGTTTCTAAAATTCATATTCAATACGGATGCCATCATCCTATATTTTATTACATGCTGTTAAATCAGTCAATTACCCTATAATTATGTTCACGTTATACAGGGTGTAACAAAACACCCTAGTAATACTTAAGGGTGCTTCAGACCATCAAACTGAACAACTTTCACTATGGGGCCAACATCGAGAAAAAATAAAAAAAATCAGCTGTCCCATACATTTTAGTCGAGTCGGTACTGCACTTTTGTATGGGACAGCTGATTTTATTTATTTTTTCTCGAAGAAAGTGTCAGCATATTAAGAAGGAGGGTCCTTCTTAATATGCATACAGGATGTAACAAAACACCCTAGTAATACTTAAGGGGGTGCTTCAGACCATCAATACACATCAATCTGAACAACTTTCACTATGGAGCCAATATCGAAAAAAATAAAAAAATCTGCCGTCCCATACATTTGAGTCGAGACGGTACTGCAGTTTTGTATGAAAGAGCTGATTTTTTTTCGCGATTTCGATGTTGGCTCCATAGTGAAAGTTGTTCAGTTTGATGGTCTGAAGCACCCCCTTAAGTATTACTAGGGTGTTTTGTTACACCCTGTAGTACCTACCTACGTCATGGGACCGTGTAAAAACTATTAAAATTCCATTGCGTCTAGAATTAAGCTATACGAAAGGTTAATTCGTCTTCATGGAAACATAATTAAACTTATTCAGTGTAGCTTTTCCCATTACATTTTCACAAACACAAACACTTTATGCTTTCGAATCCGAACAGTTTCCGCGTTTCTGGCCTAGAACTAATTTATGTGCACAGCCAAGTTAAGCAAAAATCTACTTTGACGCGCTGCAATTAAGTTGGCACAGGATGCAAGAGTAGTTTGCTAACATTTTCTTTTTTTTAGGGTTCCGTACCCAAAGGGTAAAAACGGGACCCTATTGCTAAGCCTAAGTTGTCCGTCCGTCCGTCCGTCCGTCCGTCCGTCTGTCCATCTGTCCGTCCGTCTGTCCGTCTGTCCGACCTATTTAGGGCTGTAACTTTTGAACTGAAAGAGCTATATAGTTGAAATTTTCTCAGATTATGCGTTATGACGGCGGATTTGTTAACAAATAATAAAAATGCCAAAAAGTTAAAAATTAAGGGGAGTTCTCAACAAGAAACTAGTTTTTATCAACGTTTTTTCTTCACGCTCTATCGTAAAAACGGTAATACATACAAGCGTCAAACTTAGTGTGATTATAGAGCATACTCTACAGAATAACAACAAATACTAAAAACCGGCCAAGTGTGAGTCGGTCTTGCGCTAAAGGTCCCGGATAAAAAAAGTTTAAGCTAATAATGTTGTGTTCTGTGGTGGTGTGGTACGGAACGCTCGGTGCGCGAGTAGCCCGACTCGCACTTGACCGGTTATATTTTTTATCCCTTTGCCAGACGGAATGATTAGCCTTTTTGCTTACATGCCGTCGCCGCGCCGCTGAGCGAAGCCACAGTAATAGAAAACAGACTGATTCTGCTGGAAAAAAAGACATGATAAAAGCGCGGGAAAGCTATTTTCTTTTTTCTTTTTTTTGCTTTGGACACATGTTGGTTATGTTGCAGCCGAATTGCAAAACCCGCTTTGGAGGTGCTACTTGGGAATGTTCCTCCATTGAAAAGGGAAGATCTTCCACCAGGCTATGTGTGAAGCCTGGGGACCGGCCGTGGTCAAATAGTTCTTATTTGGACCTATGTATCGAATCTCTGTGATTATTTTTCTTGCGCGATTTATGTCCCACATTCGATTGTGAACCTTATGTGTAGTAGGTTACGAGTTGCGTATTTACGATGAACGTCGTCTTTGTATGGAGCATTTTTCCGTGAGCGACGGTATCGCCATCTGTTGGCATCTTTGCTATAACTTGTGGGTGCTGGACATTTGTAGTAGTTCCCCACACCCGCCGCATTGCATAATGGCTAGCCGTTTGAAAAAACAGAGCTGTTTTGTGTTACGGCGGATCAATGTTTGGCCTTTATGTATTACGGCTGATTGACCGTCCGCCGCATTGTATCCGTTCTTCAATACGGCTAAAATACGCTAGCCGTAATGTAATTCAGCGGGTCATATGAATCGCCTCAAAATTGCTGAATTCTGCAGGTTTTTTTTTCATTTTGTTTTATCGAAATAAAAACAATATTTATTTATAGAGGCCTTTGCCACTCTTTTTTATACGCTGTGCCTTTGCCCCTCTTTATTATACCTACACTGTGCCTTTGCCCAGTAGTGGGTTGATATTTGCCGACTTGAATTCCGATATTTATTTCTTTTTACCAGAGTCAGTTAAGAGCAATCGTTGTTTTCCTGCTCCAAATTAATTTCCAAACAAATTAAACAACTGTGTGATTCTTATTTGGCAAAACGCCCATCCTTTGTACACTTGTGCTTTTGTTGTGTCTACCACAATATTATGATAATTGTTACCATTTAGTGGGATGTGAACGATCTTTGTCTTAAACTGCAGATGAAATGCTAATTTACTTAGCGCGAGCTTCTCACTTTGTAATTATAGGTACGGAATAACAGTTCTGTGCTTCTGTGGTTGTCAAATTTAAGGGGCTATGTAAAAACAATAGGATTCTTCAAAGCTCCATATATCATGAAGTACTAACAGTAGGAGTATGATTTGCGGATATGTGTAAATTGAACATATAATTGAAGTTTTGATTAGAGCCAAAACACGATTAACACAAATTTTCTCGATAGAAAAACAAGCCAAAGTAGCCTCCATTTTTGTCTATAAACGCTTGTAACTGCTAAACGGTGAATAATAGAAACATGAGACTTGATTTAAAAAAAAGAGATTGCTATTATCTAAGTTTTGATTGGAGCAGAATTGAACTTACATAAATAGTACAATCACAATTAAATAAAGTTTGTTTTTTCGCTTGATTCGTTCCAGGCGCGCGCGCCGCCCCATCTCTTTCTCTCGCATCTGGCAGTAATATAAGCTATCATACGCCCGTTTCGCTTAAATTATTTTTCGACATAGGCCCTTAATATGACTGTGGGTACTTTGATTAAATTAAAAAACGGGAAGATAGGTGACGTTCTTGCATTACGCACTCGAAAAATGGACCTGCTTTTCATTACTTACGAGTGAAAAGTATGCTTTATGATTTGATGGCCTTAAAGTAATGCAAACATAAACAGTTGCATTAGTTGTTAGGTTATAAGAATATACAGATATTCACTTACACCCTGATAATAAGCCCAGTCATTTTACGGAGTTTTGTTAGGAGGGGTGGGGAGTAATTATCAATGGGACTTCTAAACTGTAACCGGCACCATTCAGTGACAAAAAGAAAGTTGAAAACGTATTTAAAAAATCGTTACGCAACATAGAAATCAAAATTGTATGCCCTAGAAGGCTTTTAACTAATTAATATTATTACCAATGCACTCATTTTAATTCAATTGAGCAAGATAAATTATTTTTGAGCATTAAAATAGGCATTTAAATTTAAAAAAATTGGTATTCAGTAGAAAATACTAACGTATTTTTCAAAGCCTTCTAAGTAGACAAAAATATTAACACCATGTTTGAAGTACCTACTTACCTATGTATAAATTGTAAAGCCTTCAAAATGTGCAAAAAAAAATTTACCATCTGGTTTTTTAGAACGTGTTAAATGATAAATTTTAAATTTGGGGCTGTTGCTGAAGTAATTTGTTTTAAATTTTGGTACATGTCTAAGCTCATATTGGCACTTGAATAGGTACTGTACCGGAAAAAATAGATATCAATTATTAGTTAGTCCCGGCTCAAACTGTAAAATGACTGGGCTATAAGTGATAAGTAGAATAACAAAACTTTTAAGAGATAGTTTAACCTAATAAAGGCAAGAGCGCAAGAGTGTGATATTGTTATTTCGCCACCAAAAACAACATAAGATAAGAATCCACAGCTCTTAGTTACCTCCTAAATACGACACCCACCAGCTTTTTATAAGCTAAAAGCATAAGAATAGTTAATAATAGACTATATTATTACGTGGCATAATAATTTATAACAAAGCACAAATTGACACATCTGACTACGAATATTAATACATGAAGTTATAATTCCAGCGCTCGGCTCCCACGCTATCTGCTCAAGCTATAAATTGTGGTGCATTCAATATCTAAACTGCATTTCAACTATAAACCAACATAAATTGACCTTTAATTAAACATACAAATTATAGTGAAACAGGTCACATTCGATGGAAAATAAAAGTTGGTCCTCCATGGATGCTCGCTAGCCATCTGACATTTTATGAACAAAGATCGGTTTACGTGTTAAGGTAAATTATAACTTATTGCACAGGTATATGGCATAATGTTGTGTAGCAGTTCGACGTGGATTGAAATTTTGAATGTGGAATTCCGAGATTTAATTAGGTTCGGCGGGAAATTAAAAAAGTTGGGCACAGGAAATCATCATTCAAAAATGCAATGCAAGAACTTCAAGAGGAAGCTTGCATTATTCTGATAGAGAATTTTCATTATTTTGTTTTGTATTTCGTTTTATAAAGAACTTTGGCGAATTTGGACCCAGCCATTTTTACGAAAACTAAAAGCCCTTCAGGACGGCGGTCATAATTATTATAAACAGAAAAAAATTAAGGCAAGTCCGGGTTCAAAAGTAGAAATTACTAGTAAAATAGACAAATCATCCAAAAAGCAGTAGCAAAACGCAACCATTACACCTATTTTCATCTAATATTATCACTGAGGTAGTTTTTGGACGTTACGGAACGTATTTGGCTTTATAATTGAACTGATAGTGCGTGTGATTTCGTTTGATTCCATTATGATAATATTGTACGGTTATCAATGAATGCGTAGAAGATTGAGTGTTCTACCTAATAAGAAAGATTATGAGTTTCACACACTTGATATAAAAGGTATCATAAGGAGAAATACATTTCCCCCAACTTCTACAGATTACAACCAATTTCCTTTTTTGTTAGTGTTGTTTCACTCTTCACGTATTACTAAGTTTCATTCATGTATGGGACCTAATTTCTGGGTTTCACATTATATGGCCTTCCGCCAAACATCTTTAGTATAGGTACTTAAAGTAAAAAAAAAAAAATATTTACACGATCTAAAAACCAATATTTATCTGTGTCGGTGTACCTTTTATTGTCAGATTTCCGTTTAAATATTTAGTTTCAATGCTAGGAACGGTAGTACTTAACTATCGAATAATCTGTGGCTTGAATTAGGTACCTTTAACCCGTAACCTACCTACTTAATTTTTGATAATTTAATTGGTGTTGTTTGATGTTTGTATTTGTTTCTTTGTCTTTGAACCACGGTCCCTTTAGAACTAAATACCTATAAATGGAAATCTGACAAGGTACCGACACAGATATTGGTTTCTAGATTGTACAATAGGTATTAATAACATTGTATTGGGCCGACATAACCTCAGGGTTAAAAGCTCCAAAGAAAAAAAGAATAAAAATTTTAAAAAAAACATCATTAGGTAGGTATTTTTTTTTTGTAATGTTTTTAATGGCTCTGGATACTATATCCTTTAAAGCCATATCTACGTTAATTTCTTCATATTCATACTCAACAACGATTCTCTCATACCTTATAAATAAATTGGGCAAACTTCGCATGTTTAGAGCACTTGGGGAAATGTTTCTCTCGCTCCAAAACTTTGGGAATATTCATGCGAGAAATGTACAAATTAACGCATAACGTTTATTATTATGTAAATAAATACGCCGACAGGGAAGGCCGGGCGGAAATTTACGGCTTTGTAGCTAAAATGACGAACCAAAATTAAATTAAGACGATAGATTAGGCTGAATAACGTTGTGTTTAAGTCTTAAGAGGGCTATCGCTGTCCAGTGGCGCCCTCGCCACAATAATAAAGATTTCTCAATAAAGAAAGCTTAAAAAAGTGTTAAACAGATAAACTACAAAAGCTTTCAAGCCGTTGTTATACAATACTTTTATAGGTTCTAAACATTCCACTTTTAGATAATTTCGAATAAAAACAAAAGCGATCGTTTTTGTTTTTTTCAAAATTTGTTTATTCGGACCTTTAAAAATCCTATAAAAGTATTCTATGAAAATAGCTTGAAGGCTTTTGTAGTTTATCTGTTGAGCACTTTTTTAATTTAGGCTTTCTTTATTGAGAAATCTCTATTATTGTGGCGAGGGCGCCACTGGACTGCGATAGCCCTCTTAAAAAGTTTGCTGACGGCCGGACGTTTCGAAGTCCGTTCTGAAACATCTTCTATAAATAATATTTTCCTAAAATAAAAATATGCTGCTGAAAATTTTAGATTTAGGTAAGTACCTTAATGTAAGTGCAGATGTAGCCACATATAGTACATTACTGCAGCGGCCAGCAACAGAGGCATTGATGGACGAACGTGTAAATGTGGGCCGAGGCGAAGCCGAGTCACACATACGTAAGTCCATCAATGCCTAGTTGTGGCCAAGGCTTGTATAGTACTTTTCTCAAACAATGCGCGGAAATTAAAACACTACATTTTCTCAAAAAATTCGCGGAAATTAAAACTCTTCAAAATCAATGACAAACAACGAACATTTTTTTTTTCAATAAACAGCTTTCTATTTGCAAGTCAGTTCGAAATTTAAATAAAACCTTTGATGAGTTACCTCCTTGGTCGCCATGTTTCGGAGAAAAAGATCGTTCCATTTTTAAATTACACGACAGATATGAGTTTAGTATGTAATTTATTTGGCCGCTAAACACGACAGATATGGATTTTCATACAAACATTGCCGGCCGCTGCGCGCATGTATTTGGCCAGTACAGCAATTTCGATTTATCTCGAAGAAGGTTGTCAAAATAATGCTCACATTTCCAAGCATGTTTGAGAAAAATAAATAAATCAGAGAATTTAAATACATAAATATCTTTGACATTGTCACACAAATTATCTAGTCACATTACCACACATTTTTGCCTAGTTAGGTACCAGAATCTAGCCTGGACTTTTATTATGATGACTAAAACAACGATATAATACAAAATAATACACCTATAGATAAGTACAAACATCCATGACTCGGGTACAATAGGTATAATAATACACAATAATACAGGACTTTAAATTACTTATAATTCAACGTAGGTTTTGATTTTAATGTTGTGTTAAAAATTACTATGACTGGACAATAATTACGCATTTGAAAGTATTTCAAGTGTATTTCAATGTTAATTTTGTTATATGCATTATTGTAAACCAAATATGTGATCCAAATGCACGACACTGACGCATTATCTAAGATTACAAATTAAAATCGAAAAACACCGATTTTTTTTTTTTTATCTAAACTATTATAAAACTGTAACAGAAGTGTGTCTGTACATTGAAGATATCTACAAAAAAAAATTACGACATGGTTTTTACCTGTCCCTGATTCCAAATCACAAATTTTTGGATTTTTTGTCTGTCTGTTTGTTTGTTTGTTTGTTTGTTTGTTTGTTTGGGTGTTTGTTTGTTCTAGTATCACGCAAAAACTACTGAACCGATTTTGATGAAACTTTTTTTGTTTGATAGCTTAACATCTGACTTAAAATCTGGTATATAATTTATGCGGACGAAGTCGCGGGTTAAAGCTCGTTATAAGTATTATAAAGTACCTCGATCGTACAAGAGATCGTACATGCATTGTTATGTAGGTATCTCTGAGGTATCTACTTATTATTACAAAATTATAACATGACATAGGTATAACAGTCATGGCATGTCATAGTTTTGTAATAATAAGTTTTGTCATGACCATACCAGTTGGCGTCAAAATTTCAAGTCGTTAAATTGTAAAGAAATGTAATGAATTACTTAATTTCTTTCGGCTTTAAAAACGGGTCAAAGCAAGACGCCATGTTGTGTAATCTTAATTTAAAAAAAACAAGCTACCTGCTCAAAACATCCGTGAGAACTGTGAAGATCATTTATTTTACAAAAAAATCTTGTTAGCTTGTCAAATTAGTTCTCACATTGTCGTTTTAGAAGATTTATCATTGGACAAAAAATAAAACAAAAAGTTTCCCGTACCGGGAATCGAACCCGAGCCTCCTGGGTGAAAGCCAGGTATCCTAGCCACTAGACCATACGGGATAGTGTGAGAGGTGTTGAAATTAATGATTAAGTTTGAATGTTGCTATAAAATGTTGTTAATTAACCAATCAGCATATACATTATTTTTATTGTTTACTTATCACCATGTAATATTTTACACACTTGAATAATCACATACCAAATAACGTTTCATATTTATCTCAATAACAATATTTTCGATGTTAGAGATACTGAAAAATTAAAGGAATACTTGGGTACTTACAGGTAATATTTTTAATAAAATAATATCGTTTTACAAGTGACCGAGTGACGTCACTCGGTGCTTTGTAAACTCCATGGTATAGAGAGAAGACCGGTGCACGGTGTTTTGTTTTTTATTATCTATGAATTTCTCCTAGTAACTTTATGGTATTGGAAATATTATTTCGCGACCATTTGCATTTAGAGATCACTGATGGAACTATTTTAAAAAAAACTATAGATTAAACAAACTCGATTAACTGAAAAAAAAATGATTTGTACTCTAACTTTATATATCTACTATCCGTAAAGAATACAATTAAATAAAAAAAAATTATTGTATAGATTCGAGAATTAAAAGAATTGTAAGTAAGTATAGATTCCATATCGTCATTTTTAAAAACGTTATCGTTGAAATGTTTCTGTCGGTGACAACAGTTTCTGATCGTAAAGTCCAGCAAATACGCCATATTTCTGGGGTAACGACCTTACTTGACTCAAGAGAGCTACTTGAGAAAGCCTCTACTGGTTTCCAAGGGTTCCACGTAACATTATAAATAACTTTTTCTATGGGCGTTATATGATTATGACATTTAAAAATTCCCGGTTTATGTAGACCACTAAATATAAGATGCAATGTTTAAATTGAGACCTGGAGTGCGATTTTTGAATCTCATTCGCTGAGTTCAGCCGTTGAAAATGTCAAAATTACTGTGGAGATAAGCATCTTTCTACTGCTGATTTGACTTTCAAAAATCATACTTCAGCACTGGTAGCATGCACACCCGAGATAGCCTAGATACGGCTTTATCACGTCTTTTATCTCGTTCGTTCGCGTGCAAAAGAACGAGATAAAAGACGTGATAAAGCCGTATCACGGCTATCGCGGGTGTGCATGCTACCAGTGCAGGAGTATGATTTTTTTAATGTCAAATCAGCAGTAGAAAGATGCTTAACTCCACAGTAATTTTGACATTTTCAACTGCTGAGTTTGATCCTTATCATTGACCCGATCCTTATCGATTAGTGGCATAAAAGTACAGGCAGTTAGTATGCAGGCGGTATTGTTTCTAATTTTAGTCGGTTCTGTTACCAGCTGAGGCAAGCGACTTTAAAAAAAACGTTTAATTTTTTTTATTAGCCCATTTCATCCCACTGCTGGGCAAAGGCCTCCCCTTTAATGCTCAAACCATCTCTGTCGGGGGCATGCTGTGGCCACGCGTCATCGAAAGCATCCAGATCGTCCCGCCACCTCTTCCTAGGACGACCCGGACGTCGACGACCTTTTTCTGGGATCCAGGGCGTTACAATCCTTGCCCACCTTTCCTGGTGCATTCGACAGACATGGCAGGCCCAATCTCACTTTAATCTAGCGGTTTGTTCCCCAACATCGGCTATTCGTGTTTTGGAGCGCAGTGTAGTGTTCCTGACACGATCCGTTCTTTTAACAACCAGTATACCTACTAAGCTCCATTGCCCTCTGACAAACCTTGAGTTCTCTACACAGGTAAAAAAGATTATACCTAGGTACTTACTTGAAATTCTTATTTCAAGTAATCTTTTTCACCTGTTCACACAAGACAATTGTCTTGCTGAAAGCAAACTGCATTGAACCAAGAATATGGCGCTCTCATATACAGGGTGAAATTGATATCATTAGCATCCTTTTAAACTAAGAGTCTACCCATCAAACTGAACAACTTTCACTATGGGCACAGAATAGGTGATAGTATATAGTTCTACATACAGAACGGCCACTCCCCGCCCCCCTCTGACTTCAGATACCTCACCTTCCCTCACACTCTCTGTGGTAACTTGAGGGAAGCCGAGCAAGGGAATGCAGTCAGGCGCGCGCACCCGTTGGATTTGACTACATAAAATATATTTTATTTTTCTCCACACAATAAAAATAAACGTTGGATAATAACGCTAAATTCACATTTTCTGTGATTCTTTAGCTTGAAAACTATTTTTAATAACAGAATGAACTACAAAAAGTAACGAAATGTATAATGTAGTTCATACGATGAGTGTTAAGTCAACCCTACACATATGTAAAACACACATGTGTACACATGTGTATGTATGTATGTATGTCATGCAAAATTTTTGCAAAGTGCGCATGTGCAAACGTCATCATGTCAAATCTAAAATGTTGTTTGAAGTGCCGGACCTGTGCTATGGGAGCAAACCGATCGGAGCAACAAAAAAATCAGCTGTTCCATACTGAACTGCAATGCCTACGCGACTCAAATGTATGCAACATCAGATTTATGTTTTGCTCCAATTGGTTTGCTCCCATAGTAAAAGTTGTTCAGTTTGAATGGTAGACTCTTAGTTTAAAAGGATGCTCATGATATCAATTTCACCCTGTATATCGAAGAAAACGTAATTTTCTTCTAGGTATGATAATACATCTTGCACAAAAATATTCCGCCGTCTTGGATATACCTATATCTTACTTACCTAACAGTAATCATTCACTCAAAAACATTCTAGACTGCGACGTCCTATGACCCAGTCCTTTCACTCACTCTATTTGACATATTCAGCTTAATTTCATCTCTAATTAATCATCTAGCCTGTCATACTGAATGACAGCTCATCGTGTGGCGACCTTTTGTAATTTACAACGTTTTACAAGCACTCAGTTGAGTCCCTACTTAGTTTTGAAAGCTATAGTGTATAGTTGAACTTTCCTTCTTACTAATCGATGCGATGTTAACAGAAGTTTTGTAATTTGACAAGGGACATTTTTGGGTCATTCTGAATGAATTATTGAGTGAATGAATGAATGAAAACGCAAATTTTATCAAACATTATCACACGTCAAAACGCGTGCTTTGTATGAAATATTGTACTAAAAAGCCTGTGCCTAAAAATGGCGCCTTTTTTCTTTTTTTAGCGCGGCCATCAATCAAACTTGTATATTATAGTTCAGATTAAAGTTAAAAACAACACTTGTTATTACAAATATCTCGGAACTCAGTCCGAACTGAGGTATAAAAGCTTGAAGTGCACGTAATGGTAATATTTTCTACTTCAAGCCTTTATATCTCCATCCGGACTGAGTTTAGGAATATACATGTTAATAAATGTTGTTTGTTACTTTATTCTGAAATAAAATATTCAAGTTTGGTTGCTGGCCGCGCCAAAAACAACGGCAAATGAATAAGGCGCCAACCTTACATACAAAACCCGCATTGTCTTTTATTTTATTTCCATATTGGCTCCATAGTTAAAGTTGTTCAGTTCGATGGCCACTTTCATTAAATATTACTATAGGTACCCTCCTTTATTGCACCATGTAAAAGCATTGGTCGATTCACAATTCGACATACCTATACCTAATGGTGTACCTACGTACTAACGCCGCCGTAGCGTCTGCACGTAAACCGATAAAACAAAAGAATGCAGAAATGCAATGTATTTTATTGGATTTTATATTCAAATTCCGATAAATTCATATCATTTTCCACTAGACGTCTCGCAGAGTAGAAAATTCCAGTAGTAACATAACGCAGTCCAAAATCACATCACTTTATATTCAAGAACGCTCCTTCGTACGTAAAACCCAACAAAATTTAACAGCCACTCCAGCCGTCATCTCTTTCCGATACCCATTTGCCTTAAGGGTTTTTAAGAGCACTTTCTACATAGCCGGGTTGTATTTGCAGTACATTGCACTTTAGTGCCGTATAAGTTATGAGCGGTGAGCGAATTAAATTCTCATCTTTCTTACTTTTAAAGAAAGATAATGGCCTCGATTCGGACTGTGCCACGACTTAACTTAACTAAATGTATTCCTGTCACTTTCTAAAATAAGATTAAGAAAAGAGACAGAAAACCAACAGCTGACTTTAGTGCTGTCAAAGTGACGTTACACGCCCAAAAACGCTTTAAATAAGATGGCGTACATTATGATGGCATCTTATTTTGGGCGTGTAGCGTCACTTTGGCAGCACTAAAGTCAGTTGTTGGTATTCTGTCTCTTTTTTAAATCTTATTTTAGAAAATGTCGTGGCACATTTCGAATCGACGCCAATGTCAACAACGATCAACCAAAACTAAGAAACAAGTTACCACTAAATAACAATTAGGTACACAAACCACAAATGTGTTTCAAAAGCCACAGGGTCTGTTTCAAAGACGTTGTTGCTGTCATTGATCGGATGCCTTTTACCTACTGGTGAATGGTAACTTAGCTACGTAGAAAATCTGTAAACTTAAGTAAAGGACACCTATTTCTACAACCTGACTGCCTTCAGCGGATGAAGAAATAGGTTCCCATAGCCCTGCTTGATGACAAGTTTTCGTTTTTAGGGTTCCGTACCCAAAGGGTGAAAACGGGACCCTATTACTAAGCCTACGTTGTCCGTCCGTCCGTCCGTCCGTCTGTCCGTCTGTCCGTCTGTCCGTCCGTCCGTCTGTCCGTCCGTCCGTCCGTCTGTCCTACCTATTTAGGGCTGTAACTTTTGAACCGTAAAAGTTAGATAATTGAAATTTTCACAGAATGTGCGTTCTTACGGCGAATTTGTTAACAAATAATAAAAAAGTCAAAAAGTTAAAAATTAAGGGGGGTTCTCAACCAGAAACTAGTTTTTATCAACGTTTTTTCTTCACGCTCTATCGTAAAAACGGTAATACATACAAGCTTCAAACTTAGAGTGATTATAGAACTCTGCAAAATAACAACAAATACTAAAAACCGGCCAAGTGTGAGTCGGTCTCGCGCTAAAGGTCCCGGACAAAAAAAGTTTTATTTTCTAAGTTAATAATGTTGTGTTCTGTGGTGGTACGGAACCCTCGGTGCGCGAGTAGCCCGACTCGCACTTGACCGGTTTTATTTATTTGCGCCGGTATTTGCTATAACCCACGGATTTCTAAAAGAGCATTCTCTTCAAGATAATCTAAAACAGATTCTTAAATAAGGTTATTTTATGCATATTTTTGAGTGAAAGGCTTAGCTTTTCACCACTTGACACGTAATACACCCTAAACCAAACCCATTAATGAAACAAAAGGAAAACTTTGCGACTGGTCGCTTAAAAAGATGATTGAAAGTTTCTGACTACTCCGAAAGGAATTATGATCTTGTGTATGTGAATCAAAGTCATGATGATAGAATAATTTTTCAAAAAATGTAGGTACCTGTAAAATTTTCTAGAGACTATCTAACGTAGAATCGCTACAGCTTATGCGTTGCACCTCTCTATTACAGTTGATTTAACTTCACGATACTGCAATGCATTTCTAGAGCCAGTTAAACTTTCTTTGCACTATCCAGAGCTCTGTTCTTACTTGTACTTGCTTATTAAACTTAGCTTTGTGAACTTACTGGTGTTAATAGGTAGGTAAGTTTCTATTATATCATATACTGTATTAACCTAGTCACAGTCAGTATTGGCTATGTGCACGACACTAGCGCCATCTAGCGCAACACGGCCCCGTGAATTATTTGCACATAAAATGTTGGGATAAAGTTTTTTTTTTTTTATTAAAATAAAGTAAAAACTAAATGAATGAACAATATTGTCGGTATTCTTCTTATCGTGTGGGCAGAGCCCTGGTGTCAGACCGCCTTTCGGCCTCTGACGTGGTTTTTATGTAACGACTAATACCACCAGAGATAGTAGCCGGGACCAACGGCTTAACGTGCCATCCGAAGCACGGAATCATTTTTCTTTTCAGACAATCAGGTGATTCAGCCTGCAATGTCCTAACCAACTGGGGAAAAATGCACAAAGTGACATATCACTAGGTGTCCCCCTTGGGAATCGAACCCACGACCTCCGTATAAAATAAAAAAAAAAAAATAAAAAAATAAAATCGGTATCGGTCGGTCGGTCGGTATTAAAAATATTATAATACCTAGCTTTCTGAAATTCCCATTCTTTGTTACGAAATTCTCATACAAACTTTCACCCCCGTTTTCATACCTTTGGGGGTAGAATTGCGAAAAATCTTTTTTTTGTGAACACCTAGCTGGCAATAAAAACATCCCTGCCTAAGTATTAGTAATTGCTGGTTTGGATATTTGAGAATTGAATGAGTGTGCGGATTTGCATAGATTCAAGCAAATCTGACACAGCTTCGCCGTCAGTAGTTCAAATTTCTGCCACAGCGTGCGCTGCGATCGACTTGACAGTTCCCAACACCCACTTCGCACATTAAGGCTGCACCGAGCCTATTGTGCTGCCCCCAATCGTATTTTTTTTATTTCTTAACAATTAGACAATATTTCCAAAAAACAAGAATGTCACATTGTAGTCATTACTCATTTTCAATTTATCGGGTAACTTTGGATTTGTTTTTATAATGTTTGTAATTATTATCGTTAAAACCGCTAAAAGTGGCCACTTTTGGCGGTTTTAACGATAATAACTACAAGCATAAAACATAATAATCCGTAATGTTTCGATAAATTGACAGCCAATCCGGACTACAATGTGACATTCTCGTGGAAATGTCGTCTAATTGTTTAGAAATAACAAAAATACGATTGGTGGCAGCACAATAGGCTCGGTAGGCTCTTAATAGCAGTACGGACACTCCCTGTAGTATAAGAGATAGAGGTACTTTTTGTTATAATCAGCTACAACGCTGATTCAGTAGGTATTCATAAGGTTAAGTTTTCTACTATCGGACTTCCAGAGGCACCGCGGTATATCACCCCTTCTTGGTTGACATCCCACATATCCGCACCAAGCGCCTTTCTGAATCTTTTATAATGCGCACAGCCAAGGAGTGGAATGCCTTACCTGCGTCAGTATTTCCGAGCGCTTACAACCCGAATTACTTTAAAGTACGAGTGAAAAGGCATCTTCTGGGTAAGCTCGCTACATCTACGACCCCATCTTCGTCCTGAGGACTGGATTGACGTCAAGAGCAGACCGATCCTGAATAAAAAAAAAGAAAAAAAAGAAGAGCATCTCTGTGATGGGGATGGACCAGGTCTGCCTGCATAACTCCAGTCGGTTTAGGACTTACAGCCGTTCAAAGGTCCGACCTTTCAACCATTCATGGCCTGTCGATGATTCTTGTACCCTCTATTTTGTCCATTATTATAGTCTAGAGGCTTAGATAGAGAGCATCGGTGGCGCGTTGCGGAGAGATATATTGGACACCCAATTATGGAGGTCCGGGTTCGAATCCGCACGGAAAACATGCCATGTACCAATTAGTTTTTCTAACTTATGTACGTAATACCGACTGCTCTCAAACGGTGAAGGAAAACATCGTGAGGAAACCTGCATACACAGAAGAAGAAATTCTGATGTGTATGTGAAGTCTACCAATCCGCATTGGGCATGCGTGGTGGACTAATGCCCATACACCCTCCCTGAAGGTAGGCCTGTGCACTATATACTATTACCTATTCTGTGCCTGTGCCATGCAGTGGGACGTATATAGGCTGATGATGATGATGATCTTCTTATCGTGTGGGCAGAGCCCTGGTGTCAGAGTTTTTTCAGACCGCCTTTCGGCCTCTGACGTGGTTTTTATGTAACGACTACTACCACTAGAGATAGTAGCCGGGACCAACGGCTTAACGTGCCATCCGAAGCACGGAATCACTTTTCTTTTCAGACAATCAGGTGATTCAGCCTGCAATGTCCTAACCAACTGGGGAAAAATGCACAAAGTGACATATCACTAGGTGTCCCCCGTGGGAATCGAACCCACGACCTCCGTATCGAGAGCCAATGCTCTTAACCATTAGACCACGGAGGCAGTTGAAGCAGATGATGATGATGAAGCATAGATAAACGATTGACTGCGCTCCGACACAAATCATTTATCTAAGTTTGGAGATATCACTCATTCCTCGAGATATATTCAAACTCGAATCGAGGAGCGACTCTCGGAACTCAAATAGTAATAACGTAGTGTTGTTTGTTTGTTACAGGCGTACACTCCGACTGGCTTCGAGAAGTACGGCTACACGTGCACCGTGGCCGACTACAGGGTTAACTTCTCCGTTTGGGACACTTCAGGTTAGTAATACCGCAGATTATTAAATGTTACTACCGTAACCGTAGACAATTTATATAGGGACCATGGTACAATAATATACTGCGCCTGGTATTCTCTTCCGATCACGTGACTGACCACGTGACTGACACAAGCCTACGTCATCATACCCTTTTACCATGTTTAGCGGCCATTTTTAGTGACGTAGGCTTGTGTCACTCTGGGAATAGAAGACCTTGTTTTTTTAGACTATGATAGGGACGAGTTACGCTTGTCATTTCTGCTACTTTTTGCGAGGGGCGAGGTAACATGAAATCCGCAACTTTGGATTTTATTCCCCATAAGTTGAGATTCTAATTTTGAATGTTAAAAATCATGAAAAGTAGTCTCGTGTGAACCAAACGTTCTAATACAGTTTTTGAGAGTTACGCGGTTATTATTTAATCTAGAATTAAACAACCACAACAAACAACTACAACAACAACAACAACATATCGGGAACTCACAAATACCTAAACGCGGTAAGAACCCGTTAAAATGTTTAATTCTAGATCAAACGTTCTAAGTTCAAAATTATTGTTTCGCTATTATAGGCTGTCTTGTTTAGTGATAAGGTATAAAATTTTATGTAAATGTACAAGATCAATTGTTCGTATACCGTGGCAGAAGGAAAATGCTACCGCAAGGCGAGTCCCTATATAAATTGTCTAAGACCGTAACAGTAGGTACTGTATGGCGGTGTCCTATTGCCATCGCACGCGCGATGGTGCGATGCGATGTGATCGTACTGATGGTAATTCTCCGAAATTTTTCAAATTTTCAAATTTTTCTATGGAAAAATTTCAACGATTTGTAAAATTTCGGAGAAACCCTGACTAGATAGTGTTAATTACACCTTTATAGATGAAGGAAGTACACTTGCTCATTCTTGCAAGGATCTCTTTTATTCTTTAGAATTCTTTAGAATAATGGAGATCCTTGCTCTTAGTCATTGACCAAAAAAATCGGTTCGATTTTTTTAGATTAGATTTTGGCCAATGATATTAAATAAATAAATAAATATCTTGGACAATGTCACACAAATTATCTAGCCACATTTAAAGTACCAGAATCTAGCCTGGACTTGTATTATGATGACTAGACAACGATATAGAATACATATATAGATACAAACATCCATGACTCGGGACTAAATGCATATTATATTAATGTTACTACCGTTTGGCGAACATCAATTGCCAAAAAAAAGTTTCAAATTATTACAACTTCTTTCAAATTCACGAACCAGATTGAACCACGTAAATAAATATCTTAACGTTTCACTTTTCCGAAATATGTCTGAATGCAATTTTTTGTACTTATTGTATGAAGTGATTACAACTTTTTATGCAATACAAAAGGCATTTTACCTAATTCTACTAAGGTATTTCTAGACTTCGGTGAGTAGGTAGATAAGTAAATACTGTGGTTTATCATGTATTTTTGTGTAGGAGAGAGAGACTCACATTTTTCCTCGTCATCGGTTTTTATCATTATTCGGAAACTTTATGAATAAAAATATCTATAAATTGTTATCCTAAAAAGGGGAACCGGCAAATCACAGTTTTGATACTGTGCTACGTCAAAGATCTTGTTTGTCACCCAAACTTGTAACTCTCAAATATTCCGTGCCCAAACTTCTCCGTGTTTTTGTTGACTCTACATCTCGGAATTCTACAATAAATTCATTAGGCAAGAAATTACTGTCGGCATCAAAATATTACGGAAGTTGCTTGCTTATCGTGTCGACTTCAACACAACAAAGTCGCTAAATAGTACTTTGCCAGAATTTGGCAACCGATACGGAAGTTGATAGGCTATTATACTAGTTCCTCCGTAAATAAATCGTCAACATCTTCGATGCTCTTGTGGCTGCCGGCACGGAATCTGCCGGCCAGAATAACGAGGGTACGGACATCTCGACGATCTCTTCATTTCTCTTCATTCATCATCATCTCAGCCGATGGACGTCCACTGCTGGACATAGGCCTCCCCCAAGGATCGCCATAACGACCGGTCCTGCGCTGCCCTCATCCATCGTTTTCCCGCCGCCTTCACCAGGTCGTCGGTCCACCGTGTGAGGGGCCTACCCACGCTTCGCTTTCCGGTACGCGGTCGCCACTCGAGAACTTTTCGGCCCCACCGGCCATCGGTTCTGCGAGCAAAGTGCCCCGCCCACTGCCACTTAAGTTTAGCAACTCTTTGGGCTATGTATATATGTATGCTTCTCTTCATTACTAATAGCCTAATAGTAGCTCAATGTATGAGCATTCATTCACTACAGCAACCCCTATACGTTACTAACAAAGTAAGAAGCCGTTAGAACCCACATAACTTTATCCCCTAGCAAATTAATTAATTGCCTAAACTGAGGATTTTCCCCTGACTTAAGAGCTTGATTAGAACTTATACCCTGTTCTAGGCACAAGTCTCCTACATCAAGCCATTTCCGTGTTTATGTCGTTTGGTATAACGGTTTCTCGGGGGACTCGAGTGCTTAGAATGTATTTCCGGGTGCGGGTTAAGCTCTCTTAGGTTGAAACCAAAAAAAGGAAGATGGCATTTAGGAACTTGCTAAATTATATCCAGTGGACTTGCTTTGTTTAGCCATTTATTTCGAGAAAATTAATAAATACATATCATTCAAATTCATTACATAGATAGTTAGTACATTAACATTATTATTATAAATTATTCATTACATTATTTCCTAACTCACTTCACTCTCGAGTACCCATTTGCGGGCAAAGGCCTCCTCCATCCTTTTCCAGCTAGTTCTGTCCGTCGCTTGTCGAAGGATAAAGCATTGGCAACTGTTTCAAAATTAACTATTCTTAAATATACAGGGTGTAAACTTTAATGTGTGACTAAGTTTAGGAGGTGCTTCACTTTTACTATGGGACGTATGATTGAAATCGCGAAAAAATAGTTTTTTCTATAGAAATGTCCGTGGCTTCTCAACCCAAATGTATACTTACACAGCCTGATTTGAATGTTGGTCTCAGTACAACTTCGGCTTTTCCACATTTGGTTATCAATGTAGTAGGTATAGATCACATTTATTGTTTACGCAACACAATGTACACACGGCGACACATCAAGCTACCCAAAACCAAAATAAGCTGGCCGCGCGACTTTATACATTACATTACTATGCCTAAGCGACATGCAGCATCTTCTTTTGATTTTATCTAAGCTCGGCTTAAATTTCGACAAACAAAACTGTCTACAGTTCTGTATAGTGAAGGATTTAAGGGTTTTAGAGAGGGGGTATCTAAAACTACAGCAAATTGATCCCTAGTTAACATATTTCAAAGTAAAGTTCCCGTACATTAATCAAGCAGTAGTGTATCTACACACGTAAACAGACTCACACTAGAGTCTCGGGGGGTTTCGTAGTTCAACGGCTTCGGTTTGCGAGTTACGGATGCTGTCTGCTGTGTCTATGTTTTCTATGTTATTCAAAATAAAAAATCTCAATTTTGCCAAGGGTACATTACATACATACATAACATACATATTTTTAGGGGTGGCTATTTCATAAAACAACTTTCATTATGTACTTCTTTTTACCACGACGATTTCATGAACTGATTTTCAATTTGTCAGTTTGAAAAAAAAAACTGCTGTCGCATGCATTTTTGATTTGAGTCAGTATATTAGGTATAGGTCGACTATATAGAATCTCATGACACATAAAAAAGTAAAAAAAATGAAATTTTTACATGGTATAATTGTCCAACATAGGATGGTGATTTTGACAGATCGTTTCAGAGCGATTATTTTACTTTCTGAAAATGTTTGAGCCGTAAACCCTTTAATTTTATGTTAAATGTTAATTAATCTTGTATATTTTTAGTGCATTATAAAGCTTTGACGGCACAAACAGCTTTAAAAAGAAAAATGAAATCTCGAAAACCGCCTGTCAAAATCACCATGTTATCGTGGACGGACGAACTATACCTACACTAAAAAAAATGTTCAACCAAACTAGTGTTAAATATAACCAAACTTTAGTGACTTCCAAACTGTTTTGTAGCACATAATCAAACATTTGGTTATAAATAGCAAAACGTGTTGTTATTTATAGCCGAAAGTTTGTTTATATGCTACAAAACAGTTTGGAAGTCACTAAAGTTTGATTATATTTAATACAAACTTTCGGCTATAAATAGCAACACGTTTTGCTATTTATAGCTGAAAGTTTGTTTATATGCTACAAAACAGTTGGGAAGTCACTCAGTTTGGTTATATTTAACACTAGGTTGGTTGATAATTTTTTTCAGTGTAATGTCAAACTGTCATCTGTCTGGTCAAAGTAGGCCCTGTACAGATTGTGACTTTTTGCAGCGATAAAAACGCGCGAATTGTCTATCGCGTGACTTTATCGCTACACTAGCAATTAACAGGCGTTTGTATCGATTCAAACGCATGATTGTAGCGATGCACACACATGTTTGTACCGATATGCACTCGCGCGTGTGCATTGTGGCAAGGGCGGTCGACGAATAACTGATCAAATGTTACGAAAGATTTGCATCGTGGCTGTATCGCGTTTGCATCGCGACTCAATCGATGCTTTTTACAGCACATCTGCGCTGCAAAAACTCGCAGCGTGTAAAGGGCAAAGACTTAATAGAAGTCTTTGGTAAAGGGCCCTTATCTAATTACCCCAGTGTTGCTTACTCAAAAATTTGATTTCCCCATTTGTCATCAGATTCTGGTTATTAAATGATTGTTAAATGTTTTCTCGATGTTGGATCCATAGTGAAAGTTGTTCAGTTTGATGTTCTAAAGCCCAAACCATACGAAGTTTCAAACAGTTTGCCCGTCCCATCTTTACTGAAAATACCCAGCTCCCTTACCCGTACTTTCGATCTTCACTATATCGCCACTGTTTCGGTCCGCACTTCATTGTAATAGAGTTGAAATTGGAACGAAAACATTCACGCAAAAGTTCGAATCGAATGTGCGGGTAGACCCTTAGATAAATACGAAAACATTTACCAACAAAGGGTAAGTCTATCACTACAAGTCACGTCATCAAATACCTAGTCACACCATCAATTTCACTAATACCACCGAAACAAACTGCATGTCACGGAGTTATCTGCGAGCAGCACGCGTGTTCCGCACATTCCGATGTGTTGGGACCGAATGTGGGACCCTAAATAACGTGACAAATGGCTCACAATTTGCATTGTACCGGCTCTGATGGAATTAGGTGATAGTGTATTATGAATTGTTTACACGTTGCCTGTTATTTATTGGGATCGGGTTATGCAAGGTGCAACAAAACAACTATTATTTAAAGGGTCGTTTAGAGTCTAAACTTCAGACCGTCAAACTGAACAACTTTCACTATGGAGACAACATCGAGAAAAAATTTAAATCTACTTTTTCATACAAAACTGCAGTCACCACTCTACTCAAAAGTGTAGGACAGGTGATTTAAAAAAAATCGACGTTCACCATACATAGTAAAAGTTGTTCAGTTTGATAGTCTGAACCACCCCATTAAATACTACTAGGGTGTTACTACTGAAAAAATGATCAACCAAACTAGTGTTAAATATAACCAAACTTTAGTGACTTCCAAACTGTTTTGTAGCATATAAACAAACTTTCGGCTATAAATAACAACAAATTTTGCTATTTATAACCAAATTTTTGATTATGTGCTGCTACAAGACAGTTTGGAAGTAACTTAAGTTTGGTTATATTTAACACTAGTTTGGTTGATAATTTTTTCAGTGTAATAATTATGGGAAAGTTGGTCAGTATCAAGGGTAGGTACAATTATACCCATTAAAGTAGTGCAACTGTTTACCCTAACACCCTGTATATTAATTCAGTACTGACATGAAGAGATGTTTTGATGTTGATCGGTTCTCAAACTAATTATTTTGATACAAGAACTTCATTCAGATGCGGTCAACCAAAATAGTTCTAGAAATCAAATGCACTGAGAGGGACAAGCTCCGTATGTGTGTTGTTGCGGCCACGAATAAGTATACACCACACCGCATAGCGCTGGGACTATTATGTAATGTGTGGTTGGATGTAATGTAATGTAACCACGAAGACTAGCTGAACACCGAGCGAGTAAGCGCTTGTTCCGTAGAGAAGAAATATAGGGAAGATCTATAAGGGGTTAAGGATCTAAGGAACTACCTTAGAAGTACCTAAGTTAGGAGTGCATAACTGTTTTACGAAAACCCGTTCGTCGAAATCACGGTTCACAACTGTTTCGTTCGTCTTTCGAACTGTTCATCGAAAGCACGGTTCGCCGAATTATGAAAACTTACATATTTCGACGAACCATGCTTTCGTTGAACAGTTCTTTCGTCGAACGAAACAGTTGTGAACCGTGATTTCGACGAACGGGTTTTCGTAAAACAGATATGCACTCCTAAGTTATAGCCTATAGGATTCCAAAGGCCTCCTTTTACGGCTAATGGAGACTGCCATAGGTACTCCACCACTCTCTGGCCCGAAGTGGATTGATGTTATGATAATAAGTGCCTAGTTTAGGAAAATTAAGAAAAATCTACTTTAATTAGGATATTAATGGTTTAATATTATGCTCCAATATGTATTAATAGTGTTTTTGTTTTGTTCCTCCGACGGGCTCACGCTGTCCCGTCATGCTGGACAGTTCCGGCGCTGGTAATGAAAATACAGGATTTCATTAGGCTATTTTCACTTAGGTTATCGCCAAGCAAATATTGAAACGGATTTTTTGTCGTTTCTTGAGGTTGGCTCGATAGTGAAAGTGGTTCAGTTTATCGGGCTGAATTCACCGTTACAGTATTTGTCTAGTCTGTCACTTACACTCTGTATAAATATTTATACTCTGTATAAATAATTTTGAATATATTACGGGTACCAAATAACCTATTTAGAATATAAACATCTCCGATCCTTCTTAGAACACTACTGTGAGCATAAATACCTAACATTAAGCTCCTGGCTGCTTGTTTTCCACTGCCACAAACCTAGTAGATTAACATCATAAAGTGAATTTTATATTACCCTACTCCTTTAAGTAAATAAATCGGAATTTAATTAAATGTGAAGAGCGCAGCGCGCTATGAAAGCATTTAATATTAAAAATATGTTATGTTCCATTTATTTGCAAGTCAGTGTACAAATATTCTCGCCACTGTAAACAAGCGGGTCACTGATTTCAACCGACCAGTATGAATATTATATGAGTCTGTCTGTATGTAGGTACCTAATTTACATGTACTGCTATCGATGACGTCATAAATTATGTGCGAATGTTTTGGTAAAGCCACGTAACATTATTGAATATGAATTATGTTATTTATCCATGTTTTGCTGTTTGAATCTAATTAAAGATATTGCGAAATTATGTGCGGTAGGGTAGGGCCGTATAAGATTTAATCTATAGAGAAGTATAGAAGATAATGGCCCCGATTCGGACTGTGCCACGACTTAACTTAACTAAATTTATTCCTGTCACTTTCTAAAATAAGATTAAGAAAAGAGACAGAAAACCGACAGCTGACTTTAGTGCTGTCAAAGTGACGTCACACGCCCAAAAACGCCTTAAATAAGATGGCGTACATTATGATGGCATCTTATTTTGGGCGTGTAACGTCACTTTGACAGCACTAAAGTCAGCTGTTGGTTTTCCGTCTCTTTTATATATCTTGTTTTAGAAAGTGACAGGAATAAATTTAGTTAAGTTAAGTCGTGTCACAGTCCGAATCGAGGCCATTGTTATACCTTTTAAAATGCAAGTAAAGGTTTAGGTAAAGTTTACTTTTTTTAATAAAATGGTTTTAATTAAAAACATATTTTTGCTTATTTTTATATTGCTCTACTTGAGCGCCGATTTCGAATAGCATACCATTTAAGCACCAGACGGTGCTCTTCCTGCGCCCGCGGCATGACGGCGCGATAAAGCGCTATCGCGCCCTAGCTCTCTTTCTTTTGCGCGCGAACCAACGAGTTAGCAGGCGCGATAAAGCCTTTATCGAAGCGTCATGCCGCAGGCGCTGGAATATGTAATTTTATATCGATTGAGGGGAAGGGGGGGGGGGGGGGGGGGGGTTAACTTAGGACACTTAGGTACCCCATTTCCTAGAGGTAGTGCAGAATGTAGATTTGAAACATAGAGAAATATCTTGTTTACTGGGTCTATCTTTTTGTTTTCAGAAAAAAAAACAAACAATTTTTTTTTAATTTCGAATCTGTTCCTATTAAATATTTTTAAATATCTAAGGTTATAACTCTTTTCTGGCTTTGCCTAAATTTATTAATAACGAAGCTGATGATGATGACAATGTTCACATTAAAACAATCCTCGTCTAGAATAGAACAATAATTTCGTAATTACCATTCATATGTTGTAACAACAGACCTCTGTATCATAAGGGCTCATTTACACTTGCACAATCATTTTCTCACACCTCTATGTGGCATTAATATCGAATTACGTAGGTTTTAATTGGCAACAATACTGTGTTTAGTATCTGTGGTTGATATTTATGACAGGCCATGGATCTTGCGGAGGCGTTAGGATGAACAATTGTGTTTTATTGTGACGTTTAAATAATAGGCTGTACCTAACTAAATGCTAGGCTAGATATAATAAGTTTAAAGTAATAGGTAAGTAGGTACCTACCTATACCTAACTACACCAGAAATTATATACCACTACGAAATCTGGTATATAATTTATGCGGACGAAGTCGCGGGTAAATAAAAGCTTGTAAGTTATAAATGTCAAGATAGAGACAGTCGAAGATACGAACGCGTAGAAAATAAAATGCAACCAGTACTGGCCTCTAAACCCTATCCATATACTTGCACACAGATATAATTTGTATGACGCCTCAAGCACACCAACACTGAAAAAAGTGATCAACCAAATTAGTGTTAAATATAACCAAACTTTAGTGACTTCCAAACTGTTTTGTAGCATATAATCAAACATTTGGTTATAAATAGCAAAACGTGTTGTTATTTTTTTATAGTCGAAAGTTTGTTTATATGCTACAAAACAGTTTGGAACTCACTAAAGTTTGATTATATTTAACACTAGTTTGGTTGATCATTTTTTTCGGTGAACGTAAGAAAGTTGCCCGGTTGGCCCCTTTTGTTTTATATGGGAGAAGCATGAGGCACATTCTAGACGTACCTATACTTTTTCTAAGGTAGGTAAGTATAGACAGAAAAGAAACAGATACCTATAGACTCATTAATTTTTAATTTCATGTCATAATCATAATATTATCTAATCCTTGATGTAATTAACTAATTTAATAAACATCTCTGGTTTATTATAACTGGTTTATTAGAGAGTTATTTTATCTCAAAGCTTCATAAAATATTCATAATACTTCCTATGTATGCCTGGCATTCCAATAGATTTGTGTTAAAAGGTAAACAAACTTTGATGACGTCACGAATTAAATAATTTGTATAAAAAAATCTTTACAAATGAATTTTAATTTACCTACCAGTTACATGAATTTATCAATTATAATATTAGGTATTTTATAATACACAAAGTACCTAACTTTAAAAAAAAAAAAGTTTCGTCGTCAAACTACCGTATAAGTACCACAGAGTACCTACTATAAGTGACTATAATTACTAGCCGTACCCGTATACTAATCTAAACTATCGTCACAGTATAAGAAAGAGTATTCTATGACTATCGTCGTAGGTGGTCGTGGTCTTCCGCCGCAGTGAAGACCAAAATAAAATAGATAAATCGTTGCTTTCCGATCGAATAGAACGAAATAAACAAGGCCAAAATATTCTACATGTACCCGTACCTACGTTCAATGCATTGTGTATCGTTATTTCGCCATTTCTCTCACAGCCGAAATAGCTCAGTTGGGAGAGCGTTAGACTGAAGATCTAAAGGTCCCTGGTTCAATCCCTGGTTTCGGCAATATTCTTTTTTATTTTTTAAACACTTTTCCAAGTGTGATTCTTGTTGAAAAATGATTATTTAAACAAACTTGTACACCTCAATATACATTTTGTACACGTGTAGCAAAAGATTTCCATTATTTATTTCGGAAGAAGCGGATTTGAGGTGAAAGGTAGAAATAAACATATTTTTTTCGTTTCGGGTTAAAATATTGTGGAAGCGGCTTTTAGTGCACGGCAGAAAATCTGAGAACTTGTGAAAGCATTGAGTAATAAAATATTTTTCGAAGAAATATTTCCGCTAAGGACATTTTTGCTTTATTTTGTGTATTATAAAAACACCTGAGTATAATTACGTACTTACTTAAGTATACGTAGGCATAAGTTTGATATGAGTTTGTGAACAGTACAGAAACACACGACTGCATTCCTTTTTGGGGTTGTCAGAATTGTTGCTACAACTACTAGGCAAGTAATATGTAAACAATGTTAGGTTATTATTAGGTAGGTACCTATCTAAAATGCTTGTAAGTTTATACGACATACTGTAACTATACCATTTTTTGTTTCGAATAAATAAAATAAAATAAAAAGTAAGGATGAGTGACAGCAGATGTACGAAAGAGATATATGTTGCTAATGTGAGTGGATGTGTCGGCAGAGGGCGCCCTCGTAGGACGTATGCTGATCAAATCAGTTGCGTCCTACAAAAAGGGGAGGTGCGGAGTACTCGAAACCGACGGGCATGTATGAAGAGATGTATAGATGTGCATGAGGCAAAAGAGGTATGTAAGGATCGTAGTAAGTGGCGCGCCCTGGTCTCTGCCTACCCCACTGGGAAAGAGGCGTGACGTTATAGATAGGTAGATAGATAGAAGTATTTATAAATTTTAATATTTACTTATTTGAGATTGAAGAATGAAACGCTAGGCCTTTGCCCACCCATGGGATGGTGGGACATTGTACGGGCTACTTAAAATATAAAAAGACTTAATCACGTGATAGGATATTTTATTTTAAATAATTTTCAATACTAAACCATTTACTAAACATTTCTAAAAGGAGAATCACAATGTCTTATTCATTTGTTATTGTTATCTTGCCTCAAACACACATTTATTAAAAAATAAATTAGCTAGGTTCATTAGATGCTATTAAAAAACATAGATGTATAAACTAAAGACCGGCAATATCAGTTACACAAATGGCACCACTTTTTAAGCAAATTCAAGCAAAAGTCGTTCTTAACGTAAGGAAATAGCGGAGTCTTCCAGCTGGAGGTCTGGTGACAAAATGGTTCAAGACGGTATCTGTTTACTATTGACATTTCACTTATTCTAATGGGCGGTTGTCATAAGTGTGAATACAATAGATGGCAAGTAATATTGTTATGTCTTGCTTCATAATATTTATCTACCCTATAATATATCTATGTTAAAAAACGTTTAAAAACATTGCGATGTTAGTCTGGCCTCGGGATTAATTATCTGTGTTTCAGATATAGATTAAAAATGCTGATTTAAAAAAACAATATGTAAGCGCACTCCACACTACCAAACGAAGGTGAACGCAGGTTATCGATACCAAATATAAACAAAACCACCTCACACCTATCTGTTTCTTATCTACTCCGGTATTGGTATTACATTCTCCACAATTTATAGATAAACCGATATCGATACCAAGTAGTTCGTGTAAACAAATGGTTTTATAACACCTTGTACTTTACGCTAGTGTTGCCTCTCGATTGTCGATATGAGGAACAATATCGATAGCATTACCATACATATCTACACTAATATTTAAAGATTTGTAACTATTTTTGTATGTTTGTAATGAATAGGCTCAAAAAGTACTGGGCCGATTTAAAAAATTCTTTCACCATTAGAAAGCTGCATTGACCCTGAGTAACATAGGCTATATTTATTGCTAGAAAAGATTAGACGTCCACCCGGGCGAAGCCGGGACGGGCCGCTAGTATAAAATATTTTTTTGTGTTACTTTAGGTTATTAATTATTATGTTGCATATAAGTAATAAAAATATGGCTAAACTATCAACAGTATTTTACCGATAGTTCAAAACTATCGGTAGTGACCTATATTTAACTATGTTATCAATTTTAGGAACATTATGCATCGTGAGGAAACCTGCATGTGTACTGTGTACCGACTGAAAGGCTAACCAGACTCACTTTACAGAGTTTGGGCGCAGCTAATAAAGTGTAGATATTCTGAATGTGTATAAGTATTTAGATTATAATGCCTCAGACTACCCCCTCGGGGATATATGTAGTCGTGAGTATCATGGGGTCAATTTTATACAAAACTTTGACGCACAATACGCGTAGACGGAATTAATAAAAGTAATATTTTATATATGGACTGAGACCGCCTTAAATACTATGCTTATCTGGAATGCGATTTTTGAAACTCACACGTTGAACTCGGCAGTTAAAAAGGTCAAAATTACTATGGAGATATGTATCTTTCTTTTCTACTGCTGATTTGACTTTCAAAAATCATACTCCAGGAGTATCGAGTCAGAACCGCTGCGCTGCGTGTCCGATTCTTTCTTGTCTTGTTAAATTTTTCTACAAAGATGTTATATCGATAGTCAAACTATCGATAGTTCGCAAACGCTATTTCACACTTTTATGATCTCATATTGAGGTTAATGGTACTCTATTCGAAATAAAATTGGAAAATAAATAATCGTTTTGGCTGGAAATTGTGTTGTATGATTTTCGGCAAGTGTTTGTAATGTTCCTTTATCTTTTTACTTCATACATTTTTGTACGTACAATATATTACCTACCTATCTACATACTTAACACATCATTCGATCCTGATTTTAATAATTATGCTAAAATCGAACTAAACATTAGTTGGTAGTTTTAGCATGTATGGGTTCTGCTTTTGCCATATCGGAAGGGTAATTTTCAGTAGTTTTAGGTTTATACAGGATGTAAACTTAAATACGTTACAAAAGACAATGCGGGTTTTGTATGTAAGGTTGGCGCCTTATTTGTCGCCGTTGTTTTTGGCACGGCCAGCAACCAAACATGAAAAAAAAAAAAAAAAAAAAAAAAAAAAAAAAAAAAAAAAAATTATTTCAGGATAAAGTAACAAACACTACTTATTAACATGTATATCCCTAAACTCAGTCCGGACGGAGATATAAAGGCTTGAAGTTGAAAATATTACTATTACGTGCACTTCAAGCCTTTATATCTCAGTTCGGACTGAGTTTCGAGATATTTGTAATAACAAGTGTTGTTTTTAACTTTATTATGAACTATAATATTCAAGTTTGATTGATGGCCGCGCTAAAAAAAGAAAAAGGCGCCATTTTTAGGCATAGGCTTTTCAAGGGATGCTTTTAAGACCATAAAAACTGAAAAATGTTCACTACTGAGCCAACAACGAAATCATGAAAATAAAATTGTTCATTCCATACTCGACCAAAAAAGGGTTAGTTTTTTCGCTATTTCGATATTGGTCCCATAGATAAATGTTATTCAGTTTGATGATCCTGATCAAACCCTTCAAAAACCGTCACCATTTTAAGAAAAACCATTTATATTCGATGTCACCGATTCTTTACAAAGTTTAATTTGAAAATTGTACCAAAAATTTTCAGCACGAAAGGGTACAAGCTACTACATTCCATATAATAATAATAAATAACTAAACATCACCCGTCTCATTATTTGCAGGTACAACGGCATACGACACAGTGAGGCCGCTGGCATACCAAGACGCTAAGATATTCATGCTCTGCTTCAACGTGGCAGAACCTGACTCACTGCACAATGCTGCTGCTAAGGTACCTGCACAGAGAATATAGTTATTTGCAGGTACAACGGCATACGACACGGTGAGACCGCTGGCGTACCACGCTAAGATATTCTTGCTCTGCTTCAACGTGGCAGAACCTGACTCACTGCACAATGCTGCTGCTAAGGTACCTGCACAGAGAATATAGTTATTTGCAGGTACAACGGCATACGATACGGTGAGACTGCTGGCGTACCACGCTAAGATATTCTTGCTCTGCTTCAACGTGGCAGAACCTGACTCACTGCACAATGCTGCTGCTAAGGTACCTGCACAGAGAATATAGTTATTTGCAGGTACAACGGCATACGACACGGTGAGACCGCTGGCGTACCACGCTAAGATATTCTTGCTCTGCTTCAACGTGGCAGAACCTGAATCACTGCACAATGCTGCTGCTAAGGTACCTGCACAGAGAATATAGTTATTTGCAGGTACAACGGCATATGACACGGTGAGACCGCTGGCGTACCACGCTAAGATATTCATGCTCTGCTTCAACGTGGCAGAACCTGACTCACTGCACAATGCTGCTGCTAAGGTACCTGCACAGAGAATATAGTTATTTGCAGGTACAACGGCATATGACACGGTGAGACCGCTGGCTTACCACGCTAAGATATTCATGCTCTGCTTCAACGTGGCAGAACCTGACTCACTGCACAATGCTGCTGCTAAGGTACCTGCACAGAGAATATAGTTATTTGCAGGTACAACGGCATACGACACGGTGAGACCGCTGGCGTACCACGCTAAGATATTCTTGCTCTGCTTCAACGTGGCAGAACCTGACTCACTGCACAATGCTGCTGCTAAGGTACCTGCACAGAGAATATAGTTATTTGCAGGTACAACGGCATATGACACGGTGAGACCGCTGGCTTACCACGCTAAGATATTCATGCTCTGCTTCAACGTGGCAGAACCTGACTCACTGCACAATGCTGCTGCTAAGGTACCTACACAGAGAATATAGTTATTTGCAGATACAACGGCATACGACACGGTGAGACCGCTGGAGTACCAAGACTTGACAATGACACTCATACGTCGGCACTAAACACAACAAACAAGTAGGTACCTACCTAAAATAAAATTAATAAAGCCCAAAAGTGTTGTATTTGAATCTCACGCTTTGAAAATCATAATCGAATGATTCATAATCATCCACAGTAATTTTGACATTTTCTACTGTTGATTTGAACGTGTGACTTTCAAAATCGCACTTCCATATCTCCAGCAAAAAAACCACGACTTCCATGACACCGAAATTAATGGACATAAAGATCTTCTTCGGGTTCTTTTCTAGAACTGGAGGTTGACATAAAGATTTGCAAAATAATAATCATTTTTATTTTGTATATCTTAATGACAAGACTTTTGAATCACATGTTCCTTAAGCCGTGTTCTATTGCAGTGGTACAGAGAAGTGAGAACACACGGCGGCTCCGCCCCGGTGCTCCTCTGCGGCTGTAAAGCTGACCTGAGGCACGACAAGGAAACCCTCACCATCCTGTCCAAGCTGAAGACTCATCCCGTCACCAGTGAAGAGGTACGACAATTTATATTTTCAAAGTACTGGGAAACACCACAACCACCACTGGCTTTTCGGTGAAGGAAAATATCGTGAGGAAACCTGCATGCTTCATTTTCGAGGAGTACCCACTGTCCATTATAAGTGGCGACGGGCTCACTCCCCGTCACACTGGACAGAGTTTCGGTACTAGTGAAATGTGGATGTTCTGAGGTTTCAGAATATCTCTGACTACCCCCTCGGGGAATATAGTCGTGAGCATATGCTATGCTAAGTACTGGGTAATATTGGAAAGAACGTCGTCGGTAGCGCGATGTGGAGAGGTATATGTACATTCTATTTTGAGGGTCTGGGTTCGAATCCTCAGGAACGCCATGCCATTTACCAATGAGTTTTTCTAACTTATGTCCGTAATACCGACTGACCGCTCTTCGACGATGAAGGTAACCATCGTAAGGAAACCAACATACGCTGAAGAAGACATTCTGATGCGTATGGTCAAATCTAACATCCACATTCATTGTACGCGTAGTGGATTGAAGTCCATAAACTAACCTTGAGGGTAAGCCTGTGCCCTGTAGTGACGTATGCTGACTGTGAATTTGTGGATAGTGACCCACAAATCCCACCCCAAAAATTACGAGAATTTCGAAATCAGATTATGAGTCCTCAATCAATACTAACACAATTATTATTCCGAGAGATAAGTGTAATTTTTGCAACCATCAGCAGCAAGGCTGATTCAGTGTTTATGGGGTGTAGAGCTTATATGTGATGGGGATGGACCAGGTCTGCCTGCATAACTCCAGTTGGTTTAGGAGTTACTGATGATTAAAGGTCTGTAAAAAATTAACGATCAGCTGCAAGGCTGATCGTATGTTATTGTTTTAGTATGCACTGTAGCTATGTGAACAGTACAAAAACTGACATGGTTCATCAGTCGGTTTAGGAGATACAGCCCTTCAAAGGTCGGAACTTTGACTGACTGTATCTCCTAAACCGACTGACAGAACTTGACAGTTTTTGTACTGTTCACATAGCTATAGTGGATACTACAACAATATCATACGATCAGTCGTGCAGCTGATCGTTAATTTTTTACATACCTCTAATCATCAGTAACTCCTAAACCGACTGGAGTTATGCAGGCAGACCTGGTCCATCCCCATCACAGAGATGCTCTACACCCCATAAACACTGAATCAACCTTGCTGCTGATGGTTGCAAAAAGTAAACTTATCTCTTATACTACATCAAGATACCTACGTATCTCAAGATGCGTCATGCGGTCGATACTTAACTTAATTAGATTTAAAAAAGTGTGATTTCAGAATAACGGAATTTGCTTAACATTTTACCAACCGTAGCGTGGGAGAGAATCAAAACAAGATCATTCTAAAAAAGCAACTAATTGGTTTCAAAAAATTAAACTGGTACAATTTACGACTTTAAAAATACATTACAGTACATACGAAGCAGATTTTAAATGGTTCATTGCACTTATAACGAGAATAAAAACACAATTGTGCTAAAAACGCCGACTATCTCAATAAACTGATGATATTCAGTAATATGACGCGAGAGGCAATTGAAAAGGCCGTTCAATTTGGGTCGAACAAAACGATTCAATTAATTTGAGGTCTTATTTCAGTTGTTATTCACTATGAGAGTAGGTAGGTTGTATTATAACACTGCCAATTAATTGAAACTTTACTATTGGGAATATGAAATTGGGAAAATTTAATATCATCATCCGAGATACATACATACATGAAAACATTATTTTGGCTCAAATTATGTTCAACCAATAAATTTGGTTTTTAATGTTTTTTTATTTTTTTTTATTAACTATGGGTTTGCTCTTGACCTCAATCCAGTCCTCAGGACGAAGATGGGATCGTAGATGTATCGAGCTTACCCAGAAGATGCCTATTCACTCGTACTTTAAAGGAATTCGGGATGTATCATCATCATCATCATTTTCAGCCCGTATCCACCCACTGCAGGGCATAAGCCTCCTCCCTATTTTGCCATTCTTCTCGGTCCCGTGCCAGCATCCAGGTCTTGCCAATACTTTTCCAGATGTCGTCAACCCACCGTTAATGTAATGTATACCTACGATGAAAAAAATCAATCAATCAATGAAACATTCTCAAAAATCATACAGTTGAAAACATTAGAAAATCTTTTAGAGGTGGTTCTACTGTGGATAATAACTGTAGGTATGGTTTAACCAAATCGAATTAATACCTTCAAAGTGAATTTCGCTCATGGTGCAGATTGTACGGAATCTCTGTTTTATAACGTCAAACATACTAGGTGAAATCGAAATCATTATTGCATCGGATTTTTTGCGATAGCTATATTGTTTGCTTCCAAAGTAAAAGTTGTTCAGTTTGATCTGTAGTGACTTAGTTTAAAAGGATGCCAACGATTTCAATTGTATTTTTGTTTGTGTTTTTGCTTATAAAGTACCTAATCATCTTCATGATTACCAAAAGTTTATCAAATTAATTCAATTTCATAATGTACCTATATCAACTGACGTAAATGACTACGAGGCATTGCTAGAAAACTTATTTTAACTATGTTTGCCTGAAATTGTTGTAGAGCATTTCATATTCATATATTTGTTAATTTTTCAGGCATTATCGGTAGCGAGACAGCTTGGTGCGACTACGTACGTGGAGACGTCAGCTAGGGCATCCAGCAAAGGTGTCAAGGATGCCTTCGAAGTAGCTGCCTTGGCTGCTTTAGGGAAATTGAATAAGCAGCAAGTTAAACAACAGGTATGATTTTCATTAAAGTTTATCAGTAATTAAAATTAGAATTGGCTTTTCTCGCATAATTATTTTCAATTTCTATAGATAAGTCCTTTCTCGCACTACTAAAGTTACAGCCTGTAGAAACTCACTTCAGAGCAAAGGCCTTCTCTCGCGAAGGGAAAGAGAGGGCCATACTCCATCACGAGGGCCCAGTGCGGATTGGTGGAGGCAAGTTAGTAGTCAACTTGCTGTCAGAGAATTTTCAAGCCGGCGACATGGCTTAAAAAATAGCTACACCATCTCACTTTACTGAATAGTTTCGGTAGTTAAGAAGCGAACAGCCAGATTAAAATACATTTAACCTAATATTACATCTGAATCTTACCAGATTTCTTTCATTTACCAGCAGAAACAAGTTGGCCGTAGCAAAAGCAAGCGTGACCTGAAGGCCGAGCTAAAAGGACGAGCGAAGAGCTGCTGCGTTATGTGATCCGTGGCCGGCCACCCCTCGCGGTGGCCGCACGACTGCTAGGCGACCACCGCCCTTCAACATTCTACCTTCCATGGAAACGAAAGGTTCAAAACAACCTTTGGAAAAACGAATACAACATCCAAACCAATTTGGCAATTTCTATCTAAAAGAAATAGTACCGGGCCAAAGGTAGCTCCTTGAGCGACAACCCCGACATAAAAAAAATCATGCCGAAGCATCCTTTCTAAAGTGGTTTGAGTGAAAGATGTGTTGTGTCTTTTCGGTCTAAATGAACTTGTGTAATAAAATGGTTTCTAAATATTTAAGGACGTGAGATAACATTGATGTAGTAAACACTCAAATGCCTAATCGAAGTTGCTAGAAGAAAATTTAGTTTAGAGTAATTGAGAGTGGAACAGAGTTCGTTTTATTGGTCTTGTGAGAGGATTGTTTGGACTTCCTATAAGTGTATCATTTGAATAAAGGTGCAATGTTAGAACCCCGAGGGTTAGGAGCGTAAGAAGCCTGTGATAATATAGAAATTCTTGAGTTAGGGATGTTTGTAAGAGGCAAGTAGACGCTCCTCAAACGATTATGATATCATTAACACATTTAATGTTAAAAATTAAGGCAGTATTTACAGCTAAAAACCTAAATGTATTGTAAATTTACGATTAATATTACGTAGAACAAAAATAATAAGTGTTTTCATATACATACATTAGTAATAAACAAAACGATGATTAACAATGACAATGTTCTTAATTTTGTTCAATAAATTGTAAAATTTTCAAAATGTGTATAATATGAGTATTTTAAAATAAAATTATGTATTTAAAATTAAAGTGATTCGATATTATTTTTGTGTAGGACCAAAGTTGTTCTTATTTTAAATATTAAGTGTGGAGGCTTATTTAGATAGATTTAAAAAAATACACATTTAAAAAATTATTTTGTAAAGCTGCAAGCTGATTTCTTTGTGATATAAAAATACTTATTGTATTAAAACTGAATGCACAATGATGGACAATACTACTAAATTACGGAGGTCCATTGCTAGTTAGTTCCACGTCCATGTTTGCTACGTTTAGAATTTAGATTTTTGTACATTATAAAATAAAATAAATGCTTGCATTCTGTAAAAATTATTTCATGGTTAAAAAGAACAATATTGTTTTAAAACTCCGGCCAGGGTTAAAGCCAGGCTATGAAAAACACAGTATAAATAAAAAAGAGCTTGAAACAAAACACTTTTCATATTAAAATGTTAAAAGATTAGTTTCATAATTTATTTTTCAATCGTTTATTGTATTGTAAGTCGATATCAAGCTTTAAATTGATTGTTAGCTTTAATTATCGAGTAAATGTTATTATTATATTTAAACTATTTTAAAGAAACTAGTTATACCAACTGAAAAACAATGTTAATCTAAGTTTACTTAAAACTTCTTTCAACTTGTGTGTAGTAAGTGAGCTTCGAAGTAAAACACTTATAAAATAATTTCACAGTATAAAGATAAACCCAGGGTAATTGCAACTTTGGGGCAGTTGCGACTATGGAGCAATTGCACTTATGAGAATCACTATTCAGTTCTTCCCTTTATACCAACACCTGTTTTCTAGATGACTAGGCATGCGTCTATTAAGAGTAGGTAATGGATCGTGATTCCTATAAGTAAGTGCAATTGCTCCATAGGCATAGTTGCAATTGCCCCATAGTTGCAATTATCGCCCATAGTTGCAATTACCCCACAGTTGCAGTTGCCCCATAGTTGCAATTGCCCATAGTTGTAATAACCCCGGAAATTAAACCAAATTCAATTTTTTTTCTGTTATAGATTTCTGTACAAAGATTTCTCATTTGTAAAAAAATTGAAAAGAGGGTTTTCCAATTTATTCACTCGTTTTATCATCATCATCAGCTTCTGTCATCCTTGGTGGCATGATATTGGCTGTTTTACTAATATCATTGGGTAAAGGCCTCCAATGCGGATTGGCAAACTACTTCCATAAAAAGAATTTTTTATTTTTTCTTTTACTCGCTTACTAAACACAATTTTCTAGCAACCTCATTTTATTTAATAACAAAATTGTTGTACATATCACTGTAAGTTAAAATCTGAACTTTACATAAGTTTCCTTTCATTTCTAACTTGACTGACGAGTTGAGAATTTTGAAAGTTAGATTAGATTTTGTTTTGTAAACTTCGCGTCGAGGTACAGTAGGATTCGGTATTTGTGAAGTGTCAATTTAACGAAGTTGACTGTACTTGTATCAACGATTATATTTTCTTACACAGACATTTATACAAGGTGTTAATTTTCAATTTTTGGTAGCGTTAATTTTCAACATTATAAAAAATTGTTCTTTCTGTGCAATCAGTTTCCCTGGTTTAAAAAAATTATTAACACTTTGTATACTAGCGTGATAATAAACAAATATAGTTTTGATTTGTGACTAGAACACAATATGATGACAAAATTTTACCTAAACGACATTGAAACTTCTTAAACTAAACACAGAGTACTGTAATATGCTAGCGTTAATTCAAACCATGTATTTACGAAGTAACAAAAAATCTCTAAAAATCGTTTTACCACATTGTTTTGTTCTCTCTCTCGCACTTGTATCTGAGCCATAAAGGACCGAATTCTCGCTCTTAAACTGTTACGCTAGTAATGTCTTTGCTTTTTCAGGGCAATGCCTTACACAGGATTATTATAAGTGAAAAATCAGTCTAAATTAATTTTTTTTTATAGTGTTCCCTGCCAAAAATTACAAAACGGAACGGATTCACCTCGTTTTTAAATTCCACAAGAAAAAAAACAATGTTTTTTTTAAAGAAAATTGTTGAACTTCTTTATGGTTGAACAATGATCAACTGATTTAAGACTTAGAACACTTTTTTTTTTCATTTATTTCTTACGCTTTTTTAATTTTTTTAAATAAGAAATAAAAAACCTAATGTAAAACATGATTTTAACTGTTAATTGAATAGGCCACTTTGAATGTTGTTTCTAGACTATTGAATATAGTGTTCAGTGTTTTTGAAATATTATACGTTTTATTTCTTATACTTACATAGTGTTACAAAAGTAAAAATAAACATTTAAAACATTTAAGAGGGGTTGTTTAGACTACTTTAGACCATCAAATTGAACAACTTTCACTATTGGACCAACATCGAAATCGCGAACAAAAAAAACCTGCTATCCTATCCGATAGATTTAGCTCGAGTATATTTGTAGTTTAGTATTTATTCTGTGGTTTAGTATGGAACATCTGATTTTTTTGTAAAGTCATAGTGAAAGTTGTTCAGTTTGATGGTCTAAGAGGGAGGTTACACGGTCAGTATTTCATCAGTCTGGTCATGTATATTTGATTTGAAGGGAAACTGACTCGAGATTGACCCGACTAACATGGTGCTTCAGTATATCAGTTTCCCTTCAAATCAAATAAACATGACCAGACTGATGGACCAGAATGACGAAATACTGAACGTGTAACCGGGCTCTAACTAAATACCCTAAAATGAAATGAACCCTAAAACTCCCTAAAATGTTAATTTATATTTTTGTAATACCTTGCATTAGTTGCATTACCTACCTACTCTATTTCCCTATCTTCGAAACTTGGTCGCATCCACTGACTTCATCCATACTGGAACCAAAGGTTAATGGTGAGCCTAATTTTGATACATAATACAACTACATTTTGAAGAATGAGCAGAAATCAAATTTTAACCTCATCAACCTGCGTGAAAATCACTACCACTTTTCCCCCATCGCTCGTGTTGCACAGCTAAGCATGCCACCCACGACAAAGCCTTTAAACGAGAAAAATTTTATGCGCGCTCTTTCTGGCATACGTCAAATTATAAAGATTTAGGCACATCTCGATTTTTATCGTTTTCTCGGGGGTGGCATGCAAGGCTTACTGTAGGTACCAACTATCTTCTAGCGTTCGTCACAGACACGTGCTATATGTTTCTGTACTCTTCTCACACCCCATAATTACATAAGCACGTCTCTTTCCTGCTTGTGACTATGAGAAAGCGATTAGCAACTTGCGTGCGTTAGAAGAGTACAGCAACATATTATAGCGGCCGGCCGACGGCCGTTTGTGATGAGCTTGGCAAGGTAACTGTCATCATACGTTCAGCCGAAATTGTTTCAAAAAGATGGTAAGTTTGATTTCACCTAAAAAACGTTATAGGTAAGTACTTAACCTAGGTATACTATAATTTACTTATCCAAGGACAAAGGAGTAACAAAACATGGTGTCCGTATAGCTAGCGTATACATGAAAGGGATTTGGCTGGGGCTAGTGCCAATAAATAGTTCCTAAATAGTGCCTAATTAGTACCTAGGTCAAATAAATAGTGCCTCTATACTTTACGAGATATCTATTTTTTTTACCTGGTACGCTGGCTTGACGTCAAGGTAGCGTACACATTTTCTGTGGCTAAAACGGCTTGCATTGCAACATCGAATTTACACTCAAAAAATAGTTCTCAAATAGTGCCCTAGGCATCCAAAATCTCATGAGGCTAGACGCTATACGGACACCAAAACATGCTATGCTAGTAATACTTAAAAGGGTATTTAGTTAACGTGATAACTTTATAGTTAACTATGAAGCCAGCATCGAAAAAAAATCTGCTGTTTCATAAAAAACTGCAGTACCTGACATAGTTAGTTACCTACTTGACTCAAAAATGTATGGCACTGCAATTTTGTTTTTCGTTTTCTTGTTAGTTACGGTGTTCAATTTGATGGTTAATTATCAACTTAAATATTATTTGTGTCTTATGTAATATTATACAGGGTGTAACACACCAGAGCAAGCTGTTTTGGTACACCCTGTATATGTATAACAAAAGACACTAGTAATATTTAAAGGGGTGCTTCGCTTCCACTATGGAGCCAGAATCGAAACAAAAACAGCAGTTCTACAAGACACATTTTAGTCGAGTATAAGAATATATAGTTGCCGACAAACTTAATAAAAAATCTATGGCTTAGCAGAATATAATTTGTAAAGCACCGTAGCAGCAGTACGTGAAACTGATACTACGCATACCCCTCGGCCGCTCACCCTTTTATAATAATATTATTCATGCAATGTGTGAACATGATTCTTCTCCTTTTTGGTTTTATCTATTATTATTATTGGGTGCTTGGAGCCTTAACAGACTTACGCCTGTGCCACTTCCACCATCGCTGATCTTTTGTGAACGCCCCTTCTATAGTTCCCTATTAATCCCTACAGCATTTAGGTATCGCAGTAGGTCTTTAGCAGAGATGTCTTGTATTTCATCTGGAGTCAACACCTGTCTTCCAAGATGAATACTTCGTTTGTACATTAATGGACCACAGTTGCATAGAATGTGTAGGGGGTTTCCATGTCCTCCCCACAGAATCTGCAGCAGGTGGTGTCGCTTAGTTTCAAGGTGTGCATGTGTTTGTCTACTCGTGGTTTTATCTAAGCCTCGAAAGCATTATTATGTTATGGAACATAAATACATAATATGAATGATTCTAAGCCCTTGTTTCGCACATCAATATCAGTTTCACGAAGCTCAATGTCTTTCGTTCAACTCAACCCTCGAGACAGGGCCGCCACCAGTGCAGTAAACAGGGCCCCGAAAAATATCAAGTAACTACCTATATTAAATTGAATATGAGAAGGTAATTCCCCGGTTTGGAAGAGTGCGGGTTCAAGTCCCGCCTGAGACTTAATTTTTCAATCTTTAATTTGATTAAAAAAGCACAACATGGCTGTAACATGTTTAAAATCAATAATATTTGAAAATTAGAAGGTAATTATTTATTAGAGGTAGATGGTCAGATCGATGAATAATGTGTAATTTGGGCCAAGTAGGTAGTCTTCTTCGACAACAGGCATGATAAAGAAGTCGCCCGACGGCTAACAACGCCTGGAAGAGCTACTGGTCCATGAAGGAGCTGATAAAGGTTTCTATCCTCTTTTTGGTGATAAAACCTCCGGGATGGGATTGGTCCGCCAATGTTTGTCGATTACAACCGGAAAAACAGGAAAGTTGGGCCAAAGTTTTAACACCTGTGTTCCCTGAGAATGGAAGTCGCATTGGCGTCAAGTTCGACCTCGGAAGAAATAGAGGCACGAATGTAACGATGGATGAACCTGACTTAAGAAAGGGATGCATGATGAATGGAGGGGGAGGTCTTTGCCCAGCAGTGGGATGAAATAGGCTAAGGAGAAAATTGCTTTAGGTACTGTACCTAAATACAAAGGACATCATCGGATTTGGTCCAAAATGAGAGAGTGCCGGCCAAAAAAAAAGCTATATTCTGTTAAAACTAGTTCGTCTCAGCATTTTTTAGTATGGCACCAAAGTTGTAGGGCCATTTCCCTTAGTTTTATTAAAGTTAGAAAAATCTTATTTTCATACATTTTTGATGAAATAAAACTTACAGCTACAGCGTACAGCTACTACAATAATAAATGCTTAGATGGACAAGCTCTAACATAGCATAGCATTAGTTTTTGTTGGCCGGCACTCTCACATTTCTTGGACCAAAAATTTATGAAACGTCGATGATGTCCTTTTATCTTTTGCGGACAAAAATCAAATAAGTAATGATATTCAGTTATCTATTCTGAAGAAACTGTTTAGTTTTCATTATGTTAACACCATAGACATTATTATACTACCTACAATATGTTTATGGTTAACACAGAGAGTAGGTTGATAAAGGCCGAGGATGATTTTGAAGTCAATACCCACACAGCACAGAATATCTACTTGACATCTAGTAGATATTTTGTAGACACTTAGATATTTTGTAGATATCTATTAGACATCTTGTAGAAATTTGTGCTGTTGGGGTAGTTAACTTGCTAAATTCAAGCCAGCTAAAGTATAAAGCCTCTGACGAACCCTAAAGAATGGACACTGCCATAACAATAATTTCGAATAGTATACGTATGATTTCAGCCGCAAACTAAAGGCGGCGCTGCTCTATGTATTTCGTGCAAGTTGTGTATAGCAATGGCAAGCAAGGGAGCACTACGTGCCCAAAGTGCCAATTTCTCAACTGCTCCATAACTTTGTAATATCTTACGCGAGCTTTGTACAAAATATTGACGCCAAACTACGGGCGCACGATGAATATTTTGTCATTGTTTTGGGTACTAAGGACTTGAGGAGAATTGTTGGAACTAGGTCTTCATTTCCCCTGACACAAAGAATCTTGCATTAAATTCAAATGAAAAAGATTTTATTCCTATATTTGTTATGATACTAGCAGGTTTTGCATGAAAAAAAGTTGTTGGCCATTAGATAAAGAAAAAAACAATTAAGTTTTTTCGTTCTTGTAAACGGCTAGAACTGTCAAATTTTCCGTGAAAAATTAGCCAGTGTTTCAAACATTGATTTTAAAGACAAGGAGATTTTATTGTGTCAAATAATTTTGGGGCGTATACAATCTCCTTGAGTTCTTTCTCTTTGGTTGTTTGTCTAATCATAAAGATAGAACCAAGGAGATTTTCTGAAATCAAAATTTAAACTTTAAACCAAGAAGCTTGTAAGGAGAAATGACACGCTCACTCTCACAAGCTTCTTATTCTTTCTTATTCGTGAGAAGTAGCCTATTATTTGTTATGCCTATATTTTTAGGTAACAAAAGGCTTTTTAACAAAAAAATTCAACCGCCGAAAAAACTGAAAAGCAAAAAATAATAATTTATTTTACCTTAATAACTAAATTCTTAAACTAATATAAGTGTATAATATATCAAAGTATATAATATTATTTTGCAATTATTTTGAGTTTTTAATTAACCTTAATAACTAAGTTCTTAAACGAATGCAAGTATACCTAAGTAATTTTGAGTCGGCGCCAAACAAGAAAATTAATTAATTGCGACGGGCACACACCACGTAACGTAACCAATATAACATCACTATCCACACAGGCCCTGTACCCGGACTTTCGATTTTCGATATATCGCGACTGTTTCGGTCCGGGCTTCATTGTAATAGAGTTGACATTGGAACGAAAACGTTCACGTAATTGTGAAGTTCGAATGTCCGAGTAGAGGCCCAGGTGCATGCGTCCCGTCTCGTTGCTAGTGGTCGTGCGGAGAGCTCATTTTTTTGGAATGTTAATGTTAATCCCTGAAGATTTCACGTTGCATTGTTAATTTCATTTTGGTTATTTCTTTAAATTTAAGGTTATTTAGTGATCTTTGTTCATTGATTGTTTGGCGCCGACTCAAAATTACTTAGGTATACTTGCATTCGTTTAAGAACTTAGTTATTAAGGTTAATTAAAAACTCAAAATAATTGCAAAATAATATTATATACTTTGATATACTTACTTATATTAGTTTAAGAATTTAGTTATTAAGGTAAAATAAATTATTTTTTTTTGCTTTTCAGTTTTTTCGGCGGTTGAATTTTTTTGTTAAAAAGCTTTTATTTTATAATTTTTTGTGGCTATAATCTTCTAATTACTACATGCATAATTTTCGATGGAAAGAGGTGCAATGACTGATGATTTTTTTTAAATAATATCAAAGGTCTAAACATACAGCAGAAGGATTTATTTCAAAGAATTTCTACGGCCATTGAAAAAGATTTACATGGTGATGAAGAAAAGTTGTTTCTTTTTATAACTGGAGGAGCTGGCAGTGGCAAATCATTTGTTTTAAAATTACTCGTGGAGCACATCAAGAGGTTTTATGCGCCTACAGTTGATTTGCTAAGCCTAAATTTGTTGAGGTAGGTTCATTGACTGGTGTCGCCGCCCGCCAGGTACTTGGGAAAACATTGCATTCTCTTTTTTCTCTCCCCATCGAAAAAGGTAATAGCTAGAACAGGAAAGACGTAAATGGCGTAACATAAGTTGGTTAGGGATTGATGAAGTATCTAGAATCAATGATTTTCAATCGTAAGAACATGACAACAAATATGATATTATTTTGTAAGACTCTTAAAAATCCATGACCATGACACACATACCTACCCTTTGTTGTATCGTACACATTTTGGCCCAATATCATCAATTGAGCAAATGTCATGTCTTATTAAGAATTAGTTTAGTTGAATATTTTTTCCTCCTTTTTTCCACTTGTGATCCACTTATCCATGTGCTTATAAAGTGATCCCAAGACGTAAGTCGTAGGGCTGGATAAGTGGGTGCACATAAACATTTTACTGTAATTATTTTGTCACACGTATTCATCCAACCCCTGCCTACACACACACACAAACACAAACACATCCAAACACACCAACACATGAGCGCGCTTTAGCGTGCACTGTGCACTCATATGCAACAGATCTCTGCGTACCCTCTGGCCTTATGGCAAAGTATGTAACTATATAAGGAAGCTGATGCTTTAATCACAGTTTTACTTTTTAAGCATCAGCAGCTGAGTAAGATTGAGTAAAATTAAAATACAAAACCAAAAATTGTTTTGTTAACTTGTAAGAACAAAATGTATTAATGTAACTTTATTAGCAAATTATAAACAAACACACCAACACACGAGCGCGCTTTAGCGTGCACTGTGCACTCATATGCAACAGATCTCTGCGTACCCTCTGGCCTTATGGCAAATTATGTAAATATATAAGGAAGTTGTTTTGTTAACTTGTAAGAACAAAATGTATTAATGTAACTTTATTAGCAAATTATAAAAATTCTGTAATTTACGTGTAAAATTTGGTAGCCTACCTACCAAATAAAACAATAAAATTTCGTAAAAAATAAGTTTTTTCTTTAAAAATTACAGTAATTCATTGTTTTATTTTTTGGGCTAGCTTGACACCGAATCCAAAAAACAAATTAATGTTCTGATAGATGCGAATTTAAAATTCGCTGGTTATATTATTATTTAGTAGGTACTTTTTAGTTTTGAAGTAAATTTTTTATTTCAAAATTTTCAGTGTTGGTGTTATATTGGGTTAACATATTCATTGTAAATGTAAAGGGAGCATGAACACGAATCATTTATTTCAATTGCCGATGATATGCTATAGATTTTTGAGGAGTTCTATTGTCTATCTCCGAAGCCCTTTACCAGATCTTCACCAAATTAAAATGGGACCACCTCTGAAGTATGACCTAAAAGGGAACATGAACACGAATCATTTATTTCCATAGTCGATGATACTCGTATGCTATAGATCTTAGGGGAGTTCTATTGTCTATCTCCGAATCCCTTTACCAGATCTTTACCAAATTGAAATGGGACCACCTCTGAAGTACTACCTACCAAACAAAAAAAATTTATCAAAATCGGACTACTCTGTAAGAAGTTATCGGATCATTTATTTCAATCGCCGATGATATGCTATAGATTTTTGAGGAGTTCTATTGTATATCTCCCTTTACCAGATCTTCACCAAATTAAAATGGGACCACCTCTGAAGTATGACCTAAAAGGGAACATGAACACGAATCATTTATTTCAATAGTCGATGATATGCTCTAGATCTTTGAGGAGTTCTATTGTCTATCTCCGAAGCCCTTTACCAGATCTTCACCAAATTAAAATGGGACCACCTCTGAAGTATGACCTAAAAGGGAACATGAACACGAATCATTTATTTCAATAGTCGATGATATGCTCTAGATCTTTGAGGAGTTCTATTGTCTATCTCCGAAGCCCTTTACCAGATCTTCACCAAATTAAAATGGGACCACCTCTGAAGTATGACCTAAAAGGGAACATGAACACGAATCATTTATCTCAATAGTCGATGATATGCTCTAGATCTTTGAGGAGTTCTATTGTCTATCTCCGAATCCCTTTACCAGATCTTTACCAAATTGAAATGGGACCACCTCTGAAGTACTACCTACCAAACAAAAAAAAAATTATCAAAATCGGACTACTCTGTAAGAAGTTATCGGATCATTTATTTCAATCGTCGATGATATGCCATAGATTTTTTGCGGAGTTTTATTGTCTATCTCCGAAGCCCTTTACCAGATCTTCACCAAATTAAAATGGGACCACCTCTGAAGTATGGCCTACTAAACAAAAAAAAATTTATTATCAAAATCGGACTACTCTGTACAAAGTTATGCGTGTTCATACATAAAACAAAAAAAAAACAAATATACGCGTCGACTTGAGAACCTCCTCCGTCTTTTGTTTTTTCGTCGGTTAAAAATGTAGTGCTTATTATATTACATTGTATAACAAATTAAACTCTTCCTACAGATCTAATAACAATCTGAACAGTGTTAACACCCAACTCCGGGAAACAAAACAAATTATCTGGCATCGCATTGACAATAACGCCGTAACAACGTCACAAAGGGTTCCGTACGTGACCAGCTGCGTCACTAATGTGATACGATACCAGGGTGGCAGGAGCTAAAAGGATGTATTTAATTTCATTGAGATAAAAAAGAGATATAAGATATATGAACGAAAACCTGGTAATGTTCAAAATTAATAAGTACTTATTTATATATTTTTTTATTATTGTCACGTATAAGGGTGACAGGGTAACGAGGAAGGGTGGATGTATGACCCACTCCCTTTCCATTATTCCGCACTGGACTATAAACGTGGGGTGTGGTGTGGCCCATACTCCACCACGTGGGCACAGTACAAGAAAGAGTACCTATCTATTACTAGATAACGTGGGCGAATTGACTAGCTGTCATAGTACCTATTTAGAATTTATAGGTTCACCATAGACATAGACTACTACAGTACATTAAGGCTACTCCTCCCATCTGCAAGGCTCTCTTTCTTACAAGCAAACTTTTGCAATTAGACATCTCGCTTCAATTGCGCGGCTCCGGTCAGAATTTTCCGTTTTCTTTGAAGACCTGTATGATTTTTTATGAATTTTCAAAGTATAAGAAAACCACATCATTTTATATTGTATTGTGAAGAATATTGTAAATTTTCATATTCTTCTGATCAACAATGTAAGAGTAAAACGGTTACAATTGGAAAAAAAGAGGTGACTTTGGAGTCGTTTTTCTTCAGTTTTATTTATTAAAATAGATTTCGAGAAAAACCACATCACTTCTCATATCCTGTAGATTGTTCAGTTTTGTTTTCTGCTTAAAAAGTGCCATAGTTAATGTATAAAATGGTTACAAAGTTACTCAAAACCAGGCGGACGCCCCTTAAGGCTGCACCGAGCCTATTGTGCTGCCCCCGATCATATTTTTTACGAAACCAATATTTCCAAAAAAAGAATTATCGGGTCACAGCGGATTTGTTTTTATAACGATAATAGCTACAAGCATTAAATTTAATAATCCGTAATATTTCGATAAATGTGGGGGTCCACGGAAGAAGGGTCCAGTGGTCGGCATTTTAACCCCCCTTTTTTATTGTTTCATATAATCATGTGACTGATCTATATGCCGAATCTAACATTAAGTCAGAACCCGACCACTGGACCCTTCTTGCGTGGACGCCCACAAATTGAAAGCCAATCAGGACTACAATGTGACATTCCTGTTTTTGGGAAATATTGTTTAATTATTTAGAAATAAACAAATACGATTGAGGGCAGCACAATAGGCTCGGTAGGCTCTTAATATCGTTGAGGTACACCGTCGAAAAAAAATACAAATTCAGCTACATTTGAGTCAAGTAGGTAACTACACCTACTGCCACAGAAAAACAATGTGCTGCAGTTTTGTATGAAATAGCAGATTATTTTTTTTATTCTCGTTTTTGACTCCATACCGAAAATTTCTGTTTGATGGTCTAATCAAAACTACCCCATTAAATATATACTAGTTTTGTAACAAAACCAGAGGCTGACTCGACTGGGCTTTTGCATAATTTCAGTGATCGTTACAAACCCCGAAGCATCTCTACGCCAAGCAAAGGAAAAAGTTCACTCAAAAAAGAACAAAACTTTCCTGTTCTAATATAGAAAACGGGAGAAAAAAATTACCGGAAACTTCCAACGTTTGTTGAAAAATATGCTGAAAGTTGTATGAAACCTATCGAACACCTCCGAGAATATGGTAACGAATATCATGTGACCTTTTTCACGATCGCCAATTTTCCTCGTAATTTCCAAAACTTTTTATTAAAAATAAAAGAGGCATGAACATTCGGCTACAGGGCCGTAATAAGAAACAAAATTAAAATGACTATTTGAAAATATTCGTGTAAGTGCCGCAATTGTTTTTATAGAAAATGTCAATGGTGACTCTACCCAAACGTATGGTATGATAATTTTTTCGCGATTTCAATGTTGGTCAAAATTGTTCAGTTTGATGGTAGCACCTATAAAGTATGTAAACAAGTAACGCATTTAAGTTTACACCCTGTATAGTTTAGCACCCTATTAATTATAGGTATCTGATAATCTGATAATATTTACCCAATTTCTCATGTATATTGTACATTTAAAAAATTTAAACTTAGGGTCAGCGCACACCCAGCGTAGAACTGCTCGCGCATGCTCGAGCATGTTCTTTGCAGTCGCGCACACCTAGCGGCAAAATCCGCCGGCGGCAGCGGCGGAGCATGCTCGCGCGTGTTCGAACAGTCTCGCGGATGCTCCCGTGTTGCTACAGTTGCATAGTGAATTTTGCGTTGTGTTTACAATATTTTATAGTAAAGACGTGCGATAACAACAATTTTAAAGTATGGTAGACTGGGATTTGGTAATTATTGGGTTACTAGCAAAGGAAGAGGAGCAAGAAGAGCACATCAATAAGATGAAAAGAGGCAAAAAAGATGTACTTATATTTGGGAAATACTACGCCCTGTGCTGTGTTGCGGTTTAAAGTTCTAGGGACAGCTATTTTATGGCTAGGAACTATAAAATGGAATACGAACAATTTGAAAACCTACTAAATCTGCTTCGACCGTTCAGATTTTCTTTGTATTTTCAAAAAGAGTTCGATTATTATATAATATTATCTGTAGTAAATTGCCCTTTTCGGGCTAAAGTAGTAAAAAATATGCTAGATTTAGTCCGAAACCGGCCGAGGCGGCAACACTTACGACGGATCGCAAGCATCGACACGGGCGTATGCTCGAACATGCTCGAGCATGCGCGAGCATCCGCGCGCATGCTCGCGACTGCTCGCGTCGCCGCGAGGAGCATACGCGAACATACTCGAACAGACGCTGAAGGGATTTAATCACTTGCAAGCTATTTTCAACTTTATTTCAATGGAAATAGAGTTCATTATCAATTGAATCAATGAAACCTGCTCGCGCATGCTCGAACAGTTTTACGCTGGGTGTGCGCTGACCCTAATAGACACAAACTTTAATTGAGTAATTTGACTTTGACCTTAATAAATAGTTAATGTGCATGCGAAGATCTGGGGTAAGTGCTAAAGTGTGTCTGAGGTGTAGACAACCTAATGTATAAATTATTACTAGTCTAAATTAGGTACGTACGTTACCTTTTTGCATATTATATTATATTGTAATATACACACAAAACACACAACACAAAAACAACATACAAAATATCGTTTTACTTCATTTTGTTTTGTTGCTGTTTTAGATGGCAAATAATATCGACCGTCATCTCACTTACAAACTGTAATGTATCATATTCGATTATTACGCACTCTAGGCCAGGGATTATGAACCTTTTATACCATTTTAATAACCATGTGACAATTTCTTGCGAGTTCATAAAATGCTCCGTAGGGTCACCGATCAGGAGTTGAGATAGCATGGATCAGGAGTGCGATTTTTGAAACTCATTTGCTGAGCTCAGCAGTCGAAAATGTCAAAATCGCTTTCAATTTTTGAAAGTCAAATCAGCAGTAGAAAGATGCATATCTCCATAGTAATTTTGACATTTTCAACTGCTGAGCTCAGCGAATGAGTTTCAAAAATCGCACTCCTGATCCATGCTATCAACTACAAATAAACTTTCATTCACATACTGCACAACCTCTTCAACTAAACGACTGATAATCGTTTCGTTAAAGATTTGTGACCCACAAAAAGGTTTTATAAAAGAACTCCTAAAGTATCTTTATTATGACTAGGTACAATAATGATGATGACGTATCATACTATATGTAGCAGGTATACTGAGTAAAACGTTTTTGGAAATATTAAAAAATCTGTTTGCTACGAATAAGAATGTATAGAAATGTAAATCAGGCTCAAAAAGTGACACCAAAAAAACTACACCGTGTTCTAATTTTGTTACTTAAAAACTCTACTTTGCCGCCAAAACTCATACAAAATGTAATTTTTCATTAGGTGCCAAAAGTTATATTGCTTTTGTTTAGAGTTATTCTTCTATAGTTATTCTTATTCGTAGTCTGTTTGCAAATCCGTTCCGTGAATAACTATTAATCTAACAATATTTAAATCAACATAATATTTTATTACAAACTTCTATTAAATTAGGGAGGTAGGTACTTTTTAGTGCAATAACTACGAAATGAAACTAAACTACAAGAGTACGGTTATATCAGTTACGAGCTTTTACCCGCGACTTCGTCCGCATAAATTATATACCAGATTTTAAGTCAGATCACAAGCTATCAAACAAAAAAAGTTTCATCAAAATCGGTTCAGTAGTTTTTGCGTGATGCTCAAACAAACAAACACACAAACAAACAAACAAACTAACTAACAAACAGACAAACAAACAAACAGACAGACAAAAAGTCCAAAAATTTGTGATTTTGAATCAGGGAAGCCTAAAAACCATATCGTTATCTTTTTTTTGTAAATATCTTCAATGTACAGACACACTTCTGAAGTGCGATTTTTGAAAATCATACGAGCGAATTGGCAGTAGAAAGTTGGTAGAAAGATGCATAATCTCCATAGTAATTTTGACATTTTCTACTGTCAAGTCGCTCGTATGATATTCAAAAATCGCACTTCTGTTACAGTTTTATAATAGTTTAGATAGTGAGTTCGCTGTCACGGGAATAACTCTTGTTTTAGTAATTCTAACAGTATTTTATTGGATTTTTTTTTACTGTATCTATGGCAAAGAAAATATACACTACGCGACTACGGGCAAATTGGACAATAATTTGTGAGGTCCTTAGTTAGTCCCTGTGCAACTGTCCGCGGCTATGCCCGCCTGACAATATTAGGGCCTTTCCACTACGTGACCGTATTTCGCGAGCACTTGTCTCTTGTTATTAAAAAAATAGTCCGCTTAGTATTCTTGCATGTTTCGGGTGAAGGTCCCGATGTTCTGGAAAACCTTGGTATGCCATTCGGACTTCTGTATTTGAAATCCCGCTTGGTTTTCTTTTACGTAAGATTATTATCAAGTTATTACTTGTGCTTCGGAGGCACATTATGCAGTTCATCATCAGCCTTATACGTGGTAGACTACACATAACACCAAGTCAATCTTCATCAAGTCAGATATGCCAGTTAGGCTTGTTTAGGTCGAACAGAATCTCATGGCATAAAAAAAGTAAAAAAATATAGATTTTCACTAAGAATAAGAATAGGTTAAAATTCTTTGGATTTTCAAATGTTATCTGTCTAGTCAAAGCAGGCCCTGTACAGCCTGAGCCTTTTTGCAGCGATAAAAACGCGCGTTTGTCCATTGCGTGACTGTATCGCTACACTAGCAATTAACATGCGTTTGTTTCATTCAGACGCATAATTCTAGCGATGCACACACATATTTGTATTGATGCACACGACCGTTTGCATTGAGGCAAAGGCTGTCGACGAATAACTAATCAAAAATTACGAAAGTTTTAGATCGTGCTAAGTATATCGCGTTTGTATCAATGCTGAATCGCGTTTGCATCGATGCTGCATCGCGACCCCATCGAAGCTTTTTGCAGCACTTCTGCGCTGCAAAAAATCGCAGTGTGTAATGGGCCCTAATCTAATACCCCAGTGTTGCTTACTCTAAAATTTGATTTCCCTATTACTGGCTATTACCACCGTATGATTTCCTTATTTACCATCTGATTCTGGTCGACCTATACTCTCACTTAAGGGGGAGCAGGGAGTGGCAGCTGCCAGATCATCAGATCAATCAGACATTACAAAAAAATTCAGGCGTTGTATTTTGCTACCGGATCTTGTTGCCCGCGACGCGATGTAAAGTTTTTGAAGCTAAATTTAAACAAATAATACTGAATAAATAGGCAACAAAGTTCTCATTTCAAAATGGCAGACTTTAATTTTAATGCAAAATGTCTCCCTTCGCGCCATTTTCTGAAAATGCGCAGCCTCGGGGGCGCGCTCATTTGCAGAAATTCGCCGGGAATAGTTTGTTAATTTAATTAGCACGCTTTTAACTACGAATTCGGTGTAATTTGGATTCCGAAATGTAATAAAAGGAATGCTACTCATTTGGTACACAATGAAACCAGTTCGGTAACTCGGCAAATTGAAACAAAGTTAAAGACAGTTCAGGTTCAGTGACACTGGACAGATAGCGTTCTATTCTTAAAAATTTTCTATGAAAATTTTGCTGTCAGATCCTTAGATTAAGAATATGTCCAGATAGAACCATAAAAACAAAAGTGGCCAAATTTCTTAGGTTGGTGTGCGTGAGGCATCGTAAACAACTACATAATTATCTCTGTGTGCGTGTACATACCGATACCGACACGGTTTATCACTCCAGAGTTCGGTGATATTTTTTCTATGCATTCGGAGCTTCGACTGTCTATCTTCACATATAACTTATCAAAGGTCATATCGGTAGTGTTCCTTGTTTTTCTCAATTTTAGAGAGAATTTTGTTAAATCATTAATAAGATTTTGATGGTTACAATGTGAAAGACGTACTTATTATTAATACTTTGGATTTATCAACTTATTATGTAGCTGATGTTCGTTTATGTACACCACGCAAATATTTTCTGTTATTGCGTATTTATTGGTAATGAACCGTTTATCTGTTGGTAAGACCACAAATAGGCTGTTCCAAAATAAAACACTGAATACGCCACTGGACATTTTACGCCAGAGTCACTTTTAAGAATTTATTTTACTATTTACCTCTAAGTATTTACCTAATTACTTACTTTACTTACACGACATACCTAGGTAATAAATCATTTGTGGATAGTTCTGCTAATAAGTAGATATACCGACCCTTCTTAATATGCTGACACTTTTTTAAGGGGATGATCAGACCATGAAACTGAACAACTTTCTCTATGGGACCAACATTGAAATCGTGAAAAAAAAATCTTCTGTCCCATGCATTTGACTCGAGTAGGTGTACAGTTTTGTATAGAAGATCAGATTTTTTTTGTGATTTCGATTTTGGTGCCATAGAGAGAGTTGTTCAATTTGACGGTCTGATCATCCCCTTAAAAAAGTGTCAGCATATTAAGAAGGACCCTGTATTTCCCAAAGCCACAAGCCGTGGTGGTCCAGTGGCGAGTAACCTTGCCTGCCGTGCAGGAGGCGATGGTTCGATCCCCGTCCAGGCCGACTCGTACCAATGACTTTTTCGGAATTTATGTACGATTTGTAACACCACTGGCTTTTCGGTGAAGGAAAACATCGTGAGGAAACCTGCATGCTTCAATTTCGAGGCATGTATCGTACCTACTGTCCATTACACACCGTCCATTTTTGACGACCCGGTTGGTGTAATGGTTACCACGCCGGACTGCCAAACCAGGGTCCTGGGTTCGAATCCCGGTTCGGTCATGGATGTTTACATGTTTGTGCCGTTGTTGTATGGTTTCCATAATAAACAGCCTATTAATAGTGCTTTCTTGGGATCATTACAATGTATGTGCCTGTGAGCGTTATTTATTTATTTATTTATTTATTTATTTATTACAAGTGGCGACGGGCTCACTCCCCGTCACACTGGACAGAGTTTCGGTACTACTAGTGAAACGTGGATGTTCTGAAGTTTCAGAATATCTCTGACTACCCCCTCGGGGAATATAGTCGTGAGCATATGCTTATGCTTATGCTTATGCTGTATTTCCCAAATGTTTAAAAAAGAACCTTCAACTCTGTTACTAATTAGAAACAAAAGTAATATTATACTGCAATACAGGGTGAAATTGATATCATTAGCATCCTTTTAAACTAAGAGTCTACCCATCAAACTGAACAACTTTTACTATGGGAGCAAACCGATCAAAGCACAAAAAAAATCTACTGTTTCATACATTTGAGTCGAGTATGCGTTGCAGTTTAGTATGGAACAGCTGACTTTTTTTTTGCTCCGATCGGTTTGCTCCCATAGTAAAAGTTGTTCAGTTTGATGGGTAGACTCTTAGTTTAAAAGGATGCTAATGATATCAATTTCACCCTGTATAAACAAAATTAAGTATCAATAGATGGCATAATCGTAAAATTATCGGCAGCCATTTACGATGGGTTCGAACTCCCAACAAAATACGGGCATCATTTTGCGTCGCGAAACAGTTATGGCGCGGAAATGGCGCCGTTTTCCCGCGCGGAATAGTTTCCTTTTCATGCGATCACCGACAGTATAATAATAGGTAAAGGGGAACGTTTCTGTTCAACCTATTTGTAATATAAACAGCTGATAATAAGTAACTCTTTAGATATAGGGTACCCAAGAGGGTACCTAATTTTGAAAAAAAACTTTCGAAAGAAGATTGGCAGATTTGGACCCAGCCAATTTTTACGAAAACTAAGACAAAGAAAATATACACTACGCGAAAAGAAGCGACACTCATGCATGTGTGCTCGTAAAAGCGCTCGCGGCTATGTGTGCGGGTCGGGCGAGCGCAGGGGGGTGCGCGGGTTGCGAGCGGGTGGGACGTCATATCATTGACGGTCGAATGACATGGCTGCTCTTGCTCGCGTGACGGCACGACTCGGCCGTTGATATAAATATTTTCTTTGACTCGGCGAACGGCGAACGAAGCGTGCGACGCCAAATAATACGAATCATGAAAAGTGCCATTTATTGTTGTGTTTACGGTTGTGGCAACAATCAGAAAGATAACAGTGATAAGAGTTTCTGTTCATTACCTAATGATGATCCAGAAACGTAAGTTACATTATTATTCTAAACGTCAATTCAAAATCTATTAATTTTGATGGAGTATCGATAATGCTACTTACTAACCATTGACGATATTAGGTGGTAGTGGTAGCTAGGTAGGTACACACGGCGACACATCAAGCTACCCAAAACCAAAATAAGCTGGCCGCGCGACGTTATACCTTACTATGCCTACGCTCGGTTAGCTTATTTTGGTTTTGGGTAGCTTGATGTGTCGCCGTGTGTAGTAAGATTTGTATGAGTCGTGTATCTTAAATACCTAGGTAGATTGATTTTTAAAAATGCACGTGTAGATTAAATTCAAATTCAATTACCTATCTACATTTTACTTCAATTACCTACTTACTACCTAATTAATAAAAATTCTCTACCAAGTATGCCACAATACCCACAATTGCACTAGGATAATTTAAATTGAATTTACGTAAATAAAAATTAAGTACCTACCTTATCTTTTATTATTTCCTTGCACCAGTGTAAACTTACACATTATTCGTTTTCCGCAAGTTTCAACCCTATAGCATACACACGCCGCCTCAAGGTCACCGACGCGGGGACTCACACGTACGAGGAGTGTCGGGCCTGTGACTAAGAGCCATTCAGGGCGGTGGTCATAAATATTATAAACAGAAAAAATTCAGGCATTTTTTAAAAAAACTTCTACATCTCCAGAAGTCAGGATTCAAAAGTAGAAATTACTAGTAAAATAGACAAATCATACAAAAAGCAGTAGCAAAACGCAACCACGACAGCTATTTTCATCTAATATTATCACTGAGTAATAATTTGGTCGTTTGGCTTGGTTGAACTGATAGTGTGTCTGATTTCGTTTTCTTCCATTATCATAATATTGTACGGTTATCGTGAATTATCATTAAAATAAACACAATGAATGCGTAGAACATTGAGTGGACTATCTAATAAGAAAGATTCTGAGTTTTAAACACTTGAATACAAAAGGAATCATAAGGAGAAATACCTTTCCCCCAACTTCTACAGGTGACAACCAATTGACTTTTTTATTAGTTTTGTTTCACTCTACATGTATCACTAAGTTTCATTCATGTATGGGACCTCTAAGTCTGGGTCTCAAATTACATGGCCGTCCGCCAAACTTCTTTTCGGGTATCAGACAAAACTTTCTAGGCCCTGAAATCGCAAAAAAAAAAATCTGCTGTTCCCTTCAGTTGTTTCATACTAAACTGTAATGCCTAATCGACTCAAATGTATGAAACATCAGATTTTTTTGTTTGCTATTTCAGCTTTGCTCCCATACTAAAAGTGGTTCATTGTAATGCTCTGAACCAACCCTGAAAATTAGGAAAGTGTTTAAAAATATGGCCTAAATGTACACACGGCGACACATCAAGCTATACAAAACCAATATAAGCTGGTCGCGAGACGTTATACGTTACTCGTCCTACTAACGGCCAGCTTATTTTGGGTTTGTATAGCTTGATGTGTCGCCGTGCGTACCTATGGGACAGCTGCGACCGCGACATGGTGCCTCGATAAACGTTTTATCGCGCCTGCTGGCTCGTTCGTTCGCGCGCAAAAAGAAAGAGAGGTAGGGTGCGATCGATATGAATCGCGTAGTCATGCCGCGGGCTCAGTATACCTACATAATAAGTAATGAAAGTTGTTCCAGTTTGTTGGTCTTAACATCCTCTTAAAATAGTTTCAGCCTCGTTTTCAGCTAATTTTTAACCGACTTCAAAAAGGGAGGAGGTTTCTCAATTCGACCGTATATATTAATTTGTTAGACCTTGTGCAGGATGTCAAGGTAAAGTATCATTAACCTTAAGGGTTAAACCTCATCTTACAGCACCGCATCGCCTTTTTCTGTCGCTCCATCCTTTTCTGTCACTCAAGAACGTCATTTTCTAGAGCAAAATATAAGGTAGACGGAACGCGATCGCGCGCGGCGGTGCTGCGGCGGTGGCGTTCCGTCTACCTTATTTGCTCTAGCAAACGACGTGCCTGAGTGACAGAAAAGGATGGAGCGACAGAAAAAGGCGAGGCGGTGCTGTCAGGTGAGGTTCGACCCTTAAACCACACTACCCATCAAACTGTTAATCCTTTTATCCTGTATAACTTACTAACTTAATTTTCTGACAATTCTTTAAGATCTTTCTAATCGAAGGTCCACAGTAACTGCAAAGCTTCCAACTTCATCAAAATGTCCATCATACCTTCCACCAGTTCATTAACTTCCGAACCGCTCTCCAAACCTTTGCACGTGACAATGTCGCCAATCCGATAATCGATCTTTTGTTTGAGCATCGATTGGATCAGATTGCGGCTTCGATTCGGTACAGAAACGTGACATCTCGGCCGCGGAGCTATGTGGTCTCGAAACAATCATGTTTTATTTCGTTACAGGGTCCAACTCACAGGACTCACATTTTTTTACACATGGAAAGAAAGAAGTTTGGCGGAAGGCCGTATAATGTGAGACCCAAACATATAGATCCCATACATGAATACGTGTAGAGTGAAACGAAACTAACAAAAAAGGAAATTGGTTGTAATCTGTAGAAGTTTGGGGAAAGGTATTTCTCCTTATGATACCTTTTGTATCAAGTGTGTGAAACTCATAATCTTTCTTATTAGATAGCCCACTCAATCTTCTACGCATTCATTGTGTTTGTTTTAATGAAAATTCACGATAACCGTACAATATTATGATAATGGAATCAAACGAAATCACACACACTATCAGTTCAATAAAGCCAAATACGTTCCGTAACGTCCAAAAACTACCTCAGTGATAATATTAGATGAAAATAGCTGTCATGGTTGCGTTTTGCTACTGCTTTTTGGATGATTTGTCTATTTTACTAGTAATTTCTACTTTTGAACCCGGACTTCTAGAGATGAGGAAGTTTTTTTAAAAAATGCCTGAATTTTTCTGTTTATAATAATGATGACCGCCGTCCTGAAGGGCTTTTAGCTTTCGTAAAAATGGCTGGGTCCAAATTCGCCAAAGTTCTTTAACATGCCGATGGTTTTTTTCAGAGAATGATCAGATCAATTCAAGAAGCATGAAAAGCTTATTATTAAAATAAAACAATTGAGACAGACAAATACAAAGAGAGGCAGTGCAAAAGTGACGTGCATACATGTTCAATGTTCATTCATCATTCACTATTCTATTTCATATTTTGTCGGATTATGGTCATTTAGGATGTTGCCAGCGTAAAATGTAACCTAACCTAACCTAACCGTAAAGCCGCCGTAAAGTTAAAGGCTAGTTTTCTTCTATCTTCTTGTTTTGTTATAAGTTGGTAAAAAAAAACGGTCAAGTGCGAGTCGGATTACTCGCGCATCGAGTGTTTCGTACCACACCACCGCACAACGTACTAACTTAGAAAAAAGTTTTGTTTTCTCCGGGACCTTTAGCGCGAGACCAACTCAGATTGGCCGGTTTTTATTATTTGTTGTTATACTGTAGAGTTTTCTCTATAATCACACCAAGTTTGACCCTTGTATGTATTTACCGTTTTTACGATAGAACGAGAAGAAAAAATTAAGTTGATTAAAACTAGTTTTCTCAAACATGCTTGGAAATGTGAGCATTATTTTGACAACCTTCTTCAAGATAAATCGAAATTGCTGTACTGGCCAAATACATGCGCGCAGCGGCCGGCAATGTTTGTATGAAAATTTAGCGGCCAAATAAATTACATACTAAAATCATATCTGTCGTGTAATTTAAAAATGGAACGATCTTTTTCTCCGAAACATGGCAACCAAGGAGGTAACTCATCAAAGGTTTTATTTAAATTTCGAACTGACTTGCAAATAGAAAGCTGTTTATTGAAAAAAAAAAAATGTTGTTCGTTGTTCGTCATTGATTTTGAAGAGATTAAATTTCCGCGAATTTTTTGAGAAAATTTAGTGTTTTAATTTCCGCGCATTGTTTGAGAAAAGTACTATACAAGCCACAGATTACATACAAGCCTTGGCCACAACTAGGCATTGATGGACTTACGTATGTGTGCCTCGGCTTCGCCTCGGCCCACATTTACACGTTCGTCCATCAATGCCTCTGTTGCTGGCCGCTGCAGTAATGTACTATTCTTGTATGAGGTACAAATACCCCTTAATTTTTATTATTTGTTTACAAATCTGCCGTAATAACGCATATTCTGTGACAATAACGTAGGCTTAGGTCTTAGTAATGAGGTCCTGTTTATATTCTTTGGTTACGGAACCCTAAAAAACAACTCTCCGTGGCGACACGTAGATTGCTGTACGACTTGACTGTTCCCGGGGGACGAGCAACAACCGGGGCGTGAACATATTTAGGTCACTAGTGTTTCTAATACTTTTTTGTTTCTTTTTGTTTTGAATGGTAATAATGATCATATACCTGATATACCTACCTATTTTATTTGTCCGTCGATGCACCGTCCTTCGCTGCAAGTTAATTCGATGCAACTCCCGTTCGGATAGTGGTGGAACCTTAGACAATTTAAGAGGGGCTCGCCTTGCGGTAGCATTTACCCTCTGCCACGGTATTAGATCAATTAATCTTGCGCATTTACACCCAATTTTATACCTTATCACTGAACGAGACAGCCTATAATAGCGAAACAATAATTTTGAACTTAGAACGTTTTGAGATCACACGAGACTACTTTTCATGATTTTTAACATTCAAAATTAGACTCTAAACTTACGGGGAATAAAATCTAATGTTGCGGATTTCATGTTACCTCGCCCCCCCGCAAAAAGTGGCAGAAATGTTTCTTAGTAGAATTTCCGACTGAATGCATTCGGATATATTATGTGTACATCGGACATGCGTTTTGGACCCTTAAAGGTTAGAGCCCGTCACGGAATACACCATGTTTAGGGTCTCCCAATTCCTTTTGTCAAATGCTAAATACTAATAATACACGTCATCATCATACCTATACATACACATATACTTACAGGGTGAAATTGATATCATTAGCATCATTTTAAACTAAGAGTCTACCCATCAAACTGAACAACTTTTACTATGGGAACAAACCGATCGGAGCAACTAAAAAATCAGCTGTACCATACTAAACTGCAATGCCTACCCGACTCAAATGTATGCAACAGCAGATTTATTTTTTGCTCCTATCGGTTTGCTCCCATAGTGAAAGTTGTTCAGTTTGATGGGTAGACTCTTAGTTTAAAAGGATGCCAATGATATCAATTTCACCGCCTGGATACACGTCCGACTACAGGCCACAGTCCTACCCCTCATGGAGAGGGAGGAGAGGTGTATGGGCGTTAGTCCAATACGCGTGTCCAATGCTGATTGGTGGACATACGCCTCGCAAATTCTTCTTCGATGTATGCAGGTTTCCTCACGATATTTTCCTTTAACTTTTGAGAGCAGTCGGTATTTACGTTCATAAGTTAGAAAAACTCATTGCCGTACAAGGCATGTCGTCCGTTCGGATTCGAACGTGGACCTTAAGATTGAGTTTCCATACTCTCCGCAACGTGCCACTGAAACACTGTATTATGGTAGATTTAGACCAGGCATGTCAAACATGCGGCCCGCGGACCGCATGCGGCCGGCACTGCACTTTCTTGCGGCCCGATCCAAATTTAAGAAACAGCTTCCTGATGCAGCCTGAAAGCGTTCGGACTGTTACAAGAACGTAGGTTCTCACGTTATGTAGTAATACCACCGTTTTAAACATGATGATGTGGAAAATTTCGAGCTCGCTCCGCTCGCTCAGTTTTTTTGAATGATAATATGCAGAGTAGAGACAAGGTATATATTGAGTACCTATTGAAGGTCTAGTCTTTACATGCCCAACCTTATTTTTTTTATTTCTGCACATAGAATTACCCCCGAATAAACATTCCTGGGAAGAGATTGCATTTTTTTTTTCTACAATTAAATAAACGATTAACGAACGAAAAAAAAATTATATGACCGATACTATTTCTCTAAGTTCGTTGCGGCCCGCTGATTGTTCTGTCATTATGAATTTGGCCCGCCAATGACTTTGAGTTTGACATGCCTGGTTTAGACGATGATAATTTCGCGGCGCCAATTCTGCGGCGCCTCAAAAAAAGCACCGTGTAAACACTTTTCGCACGACTATTTTACGGCATGCAAACAAGGAAAAAAGCACGCGTCACTGTGACCTCCGCCCGCGTCCCTCGCATCCCCCTTGCTAATTTTTCGACTCTTGTAAACGCGTCGTGCTAATCGTTAGCACGGTTTTCTCTAGCAAATCCATTCGCATACGAACAAATTGTCGCTGGAAATTAGCAGCGTGTAAACGAAAGCGCTTTTGTGCTTTTTTTTCGTGCAAAAAAATTGGCGCCGCGAAATTGTCGTCGTCTAAACCTCCAGTAGGTTTATGCAATGACAATTTCTAGGCGCCAATTCTGCGGCGCCTAAAATTAGCACCGTGTAAACAATTTAAGGTACGACAATTTTAAGGCACGGCGTAAAATTGTCGTGCCAAAAGTGTTTATACGGTGCTAATTTTAGGCGCCGCAGAATTGGCGGCGCAAAATTGTCATCGTCTAAACCTACCATACCATTATAGTCATACTAATTATGAAATCAAAGCTGCAATTTTAGATGGAAGCAAGCCGCTTTGCACAGTGATAGTGGGGACCAAAATAAGCGATTTGACCCGCAGCAGCGCAACTTTCATCCCTTAGGATAATAGATGGCGGCACTTCATTAAAAAAAACTTTAAAAAATTCTACAAGCCTTCACCGATTTATATTATTAATGTGTCAATCGAAAGAATATTTATTAGTTTATGATAAAAAAAATAAAAAATAAAAATATCTATAATGGCTGGCAAAAGCCATGCATTTTTGTAAATTTTTTAAAGTTATTTTTCCGTTTTTTCTTAATAACATTAAATAATGTATGAATTGGGTATATTTTTAATTATTCACATTGTTAATAAATCAATAACAAGTTTAATAAAAAAAAAAACTGCATGTCAATATCTTTAATAGTTTGGAAAATATTTAAGATTACATAAGCAGGTAAGGGGTGCCCCAGTCTTAGTAATTATGCAAAAATTACTCAATTTGGTACTGGAAGCAAGCCGCTTTGCACAGTGATAGAAGGGACTAAAATAAGCAATTTTACCTGCGGCAGTGAAACATTAATCGTTTAGGATCACAGATGGCGCCAAATATTTTAACAAACTTCAAAAAATTATTGAAACTAAACGGCTACACCGATTTTAATTATTTAGGTGTCAAACGGTTCGTCTTTTTATGTTTCAATTTAAAAAAATTAAATAGTCAATTATTTGTAGAAATTGAAAGTGCAAAAATAATAAAATATATACAAAAAATAAAAAATGACATGTTTTCACTAAACTACGTTGAACAATGTATGAAGTGTGTATTTTTATTTTAGATAGATCTATTTCGAGTCTAAAGATGAAAAGTGCATCGAATTCGGTTTAGTAGTTTTGTAAATATTTTTAATTTCTGCCGATAAAAGTCCACAAATCAAGGATCGCCACAACAGGACCGGCCCTGTACTATCTTCGCCAACGAGTGCCCGCTACCTTCACCGGATCGTTGGTCCACCTTTTGGACTACCCACGATACGCTTTCCGGTACGCGACTGCGCGGTCGCCACTCGAGAACTCTTCAGCCCCATCGCCCATCCGTACGTCGAGCAATGTGCTAAGCCCATTCCTACTTTAGTTAGAAATTCTCCGGGTTGTATCGGGCTGTCGGCTACCCTGGTTGTCTTGCGGACGGACCTCTTCATTTCTTAATCGATCTCGCAGGGACAATCTATATAGCCATCTCCATTGCCTTTGGGTGACTTACAACATTTTTACTTGGCTTTAATTTAGTGAGCGACCATGTAATAGCATAATTTATTATATTATATTTGTATATCATTTCAAATCATATCTATTTACTTACGTATGATTTCCACAGCCGCCCTTGCAGAATTTTTATTACACTACAGAGGACGAGGTGTAAGCTAGGTCGACGCGTCGGCAACCACAGCGCATTGCGTCCGTCACAGCCTGATTTATAAGCGAATTGGTTGAAGAATATTTTCTTTTTAATAGTTCCCATCCCATGTCCATCTTTTTACGGATGTAACAAGAGCTCCTAAGGTGATTGGACTTCACAGTAGTTAAAATATACAATGGTCAGTGCATTGTGCGCAGCCTGATTTACAAGCTTATTAGTCGAAGAGGGATAATTCTGACAAATTGCAACTTTTGACCATTGTGGAGTTCATCTTACCTTAGGAGGTCTTGTTACATCATCATAAAAAGATAAGCATGGGATGGGAACTATTAAATTGAAAACATTCTCCGACCAATGTACTTATAAATGAGGCTGCGACGGATACAATACGCTGTAGTTGTCGACACGTCGACCAACCTTGCACCCTGCAGTGTAAAATATTCTGCAAAAGCGTCTGTGGGAATCAAACGTAAGTAAAGTATGAAATGATATAAATAAATATCTTGGACATTGTCACACAAATTATCTAGTCACATTTAAAGTACCGGAATCTAAACTCATACACCACAACTACAATACCAATCACCAACTACAATACTTGGCTATACTAATATTATTATAATAATACTAAATGAAGGCATAGTTTGAAGGCTGCAAGTCAACCAAAGTGCAATGGGCTAGAGGGCTAAGCTCGGAGTTTCCCTCCGAAATCAAATCAGAAATGAAGTCGACACAACCCGAAGAATTACTAACTAAAGTGGCAATGGGCTGGGCATATTGCTCGCAGAACAGCTGGCAGATGCTGATGGGGCAGAAAAATTCTCGACCGGCGACCGCGAGGTCGCGTACCGGAAAACGTACCGTGGGTAGGCCTCCACTAGGTGAACCGACGATCCGGTGATGATAGTGGGTACCTTTTGGATGAGAGTAGTGCAGAACCAGTTGTTTTGGCGATCCTTGAGGGGGCCTACGTCTAGCAGTGGACGTTTATCGGCAGAAATTAGAAATATCTACATAACTACTAAACCGATTTCGATGCAGTTTTCACTTTTAGATTGGAAATAGATCTGTCTAAAATAAAAATACACACTTCATACATTGTTCAACGTAGTTAATTGAAAACATGACATTTTTTTATTTTTTTTATTTTTTTTTTATTTTTGCACTTTCGATTTCTGCAAATAATTGATTATTTAATTTTTTTAAAATTGAAACATAAAAAGTCGAACCGTTTGACACTTAGATAATTAAAATCGGTGTAGCCGTTTAGTTTCTTAAATTTTTTGAAGTTTGTTAAAATATGTGGCGCCATCTGTTATCCTAAACGATTAATGTTTCGCTGCTGCGGGTAAAATTGCTTATTTTAGTTCCTTCTATCACTGTGCAAAGCGGCTTGCTTCCATCACCAAATTGAGTAATTTTTGCATAATTACTAAGACTGGGGCGCGCCTTACCTGCTTATGTAATCTTAAATATTTTCCTAACTATCAATGATATTGACATGCAGTTTTTATTATTAAACTTGTTATTGATTTATTAACAATGTGAATAATTAAAAATATACCCAATTCATACATTTTTTTAATGTTATTAAGAAAAAACTGAAAAATAACATAAAAATTTTTACAAAAATGCATGGCTCTTTGCAGCCGTTACAGATGTTTTTATTTTTTTTATCTTAAATTATTAAATGTTCTTTCGATTGACTCATTAATAATAGAAATCGGTGAAGCCGTTCGGCTTGTAGAATTTTTTAAAGTTTTTTTTAATGAAGTGGCGCCATCTATTATCCTAAGGGATGAAAGTTGCGCTGCTGCGGGTCAAATCGCTTATTTTGGTCCCTACTATCACTGTGCAAAGCGGCTTGCTTCCATCTAAAAGTGCAGCTTTTCCTTAAAATATCTCCATAACGACTAGGACTATTACTAATACCAAATTATCAAATCGCGATCCCAATTACAGAGCTCCTCTGGAATGCTTGATGCCTGGAGATGGCAGTTGGCAGCCTGGGGCATGTAGCTTGTCAAAATTGAGTAGGCTCAGGCGTGCAGGCTTCGCTGGATGCAGGCAGAGGTGCCAAATTATTCAACCTATCGTGTTACTACACGGCTGGTTGCCTAAGAGAACCTTACGGGTCTTAAACAACTTGATAATTGTTGAGGAAACATTGTTATGAGGAATGAACATTTTCTTTAGATTTTCTTTTCCTGTAAATAAAGTTTTCGTCGATTTAAGTGTTCCGTACCAAAATTGGAAAAACGGAACACTTATGGAATCAGCTCAGTGTCTGTCCGTCCGTCCGTCTGTCACAGGCATTTTTCTCAGAGATATAGCAATTGGTGGCCCAATATCATAAATGAAGTAATAAAAGCTAAATTTTTATAATGGGGGGCAATTTGGGGAGTAAGAAAGAGTAAATTAAAAAAAAAAAAATCTACCCTATGTTGTGTTGTATCAGAGAGTTTGCTTGCCGCCATTATTTTGTTCGTTTGTGTCTGTATTTGATATTTGTGAAAAGTTGGTTTTTAGTGATTTTTGTGACATAATTTCGTGCGGATTGTGTACCAAACGGTTGCGTAGATCGACCAACATAACAGGAATCTCAAATACATACGAAGAAAGAACAAAAGTTTTGGTGCAAGTTTACTCGTACATGGTGGTTTTGGCGGTATCGCGCGAGCTTACAAAATCATCCACAATTTCATCGTCATCCTATCATCCCATCATCCCATCGTCATCGGGATGGTTTTGCACGGGAATCATGAGGATAAGGACGGGCTTTGTTTCTTAATTTTCTGGATTCGTTTTTCGTGGCTATTATTGTGTTAATGTGGTGAAATTAGTTTAATAATGTGTCATCAATGAAGAACAATATAGTAAAAGTTAGAAATAAAGAAGGCGCTCCCGTTTGATTCGGATTGATCCTCGCGTAAAACTTATCTTGAACTTGGAATGTGTGTATCACCCACACATTTCAATATTTAGGTGTAAGATTAGTTAAGGAAAAATGTAACTTATGACCATGCTGTAGGGGCTGGTTCCCATTGCATTTCCGAAAGGATAAATTGTATAAAAAAAAAAAAAAATTGTGTTGTATCAATTGAAAGCTTATGAAAACACGAGTCTAAAAATATACATTTCAATATTTTTATATGCCCAAGTCCCGACTCGTACTTGGCCGGTTTTTTTTTTAATAGGAAAGTAAGAGAAAAGTAGAAGAAAATATTGTATGTCAAATGGTCGCGAAAAAAATCTTTCAAACTTCTCGGAGGCTGATAAAACCTCAGGGTTAAAAGCTCCAAAAAAAAAGGAAAAAAACTTCTCGGAGAAAACCTAAGAACAAGGACCTATTAGAATAAGGTGTTTTTTGTGCTTTTTTAAAAATGTACATATCCAAAGATGACTTAAATTAAATGTCATTCAAGTTTTAATTTTGCGTCTATATTTGCATGTAAGATAATATGTTCTAAACATTTGTATTGTATGCCTGAAATGGGTAAGAGCTGCTTGTTCATGTAACTTAAATGTAAGACCTTGATGTACCAGTTCTAACAATAAAGTTATTCTGATTCTGATTCTGATTCTGAAAGAGATCCTTCCTCTTAGTAGAAAATCGTGATAAACCGTCTCAAAAGAAACTTGATAAAGGTAGGTACCAAATTCGGTACGAATGGTTTTCATTTCATTTACTTAATCTGTGGTTAAGTGCTTAAAAGAATATCCCTAATGAAAATGAGAAATTAAAAAATTCTAAAGAAAGAAAGAAAAAATTAATACGTGCAGCAAGATTTCAGTCGAAAGATAGAAAAGGAGCCGAAAATAAACTTAAAAATAACTGCTATAAGTCTAATATCATCCCCATGGCCAGCCATTCTTCGTTGAAACCATCATTTTCATGTACACTTTTGTCATTTCCCTGCTACCACCACGTTACGGACCGTTGCCGTTGTATTGGCACACAAACTTAAATATTTATGTCCTCAGCTCCAACTCCCTTTTAAAATCAACCTTATTTTGATTATTTGAAGAGTGTTTTCGGAGAAAATTTTATAATGTCGACGGCAAATATATCGTGGTGAAATGAGTCATTATTTTTTGTGGTCGCCGTCTCATTCCCACTAATGAGATTGTGAGATATCGCCGACTTTTTCTGGTGACAATTTTATTCTTGTAATAATGATCGTAGAGTTTTTCAGCCTGAGATTAACAATGCATTCATGACCATCCGTGTTCATGACCTTAAAAATGGTAGGTAGGTATACAAGGTAGGGTAAGGTTGCCTTAGTCGTACCACCGCTTAAGTCGTACCCCAGTCATATTTCGTCTCGTATTTATAATCGGTGACATCTAGCACATCAATCCTGTACTATTTAATCGTGCATGTAAACAACCCGAAGCGGGCGGTCAGCCGACTTTCAAAACGAAAAATATTAATAAAGAAAGATTTTATTACCGTTTTCATTAAAAAATTTGGCTCATACGTAAGCTATTTTCAGGTAAAATATGTTAGAAATGTTTTTTTTTTTACTCCTGTCTATTTTTGTAGGAATCTAACTTTCATTTAGATACAAGCAAACAGTTTAAAATTGTTATGTTATGTCAGAAGCTTTGGTTTGAAACTTTGAAGGTCTCGTTGCCTAAGTCGTACCTGTGGACGGTTCCTAAATCGTACCTTATGTGCTGGGGTGGAAAGTGAAAAAAAGAAATATATTTGTAATATCTGTGTTCAATCCAACTAAGTATAGCTACCTAACTGTGTTAAACTAATTTTATTCTTAACCCGGCGGCACTCGCTACTGGGTAAAAAATACCACAGAGTACCTAAATTTGGTTGTATTTTTTTTTCTAAGCCTTCTGGCAACCCAAGGTTCTCAGTACCTTCGAACCAGTAGATAGCACACCCGCACCCCACGGGGCATTCCGTTTGTGCGCAGCGTTTGTTGACGACGTACATGTAAATCGAGAACAGAATGTTGGATGTTGATTATGTCTGTGTTCATTTATTATAAAGGGATAATTATTTTTTGTTAGTTTACTAGTGTACTAAATTTATTTTCGATTTTGATCTCAATTTTGTATAATTTATGAAAAAACAATAATTTTGTTGATTTTTCTAAGGTTACTAAGTAAAAACTAAATATTATGTTGATTTTTTTGGATGAGCTTTTATTTTAAATACATGAACATTACAACTTGGATTTGTTGTTTTATTTATGGACAATAATACCAATAACACAAATGCATTGTCAAACATTCAAACACAAACTTCTTTTCTTAAATAATGCCAATTAAACTCTCGTGGTATTTTTTACCCGGTAGCGAGTATTCATGTTTGTAAAGACCTAGCGAGTACCGCCGGGTTAATAGTTATGTTTTTCCAAGAATTTATAATTTTGTTTTCTGAGTGTAATTTATATTTATTTGTATGCAATTATTCTAAGTACGACTTAGGCTATAGGTGGTACGAATTAAGCAACCAGGCGCCTAAGTCGTACCGAAGGAACTTTTTTCAAAAATTGATATATATAGTTTTTGATTCAAGATGATTGTATTATGACGACCCGGTTGGTGTAATGGTTACCACGCCGGACTGCCAAACCAGGGTCCTGGGTTCGAATCCCGGTTCGGTCATGGATGTTTATATGTTTGTGACGTTGTTGTATGGTTTCCATAATAAACAGCCTATAAATAGTGCTTTCTTGGGATCATTACAATGTATGTGCCTGTGAGCGTTATTTATTTATTTATTTATTTATTATAAAACGCTGGTTAATAGTTAAATAAATAAAGATTCCACGAACACAATAAAAAATGTTTAAATTAAATTAATCTGAAAGTTACAGCAATTCTCCCTTAGGGGGTACGACTAAGGCAACCTTACCCTACATCATTTTGTTGGTACCGTATTCTTGAATAATACGGAGAGTATCACTGCCGTCCATTACTTATAATGCCGTTATCTACGAAAATGAGTTTTCGATTTACGCGGGATTTAAGGTAAAATGGATGCTGTTTGATAAATAAACCAGCTATTAACAAGTTCGAGATATCATTGAAATGGAATTAATGTGATCTTTGCAATGCTTTTATTTCCATAGCGTAATATATAAGCGTTACGGAAATATTTTGAAATTTCTGTTTGCATTTAGTATCAGTTTATTTTTTTGATCAAAATAACACCACTTAAATGTCGTTAACGTTATATTAGCGACATTTTAGCGGTTCATTTTCGATATATTTTATTGTATTGTAAAATTCTAAATTTCTCTTTATAAATGCTTTACTAAAATGCCGGTAAGTACTATAACGGCATTTAAGTTTAAACCTTCTGTTCTGTCACAATGCTCCTATAGTCCTTTAGCGGCATTTAAGACATGCTATTCAAGTGTAAATTTTATCAAATAGTTTTTTATTTTCTTTTGTGGGATTATTGCAACACTACATTGCAGTTAACTTTCAAACCTTTAGACATAACGACAATTTAGCTTTGTTAACACTATAAGAGAGAACTGAAAGAATCCAACAAAATGTATTTAAAGTGCAAAAATAAAACAGCTCAGTCTTAAATTCGGTTTTGTTATTTATTAGACAATCAGCATTATATTTTAGGCGTTTTCTAATATAGTGTAGGTAATTACAATAGAGATTAATTCAAATTATTTTTAGCATTATTTTTATCTAGGTAAGGTAGTCCTTAACAGAAAGGTGCAACTCCTGACGTTTAAAATTAACACAACCATTACCTACAACTTATTTGTATCCATAAGAAAAAAATATGAAGTGTAAAAAGTAAATTAAAAACTCAAAAAAAAAAAACAGCTCTGCCTGCTTATTATAGTGTTCATCATAACAAAAGCAATTCTAAATCAAAAAGATAAAACTTTTCAAAAGATATAAAAGTACAAACTTAACTAACAATTATTACTTACTTTAGAATTAACAAATGTAGTAATTAAACTTATATATGTAATTAAATGTTTCAGATAAATTAAACAAAAATTAAAGTAAATTAAAAACTCAAAAAAAAAAAACAGCTCAGCCTGCTTAAGTGTTCATAATAACAAAAATTCTTCTTAATCAAACAATAAAGTAAAAACCTCTCAAAAAATATAAACGTACTTGCTTAAGAGAATATTATCCCGAGAGCGTAAATGCGCGCTGCATACAAACGTAGTCTCAGGGCCGGATTCAACCATATAGAGGCCCCTAGGCATTTCAAGCCTCGGGGCCCCTATCCCCGTAGGCCGTGGGATGGATTTGTCTCTGTGTCCGGGAGCCAGATACAGGCTAGGTGGTCGCAGTAACATAACCACAAAATAACATAAGCCACTAAAATGTGGAGCGATCTCGAGCTTTTAATACCGATCTAGTGCTACCGTCAGCAAAATTGCCGTCGCCGGACAAAGTCTTCAAAAACCCCGGACATTTCAGTAAAATCTGAAATCCCCGGAAAACCACGAAACATTATATTTCGACTACAAAAAGCGCTTTCACTACAATATAATATTTATAGGTCATTGCAAATCAGCAATATGATCTAAATTCTCAGCCCTGGAGCGAACGAAGATTATTGCGCTGTTGCGCTTGCGACACAATCACAACCAAGAGCGAGATCGAGATTTTACTTAAGATCGTTGCAATGCCATCTAATACCAAAGAGCGAGCGAAGCGAGCTCGAGATTTTACTGCAATATTATAAGTCGTTGCGCAATGCGATCTGAATTCTGAATCAAGGGCCGAGCGAAGCGAACTCGAGATTTTACTGCAATACGACTAGGTCAGCTCATTATTTTCCTACATATTATGTTTATTGCACCTACCTATAGCTCATGTCAAAATGGACTTGATTTGTGTATGAGACGAAAGCATCGAGCGATCAATAATAGCTCTCGGTATATTAAACAGGATATAATAACTCGATTACAGCAAGAAGTCTGTTTTAAAGCCAAGCTCGAAAATTTGTAATAAATATATTTTCAATGCCTTTTTTAATGACTTTCAAAGACTTTTTAATAATTCGATTAAATTTTGGGGTGAGTTAAATCTTCGAGTTTTTACTTATTTTTCTCTCAGGCCGCGGGGCCCCTACGCGGCGGTGGGCCCATAGGCCTTTGCCTCTATGGTTAATCCGGTACTGCGTAGTCTGGTGATATTTTCAATACGATTCAATCAAAGTCTACGAAATTTTTAGAAACAATCTAGTAACTAATCTCTATGTCTGTATGAAGTCAGATTTTCGTTAAAATACAGGGTGTACAATAAAATGGGACAGCTACTCAAAGGGGTGCTTCAGACCATCAAACTGAACAACTTTCTCTATGGGACCAATATCGAAATCGCGAAAAAAAAAACCGCTCTCCCATACAAAACTGCAAACATAACTCGACTGAAATGTATGGGACAGCAGATTTTTTTTTCGCGATGTCGATGTTGGTCCCATAGAGAAAGTTGTTCAGTTTGATGGTCTGAAGCACCCCTTTAAGTAGCTGTCCCATTTTATTGTACACCCTGTATACTTGTTTAGAGCAAGGATTAATTAAAGATTAGTATGGAAATCTTTGAGGCACTGTAACTTTAAAACTATACATTTTAACGAAAATCTGACTTCATACAGACATAGAAATTAGTTACTAGATTGTTCCTGAAAAATGTCGTTGACTTTGATTGAATAGTATTGATAATATCACAAGACTACGTATGTATGGAGCGCGGCAACGGTTTAAGGAACAATTATTACTTACTTTAGTAATTAACAAATCTATAACTAATAGGAACATTTTTAACCTATAAGTTATTTATTTACCTATAGGTATCCGGAGTCAAATGTTCAGCAGTTGACGGCATTTAAGTGAAGTAATGTGGGATAACCACATTTTAGTTATGACTTCTTCTAATAATTTTTCGGCAATAAATTTCTAAATTGCCGTTAAGATCCTTTAATAGCATTCTTGTGTAAAATTTTCATTTAACGACATTATAGTCTAGAGTAGTACATTTTACAGAATTAAACTTAGTACCTATAACTATAATACAGTAAATGTACTTTAATCGCACTGTAGATTATTAAAAATATGTTAACGGCAATAAAGTTACGCCATTGAGAATAGAAATTAGTTATAAAGGCATTTTAGTCATGCAATTATAGTTAGACGCATTATAGTTGTGTATGCATTAGAAAATCAGGCACTTAACTGCAATTTTCTTTTAATTATTTCAGAAACTAGATAAGATAGGAAAATATGAGTTAGCTAGGTCGATAGAGAATCGTTTCGTGATTATGATGACATCAAAAAGTGAAAATCGAGCAGATGTTGGTTAACGGCATTATAGGTAACGGACGGCAGATCATTTATAAATACCTAGGTAATTATATTATTTAGGTACTTACACAAATTAAGAGTACCTAAGTATGTACCTACCTAATTACGGACACATGCCATACCGACTGCTCTCAAACGGTGAAGGGAAAACATCGTAAGGAAATCTGCATACGCTGTAGCAGAAATCCTGATGCGTATTTGTCTTAGACTATTTATACAGGGTCCTTCTTAATATGCTGACACTTTTTTCAGGGGATGATCAGACCATTAAACTGAACAACTTCCTCTATGGGACCAACATCGAAATCGCGAAAAAGATATCAGCTATCCCATACATTTGGCTCGAGTAGGTTTGCAGTTTTGTATGGGAAGGCAGATTGTTTTTTTCGCGATTTCGATGTTGGCCCCATAGAGAAAGTTGTTTTTGACGGTCTGATCATCCCCTTAAAAAAGTGTCCGCATATTAAGAAGGACCCTATATAGGGACGAGTTACCACATGTTACGCCTGTCATTCTACTAAGAAACATTTCTGCCACTTTTTGCGGGGGGCGAGGTAACATGAAATCCGCAACTTTGCATTTTATTCCCCATAACTTTAGATTCTAATTTTGAATGTTAAAAATCATGAAAAGTAGTCTCGTGTGAACCCCAAACGTTCTAAGTTCAAATTTATTGTTTCGCTATTATAGGCTGTCTCGTTTAGTGATAAGGTATAAAATTGGGTGTAAATGCACAAGATTAATTGTGCTTATACCGTGACAGAGGGGAAATGCTACCGCAAGGCGAGAGATCATTCGCGAAATGGCTAATTCGCGAAATTGGCTACCGATGCGTAAAAGGCCCATTTCGCGAAATGGCTAATTCGTGAAATGGCCAATTCTGAAAATGCCTAATTCGCGAAATGGCTTACTTTACTTATAATTTTTTCACTCATTTTTCATTTATGATGTCCCATAGGAAAAGGTAGGGTAGGGTCCGTGGTAGCAACTTTTAACTATGCATTTTTTTTACCCGACTGTCCTAGAAGAAGGGTTATGTTTTTCGATTGTATTGATGTATGTATATCCCTAATTTAGGCATTTTCAGAATTGGCCATTTCACGAATTGGCCATTTCACGAATTAGCCATTTCGAGAATTGGGCCTTTTACGCATCGGTAGCCATTTCACGAATTAGCCATTTTGAGAATTGGGCCTTTTACGCATCGGTAGCCATTTCACGAATTAGCCATTTCGAGAATTGGGCCTTTTACGCATCGGTAGCCATTTCACGAATTAGCCATTTCGAGAATTGGGCCGTTTACGCATCGGTAGCCATTTCACGAATTAGCCATTTCGAGAATTTGGCCTTTTACGCATCGGTAGCCATTTCACGAATTAGCCATTTCGAGAATTGGGCCTTTTACGCATCGGTAGCCATTTCGCGAATGATCCAAGGCGAGTCCCTATATAAATTGTCTAAGGTATTTGAAGTCTACCAATCCGCATTGGGCACGCGTGGAGGACTGAAGCCCATGCACCCTCTCTGTGGGCGTGCCTGGCCTGTGCCATGAAGTGAGACATATATTATAGACTGATAAAGGTATCTAATTATTGAAACACAACATCTCCGCATCAATTAAAAACACAAAATAAATAATGACGTTGGGGGGAAAACCGCCAGATCTAAGCGGGATTTTCATAAAAATAGAACTATCGCAAAAATAAGCTTTCAGTACAAAAAATCGCACCGTTTTCTCTGCCCATCCGTTTAGAAGCCAAGATGCCAGACAGACATTGGCGTCAAACATTTATAACACTCCTCTTTTTCGTCGGGGGTGAAAGAAAGCTAAGGCGAGACAGCGCTATATCGCACTGCCATGTCGACTCAAAAACCAGTTTTCAAGAGTGGTATTTTTGAAGATCACACAACATGTCAAAATGACTTTCAATCACATAATGATTGAACACCTTCGTTTTGAGGCATTATGGTAGGACCGAGGAGAATATATGACGGAGTTTCCCGAAACCAGCCCATCCTAGTTGGATACGCCAGTGAAGACCTATGTTGCGGAAACGGACCCTCACTATAGGCCTCGTTTATCAGTTCAAGGTCGCTGAGAGAGCGATGCTCGGTGTTTCTCTGAGAGATCACATCAGAAATGAAGTGATACGTCAGAAAGTAGTTGACATAGCTCAAAAAATTAGCAAGCTGAAGTGGCAATTAATGGGCTGGTCATATCTGCCGAAGAACTGACAACCGAGGCGGTTCTAGAGTGGAGACCGCGAACTGGCCGGCGGCGTAGTGTGGGACGCCCTGCTGCCCGCTGGACAGACGACCTAAAAAAGGCAGCGGCGAGCGACTGCATGAGGAAGACCAAGGATAAAGTTTTGTGGCGCGCCTTGGGAGAGGCCATGTTCATGATCTTCAGTAGTGGACGATGATAAGCTGATGATGATGACATAATCTCCAAATGGTTTTCTAATCTTGTTATGTACCTTTCATTTATAATGATAATAATATATCTTGGACAATGTCACACAAATTATCTAGTCACATTTAAATCCACCATCCAGTACCAGAATCTAGCCTGGACTTGTATTATGATGACTAGACAACGATATACAGGGTGAAATTGATATCATCATCATCATCATCATCATCTCAGCCGACGGACGTCCACTGCTGGACATAGGCCTCCCCCAAGGATCGCCATAACGACCGGTCCTGCGCTGCCCTCATCCATCGTTTTCCCGCCGCCTTCAACAGGTCGTCGGTCCACCGTGTGGAGGGCCTACCCACGCTGCGCTTTCCGGTACGTGGTCGCCACTCGAGAACTTTTCGGCCCCATCGGCCATCGGTTCTGCGAGCAATGTGCCCCGCCCACTGCCACTTTAGTTTAGCAATTCTTTGGGCTATGTCAGCTACTCTGGTTCTTCGGCGGATCTCTTCATTTCTGATTCGATCTCGCAGGGAGACTCCGAGCATAGCCCTCTCCATTGCCCTTTGGGTGACTTTCAGCGTTTTTATGAGGCCTTGAGTGAACGACCACGTTTCTGTTCCATATGTCATCACTGGCAACACACACTGATCGAAGACTTTCGTTTTAAGACACTGCGGTATTTGGGACGTGAAGATACTACGTAGCTTCCCGAACGCTGCCCAGCCGAGTTGGATTCGACGGTTGATCTCTTTCTTGAAGTTGGACCTACCTAGCTGGATAGTCATTAGCATCCTTTTAAACTAAGAGTCTACCCATCCAACTGAACAACTTTTACTATGGGAGTAAACAGACCGAAGCAAAAAAAAAAAATCTGCTGTTGCATACATTTGAGTCGAGTAGGCATTGCAGTTTAGTATGGGACAGCTGATTTTTTAGTTGCTCCGATTGGTTTGCTCCCATAGTAAAGTTGTTCATTTTGATGGGTAGACTCTTAGTTTAAAAGGATGCCAATGATCTCAATTTCACCCTGTAGATAGGTAAGTACAAACATCCATGACTCGGGTACAAATATTCATATTCATCATACAAATATTTGTCCCTTACGGGATTCGAACCCGCGACCCTCGGCACAGCAGGCAGGTTCACTACCGACTGTGCTACCGCATACCGGGCCGTCTATGATTATGAAAAGTAAGTTATTGCCCATTGCCATGCCCAAAATTTTTGCCCATTTTATTAAAATGTTGTATATAGTTTGTCACGTCCCCCACGTGACCTAAGTTATAAAGTTACCGCACATAGATTACCAACTATCACCCGACTCTCCCGCGGCGTGTAAAGCGACCTTGCATGTCTCATCGACATCCCTCGGGACCATCTCGGGACTTGCCTGAGGGTAAAACGTCTCGTGAAACATAGCTTGGCTTGAATTTTATTGTTAACACTGTAAAATGTTGTTAGTTTCCACTATTATAAAACTATAATTATACTAACGAAATACTTACAGAAGCACAGTATAAGAAAAAGTATTTAGTATACAGGGTGAAATTGATATCAATGGCATCCTTTAAAAACTAAGAGTCTACCCATCAAACTGAACAACTTTTACTACGGGAGCAAACCAATCGGAGCAAAAACAAAATCAGCGGTTGCATACATTTGAGTCGAGTACGCATTGCAGTTTAGTATGGTAAAGCTGATTTTTTAGTTGCTCCGATCGGTTTGCTCCCATAGTAAAGTTGTTCATTTTGATGGGTAGACTCTTAGTTTAAAAGGATGCCAATGATATCAATTTCACCCTGTAGATAGGTACAAACATCCATGACTCGGGTACAAATATTCGTATTCATCATACAAATATTTGTCCCTTACGGGATTCGAACCCGCGACCCTCGGCACAGCAGGAAGGTTCACTACCGACTGTGCTACCATGGCCGTCTATGATTATGAAAGGTAAGTTATTGCCCATTGCCATGCCCAAAATTTTTGCCCGTTTTATTAAAATGTCGTATATAGTTTGTCATGTCCCCCACGTGACCTAAGTTATAAAGTTACCGCGTTACCGCACATAGATTACCAACGACCATCCGACTCTCTCGCAGCGTGTAAAGCGACCTTGCATGTCTCGTCGACATCCCTCGGGACTAGGGTTGCCAACCCTACTATATAATATAGTATCATACTATATTAGGGGGCCCTACTACTATAATTCTGAGAAAAATATATAGTAGGCAAAACTACTATATTTTTGATGAGCAAATAATTTATAGAGTATTTAAATATATTGGTACTTAGGTCCAATAAAAATGACCAATAACTTAACATTATTTTAACAATTTTCTTTCTCTTCATCACATTTGTTCCATAAACAATTTTCTATTAAATATACTACTGAAAAGTGACAACAAGTTTTCCTAGAGTCAGATTTATCTATTTTTTTAGAAATTATATTACTTCTGTATCCAATCCAGCGACTTCTGCGTTTACAGGATGCATTATTTTCTATAACGAATACGAAATAGAGAAATGATTGTTCCTCAAAAATAAGTACTTGGTATTCAAAACAAAAAGTAGCTAAAAAATTTCTTTTTGAAAAATTTAAAATAACAAATTCAAAAAATACTATATTTTTTCTTATTTTTCCCCGATTTTTTCGGGCACTAAGGCTCGAAATACTATATTTGGTCTAAACAAAGTTGGCAACCCTACTCGGGACCATCTCGGGACTTGCCTAAGGGTCAAACGTTTCGTGGAACATAGCTTTGTAAAATTTTGTTAACACTATTATAAAACTACAGGTTGTAAGGAAAAGTATCATTAACAACATTAACCTTTAAACCACACCCATACCCCTTACCCTACCGATCAAAATGAACAACTTTTACTATGGCAGCAACCTGTCAGTACAAAAAAAATCTCATCATGTAAATGTAAATGTCCAAAAGTGTGTCTGTAGGAAATGTTACAAAAAAAAATTTTTTTGGTTCTTTACCTATTATCCTATTAATTTTATGTGTCCCAAACTCCAGTATACCCGTTTTTTTTTTTTCGAGCCTCTTTTTCGGCGATTTTTCAGCAATTTGTTCGATCACGCAAAAACAACTGGATCGATTTTGATGAAACTTTTTGTGTTTAAAAGCTTATGAATAGACAAAAAACTTGTATAATATTTTATCTAGCTACTATGACGGAAGTCGGTGCGGAGGCAGTCGCGGGGAAAAGCTAGTATAGTAGGTATAGGTACCTACTCATTTACTAAAACGAGATGTTGGAAATAGTTTAATTTAGGTACCTATTTGTGTTTGTAATGTAAGTATGACTTGTGTAATATTAAGAGTTATAAGTTATAACTCGTAACTAGAAAAGTTATTTGAAATCGATTTGTTACAAAAGGTGACTTGCACTAATAAGTATTACCTAAATATGATGATTTTTTACCCGACTGCGTTCAATGTAGGTATACACGTAGTTAAATTAATACTACGTAAAGGTTGATGAAGATGATGTGATGATAGTATAATGGAATTGAATTTAATTTAATTGAATACTTTTTGGTGCAGGCCACCATTAATATCGTTATGTAAAAATCAAAACAGCATTATTCTGTTTTCCTGTAAAGTAATTTAAACCCTTCAACCCCGAAACAAAGTCTATTTTATGACCCAAATAAATCTAAATAAAGCCCCCACATGGACAAGGAATAAGGTATATTTTACAAAAATTAGCTCCCAAATTACAGGATTATCGCACTTAAGGGCCCAGTAACGAGGTACAGGCAACATTAAACCGTCTTCGAACACCACAAGTTAGATTTATTGCTCTACTTAGTGCCTTTAATAAATAACAAGATGAACCTACTTATATGTATGATATTTACAAAGCATCTTTATGTACCTAGATACACAGGCTAGATAGTAGATACTAAGTTATTTGTCGACAGATCAACCTAGGTCCCCATAGTTGAACTCTATGTCCATGACATGAAGAACAATAGAGTTCATTTATCTGTGTGTAGGTTGATCTATCACTGTGTTTACCTATTTGTTTAATTTCTAACCTTTTAAATAAAAAATTAAGAGGAGAAAATAAAAATAATAATGAAAAAGAAAATAAAGAAAAGAAGCTTTTTGGTTAAAGACAATATCAACAGCTACATTAATACTGTGGCAACATTCTTGCTCCAATGACAACACATACTTATCCATTTATTAAAAATTTGAACATAATATCCTTGTATTATATCTTTCTGAAATATTTTTTTATACCGCCGCTTTGGAAGGTAAAGAAGATGCGTCCAGAAACTCTACATAAATCTTTTGAACAAAATACACAGAGTCCAAAAAAAAATACGAGGAACATGGTCAAAACCCAGTCAAAACCAGACATTTTGGTCATTTAATACAGGTTTTTGTTTGATGATCTGGTAAGGGGGTGCCCCCGTGCCCCTAAACTAAACAGTAGTATAAATTTAATAATGGGACAAAAGACATATTGACGTAATTGGACGCGCCGGGTCAATTATACAAAATTCTCGAAAATAAGTTTCCGAGTCTAAACTCTTATAGTACTCTACACAAACTACACCACAAACAGGTTGTAAGGAAAAGTATCCTTAAATAGTACCTTTAATCCACATACTCTACCCATCAAACTGAACAACTTTTACTATGGGAACAAAGGTGTCAGAACAAAAAAAAATCTGCTGTCCCATACTAAACTGCAATACCTACTCGATTCAAACGTATTATGGGACAGCTGATTTTTTTTGTACTGACAGGTTTGCTCACATAGCAAAAGTTGTTCAGTTTGATGGGTAGAGCATGTGGTTTAAAGGTTAATGATAGTTTTTCCTTACAACCAGGAGGGCGATTTTTGAATCTCATCCGCTGAGTTCAGCAGTTGAAAATGTCAAAATTACTGTGGAGATATGCATCTTTCTACTGCTCATTTGACTTTCAAAAATCATACTTCAGTAGTGCGATTTTTAAAAGTCAAATCAGCAGTAGAAAGATGCATATCTCCATAGTAATTATGGACATTTTCAACTGCTGAGTTCAAAGAATGACTTTCAAAAATCGCACTCCTGTAGGTACGAGTATAAAAAAGTATCTTGGACTTAATTAACTTAGAATTAATTTTATCATTCAGATTTAATTTGCATTGACTTAATGCTATTATGTCTGCCTTATCTTAGCTTAGCTACCTTCCGTTTTCCTTGTCTGCATCTATTTATAATAATTATTACTTACATAATAACGTAGTATGCATATCATCTCATCTCCATCCTCATCTATAAACTATAAAATGTCGATGCTATCTAAGTTCTTTTAAATTTCATACTTATCATGTTCTAAGTCAATCTACAGGGTGAAATTGATACCATTAGCATTCTTTTAAACTAAGAGTCTACCCATCAAACTGAACAACTTTCACTATGTGAGCAAACCGATCCGAGCAACAACAAAATCAGCTGTTGCATCGAGTAGGCATTGCAGTTTAGTATGGAATAGCTGATTTTTTGTTCCTCCGTCGGTTTGATCCCATAGTAAAAGTTGTTCAGGTTAATGGGTAGACTCTTAGTTTAAAAGGATGCTAATGATATCAATTTAACCCTGTATGCATTTTTTAAGTTAAGACCTACTCCATACATCGCGTTTCTGAGGTTATTGGGACCATTAATTTGATCATATTTCACTAGAGACAATCACTGAAATAGGCCAAAGTTAATGCATAATATCAGAAACACGGTGTATAGAATATATAGTAGATAATACAAAATCCTTGCATACACGTACCTAACTTCACTGTCACAGTCGTACTTGCAGAATTACGGCACGACAAGAAAGTGACAAAACACTTTTTACAGAGGCACAGAATAAATACTTTATACAACGTGTTAATGAATTAACGCAAAACTAGAAAGTAGTTTGTTTAGAATCGAGAGCAGAGTCGAATTATCATGTTTTCAACATAGGTAATTTTTTTCAAAATATTAAATAATTTGTTTGCAAAATTTAAAATTTTCTGAACCCGATGTCAACCCACCGCACGGGCACACTCACCCTACTTACTACCAAAACAAGATTATAAAAATGTATCCATGAGTACGTTAGCGCTTTCTTTCAGTGCTGAAATGATAACAAATCATTTTTGCCTCAAAACTTAATATGCGAATAACTTTAAATTTTAACTATCAAAATAATTAAATTATTGTTTCAATATAATCGACTAAAACTCAACGCAACTCAACTCTCGTCTAAACTCTGACTCCAGGGCTCTGCCCACACGATAAGAAGAATATAATTATTTTGCTATAAATCAGTTGGGGTGTATGAGGTTTTGCGCTAATTTATTAACACGTTGTAGGTATGGATGGTGCCTGGATCAAGCGACGTAACTTTTAATCATGAGGAGTCGCTTCACCTGCGGTTCAAAGCATCGTCCTTTGTAGTTAGAGGTAGCGACAAACGCACGATTTTTAGACAGCCCATAGATGGCCCATAGAGACGTGCTCTGTCATCATAAATTCTTTCGCTCGGCAAATTTTGTCGCAATACCATACCGTCGAAGAGTGCAGAAGGTATCCTGGGAACAAAGGATATTATTTTAAGTCATGCATCAAACTGATTAACTTTCACCATAGAGTCAACATCAATGAGTCAAAAAACGAATTATCTATCTGTCTCACATCGGAATCGCGTCAAAAACAGTTGTTCCATACAAACAGACAGTAGCTCCAATGGAAAAAACTGATTGTTCATATTAGTGTGACGAGTAAGAATGCGTAGGTAGGTATTCATCATCATCATCATCTCAGTCGATGGACGTCCATTGCTGGACATTAGGCCTCCCCCAAGGATCGCCATAACGACCGGTCCTGTGCTGCCCTCATCCAACGGGTTCCCGCCGCCTTCACCAGGTCGTCGGTCCACCGTGTAAGGGGCCTACCCACGCTGCGCTAAGTTGTATTACCATTGCCTAATTTACCATGTACAATTACAAAGGCTAAACTTAAGTGGCAGTGGGCGGGGCACATTGCTCGCAGAACCGATGGCCGGTGGAGCCGAAAAGTTGTCGAGTGGCGACCGCGTACCGGAAAGCGCAGCGTGGGTAGGCCCCCCACACGGTGGACCGACGACCTGGTGAAGGCGGCGGGAAAACGTTGGATGAGGGCGGCGCAGGACCGGTCGTTATGGCGATCCTTGGGGGAGGCCTATGTCCAGCAGTGGACTTCCATCGGCTGAGATGATGATGATGATGATGAATTACAAGGGATCCTTTCCAATCATTTGGGAAATCTGGATCATCAGTTTCTGCTTCATTCACAAGTAAACTTCAGCGTGCGAGTCCAAAATGGATTGATGGAGGCAATTATGTTACCTAGTGGTCATCTTGCAGCTGCCTCAAACATCTGGTTGTAATTGTATAATGGAAGTGTTCTCTGCAGTTTGGTGGAGGCAAGACAGTGGTCAAATTCATAATGAATTCGGGTCAGACCTCGGATGTGAATGCGGTGTTGTTCCTTAGACTATGGCCCTTCTTATATCCTACCCTTCCTGCCCGGACACCTGCACGCGAATGGAGCTTAAGGCTACTCCTCCCATCTGCAAGGCTCTCTTTCTTACAAGCAAACTTTTGCAATTAGCCATCCCGCTTCAATTGCGCGGCTCAGGTCAGAATTTTCCGTTTTCTTTGAAAACCTGTATGACTTTTTATGAATTTTCAAAAAATAAGAAAACCACATCATTTTATATTGTATTGTGAAGAATATTGTAAATTTTCATATTCTTCTGATCAACAATGTAAGAGTAAAACGGTTACAATTGGAAAAAAGAGGTGACTTTGGAGTCGTTTTTCTTCAGTTTTATTAATTAAAATAGATTTCGAGAATAACCACATCACTTCTCATATCCTGTAGATTGTTTAGTTTTGTTTTCTGCTTAAAAAATGCCATAGTTAATGTATAAAATGGTTACAAAGTTACTCAAAACCGGGCGGACGCCCCTTAATACAAAATACTAGGGTGGAAAAATGTAGAATGACATGCCATCGACTCGATAGAAGAAGAATTAACAAATTAACATAAACGGCGGTCATAGGTAAGTACATCCAAAAAGGTGCACAAAACATTGGTTGACACAAAGCCTTTACAACACAATGTGACTAAAAAGTAACAAATATACAATACATACGTAAACTCACGACCATAATCCCTTTGGGGGTAGTCAGAATCATTGCTACAACTACCAACTTTCTGTTGAAGACTACATTCTTCAACAGTGGCCTCGATTCGGACGGTGACACGACTTAACTTAACTAAATTTATTCCTGTCACTTTCTAAAATAAGATTAAGAAAATAGACGGAAAACCAACAGCTGACTTTAGTGCTGTCAAAGTGACGTTACACACCCAAAATAAGATGCCATCTTATTTAAGTACGCCATCTTATTTAAGGCGTTTTTGGGCGTGTAACGTCACTTTGACAGCACTAAAGTCAGCTGTTGGTTTTGTGTCTCTTCTCTTAATCTTATTTTAGAAAGTGACAGGAATAAATTTAGTTAAGTTATGTCGTGGCACAGTCCGAATCGGGGCCAGTGTGTAGCAATGCTGACATTTAGCATTTGAGTTTCAGGATGAAATGACGTATAAAGTGGTGAGAGGTGGCTACCCTTTCGCCCACATAAACACTGCATAAGACACCTTTTATCGCTTAGTCACCTCCTACGATACCCATGGGAAGAATTGGGGTGGTCCATTCTAAGCTGGAACCACACTTGAATGAAATCGACACACGAATATTTTCCTGGCAGCTTCGAAACAATCGACCGTCTACAAGCATCATATAAAGCGATGTCCAGCAAGACACGGCACGGCAAACCTGATTGCCATAGCGTGTATTTATACTACTTACAATAAATAAACACAAACAAGTTCATATAAAAACAGTGCTGATCCGACTCGAAGGACGAACGGTTGGAATTCGTGTATTTTTGAATTCATATTTTTTTTAACTAGTGTTTTTTTTTATGTTGAAAGTGTGCACAATTGGAATTAAAGTATAAACGTGTTAAGTTTTATCCAATTGGCATTTTAAGTTTTATAACAAGGTAAGTTTTAGATTAGATAAAAGTTTCATTGGGAATTAAATTCCTTTTTTGTATTTCAATCTGTTTTCGAATCAGAACTTTGTGAAACTAAATCTACAAGATTTTACTCAGCTTTTCTTTTGTTAATTTTATTGCAATCTAGAATTTTGTGAATGCACAAAGGTTTTCAAAACTCTTATCAAACCGATTTCAGGTAATTTGATAGAGAGCTACCAACTCGTAGTTTTAAAAATAGACTACGTACTTACTTAGGCATTCTTTTTGTGCACTAGGCTTTTAAAAGAAGGTATATTATCGATCATAATCTTGCTTACCTACTCTACTTGTCTTGTGAGCGTTGAACTGGAGTGCGATTTTTTAAACTCATTCCTTGAACTCAGCAGTTGAAAATGTCTAAATTACTATGAAGATATGCATCTTTCTACTGCTGATTTGACTTTCAAAAATCGCACTCCTGGAGTATGATTTTTTTATGTCAAATCAGCAGTAGAAAGTTGCACGTCTCCATAAATAATATTGACATTTTCAACTGCTGAGTTCAAAGAATGAGATTCAAAAATCGCACTCCTGAAACGAATGTCGTAAAAGAAGGTGATAAATGTTCTAAGCTAAGATTATCATTTTCTGTTTTTCTGTAGGTAACTCTGTTTGTTTATTTGTGCACGCATCATGTAAAAACTACTGAACCGAGTTGGATGGGGTTTATAGATAAACATATGGACAAACTTGTTGTAAAGTTTAATTTTTATGTCATCGCAATCGGCTCACTTAACCATAAGATCAAGTTTTCAAAAATACACTTTTTTTCGCTATTTCAATGTTTGTCTCACGGAGATAGTTGTTCAATTTGAAAGTCTGACCACATCTTGTTAAAAAACCATTTGCATATTAAGTTGGCATATGGAATATGCAAGTGAAAGTACAGCAGAATAGATTGTGGATATGCTGTAAATGAATAAATAGCATTATTTATAACAAACACTTTTAATGAACAGACAACAAAGGTGAAACTAATAGCAAGCTAGATGTTACAAACGTAACTTTGCACTTATTATGAACTTTAAAGTCTTTGAGAGTTACGTGGTTACATAAACTAAAGTTCAAAACATTTTGACGGGTTCTTACCACGTTTATAACGGACGTTATCCTAAAGGTACCAGTTGTTTTTCTACGTGGGTGTCCGTATACTCCAAGATCCCACTGCAAGGTTTCTACACCCTTTGTTTAGGCAATGATACATATTACAATGAAGAGGTTCAGGTTTAAGGGGCCATAGGTTCAGACGAATATTTTCTATGAGAAACGCGATTGCCCAGCCCTCCGAAAAGTGCGTGCGCGTACCGTATTTTCGATTAAAGAGTTAACAAAAATACTTTTTATAGATTTTTTTTATTTCACTAGATAAACTAATAGTGAATATGTGAGTATAAATACCAAAAATCTGAAACTATTTTAAGTTCTTCTCAGGTGAGAAAAATTGTTAAAAATACATGAAAATACGTCATCTTTGTGACGATTTTCTATCGAGCGAAGTAATTCCAATCGTGTATTCAATATTTGATTTCACTAGATAAACTATCCAAAAATGATGATAATGATTTTGGTTTCGGTAAATTGTATAAATCTAGTCTGTATCGTAAAAATAAAAGATGCCTCCAAAGCGTTTTATCTTACCATAGCGTCTTAAAAGTCCAAAAAAATTGGCTTGCCACTTGGTTACCACCCTAAAGCCTGTCGTAGCCCCCTGGTAGCCTGATGCAATAATTTTGTTCCTGTTGATTTTCTAGACCCTACAGGGTGTTAGGGTAAACAGTTGCATGTGTGATTGTATCCACGATAATGAACAACTTTCCCTAAGAAACCTATAGCAAATTCGCAAAAAATTATTTCGACTTTCCATACTAAATAGGTACCTACAATCAGCTGATCGAACGTTTGTATGAAAAGTCGAGTCGAAAAGTTTTTTTTTTTGCGAATTTTTTTCAGTATTATGGGTACATACAATCGACCCTTGAAGTAATGCAAATGTTTCCCCTTACATCCTGTATAGATCCATTCTACTAACTATATATAAAAAAAATAAAAAATATGGGTATATTTTTTATTTTTTTATATATATAGTTAGTAGAATAAGAAATGCTATTTTTTTATTTAATTTCTTCTCAATGGTCTCAAGAGTACCTAATAATGTTGTGTCTCAGTCAATTTTTAAAACATTTTAATTTGTCATTTGCAGTTCACAATTTTGGAAAACCCTCCAACATGTATTTGAAATTGCAACTCGTGTTACCAGTTTGTTTGTTCGCGTCGTTCGTGTTTTGGATAACTGGCTCGACAGGTATGTGGGTACTTATGATATAATAAAGGATGTACTTATGTATCAATGATAAAAAGCGGTCAAGTGCGAGTCGGGCTACTTGCGAACCGAGGGTTCCGTACCACACCACTACAAAACACAACATTATAACTTAGAAAAAAAAACTTTTTTTGACTGTAGAGTTTGCTCTATAATCACACTAAGTTTGACGCTTGTATGTATTACCGTTTTTACTAGAGAGCGTGAAGAAAAAACGTTGATAAAAACTAGTTTCTTGTTGAAAACCCCCTTTAATTTTTAACTTTCTGCCATTTTTATTATTTGTTAACAAATCCGCCGTAATAACGCATAATCTGAGAAAGTTTCAACTATCTAGCTATTACGGTTCAAAAGTTACAGCCCTAAATAGGTAGGACAGACGGACGGTCGGACGGACAGACGGACAGACGGACGGACGGACGGACGGACGGACGGACGGACGGACGGACAACGTAGGCTTAGTAATAGGGTCCCGTTTTCACCCTTTGGGTACGGAACCCTAAAAACGGAAATCGGACAAATGCAAAACACACATTTTTTTATTTCTTTATTGTTCAAACTAGGATGGAAATCACTGCAAAGGTAACAACTCGACGGAACTTAGTTTTGTATGGAGCGCCGTACGAAATACCTACCTACTCTTACACTCAAACAATTTTTTTTTAATTCTAAATAATACCTACACATTTATAGCTTTTTGACGTCATTTTGTTAACCTTACCACCACGTTGGAAGATGTTCCGTTGAAGATGCGGCGAGAAACTCTACAACTCTATTATTGTGTAATTCTTTATTAAGCACAAACACACATAAAAAATACAATTGAATAAAAATAAAAAGCACACTAAACTAAAACACCAATTACCTACAAATAAAAGATGTCCTCCAAAGCGCCCACCCGAGGCAGAGTTCCAAGGAGGCTGGCCGCATTGCCTCTCTGAATGGCCAAACTAACCCTTTGGGCAAAATAGCTGCCAGCCCTCCTGTCCCCCGTGGCCTCAAACAGGCGCTTCGAGAGGCACTTTAAAAAAAGCTTCGCAGCGGGGCCCCAACAGCCTAAAGTCTCCACTGCGAATGGCAGAAAATCATAGCCCTCTCCCAAACCATGACCACCATGAACCACTCTATTACTTAATTCAATGATAGGAATATTGCATTTGAAACCATTCCAAAGTAAAGTTGTTTAACAAGTATATTTCTCAAAATTTCAGGTCTCTTCATCCCAAACCTGTCAGAGTCGTGCTACCGGTGCTTGTGCCACGTGTCGACCAAGTGTGACCTGGCTCACGAGTGCACAGGGGGCTACTGTGGACCCTTCAACATATCCCGGGTGTACTGGGTCGACGCGGGCAAGATTACGCTCCCTGATGATGACCCTGAGAGGAACCATGGTAAGGTATTAGGCAGAGAGAGCACTGATACAACGGCTAGCTATATAGAGAACGCGTTCCCCCCTTCTTCCAGAAATCTATGATTTTGGTTTCATTTAATTTTGATTCAGTGCAGAACATAAGAATTTTCATTTCTGGTAGTTTCATTTTTATAAATCAAATGATTTTGGCATCACTATGCGTAATATAACCAATATAAGTAATCATCAATTATTTATACCATATACCTAAAACCTCCTTGTGTCCTCTTGTGTTTTGGACGAGGCATGTTGCCATTTTTAGGGTTCCATACCCAAAGGGTGAAAACGGGACCCTATTACTAAGCCTACGTTGTCCGTCCGTCCGTCCGTCTGTATGTCTGTCTGTCTGTCCGTCCGTCCGTCTGTCCTACCTATTTAGGGCTGTAACTTTTGAACCGTGGTAGCTAGATAGTTGAAATTTTGCGTTATTACGGCGGATTTGTCAACAAATAATAAAAATGTCAAAAAGTTAAAAATTAAGGGGGGTTTTCAACAAGAAACTAGTTTTTATCAACGTTTTATCTTCACGCTCTATCGTAAAAACGATAATGGTACGCGTAAGCGTCAAACTTTAATATTTTTGTAATATTGTTCACATAGAGATTAGTTCTAGATTGTTTTTGAAAAGATTCTTGATTGTTATAAAAAAAAAATTATAAAAAAACCTATGATATGATATGAATGATATGATTCACAATAAATAATATTTCTATTGAAATGCTCGTTGAATACTTATTTGTAAAATTATGTGATACGAAGGTTAAGGTTACAAACCTGGCGAACAATAATTATCATGCATAGCAATAAAATAACACATTATTTTAAAAAATAATTGAAAACGGCGATAAAAGTCAAGGTTCCAAGGAGTCATGACTCCAACAAACAAATTAAGTTGATACCTATAGGGTCTTTCTTAATAATGATTTCGATGTTGATCCCATTAGAGGGAGTTATTCAGTTTGATGGTCTGATCATCCCCTTAAAAAAACATAACAGTAATTTTTTTTTGTAAATTGTAAACGTCTTAGTTTTGAAGTCGGTCTTTTTTAATTTCTTTCATAAATAATAATAATAATATAATAAATATCTTGGACAATGTCACACAAATTATCTAGTCACATTTAAAGTACCAGAATCTAGCCTGGACTTGTATTATGATGACTAGACAACGATATAGAATACATAATAAAACAACGATTAAATAATTATTTAATTTAATATTAGTTATTTTATTTTTTATTTATAAATTAAAATATTGTTCTCCAGCTTGGCAAGACTGCGCAAGAAGTTACCACTGTGCAAAGAGGATAGTTGAAGGCTATTTACAAAAGTTCGGAAAGGTCAGTATTTATAAAAGTTCGATCATAATGTCATCGCCAACAACATTTCAATAGTCTAAGATCCCGATTTCCCAAAGCAACTCTACACCCACAGGCATGTTAAGGCAATGATAAGATAACACACAAAATGTTTAAATATTCAACTTTAAGGTGGAATCAACAGGAGTTAGACCATCAGTTAAGCTGGAAACAGAAGTTTTTAACTGTTCAAGGAGAAATTAAAAAATAAATCTAAATTAGAAAATTACTGATTTGTCCCCCCTAAAGTCAAAAGCAGGGTACGTTGCAAACATCGCCATCTAACTGCATCCCAGACCAACTAGTAAATCAGTTAATCATGTTTTTTTTTTCTTTCGGAAAGGCAATGGTATCCAACCCTTACAGCCGATGCCTTCAGTAGTTTTTCTTTTTATTTTACCTGACTGCGCGACGCAAAGGAAGCATGGAAGGATGTTTATTATATTATGTGGTCAATCTTAAGCGGGGTCCGCTGCGCCATGTTTTCGTGTTTGCAAACATTGCTTTCTAACTTTCCCCTCCCCCGCAGGCGAACGCGGGTGATGTTTTCCGATGCAAATGGATAACATCACCCGCGTTCGCCTGCGGGGGAGGGGAAATGGTTTGCTAACGTGTTTTGCTAACATCTAACATGCCGCAGCGGACCCGGCTTTATTAAAAGCTCGCGCATCATCACTATACTTCATTCCAAATAACAACGAAATTTTAGGGGTATTTTGAATTATAGAAACAGAGATTTGAAACACTTCCTCTCACTTATTCATAGAACAGCTTTGGTAACGTCCAAGATATGTCGGATACTATATCTTTATGATAAATAAATTATAGTTGCTAATCAGAAGTAGCCAGAAAGCGAAATTGGAATCGGAAATTCTTTTCGCCCTTATTTGGATAGGTAGGAGTTAACTTGAACCGATGTTTATGTTCTATTTTCGTATTTATTTGAGATTCCCGTTATGTTGGTCGATTAGCAAAACTATTTCGTACACAATCCGCACGATGATATTAACTATGTCACAGATATCACTAAACTATTTTGTCACGAATTTCAAACGAAACACGTTCGCGACAATGGCGCCACGGTAACTCCCCAACTAAACGATCTATTTCTCCAGGACTGCAGCGGAGACGGCGTGACAGATTGCTTCGACTACATGATGGTTAACGGTAACGGAGGATACGGATGTACGGCGCCCCTGAACCGCTCCGCCAACGGCCGCAAGTGGCTGAAGAGGTTCGCCGAGTGCCAGAACTCGTTGTACTAGATCATTATGGTATTACCCTAAAACAGTGTGAAGAGAGTTAAATTAAATGGACTATTCTCTAAAATTGTATTAATTTTAATTCCAATATATTTTTTCAAGTGTATTCAGATCATGACGGAACGGAACAACTGTGAAGATATGTTTTGTTTTCTTATTGTAGCAGGAGATACGCCCTTATCGTTGAAATTGCATACAAAATCTTGCAACTAAGTCAAACAAAGGCAAGATTTTTCATACAATTTTGTCTTATCTCCATCCCTTTCCAGTATAGGTACGCGCTCAAGCTGAGCACGTCGCCACGTCGAGAGCGTCTTGATAATAATTTCAGTCTACGGGAGAGGCCTCATCATCATCATCATCTCAGCCGATGGACGTCCACTGCTGGACGTAGGCCTCCCCCAAGGATCGCCATAACGACCGGGTCCTGCGCTGCCCTCATCCAACGGGTTCCCGCCGCCTTCACCTGCACTGGTAGCATGCACACCCGCGATAGCCGTGATACGGCTTTATCACGTCTTTTATCTCGTTCGTCCGCGCGCAAAAGAACGAGATAAAAGACGTGATAAAGCCGTATCACGGCTATCGCGGGTGTGCATGCTACCAGTGCAGGTCGGTCCACCGTGTGGGGGCCTACCTACGCTGCGCTTTCCGGTACGCGGTCGCCACTCGAGAACTTTTCGGCCTCATCGGCCATCGGTTCTGTGAGCAATAAGGGAGAGGTCTATTTATTTTTAATCAGCGAACAATGACTGATGATTGATGCTAAATAACTGTATATTTCTATTTACATTAGTATTTTCCTAACAGTATGATAATCTTCATTCAATCACAGCTTTTTAGTTACAAAAGCAAAGAAAGTGGTTTAAAGAGATTTCATAATTTACAGTCACGGCGGGGTTACGCGAATGAATATTCAGGACATGTTAAAATTCATGCTTCGTAAATGAAACTTCCAAGGGAGGCCTTTGAAAATTTTGTAGGACAACAAGCACTTGGAATTATTATGAGTGACTTGGTTTCTTAATTATTTGAACTTCTGAAGACTATACCACCGTCAGGTAAACCGGTAGGTAGGTAACTGCGTGGTAACTCCTTGTTTTTAAAATAGTTTAATAAGAATGCAACCTCTTTTTTATTGACATATTATTTTTAATGTTTTAAAACACTACTGGCCAAAATTGATTAAAAATATTTAGGAAAAGCCATAAAAACACAAAAAACTATAAACTGTTTTTTTTTTATTTATGGCTTTACTAAAAATTGTCTATGGTAATTTCTGGCCAGTAGGTAGCCAACTAAATAGACCACTTTGGTGTCGCTTTGCTTAAATTCTTACTCTCCAAATCTAGGTACACTACGCAGACAAAACATAAATCGTGAAGTCCTACGAAGTTGCGGCGATGTACTGTAACCGCGTAATCAGGCTTGAAATAGTGCCTGTGGTTGTGTGTTAGTCTCAGACATTACTTCTGCAACTAGTTGCTATCTTGGCACTAGATACAATGACCGAGTGACAATGAATTATTGTTTTAATTTTAAAGTTTACTAAAGATATATATTGAAGAAGAAATACAATAAAATTGTACTTAATTGAAGTACAGTTTTTTTTATAATACTTACCTACCTACTTAGATAATAGTTTTAATATGAAATAAAATTATTTTGCAGAAAAAAACGTAAAAAAACATTATTCAATAATTATTTAGGAAACTTCGCTTGTTTGTTTTTTTAATTGCATTTTGAAATGCATTGATCATAATATGATCATGCTCTGATAAACTTCCTCGTAAGCGAAAAGTTTCTAATCTAAGGTCAAAATAAATACACTGAGAGAGCGAGATGTATCTCGCTCTCTCAGTGTCAGTTCCTCTATATGAACCGATACCTTTATGATCTATAGTAAAACGTCTTTCACCGAGGCTCTGAACCTTATTATTATTTTGCACCAGTAATAAAGATGAAAAATGTGTGAGAAGCTTTGTGAAAAGACATAACACATGATTTTTGGGTTTTTGGGTTTGTAGGTAATGATGATTGATGACGCTAGAATCATGCTAGAATCTAATACTAATATACTATGATAATTTATTTGTAATATTTACATAAGAATGGTATATACAACTATTAAATAGGCCATCACAATAGTTTTCATAAGCGGAACGACTAGCGTTTTCATAAGCGGATCGACTAGCGTTTTCATAAGCGGAGCGAGTAGCGTTTTCATAAGCGGAGCGACTAGCGTTTTCATAAGCGGAGCGAGTAGCGTTTTCATAAGCGGAGCGACTAGCGTTTTCATAAGCGGAGCGAGTAGCGTTTTCATAAGCGGAGCGACTAGCGTTTTCATAAGCGGAGCGAGTAGCGTTTTAATAAGCGGAGCGAGTAGCGTTTTCATAAGCGGAGCGAGTAGCGTTTTCATAAGCGGAGCGAGTAGCGTTTTCATAAGCGGAGCGAGTAGCGTTTTCATAAGCGGAGCGAGTAGCGTTTTCATAAGCGGAGCGAGTAGCGTTTTCATAAGCGGAGCGAGTAGCGTTTTCATAAGCGGAGCGAGTAGCGTTTTCATAAGCGGAGCGAGTAGCTTTTTCATAAGCGGAGCGACTAGCGTTTTCATAAGCGGAGCGAGTAGCGTTTTCATAAGCGGAGCGAGTAGCGTTTTCATAAGCGGAGCGAGTAGCGTTTTCATAAGCGGAGCGAGTAGCGTTTTCATAAGCGGAGTGAGTAGCGTTTTCATAAGCGGAGCGAGTAGCGTTTTCATAAGCGGAGCGAGTAGCGTTTTCATAAGCGGAGTGAGTAGCGTTTTCATAAGCGGAGCTACTAGCGTTTTCATAAGCGGAGCGAGTTGCGTTTTCATAAGCGGAGCGAGTAGCGTTTTCATAAGCGGAGCGACTAGCGGATTCACCGGAACCGGAGCGACTGGACAGCGTAGAATTAATAAGCGGATTGACAAGCGTAGTAACTAGCGGATTTTGTAGCAGACTTGTTTGAGCCGGGACTAATTAAGAATTGTTTTGTTTTCGGTATTTTATTTAAACATAAACGAAGAGTATAATATTCATCTCAAGTGATTTAGAGATTGTCAGCAGAGTGGGTACAAAAAGGAAAAGTTAGACCTATCAGAATAACCTTTACAACCTTGGGAATAATGAAACAACTAAAAAAAAATAAAAAAGCTTTTGAAAACACACCGTACTACTTCAAAGAAGATTTTCCACCCGATGTTCTGAAACAACGAAAACAATTACAAGCACAACTAGAAGAAGAGAGAGAAAAGGGCAATAAAGCAATATTAAAATATGACAAGCTAATCATACTTAAGGATCATACAACGATTCGGAATAAGCGGAACATATCTCTATCACCTGAAGGCAGCCAGTCAAAAGAAAAAACAGCGAAAAACAACCACCTGAACAAAGAAAAACAAGACTCAATCTTTTGATAGGACGTCTGCTTTACTTACTACGTTGGTATCTACTTTACTTATTACCCGGGCGAATTAACTTGACACCTGGCTCTCACGTGGCTCGGAATAAAAAACTCGGAAAACTCGGAAAGAATAAGTGCAGGGACACGTGCAACAGTAACTGAGATGCTATGCTACTGGCCTCGCACAGTGGCGGCGGGGTCCCGCGGGCGGGGGGTAACAGGAGTGGTTTCGAATTCCGAGCCACGTGCGAGCCAGGTGCCAAGTTAATTCGCCCGGGCCAAAGAAAATATGCCCGGGCTTTGCCACATCCGTACCTTGTGTCTGTGTTCGCCTAAAAATGTAAGCAATATTTCCATAAAGTTCCGGTTTCCTGTACCTACCCTCGCGAAACAGAAATGAGCTGTCACATAAATTAGTGGGCATGACAGGCGGAAAACAGCCGAAAATTTGCGGAATAAAAAATTTCTGGCCCACCCGAGTACTGGCCGGTTTTAGGTCTAGTTTATTGCCAAATTAAAACAAAGCTTATGCTGAAATAAATGCGAAACAAGAATAAAAAATTTAATAATTTTTAACACCCTTGTTCATTTACATTTGAAAGGAAGCTTTTAAAAACGAAATTAAAAACGGACACTGATTCCACATGCTCATTTTCATTTACTTATTAAAAGGGGTCACATTTTCGTAGCTGGACACATAGATAAAGAAGATAATAAAACTGACTTAAGAGGGCTATCACAGTCCAGTGGCGCCCTCATCACATTAAAAAAGATTTCTCAATAAAAAAAGCCTAAATTAAAAAAGTGCTCAACATCAAAACTACAAAAGCCTTCAAGCTATTTTTTTCATAGAATACTTTTATAGGTTTTTGAAAGGTCTAAACATACAAATTTTGAAAAAAGAAAAAAAACGGCCGCTTTTGTTTTTATTCGAAATTGTCTAAAAGTGGAATGTTTAGAACCTATAAAAGTATTGTATTAACAATGGCTTGAAGGCTTTTGTAGTTTCGATGTTAAGCACTTTTTTAATTTAGGCTTTCTTTATTGAGAAATCTTTTTTCATGTGATGAGGGCGCCACTGGACTGTGATAATAATAAACGTCATAGTTGCGGAAACGAGAAAACTAATCTATGTTGTTTATCCCTTTCTGCGAATCCCATGTTTTTGTTTGTTTAGAGGTAGTTGAAATTGCTTGCAAAATCATGCAACTATGTTAAACTATAAGAATATAATATTTCAGGAAGCTGGAAATAGGTATAATTACCTACTTATTATCTATTATGTGGCTAGGCCCCATTTTTTTGTTATTGATTTGGCGCCTATTCTAAAATCTTTAGGTACTTGCCATTTTAAATAGGTAAACACAATGGTAAACACCTAAGTACTTACTTCTTTTTAGTAAGTTGTTCTCACTACCTTACCTACCGACAGCAAAATTATCATTTTTATTTTTATACCCTACCACAGAATAGGTATACAGGGTGTAAAATAAAATGGGACAGCTACTTAAAGGGGTGCTTCAGACCATCAAACTGAACAACTTTCTCTATGGGACAAATATCGAAATCGCGAAAAAAAAATCTGCTGTCCCATACATTTCAGTCGAGTTATGTTTGCAGTTTTGTATGGGAGAGCGGATTTTTTTTTCGCGATTTCGATATTGGTCCCATAGAGAAAGTTGTTCAGTTTGATGGTCTGAAGCACCCCTTTGAGTAGCTGTCCCATTTTATTGTACACCCTGTATATAGTTATATAGTATAGGTATATATAGTTCTACATAACCCTACATTGCGCCGACCCCAAATAATGGGAAATGGGCAAGAGAATGATGATGATGATGATGATGACATAAAATAAAAGTGATGACTGCTCGAAAAATGATACAAAAATTCATAACATAACCTAAAAAACAGCTAAAAAGCCAAGAATCCATTATTTCACTTTACCTCTGCCCATCTGTCCCCGTCGCACAATTTTATTATGCTACCAACTCGGGATGAACACTTTATTTCATGGCGCATCACACAAGATTATGACACTGTGAAATTAGCATCATTATACTTGGGCTACGTGATGTGATGTACCCCTTTTATCCTATCTGTGTAGAAATGTTTCAGATGTGCTTTATTTTGTAACATGTTGTTTTAGCTTGATTTAAAATGTAACACTGGGAAAGGATTTTCCTAGAAAAATGGATCGAACCGGAGAAAAATACAAACTTTGCAATGAAACCCAGACATTCTGCAGGTGGTAAGCCGTAGGAGGTCTGTACCTATTCTAGAAAAGAAAATTCTTTTCTCAAACATGCTTGGAAATGTGAGCATTATTTTGACAACCTTCTTCGAGATAAATCGAAATTGCGGTACTGGCCAAATACATGCGCGCAGCGGCCGGCAATGTTTGTATGAAAATCCATATCTGTCGTGTTTAGCGACCAAATAAATTACATACTAAACTCATATCTGTCGTGTAATTTAAAAATGGAACGATCTTTTTCTCCGAAACATGGCGACCAAGGAGGTAACTTATCTAAGGTTTTATTTAAATTTCGAACTGGCTTGCAAATAGAAAGCTGTATATTGAAAAAAAAAACTAATTGTTGTTCGATGTTATTGATTTTGAAAAGAGTTTTAATTTCCGCGAATTATTTGAGAAAATTTACTGTTTTAATTTCCGCGCATTATTTGAGAAAAGTACTATACAAGCCTTGGCCACAACTAGGCATTGATGGACTTACGTATGTGTGCCTCGGCTTCGCCTCGGCCCACATTTACACGTTCGTCCATCAATGCCTCTGTTGCTGGCCACTGCAGTAATGTACTATTTCTCAAACATGCTTGGAAATATGAGCATTATTTTGACAACCTTCTTCGAGATAAATCGAAATTGCTGTACTGGCCAAATACATGCGCGCAGCGGCCGGCAATGTTGTATGAAAATCCATATCTGTCGTGTTTAGCGGCCAAGTAAATTACATAGTAAACTCATATCTGTCGTGTAATTTAAAAATGGAACGATCTTTTATTCCGAAACATAATATATTATACCTCTTGTTGGTATTTCTCGGGCCGAAGCCCGGACCTTTGGAAGGCTTGCGTGGGGACACAGGTCCAACACGTAGAGGCCCCTTAGAGACACTTTTATCTAAATGCAATGGGATGCACCAACCGTGGTCTATCTCTGAATGCATTATGAAAATGCACCAGAAGACATATCACGTTCGGTGCAGAGACTATTGTAGGAAGGACAAAATAAAACTACTAGGGTTATGGGGGTGAACTTGGTGGGCCGGGAAATCTGGGTTATTGCGGGGAGACTCTCCCGAGTCTCCACGCCTGCCGTAACAAATGTCTCTGGTTTGTCAAAAATGGCAGACGGTGACTTGCCAACTCATTTGATGGGCCCCCCAAAATGGCCGCTCGCAAGGAGCGACAAGGCGGCAACATCTAGTGAGCGGCTAAGGTTGTAGAGAGGTGAGTCTGCGGGCGCCAGTTTCCGGTGCTAAGCGCACCAGTCAGCAGGCCCCCGGCGTTATGACATTTTACACTTCCAACCTGGAGCATAGGTTCCGCTCTTGCGACTCCACTCCTAGCCGGCCGGTTAAGGCAAGACAGGAGGTGAGGGCCAAATCAATCCGGGCCCTCTGGAGAATCGGGTCCGTGGTGTCGCCAATCACCAACAGCTCGCCACAAGCTGCCCTGCGGGCATATCAAATCAAATCAAATCAAATAATTTATTTCAGACAAGATGTCCATATAGTGTTAGTATACAAGTATCTTACAGCTAGTGTTAGTAACAAAACATTTTATTTTATTTTAAAAACCCGGTATGGAGCTTCACCCAGTGATGTAACAGCGGGGAGTCCCACCGGTCTTTAAACACACTCAGGAGACCGTTGGTGCTGGCTCGGAGCCTGCCCAACATGGAGGCGCACCGTTTTCTCAATATAGCATAGAAGTCGTCCGTGTGCGCCTCCGCAAACATTCCCGACGCACTACAATGCCGCGCCAGCCCCATCAGTATCCTGAATGCGTTATTATACTGTACGCGTAGGTCGCTGTATGCCCGCTGCGTATACCGGGTCCAAAGGCTGCACGTGTAGAAAGACCGACAAAATGCTTTAAAAAGTGTGATTTTTACTTGTTTCGTACATCGTGCAAACCTTCGTGCCAGCATATTACAACGGACAGTCAGCGACCTACGCTCCCTCTCAATATCGCAGTTATCCCTGAGATCATCAGTGACCCAATGGCCCAAGTACTTAAACTTTGTCACCCATCCTAGGGGAGTGCCACTGAGTGAGACTCCAGGTACATTGGAGTAGTTGATAGTGTTAGTCCTAAACATCATCAGCTCACTCTTCTTGACATTGTACTTGAGCCCGTGGGCCACCGCATATGACTCACAGACAGCTACAAGCGTCCTAAGTGCCCATATATTATACTATTATTATTATTTTTATTTGTTGAAACATGGCGACCAAGGAGGTAACTCATCAAAGGTTTTATTTAAATTTCGAACAGAAGTGCGATTTTTGAAAATCATACGAGCGACTTTTCAGTAGAAAATGTCAAAATTACTATGGAGATTATTCATCTTTCTACTGCCAAGTCGCTCGTATGATTTTCAAAAATCGCACTTCTGGCTTGCAAATAGAAAGCAGTTTATTGAAAAAAAACAATTGTTCGTTGTTCGTCATTGATTTTGATAAAAATAGTTTTAATGTTCGCGAATTATTTGAGAAAATTTACTGTTTTAATTTCCGCGCATTATTTGAGAAAAGTACTATACAAGTCTTGGCCACAACTAGGCATTGATGGACTTACGTATGTGTGCCTCGGCTTCGCCTCGGCCCACATTTACACGTTCGTCCATCAACGCCTCTGTTGTTGGCCGCTGCAGTAATGTACTATTTGTACGTAGGAACAAGGTAGGTAAAATTAAATAAGTACTTACTAAATTTTTAACTTTTTTTTAATCTATGACGTTGTTCATACGTTGGCAAAGGTGGACGGTTACATTTAAGTTAGATAAGATAAGATAAAACTTTATTCATAAAAAGAAGATTCGAGAGGAGATTCGTTTTTTCTTTTTTTTTTATTCTTCTTTTTTAATTTGTTTATTTATGTTTTTTTTTTCAAGTAGGTAAGTTATTATTATTTTAACGCTGTGTCTCTCTCTGTTTCACTCTCTTTCTCTATGCCCCTCTTTCTCTCTGTCTCTCTCACCTTCTCTTTCTTCGTCTGTCTGTCTCCTTTTTCAGTACAGGAATCTAGGTAATTAGGTATCTTAGGAGGCCTATGTCTCTTTTTGTCTCACTCTCTTTCTCTATACCCCTCTCTCTCTCTGTCTCAGTCTCTCTCTCACCTTCTCTTGCTTCGTCTGTCTGTCTCCTTTTTCAGTAGAGGTATCTAGGTAGGTAATTAGGTATCTTAGGAGGCCACCAAAATGATTCTGCACCAAAATTATTGTAGGTATACTGCAATCTAACATCACCTTGAAACAAAAAAGCCCACTTCAGCTTCGCAACAACCCGATCATAAACCTACCAAAAAATGTTATTAATAAATAAGTAAACAAAACCTTACCAGCAAACAACAGACATCAAATCAGGGCCAAATTCCAGGTTATCACGCAAACGATTCCAGCAGGACCCGTCCGGGCATTCCCGGCCCTCTAACAAATAAGCGCCAAATTTATACGGGGTCCATGAAGACCCCGAGATTTGGGACATGTAAGGACTATTTCGGCTTTATTGTTTGCGTAAATAAAAGATAAAACGGAAAATTTTGGACGCTGCAGAAATTTAGAAGGATTAGTATACAATTATTGTTTTTAGAGGGTAGGTTTTCTAGGTTTAATGTCAGCGGAAACTCTGGCGTATTTGACAGCGTTGTAAAGGGTAAAAGGTACGTAAATAAAATAGCGCTCACGTTCATTGAGAATTATGAGTTTCGCCATGGGGAACCTTTTCAAAAAGAACGACAGTAGGTACAGATAGTTGAATCTACGAAGATAGGTACGCTCCACTGTTTTAGTCCTCATCATTTATACAATGCACACCTGCCCTGAAGTGCGATTTTTGAAAATCATACGAGCGACTTAGCAGTAGAAAATGTCAAAATTACTATGGAGATTATGCATCTTTCTACTGCCAAGTCGCTCGTATGATTTTCAAAAATCGCACCTCTGTACAATGTATACTACCATAGAGTAAATAAATTATACACAATAGAGGGTCAATGCCCATACTACGAAAGTTGCCACCTTCTTATATGAAAACCCGCGCAAGTACAGCGCCGGTGGTGATTAAAGGTACTACAGTAATGTTTAATTACGTTAAAATACGTGTTAATACACATTTGTTATTAAAATTTTTAAGAAAATTAATCTATATAATTTATTTCCGTGGAACAAAACTCAAATAATAGTGATCTAATAACGTTTAATTAAGATTTATCTCTCGTTCAGGCCAGTAGCGACATCTGTTTGCGCCAAGACTATACTAAATCTAAAATGTATGGAACTGTCCAGACATGATACTACTGAAACTTTGCAATGAGTAGGTAAGTAGGTACCTATATTATTATTCGAGGACAAAGGATGTTAGTGTTAGAACAAAGAGTGGAGATAAGTTTTTATTCAGTAGGTATACGGAAACTCTTAACGTGCTCTAATCATGCATTCTACACGACAAACTGAACAACTTGGATTTAGAAATCACGAAAAAAATCTGCTGTCCCATTCCTTAGTTATAAATTATAATATGGTTCCATTACATTCGATTAGAGTTAGTAGGTACAACACGGGCGAATTAACTTGGCACGTGGCTCGAACGTGGCTCGGAATAAAAAGTCGGAAAACTCGGAAAGAATAACTCAAAATGCTAAAGCGCAGTGAATGACACGTGCAACAGTAACTGAAATGCTATGCTACGGCCTCGCACGACGACGGCGGGGTCCCGCGGGAGGGTAGCAGGAGGGGTGTCAAATTCCGAGCCACGTGCGAGCCAGGTGCCTAGTTAATTCGCCCTGTTGTACAATTTTTACTGAAGTTTTGCATGAAACACCAACCAGCTGATTTATTTTTAGCGATTTCGACATTGGCTTCATAATAGTAAAAGTGGTTCAGTTTGACGAGTGCAAAGACTAAAGTTTCCGCACTGACTAAAAGTTTTATCCTGTATTATCCTTCATTTATATTATTTTATTATTTCATTCAGGTGAAGGCGGCGGGAACCCGTTGGATGAGGGCAGCGCAGGACCATCATTATGGCGATCCTTGGGGGAGGCGGGTGATGGTTTAATATTATGTAATTTTGACTCCGATAGTAAAAGTGAAGAGAGAAGCAATAATAAAATAGTAGATTATGTACCAAGGGGATAAAGCAGTGTCTTTCATCACGGGCGCGATATTGAATCCCGAGCGTAACGAGGGATTCTAGGGTTAACTCCCGAGCGTAGCGAGGGAGGGTGGAGTTAACTCCCGAGCTAAGCGATGGAGACTTGAATCCTGAGTGAAGCGAGGGGTTCAAGCTCGCCCAAGACGAAAACACGTTTATCCCCGAGGTCCATACTCTACTTTTCACACCCTCCGCGAGAAAATAAAAAGCAATACTGTTAGAAACAAATTATTTTATTAGAGTTTATAACAAAGTATTAGAGTTCAATAGTATAGTATTTAGAAAACACTATTTTATTAAATTAAAAGTGAAAGTTAATATTTGAAACATTAGACCAGTTGTGGAAAGACAATGTTCCATTTTCGAGCGGGTGGTGTGAAAAAATACATAACTATTCTATCATGATATTTTGTTTGATGTGACTTGGTTAAATCTCATTTCTGTTTCCCAGAGTGTTTCCTGTTTCTATTTACCAGAGGTTTTCCCAGTCATTAGTCCACCTTGTCCTTACGCTGCCGCGCTGTACTTTCCGGTACATGGTCGCCACTCGAGAACTCTTCTGCCCCATTATTGCCCAGAAGAACTACATTTTAATGTAAACAAAACAAAATATCTTTAATTCCTTCATTTAAAAATCTCTAACATAGAAAATATTATTATGGAGTGCGATTTTTGAAACTCATTCTTTGAACTCAGCAGCTTAAAGTGTCAAATATTACTATGGAGACGTGCATCTTTCTACTGCTGATTTGACGTTAAAAAATCATAAGTTACTCTAGGAGTGCGATCGTTTCTACTACTGCTGATTTGACTTTCAAAAATCGCACTCCTGAAAAATAGCAGTAGAAAGATGCATATCTCCAAAGTAATTTTGACATTTTCAACTGCTGAACTCAGCGAATGAGATTCAAAAATCGCACTCCTGTCTCGAAATGATTTTCAAATGAGCCCCTTACAAAAAAAAACTACTTTACCGAATTATCTCCAATAATAAAAAACAAATCCACGTTAAATTAAATGACATATTCGCCCTAATTTTCAGGTTTGCCCACCCAGCATTAAACGTACGCATATTATATGGTATTACGGGAATATTCTGCCCGGGACTAATACGGGACATTGTTACTGGGATAACGTGGGACAATTCCGGGATTCGCGCGGAAAAGCGTATCGGGTGCGGACCTTAGACTAATTATATCGGGACGCGTAACCACGTGTCATTCTACTAACAAACTTTCTGCCACTTTTTGCGGGGGGCGAGGTAACATGTTATCCGCAACTTTGGATTTTATTCCCTATGACTTTAGATTCTAATTTTGAATGTTCAAAATCATGAAAAGTAGTCTCGTGTAAACCCCAAACGTTCTAAGTTCAAAATTATTGTTTCGCTATTATAGGCTGTCTCGTTTAGTGATAAGGTATAAAATTGGGTGTAAATGCGCAAGATTAATTGATCTAATACCGTGGCAGAGGGGAAATGCTACCGCAAGGCCGGTCCGGATATAATTAGTCTAAGGTGCGGACGGAATTTGGACGAACAATAAACTGGTTACCGTGTCGGTAATCAGATTTGGAAGTACCTAAAGCAGATACACAGGGTGTAAGCTTAAATGCGTTACATACCGGGTAAGCGATTTTTTAATCACTGCAAGTAAAGGTAGTTCTACTTAGTAGGTATTTATTATGTGCTGAAGGGGCCAAATTTTAAGGCTTGTTCAGGTCTATCATTAAACTGAACAACTTTTACTATGAGATCAAACATGGCATTGCACAAAATTCACAGATTTCGTGCCTCACACGACTATCGAGTACACACGGCGACAGGTCAGGTTACCCTGTTTATAATATTCTCTCAAATAGGTTAGGCTACAGGGAAAACCCTTGTTTTAGGCTGCCTGTCCATTGACGCGAGCTGGCTGTGCGAGTTGTGTAGCTGTGTAAATAATCACCAATCAGGAGCTCGGCCGATCTCGGTCGGATCTCTGATTGGTGAATATTTACACAGCTACACAGCTCGCACAGCCAGCTCGCGTCAATGGACAGGCAGCCTTAGGCTCAAATTGGAGCTGACAAAATTTTCCAGAGGAGTTTTAATAAAATTTTTGATATCATTCTTCGTTTTCAAAATATCGAGCGCCAAAATCAAAAATTCGGAAAAAAAAGTTCACCGATTTCTGCCATAACTTTTTTCGTTATTGACTTTATCGAATTCTTTTTACACCTTACAGCTGTTGTAAATACGCGTCTTTTGAGCCTTTTTTGAATATCATATAGAAAGAAAGAAAGAAAGAAAATATGTTTATTTGCATGCACAACAAAACATATGTTCACAACTCTCCGAGATATTAGGGGATCGCACTTTTTCGTGAAATCGGAGCCTACACTGGAGCGAACGAAAAGACGTACATAATTTTTTTTTTTTTTTTTTTTTTTTTTATATGTTCGATAGGTAAACATTTGACCCCAATCTCACCTGATGTTGAGTGATGATGAGGCCGAAGATGTAGCATGCTTACCTAGAAAGTCAATACAATACCTACAATTTCCAATGTCAAAAAATCTGCTGTTCCATACTAAACCAAAACCAAAATAAGCTGGCCGCGCGTCGGCAAAGTAATGTATAACGTCGCGCGGCCAGCTTATTTTGTATGCTTTGCTTGTTTAGTATGGGACAGCAGATTTTTTAGTTGCTCCGATCGGTTTGCTCCCATAGTAAAAGTCGTTCAGTTTGATGGGTAGACTCTTAGTTTAAAAGGATGCCAATGATATCAATTTCACCCTGTAGAAACTAATCTCTATGATTGTAGTGTGCCAAAATTTTTCTAAAATATACAGTTTCAATGCCAGGATTAAATTTAAGATTTACTTGTATGGAAATCTTTCAGGCACTGTAACTTTATAACTGCAATCGGCGGATCAAACGTTTTTATGAAAAGTAAAAAAAAATTATCGCGAGTTTCCTACAGGTTTCTTAGGAAATGTTGATCAGTATCATGGGCACAATCAACTAGGGTTGCCAACCTTAATACAAGGATAAGCGGGATGGGGTGCTAAGGTCGGGTAACCTCCACGAGAGCTTGCCGCTTCTCGTCCCTTTGGATACGTCCGGAGGGAAGGGAAGACGGTGGAGCCGGTGCATCCTGGGCGATGTGCAGTGACTTCCCCAAAGTGGGATCTTGCTGCTCATCGGCAAATGACCCGACACGTTCGTTTCTCCGCGTGTCCCTCTGATTAGCAGAGGGCACAGTGGAGGAGCAGGGGCGGGCTCTGTGTGTACTTACACTACCGCAGAGCAGGCCGGGAAGGAGTTCCTTCCTTGCCACCGCCGGGGGGGGGGGGGTGCCCTCTCGCGGCACCGCTCCGCCAGCGGAGAAGGGGCAGGAGAAGGCGGTTGCATAACCGTCTTCAGCCCCCCGGTGGTGAGTAGCGGGCGGCAGGCGCGGGGGTGCCTCCGCCCGCATTGCACTACTCACCACCCTAGCGGAAAGGGGAATGGCTGGGCACTCACGGTCATTCCCAGGCTCCTCCCGTGCGGAGCCGAAAGGCGGGCGATCGCCGGCGGGGGACAGGACGTAAAGGCTCTGCTGGTCTCCCAGTCCCCTGCCATCCGGGCGAAGCGGGAGTGCCGCTGGGTTATTTTAGTGGGTATACCGGTGACACGCACCGGGGAGTCCCACATACCCCTCCCGTCCCCCAACGGGAGGGGATGCGTAATGCATTTTTTCCCAGCGTCAAAAAAAAAAAAAAAAAAAAAGGATAAGCGGGATATTTGCAATCAAGATGCGGGATGTGGCTAGGGTTGCCAACCGTCCCGCGAGAGGCGGGACGTCCCGTTTCTAGAACCTCAGAGGATGCGTCCCGCGATAGATGTGTGCGGGACGCCTATTGTCCCGTTTTCTGGCTAACCTTTATGGCAGAAGTAGTTATGAGCTCAGTTGACTCAGAAGAAGTGATATAAAACTTTATTAAGTTTCTTCTTAAATTTTTGCATTTTTATTTCTTTTTATTGAATGCTTAAGTTCAAAGTTGAGATGAGATGAGAAGAAGAGAAGATGAGAAGAAGATGAAGATGATGTTGTGAAGTTGAGATGTATTCTTCTTCTTTTTCTTTCATGTCAGCATGAGCCATATCGCATGACTATTTATTCATGATGTATATAGGAAAGATTAGCCAGCTAGTAACTAGGCTGACTGTCCAAGATGTGCCTGACGTACCGTACCAACACAGGTTTCATTAAACTGCTGATTCCTGGCACCCTATGGTACAAACTTTTATGTTTATAAAATCATTTAAAAGTTTACTTAGGTAATTGATCGGTTTTCATTTCTGATTCGAATGCTCCTTAAAGTTAAAGTTTGATGTACTTATTATTATAGTTTAGTTGTTTGTGTAACCGAAAACAAAAATTTTAAATTTTTCTTCTAATCCTCATTGTTTTTTCGACTTTTTATACTTTGACAGCTGGGTCCTGCTTTTTTTAGCCACATCCCGCATCTTGATTGCAAATATCCCGCTTATCCTTGTATTAAGGTTGGCAACCCTAGACGGAACTGTCCGGGACCAACTGATTAATGTGCCTTTCTAAGCACGGTGACGCTCGCGATGAAGTACCACTACACGGTCACCCATCCAAAGACTGACCGGAGCTGACGTTGCTTGTGTATGTGTATAAAAGTAGAAACATTTGTATTTCGTACATAACAGAAAACCTAGCAGTTGCTATTTCACACGATCCCAAACTTTACCAACTCCGTTCAAAAGTTCACTTCGTTTTTGTTCTACAAAAGAATTTCACGAACTGGAGCCAACTCGCGGAAGTTTCCCGTCGCTTTCCAAAAACATAAATAGCTTTTAAACTTTGTGTTTTGTTCAGTTCTACAATACACTGTTTAGAGAGCTAGTTATTTACTTAGCTAGAATACATATAGGAATAGTGCACTTTGAGGATAATTCCAAAGCCAGTACCTATTCGACCTTGTGGGATCTTTTGGGTTGACCCCTCGACATTTATTTTCTTCACCCTTCAAAAACATGATACTTCTGGAGTGCGATTTTTGCATCTCATTCGCTGTGTTCAGCAGTTGAAAATGTCAAAATTACTGTGGAGATATGCATCTTTCTACAGCTGATTTGACTTTCAAAAATCGCACTCCTGACTGAAGTATGATTTTTGAAAGTCAAATCAGCAGTAGAAAGATGCATATCTCTACAGTAATTTTGACATTTTCAACTGCTGAACTCAGCGAATGAGATTCAAAAATCGCACTCCTGATCGGAGACAACCGTTCGGGGGAAGAAAGCTGGCCCTGTACCCGGAGTTTCGATTTTCGATATAATTATCGCGACCGTTTCGGTCCGAAATTAATTGTAATTGTTGACATTGCAAATGTTCATGCAATTGCAAAGTTCGAATTTCCGGGTAGACCCGTTCTTATCTCCCGGTTTTGGATATCCGTCTCAAAGGAGGCACTATGCTTTTATCCACTATAGTTTTTGAGTTTATTCATTACAAACATACACACACACACACACAAAAATACAAAAATAAAAATCTTTCTCTTTATAATATTAGTACACAGACTAGCGGCCCGTCCCGGCTTCGCACGAGTGGACGTCTAATCTTTTCTAGCAATAAATATAGCCTATGTTACTCAGGGTGAATGTAGCTTTCTAATGGTGAAAGAATTTTTGAAATCGGCACAGTAGTTTTTGAGTTTATTCATTAGAAACATACACACACACAAAAATACAAATCTTTCCTCTTTATAATATTAGAATAGATAGAAAACATCGCAGTCACACAGGATCATGGTTCCATGGTTTCCATGGACATATCCACGGTTTCCTCGTCCTCTCCGCACACTAGGTAGCACCCATCTTACCCCCTTCCTTACCCTACTTGACTTTTTCTTATATATTCATATTCATTTATTTAAAAACGTCTTAATATAAACAAACGTTCATTCTATTATTTCTCAGCTGTTCTATCTCTTTGTAAACTTTAAAACTCTGGGACACTGAAGTCGGAAAGGTAAACTTCGATTTAACCCGCTTGGGTAACCGATCTATCATTCAACATTGTTTTCCGGCTTCGTGGTTCTGTAAGTCGAGGAAAGCAAAAGAAAAATTGGCAAGCTATTTATAAACTGTAGACCTATACAATGTGTTCATGAATTAACGCAAAACCTCATACACCCCAACTGATTTATAACAAAATAATTAGATAGAAACAATAATTTCATTATTTTGATGGTAAAATTAAAAGTTATTCGCATTTTAAGTTTTGAGGCAAAAATGATTTATTATCATTTCAGCAATGAATGAAAGCGCTAACGTACTCATGGATACATTTTAATAATCTTGTTTTGGTAGTAAGTCGGGTGAGTGTGCCTGTGCGGAGGGTTGGCGTTGGGTTCATTAAATTTAAAATTTTAGACACAAATGAATTAATATTTTGAAAAAAATTACCTATGTTGAAACCATGATAATTCGATTCTGCTCTCGATTCTAAACAAACTATTTTCTAGTTTTGCGTTAATTCATTAACACGTTGTATAGGTAGAATGTAGGTATCCAATGGGATTATAGTATAGTGGGCTAATCTATACAGGGTGTACAATAAAATGGGACAGCTACTTAAAGGGGTGCTTCAGACCATCAAACTGAACAACTTTCTCTATGGGACCAACATCGAAATCGCGAAAAAAAAATCTGCTGTCCCATACATTTCAGTCGAGTTATATTTGCAGTTTTGTATGGGAGAGCGGATTTTTTTTTCGCGATTTCGATATTGGTCCCATAGAGAAAGTTGTTCAGTTTGATGGTCTGAAGCACCCCTTTGAGTAGCTGTCCCATTTTATTGTACACCCTGTATACAGACTGAAATTGATACCATTACCATTCTTTTAAACTAAGAGTCTACCCATCAAACTGAACAACTTTTACTATGGGAGCAAAAAGATCGGTTCATCAATGTAATGTAATATGAATTTCACCCTGGCCTGTATAGACAAAGGCAAAGTAGGTAAATAGATAACACAGGGTGTAACAAAACACCCTAGTAATATTTAAAGGAGTGGTTCCGTTGTTTCTTACATATAGGTACATGGTCCTTTTTTTTAAGGGGATGATCAGACGTAGTACATCTGATAGTTTGTAGATCAGACCGTCAAACTGAACAACTTTCTCTATGGGAACTATTGGGAACAACATCGAAATCGTGAAAAAAATCAGCTGTACTAAACAAATAATGGCTTGCTTATGCCGCAAGGCTAAGATGAAGGACTTTGTAAAACCCAAGTAAAACCTGAAATCTACTGTAAATCCATTATAACCTAAGATAAAACTGTAATGTATAAATTATTCTTATTCTTAAGCTCATCACAAACGGCCGCTATAATATGTTGCTGCACTCTTCGAACACACGCAAGTTGCTAATCGCTCCCTCTCACTCACACGCAGGAACGAGGCGTTTTTATGTAATTTTGCGTGCGTAAGAAGACTACAGCAACATAATATAGCGCGTGTCTGTGGCAACCGTTATTCTTACTATGCTGGCGGATTTTTGAAGGGGGTATCCATGAAATTAAACACTTACATTAAAATCGCAAAAAAAAATCTGCAGTTCCATAAGGGGTCGGAATAGCATGCGAAATGTACCTAAAAATAAAAATTGCAACAATATTTTATTTTATTTGACTGACAAGCGCTTGTTAGCATAAATTTCCACTCTATATGCAATGTTGTTCCCGACTCCCGAGTCCCATACTGCCGGCATGTACCCGGGAAACCGACGACCGTCTCGCCCCTTTCTTTTTTTATTTCTTTCATGAAAGGACAATCGTTGTGGTTTTCAGAACAAATTGAATAATCATGAGATCTTTATTAGGTAATTTAATGTTCGTCTTGTTTTGGCAATAGACAATTCCACTATTATTCCCGTGGGTTTAATTCTTTTACACGACTATGGAAGGTCATTGGGCGAAATCTGACCCAGCTAACAATTTTTTTCCTACAAAAACTAAATTGGTTTTAAAATGTTTAGTTTTAACCCACATTCAATTTTATGTAGCTATTTATTTTTTAAATGTACTGAAATACTAATATGTACAAAATGTCAAAAAATGTACCTACGAAAATGTTAAAAATTAAGAAAATGTACTAAAATGTACTAATTGTACTAAAATGTACAAAATGTAAGAAAACTTATTAAATGTACGAAAATGTAGAAAAATGTACCAAAATATTACATTTTTCTTTATTCGTTTTTGGTCTGAAAAGTATAGGATATTTAGATAAATGTCTACAGGGTGAAATTGATATCATTAGCATCCTTTTAAACTAAGAGTCTACCCATCAAACTGAACAACTTTTAGTATGGGAGCAAACCTATCGGAACAACTAAAAAATCCGCTGTTGCATACATTTGGGTCGAGTAGGCGTTGCAGTTTAGTATGGAACAGCAGATTTTTTTGTTGCTCCGATCGGTTTGCTCCTATAGTAAAAGTTGTTCAGTTTGATGGGTAGACTCTTAGTTTAAAAGGATGCTAATGATATCAATTTCACCCTGTATAATAAATGTCCTGAATCCCATGGTCTACATTAATGCGACATATAATTATATTCATGAACTAGAGACATTTATCCTATACTTTTTTTTCTGTTGGTCGTGGGTATAGGTTTCATACTAAGGTGCCCAGTGACCTTTTCTTTCACGGTTTTCTTTTACAGACTTCTGGAATACCACAATATTGACGACAAGGTGAATAAGAAACAATGGGAGCTATACTAGCACATAAACTCTACAGTGGCTGTATAGTAGCTGTATAGTGTTTTACCACTTTGATACAGCTCCTATACCGGTACTTGTAGAACTTGTAAGCTACTGGGATATTTTTATTTCATTCATATTGCCTAAATACGAATTATAAAACGTGTGGAATTCAAAAATAACACCCTCCCTTCTCTTATCTAAACTATTATAAAACTGTAACAGAAGTGTGTCTGTACATTGAAGATATTTAAAAGAAAAAGATTACGATATGGTTTTTAGATGTCCCCGATTCCAAATCACAAATTTTTGAATTTTTTGTCTGTCTGTCTGTTTGTTTGTTTGTTGGTTTGTTTGTTTGTTTGGGTGTTTGTTTGTTCGAGTATCATGCAAAAACTACTGAACCGATTTTGATGAAACTTTTTTTGTTTGATAGCTTATCATCTGACTTAAAATCTGGTATATAATTTATGCGGACGAAGTCGCGGGTAAATGCTCGTTCTTAATAAAGTCTCAAAGGACACTCTACCCACTGAAAAGGTCTGGATCTACAATGAAATAACAATACCTATACTATAGGTAGGTACCTAGATAGGTATGCTAGGTCCCTAATTACCGTATAAAGAACTTTATACTACTTATGTGTTTTGAGGTTTGGGAGGTAATTATGTACTCTGTGGTGTTAACTTACTATATTATGTAGGTGTACTAGCCCAAAATATCGTTAAAACACCATCTAGAAACGTTCTATCGAACATAGGTCTAACTAGACACAATCCAGTACCTATCTACCTAACTCAGAAATATCGCCAAACTTCCCCTTAAAAAGATTCATTGCGAGAATGAAAGATGGCGTGGCGTATCAGTACCTAGATCCTGAAAAAAACCATCTAGAAAAAAAATCTAGATTTCATTTTTGTTAATAAGTGATAACAAAAACACAAACACACACAAACTATTATGTTCGAGATTTTTTGTAGTTAGGCCAAAACTTGTAATATAAAAAATAGTATAACTTTTTTTAGCAGGGTATGAGGATTTAAGCAAATTTAAGGTAAATCAAGGGTAAATGTACCAAATTATGACAATTTGATAGTGACAAGACAACTGCAAAGTCTGCAAGACAACTCCTCGAGTTTTCCGCTAGGGGCGCTCTCGACTTCCGCATGCGTAGTAACTTCTTTCATTTTTCTGTGCCCATGAAATTCATGAATGGCGCACCTACACAACCTATCGCGTGTACCTAGTATTATTATAAATTTGTTAATTAATGTTAAAAAATGTTAGGTTTAAATTCTTATAATAACAGTAACGAACCAATTAGATAGTGTTGTGACGTAAACCGTGGGTTTTCCCGCTAATTTTTGACAATAAAAAATAAAACAGTAAGTATTTTCATTGTTTTTCTTTAAAATCGTGTATATAATGGACAGAAAAGTCAACTTATCGTGCTTGATATTAGAGATAAGTTCTACAATGGTATAAATCAGTGAGACAATAGTTTAATTTCCGTAATGTCATTCCTTGATTTCCTCGAAAACAAAACTGCGGTAATTTTATCGATTTGACTTTTTCGCCCCCATATCGTTGTTGTGAATGGTCTCTATGCGAACATTATTATGAGTAAAATCAATTTTTCATGCTCTAGGACAGCCATTAGAACGCATTAGGGTCAAGGATATTAAGGGTGCTTCAGAATATGTTAATGAAGTCGTAATGCTAATGTTACTTTTTTTATAGACCGCTGTTTGACATTTTCTATGCGTAGATTTTCATATTTTATTCAGCAGTATTTCTCATTCTTAGCACAATTCTATATAAATAGGTAAATAAATAGCTTATGAATACTATCACCCAGATTGTTTTTCCGTCAATCAAAGCACCAGAGTCTAGTTTATCTCTAGATTTATGGCAAGATACTTGAACTGAGCTAGAAGCCCAAAGATTTAGTTCGTTCTATAGGACACGAATCTTTACCTAACACTTTTTAAAACATTTCAGCAAAAATGTCATCAAGTCCATTCCCGTACACCTGCGAGCTGTGTGGGGCTGAAGGCCTCACGGACGAGGGCATGAGGTCACACACGCTAGAAGCCCACATCACAGGACGACCTGAATGCCCGTTCTGCGACTGTGCCGTGCCCCAGGCGCAGCTCCAGAGCCATGTCCAAAGAGCTCATCTGCATTATTTGACGCCGGAGAGAGAGCTAATGGCGTTTATTGATGACCAGAGTCCTAGGTAAAACTTTTTTTTAATGCCAATCTTTTAACAAACTTTTCCATCGTAGCGTTTAGGGTGGTTGAGTTTATTTATTGGCAATTAATTAAGTTTATACTTACCAAGTTTGGCTCGTTTCGTTTTTTATGATTAAATCGAATGAAACATACATCTTAGCTCAGATTTGAACCAGTACTAAGTAGTGTAATGCCTTTGTCAACTTCAATCATTAACCATACGTATCTAATGGTTTAAATGGAATTTATTACTCAAACGGTATACTGCTAATCACAAAAAGTCCAAGTCAAGGGCTGATTATCATTTTATTATAGGTAAATAAGTAGTTAGGACAATGAAGGCTGCTACCCTTTTATAAACTTTAATGACGTCGTCCAGGAGTAGAGAAAGGATGATCCTATTCCAGCCTGACCTAGGCTTAGATCAAAGTAAAATTAATGGATAGGCCTTACGCGAACATTTCAAACCAGAAAAATGAGGCAAAACTATTGACAGTTTTACTACAAATATGTAGGTACTGAGATGACAGACCAAGTGTCCTAGTTTGTATTGAAGTGCCCTAGTTGTTGCGTGCTTCAGATTAAAGCGCGTTGGGCCTATCCATTAATTTTATTTTGATCTAGGGACCTAGGTACTATTAGCAGTACCTATGTAATATTAAATAACAATATCTTTCTTCAGCTTCGAAGAAGACTCCAAAATGACGACTACAGACAGCTGCAGCTATAACACCCCTGGCTCCATCAACGGCTGGCACAGTCCTGACACCTCCTCATACCAAAACGGAGCAATCTCCAAAAACTATCAGAACGGTTTCCATGATAAAGATACCAATCACAGAAATGACAAGGACTATAGAAATGAAAAAGATAATTATCATAGAAATGATAGAGATTATAGAAACGACAGGGATGAGGAAAGAAGATCTAGGTCACCAAAGAATATTAATTTGAATAATGGTATTAAAAATATTAATATTAGTAGTAATGGAGTGATACCGAAGAAAATGCAAAGCAGACAGAATTCTAATGACGGGGAAATGGTTAATGGGCATGACAGGAAAGGTATCGTTGACATTTTTGTTTTTATCTTCTAGGAAAATAATAGGTACTTACATACTATTTCGTTTTATTTATTTTGTTACAATATACATATGAATTTCAGGAGCTCATTCAAGCCCAAGCCATAACTCTGGAAGTTATGAAGGATCTCCTAACAAAAACAAGGTTAGTATCCACTTGCGGTGACTTTTACCCTAATTAATTTGATAAATTTTTTTATTAAATTAAAAATTTTCTTTTTCAGTTAACGATGGCCAGTGCTGGCCAAGGATCTCCGTTAAGATCTCAATTAGCATTAAAACTGAAACCTAATACTCCAAAAAAATCTGTACCTACACCAACTCCTACTGTTCAGGTAAAATTACCAGATTTATAATGTTTTACGTTTTTATTACCAAGTCCTATTATCTTCTGAAATAAAGTCATTTGGTTTAGACTTTGGCTGAATCGGTTGGCGTCTTTTGTCCTTTCTTAAAATTAGAAAGTTAAGAAAAAAAAAAATGTCATGTCACTGTCACCAAAGAGTAGAGTAATATATCGGAAAAGAGAGCCCTCTAGTGCCATTTTAATGCAAATAAATTTGAAACGCCACCTATGCTATTTAACAAGAAACAGTTGCTATATATACGCATACCTATAGCTATATGTATGCTTTACAATGGAATCTACATTTTCTCAGTAATGAGCTATTTTGTTCTAGTTTAGAGTAGTAGCCTCAGTAACAGGACGGAGGAGTAATCTTGCCTCAACGTCTGAAGTGAAGATCAACACTCAAATCACAAAATGGGCGCAAAACACAAACAAGCGTACGCGCAAGTTGTAACGGCGGCCATATTGTGACAACTTGTGTAGCTGGTGTTGCTAGGTGACAATAATATGGTGCTACCGCAGAACATAAGTTAAATTATTTACTAATTTTAATTAAAACAGTTTTGAAATATAACGTAAATTGTATTAAATAGGATCAAAGTTTTTTTTATAATTTTAGTAATAAACCTTTATTGTTGAGTTTGAAGAGACATCTATCGGAAATTTGAGACAATATTTTTGTAGTTACACGTTATTCAAAGAAGATGCCGCTGGTTTCTTTGCGTTTTTCCTCAAAGTTCCCCTCTGTCCCCCCTCTGACTGTCACTGTCAAAAGTTCCACAACAAAGACCGCCAAACGAAAATTTTTAAAATCACGTTGTTTTTCTCTTTGTTTCAAACAAAATTGTAGTAAAACTTATATTCTCATGCAAGATTCAAACAAAAACACCGATTTGCAGTGCCTACTATGCGACTTTACGTCAACATGTCCGAGAAAATTGGAGGAGCACATCAACCGTGCCCACTTCGACTTGACTTCGCCTTCGGTGATGGGGAACGCGAACGCAAACTCGAACCCTGATAATCCCACTTTGGGACTGACCAACCCGACCATAACCCTGGATAACCCCACGCTGGGGCTGTCGGCGATGGCCCTGTCTCCAGGGCCACAGAGTTCAAGTTACCAGTGCCCGATTTGTGAAAGAGAGTTCACGAGTGCAACGGATGTTGAAATGCATGTGAATGTGGAGCACCGGGATATATTGAGTCCGCAGAAAGCTGTAAGTTTGTTTTTACATTATTTTGTAAGTGAAGGAAATTGTTGCATTTACAAATCAATTTAAAAATGAAACTAATTCGGTTCCTAAGCTATAAACACAAACATATGGTGGTAAGTAATTCATCCTCACCATCATTATCAGCCTATACACGTCCCACTGCAGAGCACAGCCTACCCTCAGGGAGGGTGTATGGACATTTAGTCAACCACGCGCGCCTTATGTGGATTGGTAGACTTCACATATGGTGAAGTAGGTCATATGACCTACGAATAAAAATGTATAGAAATGTAAATCAAGCTCAAAAAGTGGCACCAAAAAAACTTTACCGTGTTCTAAATTTGTTCTTTAAAAGCTCTACCTTGCCGCCAAAACTCATACTCAAAACTCATTGGTATGAGTCTGATCTGGACTGGCCTCTGTATGGAAGTGACTAAAAAAATTTGACACATTGATATTGTCCATAGTTTATTAGTAACACAGGCTTACATCTAATATTAGTTTTATATGATGGTAAATCCTAACACAGAATAATAATATTGCAGGATCAAGTAGACAATGCATCATGTGACGACGTGGTCATGATGGAGGAGAGTCCCGTCAGCAACTGTCCCGTCTGCTGCCAGCCGCTGCCTCTCTCACAACATGAACTAGTATGTACATCCTTTAGCCTAGCGGTAATACAGGTACACTCAGGCGCGTGCATAGAAGGTAGGCAGAAGGATAGTTAAACCCTAATTTCTAAACTAAAAGCATTTTGTTTATTCAATAGTTTAGAAATTATTAAGTTTTCACTGCTTTTTGCCTACCTTCAATGCACGCTCCTGGGTATGATAGAATGATATTGCAATATAAATGGCTTATTGATTGATTGAAATCAAACATAGATAATTATATTATATAGAACTGAACTACATACACAATCAACACTCTAAAAATGGCAGATTCGAAAGAGTTTACTAAGTAACTCTTTTTTGTACTAGCTGGCAGTAATCATACCAAATAAAACTAAGTTTATGAATCAAAAACTACATACTCGTGCCACTCAACAGCATGCATACTTGATTTGTTTGGGATATGTGTCAGATTCGGACAAAAGTTTGCTAAGATTTTGTATGACACTTGGAATCTATAGTATTAAAGGTCTAATAAATAAATAAATAAATAACGCGCACAGGCACATACATTGTAATGATTCCAAGTTAAGCACTGTAAGCTTTTTAATATGGAAACCATACAACAATGGCACGAACATATAACATCCAAGACCGAACCGGGATTCGAACCCAGGACCCTGGTTTGGCAGTCCGGTGTGGTGGTGTGGTGTGGTAATGATTGAAAAGCATACACCGAGACATTTGATTGACCCTGTGATTAGGTTAAAAGGGTATAGGCATAGCCATTGTGGTTATTTATTAAGCCAATTTCAAAAATCACGATGAACTGTTGATTTGCACAAGATAAAAACGTAAGAAAGTAGACCAACTCTGAACTCGACGACAGGTAAAGTACAACTGAAATAATGTTTGTTGAATATTTGTAGATCCAACACATAGAAGAGCATTTCGAGAGGGGTGAGGATGGAGGGGCAGCGTCAGCCTTGTCAGCCGCCGAGAGGGAAGCCATGAAGAACAGAGAGGAACATGAGTTTCAACTACTGAGGGTATGTCTGAAGTAAACTTTCAATATAAGTAGGAAGTTTAAAATATAATCCTGATTTATATTTCAAGAAGAAATATTTGATTTAACCCAAACTTTAAGCACCCGTAAATACTCCAGTATTTCAGACGCAACGGCGCCCTTTTTTGAAATCCATTTGTAAGTACCCATTTTTGCTCATAGCAATGCGATACTGCTGCTTTCCGAGGTAGACAACGGGCTATGTTCATGATGATGTTGGAGTACTATTCTATTGTGCTGCTACTGTTGGCACTGGCCTGCATTAGACTGATGTTATAATAATTGTATATTACAGGCACAATACGGCATGGAGGAGGACGATGAGGAAGGCTACACAAACCGAGCCACCAACAGTCTCAAGCGGGCCGTCTACAGCGGCGCCCTGTCCGTAGCGGGGTACTACGAGCGTAGCGTGGGCCTTCGCCGCGCCTCCGTCTCGGGGAGAGACACTGGCTCCTCCAGAACTAACGGTATCTATCTGTAGTTGTAGTAGACAGGGTTACCAACAGTCGACAGCGCGCCCTGTCCGTAGCGGGGTACGACGAGCGTAGCGTGGGCATCCGCCGCGCCTCCGTCTCGGGGAGAGACACTGGCTCCTCCAGAACTAACGGTATCTATCTGAAGTTGTAGTAGACAGAGCAACAGTCTACAGCGGGCCCTGTCCGTAGCGGGGTACTACGAGCGTAGCGTGGGCCTCCGCCGCGCCTCCGTCTCGGGGAGAGACACTGGCTCCTCCAGAACAAACGGTATCTATCTGTAGTTGTAGTAGACAGAGCTACCAACAGTCTACAGCGCGCCCTGACCGTAGCGGGGTATTACGAGCGTAGCGTGGGCCTCCGCCGCGCCTCCGTCTCGGGGAGAGACACTGGCTCCTCCAGAACTAACGGTATCTATCTGTAGTTGTAGTAGACAGAGCTACCAACAGTCTACAGCGGACCTTGTCCGTAGCGGGGTACTACGAGCGTAGCGTGGGCCTCCGCCGCGCCTCCGTCTCGGTGAGAGACACTGGCTCCTCCAGAACTAACGGTATCTATCTGTAGTTGTAGTAGACAGAGCTACCAACAGTCTACGGCGTACCTTGTCCGTAGGGGGGTACTACGAACGTAGCGTGGGCCTCCGCCGCACCTCCATTTCGGGGAGAGACACTGGCTCCTCCAGAACTAACGGTATCTATCTGTAGTTGTAGTAGACAGAGCTACTAACAGTCTACAGCGCGCCCTGTCCGTAGCGGGGTACTACGAGCGTAGCGTGGGCCTCCGCCGCGCCTCCGTCTCGGGGAGAGACTGAGACTGAGCAGTCGACAGAACAGCATTATATAGGCCTTAGAACGGAATTTAAGACTGATTTTTTTATGTTCCGTTTTCCTTACCTCCTAGAGTTTCATACTATAAATTTTCAAACACAATGTATCATGCGACGAATGTGAATGACAGATAGAAAAGATGAAAGGAGGAAAACGACATATTGCCCCGACCTAAAATAATGTGATAAGGACAAACGTGTCTGACGGACAAAATGTCCGTCATCTAATCAGCACCTTTGTCCATTTATTTTCTCCACAAAATGCTAGTTCATTACCAGTGATCGGAATAGGTAGAGTCGATTAGGTTAAAGGCGTAAATATTTGTGTGATGAATATTAATATTTCTATTTGATTCATAGGTGTAGGGCATCTATAAAGGGTGTGCACCCCGTTTAATATAGAACGCATACAATTTTACGCCCTGTATAGATACAAACACCCATGAATCGAATACAAATATTAATATTCATCACACAAATATTTACGCACTGGAGTATCAAACAAATTGTAGAAGATTGAACCTTTTGGTAGAGCTAAAAAGATAAATTATCCTTTACAGGTATCTTGGAGAGGATAGTTCAACTGAATGCTCAAAACCCGAGCATAGTAAAGACGTACTTGTGTAGTGCTGTGGATCATTACGCTAGCACCTATGGAGACCGAGGGTGGGGCTGTGGATACAGGTGAGCTTACCTTATGTTATTCTATGGTTTTCAATCTGTAGCTGATATAATTTCTACATTGTTGGCATTTTAATGCGAAGCAAATAGTAAGTGGTAAAAGAGTAGAAATAAAACCGGCCAAGAATTCGCGCAATGAGGGTTCCGTACCACAATATTTAAGTACAACAAAAACATTGTTTTATCTGTGATCCTTAGCGCGACACATCCTTGGCCGGTTTTTATTGTTTATTGATTTACTTCAAAGTATGCATAATAATCACATCAAATTTGATGCTTGTACGTATTGCCGTTTTTACGATAGACCAAGAAGAAAAAAATCTTTAAAAAAAAACACGTTTCTTGTATGGGGTCTGAGAGTGGGTAGTCGCAATGTTTCCAACTGAATTGTGATTTTGAGTTTATGTATTGGCCCCCTGATGTACAAACGCAGTACTCATCTAAGTACGCAGGTACTGACACCAGATGAGATAAAAACCATCCTGATCAATAACCTACTGTGATTTCTGGCCGCAGTGGGGATTGGTAAGGAACTTTTAAAAGGATGTTCACAAAGGACCAGCGATGGTCTAAGTGGCACAGGCTTTTAGTCTGTCAAGGCCCAAAACATCAAATAATTATAATGTACTTATATTTATTACGTTAATATTATGTCAGTGACAAATCAGTATTTAAAAGTTTGCATGTGTTGTCTTCTGCAGGAACATGCAGATGGTACTATCATCTCTAATAAAACACCCGCAGTACTCAATACTGCTGAACTGTATGACGGAGAAGGACTGCGAGTGTGTGCCCTCCATACCGAGGCTACAGCTCATGGTGGAACGCGCCTGGCAGCTCGGCTTCGATACACAGGTCTGCTATATTGTGTTGTCATACATACAGGGTGTAAGTGACAGCCTAGCAAATACTGAAATGGTAAACTCATACCATCAAACTTTTACTATGGAGCCTACCTCAGGAAACACGAAAAAAATCTGCTGACCCATACATAACATATTAGTCGGGTAGGTACAGCAGTTTTGTATGGGACAGCTGATTCCAGCCTTTTTTCTAGGGGGTGGGTATATGACGCCACGGCTTTTTTGACATGGCGGTAAAACAATCGATCAAATTATACTTAACTAGCTGTTGCCCGCGACTTCGTCTGTGTTACCCGGATAAAAAGTACCCTATGTGTTAATCCAGGCCATGCTCTATCTGTATGCCAAATTTCATCAAAATTCGTTCAGCAGCTTTTTGCGTGAAAGCGGAATAAACATCCATCCATCCATACTTGCAAACTTTCGCGTTTATCATATCAGTAGGAAGTAGGATAGGATTTTATACCAAAAATATACAGAGTATACAGAGAAAAATGCAGACAAGAAATAGTTTATGCCTAAATTAAAAGTGGGAAAAGATATAAACTTATCTTTTAATGAACTTATAATTTAATAATAAAATACTAAATTATAAAAAATTTGAAACCATTTACATCTGACAAAGCTATGGCTTTATCCTAAAAATAACAACACTCTTTTTTTATTCCCTAGTAAACGATATTATTCTGCTACTGTTATAAGAGACGAAGAAGAAAAGAGAAAATGTTGAATATTTTTATAAAATAGTAATAAACGGCATTTACTTGCAGGGCTCAGAACAGCTGGGCTGCAAGCTACACAACACACGCAAGTGGATCGGCGCCTGCGAAGTTGTTACCGTACTCTCCTCACTTAGGATAAGGTATGACCGTAATTATCATAAACGAGCTTTTACCCGCGACTTCGTCCGCATAAATTATATACCAGATTTTAAGTCAGACGATAAGCTATCAAACAAAAAAAGTTTCATCAAAATCGGTTCAGTAGTTTTTGCGTGATACTCGAACAAACAAACACCCAAACAAACAAACAAACAAACAAATAAACAAATAAACAAACAAACAAACAGACAGACAAAAAATCCAAACATTTGTGATTTGGAGTCAGGGACAGGTAAAAACCATGTCGTAATTTTTTTTGTACATATCTTCAATGTACAGACACATTTCTGTTACAGTTTTATAATAGTTTAGATATATGTATTATCCTTATTGCCTCTATTTTAGTCTTCATATATGTAATGTATTATTATCGTTTGATGCGTCTGTTCGTAATCTTGTAAGTTCAGAACGGTCATATTTACACAGTATATTAGTTGTGTCGAGACAATGGCTGGCGGACGAAGTCGCAGGAAAAAAGCTGTAAATGATAAGATAAATTTGTCACTTCTCTCGCCTACCTACACGTGTGTTGCGCTGCAGGTGTCAGCTGATAGACTTCCACAAGCCGACGGGCGCGGACGGGGGTCACCCCGCGCTGTTCGACTGGGTGCTGCGCTACTTCCGCGACGACCCCGCCGGCTTCAAGGCGCCTCTATATCTACAGCATCAAGGTACTTAAACTCTGACACAAGTAGTATACGGCGGGTAAGTTAATTTAGAATCGAGGGCAGAATCGAATTATCTAGTGCTACGGTTCAAAATGCGCAAATATGCTCTATCGGTAGAGATAGCACGCACACAATCGGTTCATAATGCGCGAATGTGCGGATACGTTTGCTGTCTGACGTCATCAGTGACGTCATTAACTTGCGCTTACGCCGCACACGAAAAATAGGTAGTGCAGCATATGCATGTCAAATTGACAGCTGGTTCAAATTGTACAAATTGTTTAGCAGTGTATTCGTACTTACTAATTTGGACCGACCGGTAAAGCGTGTGCATAGCGTTTGCACTATTGGCATAATTTGAACCGTACCATATGTTTCGATATAGGTAAAATTTTTAAAAATATTAAATAATTTGTAAGTAAGTATAATTTAAAATTTTTCTGAACTCGTTGTCAACCACAAGATTCTTAAAATGTATCGATGAGCACGCTAGAGGTTTCATTCATTGCAATACATTTTTATTAATAACATAATACTGCTGGCGGCGCGCGATGTATGTTGCTTGGACCATACAGAATTTATTGTTTTAATGCTTGCAGCATTGCAGTTTTAGAGTCATCATCATCATCATCTCAGCCGATGGACGTCCACTGCTGGACATAGGCCTCCCCCAAGGATCGCCATAACGACCGGTCCTGCGCTGCCCTCATCCAACGTTTTCCCGCCACCTTCACCAGTTTTAGAGTATTTCTTTATAAATCAGTTGGGGTGTATGAGGTTTTGCGATTATTCATTAACACGTTGTATATCTACAGCATCAACCATCAACACACTACACACACACACACGACACTCGTACACTTATATTTGACTAATTGTGACGTCGCGTCGGCTTTATCCGTCACCTATGGTGTATCTTATCTTGTGGGGGCTGGCAAGCCAGCAACATTTCGACCCAATGGGATCTTTTGTGTTAGCCCCAGTACTTTTTACTTTCTTCACCTTTCAAATACATGGTCAATGAAGGAGGCAATACCATTGAGGGGAAAAAGCCTAAGATCTCCCGGTTTTGGATATCCATCACCGAGGAGGAACATGCGTTTTGCCGCCAAGACATCACTGTCACCTATGGTGTAAGTACACAGAACAATGCAATAAAGGTTAGCAGATAAAGAACAGCAGATTTTTTGTTTTGCTCTCATCGGGTTGCTTCCGTAGTTGTTCAGTTTGATGGATAGACGGGTAGTTTAAAAGGATGCTTATGATATTTCACTCATATATTTATTCATACATATTCTCACGCCTGTCTCCCACTGGGGTAGGCAGAGACAACGGAACGCCACCTGCTACGATCCTGACATACCTCTCTAGCTTCCTCCACATTGATAAGACTTTTCATGCATGCTCGTCGGTTTCGGGTAGATCTGACCTGGCCTTTTTTAAGCACGTCGCCATTTTGGTCCGTATATGTACGTCCAAATTGGTATATTATATAAATTGTATATTTCACTCTGTATACAAAAAATAATACATTCTTTTGTGTATTTCAGGTCACTCGCGAACAATAATAGGGTACGAGAAACATAAGGATGGTAAAGCGACTCTCCTAGTGCTAGACCCTTCACATTCACCGGCGCAAGTGAGTGTAACTTTTAAATAAACTATTATGATACTGTTATTGGATGTTCTGAAGTTTCAGAATATCTCTGACTTTCCCCCACGACTATAGTCGTCAGCGATAATATGTCATTTTAAAGTTTATTTGTCCACCAAAATATACTAGGTGATTTTGTAATCACTTTCCTTGTAATCTGACCGTGTCAGATTTCCGTTAAAACATTTAGTTTCAATGTTACGATTAATTTAAGATGTGTATCTTTGAGCCAGTGTTACTATGAAACTGTATGTTTTTACGTAAATCTGACAAACCACAGATGCAGATATTAGTTTCAAGATCGTGTCATGATCATATTTAGATCATATAAATATGATTTCATATGTGTCAAATTGTATGATCATAGTTAAATGATGCTGTTCTTAATTTTTACATAATACACTTGTATGATCATATGTTTGCGTAGTTTCGATATTCCAGTCGAAATTCTTTGATTTGGAAGACGCCATTTTCTGAGGATAGACGGATATGATCCTACTAGTATGTTAGCTGTCAAATATGATCTCATAACTATGATGATAGAAAATGTGAATCACATGTAGTTATTACACCGTCATATGTTGTTCATTTAAAAATGACTCGCATATCTATGATCATATTTCTATGATTGTCTAATAGCGGCCGTATTCACTTCCATTAACCAATGAACAAAACTGATACTCAAAATAAGATCAAACTTCGTTGGTATGTAGCGTGCTGAAGGGTAATTAATAATGTAGTCACTAACTCGATGTAGGTGCGGCAGGTGCTGTGTGGCAACACGTCTGCGTGTATGACGGCGCTGAGGCTACTGCGGCGAGGGTCATCAGCCCTGCGAGCAAGACAGTACCAGCTGCTCTGCGTCAGCGGCCTCATCACCGACGACAAGGAGTACGAGGTACTCGCAGAACTACCAACTATCACAAATATATAAAACGAGCATTTATCTGCGACTTCGTCCGCATAAATTATATATTTCAGATTTTAAGTCAGATGATAAGCTATCAAACAAAAAAAGTTTCATCAAAATCGGTTCTGTAGTTTTTGCGTGATACTCGAACAAACAACTACCCAAACAAATAAACAAACAAACAAACAGACAGACAAAAAATCCAAAAATCGGTGATTTGGAATCAGGGACATCTAAAAACCATATTGTAATCTTTTTTTTGTAAATATCTTCAATGTACAGACACACTTCTGTTACAGTTTTATAATAGTTTAGACTGTGACTGAACTAGATACACAATCAATCAATAAAATCAGCCTACATCAACCCACTGCTGGGCATAGGCCTCCCTTTTATTGCTTCCACGAACAAATCGTCCGAATCGAAAAATTCCTTGACTTATCCTCGAAATCAGTACTCTCACATCCATCTAAGTCGCTTCCTCAAAAGCTTCCTCGACTCAACAATACCTTAAGGTTTTCCTCAACCCATCCTCAAAATCTGTAGTCCCAGTCATAATCTCAATAAATTTGCAATAATGGTGGAATTTTAGGTCCTTTGTTCCTTTTTTCACGATGTTTAGTTTCATATGAAAGATATGTCAACGAGCTGTCAGATAAGATAATTAAGGACTTATCCAGAAGTCGTAAAAAGGCCCTTATAACATTAATTTAACTGGACTGAACGCCGCACAAATGAGTCCATCCTCGATGAGTTGAACCGACGTGGTAAAATTAATTACCGAGACAACACTTTTAGTGTCAACGAGCTTTTACCCGCGACTTCGTCCGCATAAATTATATACCATATTTTAAGTCAGATGATAAGCTATCAATCAAAAAAAGTGTCATCAAAATCGGTTCAGTAGTTTTTCAGAACCAGTAAACACCCAAACAAACAAACAAACAAACAAACAGACTGACAGACAAAAATCTAAAAATTGGTGATTTGGAAACAGGGACAGGTAAAAACCACGTCGCAATTTTTTTTTTTGTAAATATCTTCAATGTACAGACACACTTCTGTTACAGTTTTATAATAGTTTAGATATAGGCCATCATACACCGGGTCCAAGATCGAGCGGCCTGGAGAGCTGTAATGGCGCAAGCGACCTCAGCCATGAGGTTACGACTAAGAACAAGGTATCCGCCGGATATTGAGCTCTTATCGGGTCGGACAGAAAAATCAGGATACATCATAAAAAAATGACGAAAAAAATAAAATGAAAATGATGTTTCAAATGACTTGTAATGAAAATTATTAATAAATTTATGTCTATGTCTATGTCATCTCTAATATGAATATTTGTACACGATGATTGCATCTATGCTATGTACCTATATAAAATGGGACCAGATAATCTGTGTGATTGCCACACAGATTATCTGATGTGCGATTTTTGAATCTCATACGTTGAACTCAGCAATTGAAAATGTATGGAGATACGCATCTTTCTGCTGCTGATTTGACTTTCAAAAATCGCACCCCTGGAGTATGTTTTTTGAATGTCAAATCAACAGTAGAAAGATGCGTATCTCCATAGTAATTTTGACATTTGTTTACAACTGCTGAGTTCAACGAATTAGTTTCAAAAATTAATGTCAAAATTAGTATGGAAACGTGCATCTTTCTACTGCTGATTTGACATTAAAAAAAATCATACTCCAGGAGTGCGATTTTTGAAAGTCAAATCAGAAGTAGAAAGATGCGTATCTCCACAGTAATTTAGACATTTACAACTGCTGAGTTAAACGAATCAGTTTCAAAAATCGCACTCCTGGACCCATTTGATTTGATTTGTCCAAGATATTTATTTTTATCCTTATTCCAAGATATTTATCCTTATATTTCAGGCTAGCAAAGTTCTCCAATCAGTTCGCATACCATAGGACCGGCTCGGGACGCCCCCGCGGCGTTGCTACGAATCTGAACTCTATTGCCACGCCAGAAGGCTCTAGTCATCGCGACGGTTAGTGGTTAGTGTTTACCATAGTTATCGAGGTTCCGTTCTATTTACTTTAGCCGTTTGAGTGTTATATTTTATGCAGTTTTATTGTGTTTGTTTATAAGTAGTTAGGTAAATGTAGACAAGTTGACCTAATAGACTCCTAAAGGTATCAAAACATATAAGAAATAAATGAGTTGATTTGACATTCATAAAGTGGTTGAATGTATATCGCCTCACCCAGAATATAAACGAGCAAATGTGAGCTTTTTCTATTGACAACATTTCATTTCAAGAAATGTACCAAAATTAGAAAACCATTTGGAGATTATGTGATTCAAAGCTTATATTAACATTATCAGATTTTTCTATCCATTATTTCTCGAGTTATTTGAAAAATACTGAAAAATTAAATAGAGGTTGAATGACATTTTATTCCTTTGCCTGCTTGGCTTTTCTATTGTATTTTGACAGTTTTTATTTTTAATTTTATTGCGGCCAAGGTATTATAGCTATAAATCCTACGTTTTTCAGAAAATTAAAAAGAAAATTAAATCTTATTTTTTAACTTATTTTTATATTTTTCATTAAAAACTGGTGGTTAAAAAAATGTAATGCTGTCAATTCTATTGGTAAAATATTGTGGCTCTATCGAAGTGTTGATAATTTTGTCAATATCCTAGTTTAAATATGAAAAGTGCTCGACATTGTTAGGTAATAAATAATTGGTGATCTTAGAGATTGTTTTTGAGCAAAAACACACCAGAAACCACCACAAAATGATGGAGCCACGTGGCCACCTGACCCGCGCGCCGAACGAAACACGTCCGCCCGTGAACCCTCTAGCCACGCGACTCAATGTGAGCTTTAAATCATGTAGAATTAAGTACAAAGTCTTATGTCGATGACACGTGAAAACGGCGCGCTTACGCCGTCGACCCTCTTTAAATGAAACCTACTGAATGGATCACGAATTAGAGTTTATTTTAGAATGTTTCATTTCGAATTGAGACGAAAATATTTTCAGCCAATCGGTGCACACGGCGACAGATCAACCTACCCTACCCATAGTTGAACTCTTATCGTAGAGTTCAACTATGGGTAGATTGATCTTTCACCCTTCAATGATTTCTGAATTTTTTTCTTGTGAAGAAAAGTATGGATTAAGTCTCTTAGGTTAATTTGTCTATGGTTAAATGTATTGAAAAATATAAAACTATGTTCGGTTCAAATTGCAGTGAGAAATTTAAATGGAAGTGAATTGAGAGTGTAATAATGTTGTTTGTCTATCGATACTTTCGCGACCTCGATATTTCGAGGTCACGATAGTATTATTAACAATATCGAATATAGATAGGTACTATCCTACAGGGTGAAATTGATATCATTAGCATCCTTTTAAACTAAGAGTCTACCCATCAAACTGACCAACTTTTATTATGGGAGCAAACCAATCGGAGCAAAAAAATCAGCTCTTGCATACATTTGTGGCGCGTAGGCATTGCAGTTTACTATGGATCAGCAGATTTTTTTGTTGCTCCGATCTGTTTGCTCCCATAGTGAAAGTTGTTCAGTTTGATGGGTAGAAAGGATGCTAATGAATCAATTTCAGCCTGTATACTATTGCATCTTAATGCTATCGACAGTATTGATTGTGTTTAAGTAAATCTATCGATAGTTCCAATGCGATTTGTGTATCGAATCATACTTCTTATCGATAGATTGTCAAACTATCGGTAGCTTTACAACACTAGACGACACTATACAGGGTGAAATTGATATTATTAGTATCCTTTTAAACTTAGAGTCTACTCATCAACCTGAACAACTTTTACTATGGGAGCAAACCGGTCGGAGCAATATACTCTTAGTTTCAAAGGATGCTAATGATATCAATTTCACCCTGTATAAAACTGTTAACGAAAGAAACCAAAAATTTACTGCATTCTTATTGCATCTGAAAATATCCCACCGAAATGCTTATTTATTTAAGATTTTAGTTTCGTAAATTTTACCATAATTATAAATATGTGAAAAGCTATTTAAAAACTCGTGAAGTAACTTAACAACTGTGTTCTTATGTACATTGAAATAAAGTTCACATTTGTTAAGTTATTTGAGTGTACCATAGATTATATTTACGATATAATTCCCTTATAACAACGATTTTTATCTTATTCACTGTTTAGTCAACGATTTTATACAAATTCCGATTCCCGCCGAAAACGTTTCAACTTTATAAGTACCTAATTATTATTAATTAAATCTAATAATAAAATAAATGATTAAGATTGACGGATTAACATAAACTATCATAGTACAGTCAACCAAGTAAAATGAAATCATACATTTTTACAATACTTCTTAGTGAAAATATCGCTAACCGACCGACGACTGGAGTTATGCAGGCAGACCTGCCCCCGCGGCATGACGCCTCGATAAACGTTTTATCGCGCCTGCTAACTCGTTCGTTCGCACGCGAGCTAGGGCGCGACAGCGCTTTATCGCGCCGTCATGCCGCGGGCGCTGGTCCATCCCCATCACAGAGATGCTCTACACCTTATGAATAATGAAACAGCCTTGCAGCTGATGGTTACCAAAATTACTCTTATCTCTTATACTATGACGTACTCATGAGATGAAAATATCCAGAGCTGTGTCGCACCCAATGAGCGATAAAGACATTGTGGTCAGACCTTAAAGTTAATATACCTTACTGGAATAGAGGAACTGTAGTGCGATTTTTGAATCTCATACGTTGAACTCAGCAGTTGAAAATGTATGGAGATACGCATCTTTCTGCTGCTGATTTGACTTTCAAAAATCGCACTCCTGGAGTATGATTTTTTAATGTCAAATCAGCAGTAGAAAGATGCACGTCTCCATAGCAATATTGACATTTTCAACTGCTGAGTTCAAAGAATGAGTTTCAAAAATCGCACTCCTGACATGAGTTGTCAAATGAAACCGTTTTTTGGGAATTTGTCGGCACTTATCGGCACGGTAAAAATTCGACTTCTGTGAATAATTGTGAATCTAACGTGAAATCGTAGATAATTTAATGAAATTGTATTAGTATATTTCACAAAATAATCAAAGATTTCACTTTCGATTCACAAATTTTTCACCGAGCTCGAAAATTTACCCTGTCGATTGTGCCGATAAGTTCTCAAAAACGGTTCTATTGCCTCGCGTCACGTATCTCTTTCTATTATTTGAGCTTTGTTTCACGGAAATAAATTATATAGATTAATTTTCTTAAAAATTTTAATAACAAATGTGTTTAACACGTATTATTTTAACGTAATTAAACATTGCTGTAGTTCCGTTACTCACCACCGTCGCTGTACTTGCGCGAGTTTTCATATAAGAAGGTGGCAACTTTCTTAGTATGGGCATTGACCCTCTGTTGTGTATAATTTATTTACTCTATGGTCAGACTAAAGTAATCGATGATTGTCTCACTAATAATTACCCGACTATTACTCCATATCTACATAAATTAGATAGTTTCTGTCGGTCCGTCAATAAATGTTAGCATAGTAACAATGCTTCATGACATTGCCTTCGAGACAGTAAGATAACTAAGGGATAGTGATAACTAAGCTAAGTTACATACCCTTATATTTTTACATCACTTCAACTAGTTAAGGTTACTTCCATACAATATTTGTATAGGTTGGCTTAAGGCCGCGGGTAACAACTTCAATATTTAATACATCAACTTCTACATTTTCTCAGATTTAAAAATAAAATTGCAATGGAAACAACTCGTTCGATAGGGATGATGACAATTTTTATTTTATTTCTTTTTTAAAAACTGTTTTATATCTTAAACACTAAACAGATGTGATGTGAAACAGATTTTTTAATATCTTCAAAAATAACCGAAATATAAGTGTTTAAAATTTATGGTTAGAACGAGAGGCAGATATAAAGGGAGTGACGTCATACCCTCGTATTTTAATACAAATAATAACGAAGTGTCATACAAACGTCTGTTTTGCATGAAAGAGATAGAAGACGATAAAAAACGTATTTCAAACGCTTATAACTTTTTTGTTTTCTGTTTGATTTTAATTTCGTTTTAACATTTTGTTATTGAATTTCGCCTTTTTTTAGAATTCGTTATAAGATATGAATTTCCAGGATCAGTCATCATCCCTATTGTAGTTCAACATGGCTCGATAGATGGAATTGACGTGACAAGGGTTAGGAGATAATAATTTACGCTAAAAAAACATGCATGTCACGAAGCCTGAGGCATCCGCCCAGGTAAAAAAAATATATATCTCGTAAAGTACAGAGGCACTATTTAGTTGACCTAGGTACTAATTAGGCACTATTTATTGGCACTAATTCCGGCCAGATCCCTTTCATATGTACGCTAGCTATATGGACACAAGTTATCGCGTAAATACCTATAAACCAGGGTGTCACACTTACACGTATTAGTCCATATCTTGAAAATGACTAAACCGATTTTCATGAAACTTGCACTGTTCCCTAAGTTGGAGTTAATGTAAGCCAATAAAAAAATAATGGTTACAATCCGATTAAAAGTTTCGGAGAAATGCGTGTACAAACATACAAACGTATACCTATAAAAAAATCTATTTGTTTGGAAGCCTTAATAGATTATCATTATGTGAATATATTACAATTCCAATAATATTACATACATACGTATCGAATTGATAACCTCCTCTTTTTTTAAATCGGTTAAAAACAACGAAGTTGGTGCCCAACCGGGTACCACCTCCTTACTTTCCTCTAATCACCCATTAAGTAATGCAACTGTATACACTTACACCCTGTATATGTTGGTTAAACGAGCGCAGGAGGGGGTGAAATATTTCATCTGTCGGACTGTCGCTATAGCGCGAAAGTTCCCCTCCCGCACCGCTCCGCTACCTAAGGTAAGGACCTAGCTAGCTAGGTCCGCTACCTAAGGTTAGGACCTAGGTAGCTAGGTCCGCTACCTAAGGTTAGGACCTAGGTAGCTAGGTCCGCTACCTTAGGTAGGCCTACAGGTCTGTAGACACCCTGTAGACCCTGTAGACGCCCTGTAGCAAATTACGCTACACAACAAAATGGCTTAAATCAGATGAACACAAAACAAAATTTGACAGTCCAGTTTTAATAATGGAGGGTCAACAATAACCATTGAATTATAATTATAATAAATTGTATATCAATTCATAACTAAAACTCTGAAAGGTAATTTAAATAACAAAACTAAGTTTTGTAAAAACTCGCCGATTCTCAAACTTTTAAAGTGATGTGTTAATATTAGGATAAATAGCAAATGAAATCATGATCAAGCTTAAAAACAAAAACACTAAACAATTATTTTGCACTCACGATAGTTCCTGAAGGAATTGTGTAGATTAGTGAAATATAAATGGAAGGTTGGTATGGATCAAGTAATATAACGGTGCTGTTTCGTTTGAGTCCACGTTTTAGCTTTTGCACGCCATTAAGGGCACACCAAAAAGTACGTATGATGTTGTCACTGTCATCGTCATGATCAGTGTGAGAGACAGAGCGATAACGAAACACTAAGCATAAATACTTATTGGTTGGCCAGGCTAAGAGAGGCTTAAATATAATTAATTAAAATTTAATGCTTAAAATCGACTAGGACACTCGATTTTTTATTGTTATGGATCTTAAAATCATGGAAAAGTTAAAACTCTTGTTATTTTTAAACAAGATTATTTGCTTTAGTGTTTAAAGAATTTTCCAATTTATGCCTCAGTATTGTTTTTTCCCATTTTTCCTAATCGACTATTTTATTTATAAATATTTTTCATGGTTTCAGCCCCTCTATTATGATATCTATTCTATTTTTGTTTAATGGCGTTTCCTTGGTGGATTTTGCCAGTATCTAGTTTAAAAAGAGCAATTAGTGCTTGACGTTGTACGGTAATTGGATATGGCGATCTCAAAGCCCTGTTTTTATACAAAAACACACACTCGAAACCACCATAAAATGGCGGAGCCGCGTGGCTACTTAAATCGCGAGCCAACGACAGACGTCCACTCGAAAGCCCTCTAGCCACGCGACTCTATTATGATATCTCTATTTGCGCGCGATTCGGCTCTTTCCCATGCAAAATTTCGCGGCAAGCGCGTCTTTCGCTCTCTGAAAAGTGAGGACTCGTCGCGCTAATAGATAAACCATGCTAGAGAGGCAGGATAGATTAGAGTAACCCACCTCCGATAGATTTCAATGTCTAGTGTGGTTGAATTTAGGCTGGTTTTCCACCAGAGCTATGCGAGGTAGCGAGGCGATTAGCTAGGATAAAGTCCACCTATGGGAGAGCTTAAATTTCCTTATGACGCGATCGACCGAACGAGCTATTGGCGGATTATTCAAATAATCTACGAATGGGAGCGCTTTAGTTTTCTGATGACGTGATCCAGCGAACTCCTAGACGCGATCGAGCGACCGTGCTATTGGCGGATTATTAAAATAATCAACCAATCGAATCGATTCAGTTTCCTTGACGCGATCGAACGAGCTCGCTATTGGTGGATTATTTCCGCACTTATCTGGTAGACGGCCAGCTTTTGAGTCAATTCCCACTGAATGAACATGGCCGGCAGCGCACGGCATTTTACCTAGAATATTGAACTTTATCTACAGGGAATAGACATTTCGAAAATTGAGGTGACAGCACGGGTAGCCACGCCGCAGCGGTTGAACTGTCAGTCTATCCCGTCAATTTTATTCATATGTCATCGTATATCACTTTAGATAAAGGTCAACGATGCTAAAATGCCGCTCGCTCCCGGCCGCTGCTCTTTCAGTGGGAAATGACCCTTACAGTGTGGTGGGCTTATACCAATTAAAATGTATTTCCTTTCAGTCATATTTTATATAAATAAATTAGCAATATAGTTAATTTACAAGCTACATTGGTTGAATAGGAGTGTCTGAATCTAGTTCTTATGTTATAGTGTGTTTTAAACAAAAAAATATACTTTAAAATTTATCATTCACGTTAATTATGTCAATTAAGAAACAAAAATTAATACAAATTTTTCAAATTATCAAATATTTCTCTTTAATTATTATTACTTGTTGTATAATTGTAGTGTTGATTGACCAAATTGTTGTTTTAGTCTTAAATCTATTGTTCTAATTGTTTCTAGTCTATGTACCTAATCTTGTGCCCTTACCTTAGATCCAACTAAAAAGGAAGACACTCCAAAACTAAGTCCAATTGACCTACTCAGTTAAATCGCGTCGATTCTGTCTCACTCGCATGACTGTCAATCTATGTGTCTATCTTTTTAATTCAGTATGGAGCACATAATTTGTTACCGCTATGTATGATAGTATCTTCCTCGTTTTGGTTTTATCTAAGGCCTTTACTAATAAAGTTTTTAGCGAGAGATTAGTTAAAAATGGCACAGATTTAGTTATTGAAATCAAACAATATCGAAATGGTTCGTTACCATACAGGGTGGCACATCGAGTTGACTCGTTAGAGAACCTCGGAATCTTATAAGAGATAGAAATATAATATGTTTTAAGTTCTAAAATCTTCGATCGACAGATGTCGTTGATTTTAAAGATGAGAAAAGTTGCATTCATAGACTTTAATAAAAACTACTACTACACTACTCGAGATGGTAACCGAACACGGTCATTTTGGAAGAAATACCACGTTATTTTTATAAAATTTTATTACGATGATTATTTTATTTTATTAAAGATACCTAATATTGATATTGAAAAATCTATGATGATGAAATTCTATGCATGCAGTTATTCTTAATTTTCAATCAACGTGTTTCTATGGAAAATATTTTCCTATCAAATTAAAGATTAAAAAATTAAGTCGCCGCACTCTTCCAAACCGGGGAAGTGCGTTATCCAATTTCGCCACCCAGCCATCTGCACAACATGGCTGTAAGAGCTCTTACAGACGAGCAACACTTTGCTGTCACAGAGAGTCGCGCTAATACATTTTACGATCCTCCGCGACACCCGGCGACAGCAAAGTGTCGCTCGTCTGTGAGAGCGCTAACATATTTAAAAATCAATAATGTTTGATATTTTTCTCTTATAGTTTCGTAGGTAGATACTAACCAATCTCTATTCGCCTCCCTGTATAAAAGATAACATACCCTTTCGCCTCTGCTTTGGGGTCTAATCCATAGTTTATCTCGCCATATCATGGTGAAGAGATTTTCCAATCAGCATTAAGGTCTGCTTGCCAGAAAGCGCCGGATGTCTCGAGATTTCAGTAGCGATATAGAATGTTGATTCGCGTAAATACCAGTACCTGATCTTGTCATATCATTTATTTAATTAGATAACAAAATCTAGACTGGCTAGGGTACATATACGTTACTATATTAGCGGAATGGACTGTGTGCGAGCGAGATGGTGGTCTCTTATAGCATTGTGTTTGTGTATTGTTTTAATTTAACTAATCAAACGCTAAAAACTTGTAATATTTTAAATGTGATTTTATTCCAATTGAACATTCTTTAGATGTGAGAAAGTAACCTAAAATATTCTCACGAATTAAGTTTTAGATCACAGAAAATTATATGAAATGTCCTACCTCTTTAGATTGATGTAAATATCTGGTTACCGCATGAGATTCGACAAAATACGGTAGCCATTGTTATTTTTATTACATACTAGCGACCCGCCCCGGGTGCAATGCTGATACTATGTATGTATTTTATACATATAAACCTTCCTCTTGAATCAATCTATCTTTTAAAAAAAACCGCATCAAAATCCGTTAGGGACAGACAGCGGGAAGCGACTTTGTTTTATACTATGTAGTGATCACAGATTACTGATATTTAGCAAGCTACAGATGCGACAGTGAAATTTGCACTTAGTTCCATTGTTTCCGTTGTGGCGTTCTGTCGTCAAACTAATGTATATAGAACTTGTAGTTATAGGTATGTATACACTGATTCCAGGATGCAAAAATAGGGATATTTGACCAAGGAACAAACTATTCAACGATATTATTATGTCATACGACGGAGAAGAATTGAGGCTTCTCAAGGATTCTAAACTCAAGCTAAAATACCAGGAAAATCACAATATATAAGCTTCTGACGCAACAACACGGCATGAGGCTGCTGTTGTTGTAAGTTCAATATGGCGTTGTATCTCGTCCGCATTGGACGATGATACAATGTATCATCGTCCAATGAGGACGATGGGAAACAGCGCCACAACGGAAACAATGGAACTAAGCTGTCATAGGCCTGGTAGTGATTTAGTCCCAAATTCCCAATCATAGAATAGACTAGTCTAGACTTGAATTTTGATGATTAGATAGCGAATCATAAATACTGGCGGTATCTACATGAAATTAAAATACAAAATATACATAAAACTTAAAAAAGAATTATAAGTAGGTATAATTCTTTGCAGGCTCTAAGGCTAGCTTTTTATTTACACATGAAGACTGTTCAATTGAAATATAATAAATGTTGTATTACGAAATTTTGATTTAAGAAAGTGTTCTTACGTTAAAAATGTTAGAAAATTTAAAAATTAAATCATTAAAAGTTGTACTTAATTAATTAATCAGATGATTTATAAATGTGTTTCAACTAAAGACCTACAAACTTTAAAAATAATATTTTGTTAGTAAAGTTACAATGGGTCGATATAATTACCTTAATTTACGAATTTATTTTAAGACATTAAATGTTCACGCTATATTTATGTGGCTGTATCTAACTTGATACCACACACTCAAACACAAACGTCAAAAAGTGGACATTTTTGCAACGGTATGGCCCCTCTATGCCTTTAAGAGTAAAGGAAATCCGTGCTCTTAGGGCGGTATTAAGATTAATAAGCCATTTATAGTAAAACCTAATATTTAAACACACATTTAACATTTTAACGAATTCTCGATCCGTATGAAAACAGTAAGACCAGAACCAGTCGAAATGTTAAATTTTAGTTTAAATAGTAACCATGACATAAAAAAGTAATATTGTATTTACTATGAAAGTAAAACTATAATTTGGTGCGAAATTTAGCGATGTGAACCCGGGACAAAGAAATACTTTATTTTAACATCTAAGATCTGTTAGGGCAAATGCTGATCCAAAATCTACATTTTCTTATTTGATTTTTTATATCACTTACAGCAGTACCATTATGCAAAAACATGCATGCAATTCATATAGCATTTAATAAAAAGTATTTCTTTGTACTGCGGCTGATTTTGTAATGCCAGGCTTAGTACAAAACGCAATTATCATAAAGGATTCAGCCGTATTTTTTTAGTTTTAATCTGATTTAGATCTAGTTAGTTACGCGGCGACGTTTGTAAGACTGCTTTGTAGTACAACTCCACTATAATCAGATTAGTTAATAAATATTGTTTTGCAGTGATTTGGGACAAATAGTGGGGCGCAACGTAGTTCAAACTATCTATACATACCTGTATAATAGTAGCTTATCTATGTCATACATAAATGCATACGAACATAATCTGTGTCGACGGGAAGATCCCTAAAGGATCTCCTTTATTTTAAAGCATATAGACCGCATCAATTTACGATTGTAGTTAGTCTCTTTTGTCGTTATGACCTACCTTTAATATTAGAAGGAGACAGAACTATAGATCTTTGTCTTAGATTAAAAACTTTTCGCTTACGCTGAAAGATGGAGCCAAGAAATGAGAGAGCGGGATAGCCAGTTATAAAAACTTATGTAATCAAAAAAGACAGAAACATTATTTTTTGTTTCGGTCACTGTGGCCGGTTTTTTTGTTTGGCAAGATGTCAAACCATTGTCAAACCTATGGGATGTTGATGACATCTTGCCAAACAAACCGACTTTTTGTATGCAAAAGTCACACTATTGCTGTTTCATGTGCGGCCACGGTATGGTTTCATCTAGTTAATATATCTATGATCTTTGTTTATGCGGCTGTCCACTTTTTACTTGTCACTTTTGTGCTAGTGTGTGTGAAAAGTAACCGTAAACATTAGGGCAGTTGTCACTTTGGTATAGTTGGTCTCTTTTGTCCATACTACTTGACACGGTGACACCACACACAGTGCCGGATTAACCATATAGGCAAAGTAGGCACGTGCCTACGGGCCCACCACTGCCAAGGGGCCCCGCGGCTCGTGAGAAAAAAAAATCGTTTTTGTATTTGAATTGAATAAAAAATTAAGAAAAGATTTAAAAAAATATTTTTTCATTTTCATAAAGTTTTCTTTAATGATACCCCACAGTCATGATAATTTTAGAATAAAAAACTTTTGACTTCTAAGCTATATGAAATACATATTTTTTTGACTGCACTCTTCTAATTGGGCTCTTAATTGATATAAAAAACGAAGTTTCAGTTTCTTATAATATAATAATTTTGTATATTTTATAAAAATCTCTTTATCTCCAAGATAAACGAGTTTACGAGTGTTACAGACAGATGGACGGACAGACATCGAGGTGATCCAATAATTTGTTATGGAACACTACACAAACTACACTATAGGTTTTGGACCGTGTTGCAACATCCGTCATTTTAGTAGATATGTGCTGTTTTATTGCGACCACCTAATCTGGACCACACTGGAAAAGAATCATTGTTACGCCCATGGGCAGGGGGGCCCCGAGACTTGCATTGCCTAGGGGCCTCTGCATGGCTTAATCCGGCCCTGACCACACACTCAAACACAAACGTAAAAAAACACACTGACCTGGCAGGACATTCTTGCAATGGTATGGCTCCCTCTATGCCTTTAGAATAAAGGAGATCCTTGCTCTTAGTAAGATCCTTAGTAAATAAATGTTATGTCCCTTTCAATCAAGGCAATTTCGGGAACTTCTTTTCAAGACATATTAGCGACTGATTCGTATCATTTCCCAGTTATTTATTACCAAACAGATTTACAAACGTCCCGCAGATTCAATTAAATAAAATATATATTAGAATTAAAAATGCACTCACTCATGTGATATAAAATTGAGTAATAATGCGACAAACACTATTGCAAGTTAAGACTGGTTGCATCCACTTTATTGTTACAGCAGCTACCTCACTTTAAATACATGGTTGTGCACAGGACTGTAATCAGGGCGGGGCGCCGATTTAAGGGCGCTAAATTTTAGTCACGTAAATTACTATTATTTTCCTCCAGTGGGATGTATTGCTGTAGCAATTAATGTTGAAACCAGGCGTCATTTTAGTAAATATAAATTGTAATGCTTACGTTACACTGTTAAATGGAAACCTGTGATAGGAATGCGTCGAAGACACTAGTGTTAATAGTATTAATTTGATTGCTTGAGATATTACAGTTTTTTCTATAAAGCCACAGCTTTTATTTCACCATGTAATTAAAGTGCACTAATCAGTACTTCTTTTCGTATATTTAAAATATTTTCAAGCAATCAACTTCAATAACAATCGTAGTCATTATCGGGGCCGGTTTTAAGGTTCAGATATCTTATTTAAATTGACTCGACTCGACCCCATCATTTGAAGTCGCTTAAAAGATCTCAAACTCTATGAAGTCTGTCAAAAATGGCGGAAAATGTGTTAAAGAAGTTTATTGTTGCGATAACGTTCTTTAGCACATTTCAACAGTAAAAGGGGGCGCCAAGGTTTGTTCCTTAATCCGGCCCTGTTCATCACTTGCCTTGTTGGTAGGAGCGAGAGCTTCGTAGGGGCAGCTAGGCTGTGCTAACGTGTAATGTTTCTTCAATAAATTATTATAAGTTACAGAATTTTATGTGTTTTATTCGAATGTTTCCTATTTTCAGGAAAGATAAATGTCATCTTGTGAACGTAGGTAGTGTTAAAAATAGTGAATGAATGAATACCAGAATGAATAGTGGATTTTTTCCAATTAATGGATGGAGAAAAAAAGGACGTTAAATATTTTTGTATAAATTTTATTTTCAAAAAAAAATGTTTCACAAAAGTACAGAATAGTCTATACAGTTTAACAAATTGTTAACTTAATTCACATGCATTAATAAGTTTTAAATATACGTTATACATATTGCCTTAAATACCTATTTTATTCTCACACGCAAGCAATCAGTCATTCTACGGAAGTCGTCACTTAAATACAATAATATGTACTTTAAAAAAAATATTCAACTGTAAGGATCTACCAGACCTCAACCATAGTGTAATAAAAACTATTAGTGGTGAAGCTCAGCGTTCGCGGCAGTTCTATGCCCGCGCGTGCGGGGTCCGGGGGGAAAGTTGGTACCGCGCGTAGGCAAGTCGGTACCGAGACAGGCTTCCCCCGGCCACAGTATAAGAAACAGTACGGACACTCCCTTCCTCCCACCAACTTTTTACCTCACCTCCTCTATCGCCCTCTGGTTACCGCGCTCTGGTTCTACGAAGAAGACTTAAGGTTCAATTTCGTTGGTTTTGTATGTGCTGACGTCATCTTGTCAATATCAAATTTTAGTTTGCAGTGTCCGGCTGTGCCCCGGCCCCAATGCAATTCACTAAGCGCAAACATCGTCACAACCTTAAATTCGTCGTAGAAACAACGGCGAACTTTCAATTTCATGTGTCACTCATATAAAACCTCCGACGATCTGAAGGATGCGAGCTCGTTCATGTTTTTGACAGCGATGTGACGCTTAGTGAATTGCACTACAGCACACAGAGCTCTGTTGACCTTTCGCTACCGTTGAGCTTTACCACCAGTAGTTTTTATTACACTATGCCTCAACATTCGAATTAGCATTGTAGGTTCAATACAAAAAAAAAATTAACAAGTTAATTGGATGTTATGTGGGAGACGCATTTTTAAAATGCGTAATGATTACTATGCTTAAACATTTTTACATATATATTTTTTTATAAAATCATAATGATTATTGCCATTTGCCATTCATACTTGAACGTACATATTTTTTTAATTTTTATTTTTTTTAAACGGAAACAAATGAATTGAACTTGTTTTTTTTTATTAGATATTTTATTATGTATTGTTCTTTAAATATTAGTAGTTTCATTGCATATAGCTACTTAAAATTATTAGCAAAGATAAGGCAAAGATATAGGATGGAAATTCTCGAGTTTTTATCTAACACAGACGAAGGACTATAGATTTGATAATACACTAGCGTATAGATTGGCAATGTGGAAGAGAAAGAGCGTGTTTGCGTATGTAAAAACGAGACAGACTCAGAGTTCAGTCACAGTATATGAAAGAGTAGTAGTTCTAGTAAGTACTTAACTTGAGTTCTGTAAACGACTTAATATTTTTTTTTGTATTTGTTTTAGTTCTCGTTTGAATAATTTGTCCACCAACCGATACACTCATGCATATTAAATCAACGCGATGGACAGTTAGAAAAACGAATTCGAAGTACAGACAAATTCGAAATGTTTACATTAATTCGGTACGGTCTATTCTCACTAAAATGGGATGAACTGTCCATAATTTGCGCTTACACTTAAAAGTAGTTTTAAAAACATTAAAATAAGTTAAGATAATTTTTTCAAAATTATTTAAGTGATTAAATAATTAAATTCAGAACAGTGTAGCCAAAATATCTAATTTACATGTAAAAATATTATTCGGGTATTTTTCTAATGAAAATCGTTGTCTGGGCTACACCGTGTATACCAAAGTAAAGTTCCCACAGACAAGCTTACAAACATAATTTAATTTTAGTTTAATGTACTCTATGGATTCATTTACCCTGCAATAATTGTTAAGATGAAACTAGTGATGTGCCCCTACAAATATTCCCAACTATCGATATATTTCCCGGAACTGGGAATCATTTAAACGGTACACAAACAGAATGAGAAAAAAATGTGCCTGTGGAAAGCCAAAAAAACAACACATAAAACGAAATACTGATCGTAATTTAGGAACTACAATTAGCCGTTAAAATTCATAATCAGTACGTTCTGATATTTGAGAGCGTTAATAATATAAGACACTAGCGTTTATAATTAGCCATAGACAAACCTCTTTATCACAGCTGTAGAAATGCACAAAAAATAATGCATTGTCCCTTGTAATAAAGCTAAGTGCGAACATGGCTTAATCTTAATATCTATGTCTTACGGTAAAAAGAAACGAGACTTGTCTATGGTCAAGATTTTTGGACGAATCGACTCGTCCGTTCCACTGGTTAATGGCTTTGAATTTTCCTAAGCTCTCGAAGTAGAAATATAAATAAATTGATACTTAGTAAATACTTAAAAAATGTAATGTTAACAAAAGTATTATCAGGTTTTGTTGTCCCCTTGTTTGGTCCCCGGATACACATTTGTAAACCACACTATTTATTACAACTATCTATACTATTTGCAATAATATTACAATAATGCATCTCTTTTTATTCAGTCCATTAAATAAACTCTGTGTATTTCCATTTCTCCTTGGCCTGATGAAAGTATTTAGGTAGTAGTTCACGAGAGGTCGACATGGCAACAAGAATATTTCGTTGAAACTTAAGGTTGAACCTCAGCACGGAATCGCATTTTTGACGCACCATCCTTTTCTGTCGCTCAGGAACGTCATTTGCTAGAGCGAGAAAGATAGCGGGAATGCAACAGCACCGGCAGTGCTGCGACCTTTTTCCTGAGCGACGGTAAAGGATAGAGCGTGAAAAAATGCGATTCTGGGCTGCCAGATAAAGCTCAAACCTTTAATATCCGCTTACATTTACATAGACAAACAAAAAGACTTATGATAAGACAAGTTGCTCAAGAATAGAATAAGAATTGAACCATAAACATAATCGAATATTAATTTGATTGTATTTAATTCAAAAGTTATAAAGTATATAGCATGTAAGATTTCAATACAAACAAAGAATTCCGTTCACTAAGGAATGTGATGTGGGTCGTACTAAATCATACTGGCCCATTGAGTGTTGAAGGAGGCAAGTTCATTAATCAAGGTTTATTATTTAAAAATGCATAAAAAATAGTTTTAAAAACATTAGGATGAATTATCGATAGTAACATCATCAACCTGTCACCTCACTATTAGATAACCATGTCTTGTCTTGAACTTTCGGTATAAACCAACGAAAGAAAAGAATAATTTCATAACACTATTCCTTACTTCGATGGATTTACTTTACCTAAATAATTTTCATCATTCCATTAACAATAAATGTATTTTAGAAAATTTGCATAAACTGAAATATCAAAGGAATCAATCTACCTATTCCAATACGGCATTTTATGAACTAAGTAGGTATAATGGCCGGCAAACATCACCACTCCTTTTTTGTATTTTTATCATATAAAAATCATTAAGGTTGATTGATTACTCCACCAATATCAGTTATGAAAATTTCAAATAAAAGATATATCCGCTTACTTTTAGCCGAAAGCGTAACGGGGCCAACAAAACAAGCTTTTTGATACTTACCACTAAAACAGCGTTCATTTTAAACAATGAGTCGGGTTTCTCGAACTAAAGTGTGTAACATCGATCGTTTTGAAACATTATGAACCCAAATTCCACGACCGAAATTGTGTTTTCATACTTCTTTATTTGTTACAATTTCTCGTGGAATAAACAACCTATGATATGTGACGTTCTCTGGGAAAAGGTGCCTTGTTGTCGGTTTTGGTTTCCAATACATATACTGAGAATGAGAAAAATAGAGAAATTTATATAGATTTTGGATCCATTAATAACTCCATACCGACAACAAGTGTATGTATGCATGTTTTGAGACAAATAAAAATATATTATTTATTGAACCCTTTTCTCTAAAAACGTCACACATACTAACATTATAGCAAAAATTATAAAAGATTTTCGTGACAAGTACCCTCCAAAAAGAAAAATAAAATAGTACCTAAAAAAATAGTATAAGGGTTTCCCTGTTTCGACTATACGGGTCCATAAAAATAGTGTAGTGTTAACACAACGTCGAATCCCTAAAATTTTATTAAAAATCGTCGTATCGATCGATGTTAAAAACTTACAATACAGAATAAAATTGAAATTAGTTTTTCTACAAATTGATTTCAATTTAAAACTGTACAACCAAAATAAGATTGACTTCGATTTTTTGTAAAAATTGTGATGACAAACAATCTTATTTCGATGCAATTAGATATATTTTACAATGACAATCGTGAGTCCGTTGCGCGAGCCGGTACGTTTTATAAATAACATCACATTTACACCTTAAACAGCCTTTTTTTGAGTGTTTTTTTACATTTTTTTCTTACATACAATATGTCAGTCATTAAGGTTGAATTTTAATAAAAAGGATAGACAATATTTCAATAGAAACATGCTTCAGTGTTATTTAACGAATTATTATTCTAAGTAAATAGCGATAAAGATTGAATCGAATCCGATTCGTTTCAAATGCATCCCCCTATTGTCTGACACACTTGCATGTTATATTCACCCTAATAAAACGAATTCATATAGAAGGCAAACATTTTTTGACTTTCATTTTCTCTAGTCGTTTTATTAGTTAAGTTTTTATTATTATTAAATAGTTAAAGCAAAAGAATTTAGAATATAAAGAATTTGAAATTACAAACATTAATTTAACTAATTCTTACTAGTCCGAATAAATTTTTTCTGTGTCTACGGATCAAATTAAAAAATAAACTCGCCACTTCAAATTTTTAGTTAAAAATTCGTACTTCTTTCACATTCTTTGTGATTCCGAATTACTTTCAAGTTTTTGTCAGTAAACTCAAGACTTGAATTCAAAATGTACCTACTATTAATTTTTATTTTACATAGACGGCCAAGAAAATTAAACAAGATCATCGTTTTATGTCATTTCAATCTCAAATCATTGCAATATAAATAAAAAATCTATTTTAATAAAAATAAATGGAAGTGCAAATATTATCGATATCTCGGATGTCGATAAAGTTCAGCTTTCCATCTCTATGACATGACATCTTAATTTGCAAATAAAAGACAACGCCCTCTACCCGTTTCATGACAATATTATCCACCTATCAGAATTGTAACACAAATAATTATGAATTATTTCCATCATTATGACCTATTCGAATCATCCACAGAATAGAGAACTTATTAGAAGTCGCATATAAGTGGAGCCCGCGTGCCCCTTATAATGCGTAGCTCCGCAGTGCCTTCATGTATCGTTTAGAAAATGGTAATAACTTTCTTTTCTCCATGGTAATAACTAATACGACTAGCCAACTTTGGATTTTATTCCATTACTTTAGATTCCAATTTCGATTGTTAAAAATCATGACAAATAGTCTCGTGTGGAGGTCGTTCTAAGTCACCGATGACCTAGAACGACTCCCACGCATGACTAGTTTGCAGCCAATAGACTGTCTCGTTTAGTGATAATGATAAGGTATAAATTGTATGTAAATGCACTTGATCAGTTGGTCTTGTACCTTGGCAGAGGGGAATGCTAACGTACGCGTTCCGACCTAGTTGGTAGCTTCAAAAAAAGATTTGACGTTTAATAAGTGTGTTTCAAGCAATAGACAAGTTATACGCCCAACATCATACATTTTAAAAAACGGTGCGATATAGTGACGTGTTGTACGGGCTGTACAGTAGACTGCGCGTGACTATGTGAAAGCCGGGCAATTACCTTGCTTTTTTATTGCCCTTTTTGGAGCTCGGGCAATGCATCTATACATTAAAGCTTCAAGCTCCTATATTAAATAAATTATGTTGACTGGCTGGTCCCTAGTTAAATGGTTTAAGCCGTCATGCGATTTCTACCAGTTCTCATTTCTGTGGCATCAACAGTTTACAATGATCTTGGCCCACCGTCCCCCCTCACGCCTTCTCCTCGTTGAGGGGTTGCTCCTCCCTCTTCTCGACGGTGGAGGGGGGTGAGTTCCACGGCTGGAGCACCCCGGAGCCGAAGCAGACAAAGCAGAGGGAGCCGACCATGTACGTGCCGGCGAGGATGTAGAACACTATCTGCCATTGCTCGTACGTATTCTGTGGACAGATTTATTGTTTTTATACAGGGTGTCAACTTAAGGTGGGTTCAGTCCATACAAACGTTTGACGCACAATACGCGTAGACGGAATTAATAAAAGTAATATTTCATATATGGAAAAATAGTTTACTAAATCTAGATGTCGCGTCACAAATAACATTTGCAATTTATAATATAATTACGAAGATATAAAGCTTTGAAAATTTTGTATGAAAAATTTCAATGCTTTATATCTTCGTAATTATATTATAAATTGCAAATGTTATGTGTGACGCGACATCTAGATTTTCTAAACTATTTTTCCATATACTTACAGGGTGTAACAAAACACCCTAGTAATACTTAAGGGGGTGCTGCAGACCATCAAACTGAACAACTTTCAGTATGGAGCCAACATCGAAATCGAGAAAAAAGAATCCGCTCTTTCGTACAAAACTGCAGTACCGTCTCGACTGAAATGTATGGGACAGCAGATTTTTTTTATTTTTTCTCGACATTGGTTCCATAGTGAAAGTTGTTCAGATTGATGGTCTGAAGCACCCCCTTAAGTATTACTAGGGTGTTTTGTTACACCCTGTATGCAAAGTTACTTATATTAATACTGTCTACGCGTATTGTGCTACAAAGTTTTGTATAAAATGTCCCCTCTGTAACCACCATAAGGGGGTGCTTCAGACCATCAAACTGAAGACTGTGAGCGAAGGTGCATTGCTTTTATTATGGGATCAATATATTGAAATAAGTAGCTAAAAAAATGGGTTATTCCATAGAATGTCAATGGTTATCTTTGGAACAACCAATTTTTTTTTTTGGTTTTAATGTTGGTCCCATTGAGAAAGTTGCTCAGATTAATGGTCTGAACCATCCCTGAAAAGGACATCCGGTACATAATACCAAAAAATGTAAACCGTCCTTCTATTTTTATTATGTACTAGAAACTAACTGCAGGCTAGGCTTAGTCTATTTTATAATGATTTATTAGTTTTTATCATTTTTATATAAAAAAAAAATATTGTGCTCGCAACACCTCCTACTAAACAACATTGACAGCCATTTTGGGGTTGCTGCTTTTTTATAATTTATTAATAATAAATTGTTAAATAACTCGTTAAATAAAAATAAATGATACTATCTGAGTCGTTTTTATAAAACCCCATAATTTATTACATATTTGACTTCAGTCAAAACTTCTATACATTTTAAGGTATTTTTTCAAGGGAGAGCGGCGGTTGTCCTTTGGGAAGTGTTTTAAAATGACTTTCCGAGTTAAGAGACAGCCTGTATAACAGCTATGATCGAACCGGGATTTAAACCCAGGATCTCTGGTTCGTACTTCGCTGTCTGGCGTTGTAGCTATCACACAAAATGGTTATGTCGGATAATTGGTATGGTAGTTATATCAATGTCTCTGACCACCCCAAAAAGATATTATGGTCGTGAGTATATGAAAGCTTACGTTATCTTTGGTGAGTTCCCCGACCATGAAGGTGGACAGCCATCCGCCGAAGGAAGACAACGTGTTCGCCATGCCGAAGATCGTACCTGCAATCAAGAAATGGTAGATAAAGAGCCACTGGAGAGAGGGGTGGGCCGGCAAACTTGTTAAGCAAGAACCTTGACTGCGCAGAAACATAATTTGTAGGCGAAAGCGCTACTGCGCAGCAGATGATTCGTTAAACCCTGTTCAGGAGTGCGATTTTTGAATATCATTCGCTGAGTTCAGCAGTTGAAAATGTCAAACTTACTGTGGAGATATGTATCTTTCTACTGCTGATTTGACTTTCAAAAATCATACTTCAGGAGTGCGATTTTTGAAAGTCAAATCAGCAGTAGGAAGATGCATATCTCCACAGTAATTTTGTCATTTTCTACTGCTGAACTCAGCGAATGAAATTCAAAAATGGCACTCCTTAATGTTTATTTTTCAACTAATGAAAATGCTTTTACGAAACAAATCAAATTAAAAAGAAAAGAAAAATTAATTGAAAAATTAAGTCTCGGCGGGACTTGAACCTGCACCCTTCCAAACCGGAGAATTGCGTTATCCGTTTCGCTACCGAGTCCACTAAGCCAGAGAACGAAATTTTCAATCTGTTGCGTCTTGCATTTACATGTTTTACTTCAGTTTTATTAATTTTAAGTAACGCACGATGTCCTTCTATAAAGTTGAGGTTCATAAATTTTAAGTAACGCACGCTGTCCTTTTGAAAGAAATGTATCTAATCATGATGGTACAGACCACTGAAATTGGGTGCGATGTCCAATCCGTTGCCAAGGTACCCGGCGGTGACCGCGCCGTTGATGGTCAGAGCCATCGTGAAGATCGCGATGGACCACACCCGGTCGTGGCCGAAGTACGCCTGCGCCAACATCATGAGACCTGAAGAGAAACAATTGTTTATTTTCAACACTTTTGGGTGGAATGTTAGCCTCATTGAAGACTATAATATCTCTCATGCAGCTCTTGATATGCGTGGCTAGAGGATGGGTAAATTATTGACTATGGAAACTAAACCGAAATGGCGAGAAAAAAATTCAGCTTGTACGGAACAACATTGTTTACTTTAAGTAGTGCGTAAGAGCGTCTGGAACGATCGCCAGTCATTCCCACACCACCGACGTGCTAGGTCAACAATAATTATATATCTGAACTTTTAATTAAATATGTGAAATTAACAAGATCTATCTTCTATCATCACACAAGCAACTTAATACTTCACATAACAGTGGTGACCACCGACAAAGAACACGCAAACTTCAAGATGATTTCGGCGGAACGACTCTCCTGCGCAGAGGAGGGCAGGAAGGACCTAGCGGCGTGCTGAATCAACTTCACGTATCTGCACCTCAACGAGATTCTCGTTGCAGGAGAGTCGTTCCGCCGAAATAATCTTGAAGTTTGCGTGTTCTTTGTCGGTGGTCACCAGTTCCAGACGCTCTTACGCACTACGTAAAATAAACAATGTTGTTCCGTACAAGCTTTTCCATAGAAACAATAATTGTTCATGTTCGACCAACTTTATGACGCGATTTCGGTTTAGAATAGAATAGAATTTCTTTACTTGTCTTAATAGTACATATTACAAAAACAATATAATATTACAGTCTGGAGTGCGATTTTTGAATCTCATTCGCTGAGTTCAGCAGTTGAAAATGTCAAAATTACTATGGAGATGTGCATCTTTCTACTGCTGATTTGACTTTCAAAAATCATACTCCAGGAGTGCGATTAATGAAAGTCAAATCTGCAGTAGAAAGATGAGTATCTCAACAGTAATAATGACATTTTCAACTGCTGAGTTCAAAATATGAGTTTCAAAAATCGCACTCCAATACTCACAAAATACATAATAAAAAATACAACAAAAATAAACATATTCAAGACAAAATGGTCTGTGACATTATTATTTATTAAAAGTTATGGTTATGTATCTAAAAAGGGTAGCTGGGTAGGTGTTTTATGTTATGTAAAAGAATCTGTGTTATAAGTTTACTGTTATAATAATAGATATTTACAGTCTATTAACTCCACTAAAAGTAATCGTTTATTGTTTAAATTGATCAATTACAGACATGCGATGCAAGAATTAAGTTATTCTATTCTTTGAAAAGTTCATTGATATGGAGAGAAATGACACTCAATTTTCTAGATTTTAAAATTCGAGAATTTTTTTTCTGCAGTGAATGCACAAAGGCACATATTTAGATATAATTAAAAATGTTTTCATACAATACCGACGATGCCAGCGCGCACAGGTACTTCCGAGGTAGGGAAGTGACAGATACCTGTGGACAATCTACTCACCAGGGAGACCAACATCGAATCCAGTGAATAGTTTCCTAGCAGCAGTTGTAGAGAGTCTTCCAGATCTGCGCAGTGAGTCAGCGAGCACCGACGATGCTACAGTTGCCGAGGTTAGGGAGTGTAAAATACCTGTGGACAATCTACTCACCAGGGAGACCAACAGCGAACCCGGTGAACAGTTTCCTAGCAGCAGTCGTAGAGAGTCGTCAAGATCTGCGCAGTGAGTCAGCGAGCACCGACGATGCTACAGTTGCCGAGGTTAGGGAGTGACAGCTACCTGTGGACAATCTACACACCAGGGAGACCAACATCGAATCCAGTGAATAGTTTCCTAGCAGCAGTTGTAGTGAGTCTTCCAGATCTGCGCAGTGAGTCAGCGAGCACCATCTATGCCACAGGTACTGGCCAAGGTAGGGAAGTGACACATATCTGTGGACAATCTACACACCAGGGAGACCAACATCGAATCCAGTGAATAGTTTCCTAGCAGCAGTTGTAGAGAGTCTTCCAGATCTGCGCGGTGAGTTAGCGAGCACCGACGATGCTACAGTTGCCGAGGTTAGGGAGTGACAGATACCTGTGGACAATCTAAACACCAGGGAGACCAACATCGAACCCAGTGAATAGTTTCCTAGCAGCAGTTGTAGAGAGTCTTCCAGATCTGCGCAGTGAGTCAGCGAGCACCGACGATGCTACAGTTGCCGAGGTAGGCTGTGACAGATACTGTGGACAATCTACTCACCAGGGAGACCAACAGCGAATCCAGTGAACAGTTTTCTAGCAGCAGTCGTGGATAGTCTTCCAGATCTGCGCAGTGAGTCAGCGAGCACCGAGGATGCCAGCGCGCACAGATACTTGCCGAGGTAGGGGAGTGACGAGAGGAGTCCGTTCTGTGGACAATGTGGTATCTTATTAGATCAGGTAGACACTTTTTATTCTTTAGAAGTAATAACTAATCTCCTCAAGGGTAATGTAATAATTTGAGCGAACACTGTAGCGATAGAATAGATATCTTATCAGAAACATGCAAGCTCGTGCCGGCTAGTACACCCCTACATGCGCAGCGATGCTTCTACAAAACTGCTTCGTTCTCGTACGTCCGTACGCACACGCTGCGCACGTGAGCTTGTATGAATCTGTTTTTTCTGTGGATTCAATGCTGTAGCTTTAAGTGCAGACACTAATTTGTTTAGAATAATTAACGTAGAAATTAGATTTGTATTTTACCGTTTATGTTTTGATGTAAAATATTTGATTGATTGATTGATTAATTTTTTACTTTTCTTTCTTTAGATATTATTTTCTGAAACTTACTATAGTAGCAGTAAAGTAAACATATAAAAGTAACATGAAAGATACGATGGGAAGGGGCCAGTCAAGAATATCGTGTAATGCAATTACGTTTATCTATACAAGAAAAAGCATTTGGAGAATATGTCACTTTTCCGACTGTGGACGTATTTGTCAGATCCACCCCTCCCATACATTCCGCTGATTAGAGTGCGAAAGAGACGACTGCAGCTCGCACTGATTTTATCTACATAAAATGGACGAAATCAGCATTTCATATTCCCCTGTTTCCTCCTACAAAAAAGACAATGGACTAAACATAAAACAAAAACCTAATGACAGATCGTTAACCCCTCGACGCCGTGCGCCATTGAAACGACCGGTTACAGTTGTAAAATACTTGTTGTAATAATGTTCACAATCTGAAATTTTAGTACACCCTTAAATAAAACAGATAATGGGAGATTAGTCACTTTTATAACGATTACATTATGTAATTTTACAGCCGCCCGAATGACTTTCTAGCCTGTAAACTAGTATCATTTCGAATTTCTTGCATGCCACTTATCAAGTAATCACTGTCACTGCTAATACCTTTGTTAGGAGTTGTAGAATTTCTTTTGCTACGAAATGTTTCACTTAACTCGGGTGACAGATTGCTTTGCTGACCCTGCTCTGTCGTACCCAAATACTTTGCAGGTTCTACTTGGAAGTGGAGTACAGAATTGGCAAGGTAAAACTGGTCAATTCATCATCATCAGCCTAAACAGTTATTTTTTTCCCGATTTCGATGTTGGTGCCATAGAATAGAGAAAGATGTCCAGTTTGACGGTCTGATCATCCCTTCAAAAAGTGTCATCGCTGTCTAATCATCATTATACAAATACAAGTCCAGGCTAGATTCGGGTACTTTACATGTGACGAGTTAATTTGTGTGACAATGTCCAAGATATTTATTTATTTCATTGCCGGATTCAAAGTCACTTTTACAAGGTAGGCCCCAGGTTCATTGAAATGCAACTGTCACAACGTGAACGACATGAATGCAGATTGACCCTTCCGAGCCGGTGATCCGTTAATTTACAATCTTACTTCACACACTTAAAACCTGTTTTACAACAAATTAATTCTGCGGTTGTGCGGTGATTCACCGGACCACCGTGGGCTGGTGTATAAGGGCAGATGTGCACTGTGGAACCGGCATATTCTATAGATAGGTACTGCACTGGTATTGTTACAAAATTTCGTTAAACTTAGCATGTTTTTACAAGCTGTGTTTCCGGTTCATCTTCAATTTTAACCGACTTGAATATTGCAGTAGCACATTGGAAATATTTAGTAGGGCTGAGCCCGTTGTCACTTCAATCTGTTACAGTGGGCACAAATAAAGCCTCGAAACTAAGCCTCGAAAATTTCCTCTGGTATGACTGTCACAAAAACATGTTAGGTATATTGACGCAAAGGTCACATTCGCAAAAAAATACGTTGATACGTATCGTTTACAAAGTCGGTAACGTATTATGGTACTAGGCAATTTTTTAGGTTCTGTTACCATCATATCTGTCTGAAATTAATTTACTAAATATTACGAAGCAAAATCGCAAAGAATTGTTAAAAAAACATGTCGAATTGAAACCGATTGAATCGGGTCACAATAAGACCCATGATCCAAACTAGGATTGAACCGCCCCGCCCTCTAAACGACATGCGTACATCCTAGCTCTTTATAACCGACTTCAAAATAGGATTTCTATGTTCTTGACATGTGCATGAAGTCCAACTTCGACTAAGGCATCCGCTTGCACTCTCCCATAACCTTTCTGTGGACACAAGCAAATGGTTTAAAATCTCTGTCCGGCGTAGCGGTGTAGTGTGTAGCTGGAATAAACTGAAGTAGACGGGGTTATTAAGCAGGAGCTTGCTATGTGATTATAGGGCGCCTGGCACCGCACCGGCGGGCGGCACCGTAAGGACGGACGGCTCCAGTGATCGGCTGGTTAAATCACATGGTGCATGCGTTGCGCTGTAATTGAGTCGATGATAGGTTAAATATGTATAATTGGTAACTGCATTTTAAGGATTGCTGCATTTTTGATGGATGAGTATTCAAAAATTGCACATAAAAAAGAAAGTTTTTGAATTGAGGTGCCTAGCCTGTTTGCTATTTTTAAGTCGGCATTGTCGATTGATATGGTTCTTAGATGTGTTTGATAAAATTGTTGCCGCCTGTTTCAATTCTGGACTGAGATACCTATTCTACTAGTCTGTAGGTACTAAAAACATTTAGTTAGTAGGTAGGTAGGTTTTTGGGCGACCGAGTTCTGCTCGCTGAAAACGACTTTTTACCTAGATCTTTTGCCTCCATAAATTATATTCAGAAAATGTCATCCAAATCGTTAGAGCCGTTTCAGAGAAGGTGATTACAGATATTATGTTATACCTACATGCAAACAAATATATCTCATAAACGGACTACGAAGAACACGTAAAAAGAATCAACCCAATTAACCTTCACTAATAAAAATCGCCTAAAATGTGCACGCAGTACTCCATTAGCGACCAAGAAATTCCAACCATGAGAATCAGCAGATGTCATCCCTATTAGCGTCTGAGTCATTTAATAAATGGCATGTCTACCGACAGAAATGTTCGCAATATATCTATCTATAAATAAGTCAAGTTGTGTAATTATTAACTGGTATTATGCCATAGGTTCGCATTCTTCGTTGTCATTACTAGGATGTCAGTTTGTCGTCTCCGTAGATTATATACAGTTATGTCCACAAGTGTTACTTTATGGACAGGACATGTCCAGTTGCGTGGTTAGTAGAAAACAGAGTGGTTTACGAGAAAATATCTGTCATTATTATTATGTGCCAGCGTGTCTCGTCTCTAGGATGTTGTCAGGTTTATCACTATTTGCATCAATATCGGTATTTATTTGGAGAAACCAGATGCAATGGACGATATACAATTTTGCCAAGAGAACCTAAAAGTGATTGTAAATCATGTAAATGTCTATGTAAATGTTATCAGTTAACTTCATGCAGCACCAAAAAGTGTTTATACCTACCTAAACGTATTTCCTGATCGCTCTGTCTCTCACACTGATCATACTAATGAGTACAGCATCATATTTAAACATGTTTAAGCCTAAAATACTTTTTGGTACAGTTCAGCCTAGGTATACTATACTATTAAATTGATAAATATTTGTAATTGGATTCTTGAAAAGGGCTTTAACAATTTCAAATGGATTATTTGTTTATAGAAATCTGTCTACACTGTAAACTCTACAGGGTGCAATAGTAATGTTTCGACAAATTTTCAGGGGTGCTTCAGACCATCAAAATCAAACTGAAAAACGTTTTCTATGGCAGCAATCAAATGTGTGAACAGCAGATTTTTTTTGCAATTTCAGTTTTGGTCCCAAAGTAAAAGTTTGATGGTCTGAACGACCCCAAATTTTTTTTCGATTCATCTTAATTTCAGTTTCAAGAAAATTTGTTTTTCGGTTGGACAGGTACAGGTTGTACTGTAACTAAGTACTGAACATGTTTTGGCTACCGACTTCAAAACTGCCGAGAAAACATTATCGATCTGCAAATCTTTGACATACGAAGAATTCAAGCACATTTTCAAATTCGACACCGGTTTATTCACAAGGACCTGTTTTGGAGGCATCGTGAATCATTTTTCTCGGAACCTGTACAAGGTACGATCGTTCACCTTCGGATGAGACCGCCGGTTAGCCATTAAGTTATCCTGAATTGCATTATCGGTTTATGCGACAAGGGACCTTGGTACGCGGTAATAATAATTAATTGCGTATGTTAGAAATGCGGGTGTATTTGTTGTAGTCAGGCGACTGGTTGGCGTCAGATTCTGTGATGATGAGGCCGGTACTTCCTCGTGGACCCACTAATTTGTCCCACTGGTGGGTCCACGTGGAAACCTTGTTCCTCGTGGACCCACTACATTATATACTGTGAACTAAGTATAATTATATCCTTAGTGGACAAAGGAGGCGGTAGTCACTAGTACTTTAATTCGCGAGTAATTTGTGGTTCAAAAATTTGTTTTCTTCTAATAATCATAATCATCTAAGTTAAAGCGTTATGTGGTTACATAAAATCTTAAAAATATGGTACAGCACACACATAAACCCTGGAAGGGCGCAGCAATATCTTAAAACTAATAAATAACAACACAAAAAAATCTAAATACAAATAATCGTAATAATCAAATGTATCATATCAATCAGTATGTCAGTGTTTCGGGGAGCTGAGCTAAATCCACGACGCCTATGTATTCTATACAACACTTTGTCTTTCTATATGTGTTCGAAACCATCCGAAATCAAATAACAATTTATACATTTTTCTGCATCTATAAAACTATCCTATTTTCTATATTAATAAGCATTATATTATTGTGATGCTCACGATTGTATTCCCCATACTATGCATACTCAGGACCATCCACATTGTCCACTTACAAGAATATACCCATAGTGTCATAAATTATTCTAGGTACTACCCTAACATTTTGCATATCTTTCAATTTGCTTAGCATTATGCCAGTTCAGTTCAAACACTAGCAATGTCGCTCAGGCATAATATCAAAATTAATAATGAACCAAAGCGACATACTTTAATACCATAAACTTAAAGCAATATTAAGTTTTTATACTGTTAGTTACCTTACCTACCTATAAAAGGCCACATTAACCACAAGACTGTAGTAAACATTCAGAAGGTCGAAAAATATCATAAACAGAATATCTCTGTGGAAATTTTGCACGTAATAAAAGATAATCTGTTTCATGGACATCTTCACCCCTTTAATGATAGTTAATTGTCTGTTGTTTGACGTATTTTATACCATAAGGCGCCCAAGAAGGCGCCATACCGAATGGCAAGCGACGATCCACAATTACAGGGTGTTTGGGTAAACAGTTATAGGGTGTTAGGGTCCTATATGTTTCTTAGGGAAAGTTGTTTTGTATCATACCTATCGTATGTATAGTACAATCACCCCGTAATGCAACTGTTTACCCTAACACCCCGTATATGTACTTATACACCCCTAGTAGAAAATACACCCTCGGAGAGAATGACAGAATACACCCTTAAAATTTGGTCAGTAAATAGAAAATTACTAACAATATTTAAAGAGTGTATTCAGACGATGAAACTAAATAACTTTCCTTATGGAACATGAGTCGAAAAACGAGAACATTTATTCAAAATTTTTCAATTTTTTGAAAATCGATCGGCTGATCCCCACTTTTGTATGAAAGGTTCCTTCGACCATGCGTTCCTTAGGCCCTAACCTAAGGAACATATTGTGTCAAAAAACAAACAACTTTCAAGGAAAATTGATTATTTTTTATTATCTGAATAAATACACCGTTAAAATTTTACTAGTACATACATACATATACTCACGCCTGTGTCCCATTGGGGTAGGCAGAGACAATAGATCGCCATCGGCTACGATCCTGACAGACCTCTTTCGCCTCTTCCACACTCATAAGTCGTTTCATACACGCTCGTCGGTTTCGGGTACATTTGATCTGACCCTTCTCAAGTACGCTGCCAATTTAGTCAGCATACGTACGTCTAGGGCGACCCCTTTCGACTGTCCCAATCACACTTGCTTTATATATTTCATTCGTAATTCTGCTATCATTCATTCTTTCCACATGACCAAACCATCTCAGCATTCCCTTTTCAATCCTTGTTACTATTATCCTCTTGCAATCCACATCTTTCTCTTATTATTACACTGTTTCGTATTCTGTCATTTAGAGTCACACCACACATACTGCGTAAAGAACGCATTTTGACAGCATTTATTCTGGATTCATTCCTCTTCTGCCATACCCAACATTTTACTAGTAGGTACCTAATTAAAAATGAGTGGTGTATAGTGACCTTCTGGCGGTTTATTAAGAAGGTCGCTGATTCTCTATGGCACCAACATCGAAATCGCGAAAAAAAATCTGCTCTTCCATACCATTTCCGTATACAAAACTGCAAACCTACTCGAGCCAAATGTATGGGACAGCTGACTTTTTTTCACGATTTCGATGTAGGTAGGTCCCACAGAAAAAGTTGTTCAGTTTGAGGGTATGATCATCCTTCCTAATATTAAGAAGGATCCTGTATAGTATGTTGAATTGTCTTGTAATTAGGTGTCCAGCCCACATATCCCTTAGTTACCACTTATTAAACCCATAGATATTCACAAATGACGTTATAAAAAATATATCACTCGTTTGAAAAAGCTACACACCTATCGGTTTTATACATTAATTGGCTGACTTGATACGACGTATTGAATAAACTATTCTGGGAAATTGTGGTACTTCCACAATTCATAAAGATTAAAGATGTAATCTTGGATATATCTACGATCATATGATTACACTGATGCGGTGTAGATAGGAAGTAGATTATAGTATGTGTTGATAGAATTATGGTTTATCTTCCGTAAACAATGTTATTAAGAAAGCACTAAGTAGATGGTTGCTATAAGCAATTATGAATTATTTGTATCACGTCATAACAATTTTAACTAACTACGTTTTTAAGTGATTTATAGCAAAATGATCGGACACTTGATACGAAACAACAATTTCTTTAAAACTATATTAGAAGGGAAGATAGAGGGGAAGAGAGGCAGAGGAAGACCTAGACAGAGTTATCTAGCCCAAGTGAAGGAAAAGGTTGATGTCGTGTCGTACACTGAAAAAAATGCGAGCCAACTAAGGAGCACCAAAATAATTGAAATGATGTTATTATCTAAACTATTATAAAACTGTAACAGAAGTGTGTCTATACATTGAAGATAATTACAAAAAAAAAATTACGACATAGTTTTTACCTGTCCCTGATTCCAAGTCACAAATTTTTGGATATTTTGTCTGTCTGTTTGTTTGTTTCTTTGTTTATTTGTTTGTTTGTTTGGGTGTTTGTTTGTTCGAGTATCACACAAAAACTACTGAATCGATTTTGATGAAACTTTTTTTGTTTGATAGCTTATCATCTGACTTAAAATCTGGTATATAATTTATGCGGACGAAGTCGCGGGTAAAAGCTCGTTGTTTACTAAAAACAAAAGATGGTTTGTTGTAACAACAAGCCGAATTCGTTTAACAAAGTTTTCTTAGTCGGAGAAGTCATCATGTTGACAAGCTCTTACGGATTCATGATGTTGGTTGAAGTAAATAATGTTTTTTTCAGATATCTGGAACTCAAGACACTAGCGGAAAAGAGACAGGATTGGCGAATACTCCACCGACAAGAGCGTAGCTCTTAAATAAGATGATGCTAAAGTAGTTTATAGCAAAATGATCGGATACTCGATACTAAACAACAATTTCTTTAAAAATTCAGACCATCAAACTGAACAACTTAATTACTATGAAGTGAAAATTTAAAGTGTTTAATAAAACTGGTCAAGTGCGAGTCGGGCAACTCGCGCACCAAGAGTTCCGTACAACACCACCACAGAACACAACATTATTAACTTAGAAATAGAAAAAGAAACTTTTTTGTCCGGGTCCTTTAGCGCAAGACCAACTCACACTTGGCCGGTTTTTAGTATTTTTTGTTATTCTGTAGAGTTTGCTCTACAATCACACTAAGTTTGACGCTTGTATGTATTACCGTTTTTTCGATAGAGTGTGAAGAAAAAACGTCGATAAAACTATAGTTTCTTGTTAATTTTTAACTTTTTGAAATTTTTATTATTTGTTAACAGATCCGCCGTAATAACGCATAATGTGAGAAAATTTCAAATATCTAGCTATTATACGGTTCAAAAGTTATATCCCTAAATAGGTAGGACAGACGGACGGATGGACAACGTATAGGCTTAGTAATAGGGTCCCGTTTTCAGCCGTAGGGTACGGAACCCTAAAAAATCACCCAGTAAAGTTTCACGTAAACTAAAAGAACATTCGCAAAAAGCACAGAATAATAATAGTACCCAAAAGCAACAAAGTAGCACAAAACAAGGTAATAACGAAGGGCTTCGCGCATGCCAAATGAGATTCATTGCAAAACCGAACCGAAGGTCGATTAAGGTTTCTTTTCCTTACTACTGCCCCAATACACTCATCTAACAGTACCGTAACCATAAAGTTATTATACCTATCGGAATAGAGTAACTGACATGAGTTGTCAAATGAGACCGTTTTTTGTGCATTTGTCGGCACTTATCGGCACCCTAAAACTTCGAGTTCTGTGTATAATTGTGAATCTAACGTGAAATCGTAGGTAATTTAATGAAATAGTGTTAGTATATTTCACAAAATAATCTACGACTTCACTTTAGATTCACTAATTATTCACAGAGCACGAATATTTACCCCGTTGATTGTGCCGACAAGTTCCCAAAAACGGTTCTATTGCCTCGCGTCACGTATCTCTTTCTATTATACAGTGATGCCGCTAGGTACATCTCGCTCTCTCAGCTGTCAATGCCTCTCTTCCGTAGTATAATACCTTTATGACCGTAACTGAATACACGTTATCTATATGATGTTCTAGGAGTACCTGGTTCCTACTCGAAGTCCTGTAGACGGTGCACTCAAATCAAATCAAATGTGTAGTTTACTCCTTTGAATAAATTTTATATCAATGGTTTACTCCCAAGGATAACGACATTTATAGGTTACGACCCGCGACTTTGTCCGCATAAATTATATACCAGATTTTAAGTCAGATCACAAGCTATCAAACAAAAAAGTTTCATCAAAATCGGTTCAGTAGTTTTCGCGTGATGCTCGTTCAAACACACAAAGCAAAAACTTCTTTTTTTAAATTTACAGTTTTATAATGGTTTAGATTCAGTAGACGCGCTGCGCTGCGAGCTAGATTGTTTTATCCTACTTCCTACTAATATTATAAACGCGAAAGTTTGTAAGTATGGATGGATGTATGGATGGATGGATGTTTGTTCCGCTTTCACGCAAAAACTGCTGAACGGATTTTAATGAAATTTGGCATACAGATAGACCATGGCCTGGATTAACACATAGGGTACTTTTTATAAGGGTAGCGCAGACGAAGTCGCGGGCAACAGCTAGTTTATTTATATTATAGTTTACTTCAGCAGTAAAATTCATATATGGCCAAAGCTCAAACCATATCCGATTTCCAACCATATACAGTCAGCAGCAATAAGTTGTGTACACTTTTGTTCTACGTCGTAGTACTAAAGTGTTTATAACTTATTGCGGCTGACTGTACCTATATGATGCAGTGAGTTTTTTGTACCTATAAATCAACTGTCGATACTGCTATGTTGTCTTTTAAATCATTATTTATATTCAATGGTATTTTTAAGTTACTGCTTGATTTGCTTATTGAGTTACAACAAATAATTTTGTATGTAACTATTTAATGTACTTATAATAATTTTGTCAGGTTAAGGCATCTTGAAGGCATCGATTGTAATTGTCTCAGATCACGAATTATTCCCAAAAATCCATACAAAGTTTAATTTCTAAGTCAAGAAGCGATTCTCAAAACTCGATGTGTTCCACCATATTTTAAGTAACTAACAGGACAACCAAACTATCTCACCAGTGTACAATAGGATATTAATGTCAAATTGCGGATAATTTCAACCAATTGTATGCACTCACTTAAAAGCTGATGACATCCTGTGGCCTGGATCCCTTTATAGGATGCTTCCTTTGATCATAAAACTAGTTATAACCAGTAAGTTATCGGTTGAGGAATATTATTGGCGTATCTATCAATGTCCGACCATCTCTGATCGTAACGATTTCCCGTTCTATCAAATTTCGAAGGGGTGAGGATGAGAGAGTAGATCTGTGTTAATGCGTGTGCGATAAGTGTTTATATGGGATCAGGTCAGTTACGTCCTTTTCCACGAACGTCCACACCTAAAAAAAAATTCTGGCAAAACTGGTCGCGAAAAAATCATCCATGGAGTGAAAAAACCTTCTTAATTTTTAGAAATAAAAATCACCTGCCTTCTCTTTACTTTGCTGATGATGAATATGAATAATGTCAAATTCTGACATTGAATATTTTTTTTGTGAATTTTTTGTTTACCAAGGAGTTTACAGGTCCAGCGTGACGTCACTCGTAGGACCGAAAAACGACATTATTTTATTTAAAAAAATATCTAATCCTTTCATTTAAAATCTCTGACATAGAAAATATTGTTATCGAGATTTTTTTTTTCTTGAAATGGTTTTAGATTCAGCCCTCTGAAAAAAACATGACATACCAAATTCTTCTGAACGGTAGTGCTATTAATTTAATTATGTGCCCTTGGTAGTAACTGATTATTAATATGTGCCCTTGTTGCGGCCTCCTCTCCCCGTCTCAATTATCCCTATGGAAAGTGATAAAAGATATTTTATACGTTATGTAGGACTGTATAGAACTAATAGCGACTATTACTACTGTACTGTTCAAAACAACGTTGTCTAGACGTTTCATAAACTAGTAAATGACTGCGCGTAGAGACAAAACGGCTGAGGTATGGTCTGACTTCATTACTATTTTATAGGCGTCATGCATAGAATTTTATTGCGTCTGGATGCCTGGAAAAACTATTGTTGAGGTTATTGTAGGTCGAATTGTTTGTTTGATCGTTTTAATTTTACATAGAATAGCAAACATATTATGTTTCGGTACCTAGTTAGAGTTATTCTAAGTAAATACAGGTAGGTACAATATTGGTAATATTTACATTATTTTATTTTGTCTTATGATCCTTTATGTCCTATTAAATTCCTACTATAAGGGATCGGATCGAACTAGGATTACCATTTCTCTGCATATTACTGGACACATTTTGACGTCTATCTTAAACTTGACATTACAGTAGGGGATCGGACAGTCCGGGACAATTAGTCAAATTAGCAACTTTTAATCGAACGTCCAAACGCGCGCGATGTATGATTAATTGTACTAAATACCCACAAGTGACGTCATCAACATTTAATTACTTTTTATAGTTCATCATGTTATTAAAAATAATGTGAGTATAGCGTTATTTTCAAATGTTTTTTTTTACTAAGAAGATAAAACTAAAATATATTTTATGCAGTCCGCTCCCCTATTAAGGGCAAAAATTCGCAATAATTGATTACTACATGAGAATTGATAAAATTTCTGAGTCATTTATCTTATCAATCTTGCTCAAGATTGACAATGAAATAGTATTACAATGACTTCCTATTCAATCAATCATTGGCTAATCATGAATTAGCAAAACCCGTCCCAAACTTAAAAGGCAGAAATTAAAAATACTTATCGTCTGAAAAAATAATACTTAACTAATGTACAAAAAAAAAATAAACCACATCGTTGTTATCGCATGTAGACGCTACAGTAACCACATTATTGCCACGTAAGCGAGAAAGTCCTTATCAATAAAATATGAAATAATCCGACTGATTTAAATGAACACGACTTCTACGGATCCGTTAGATATTCCGATACAAGTTTATTTTTGTAGTTTTACATGTGTGAAACTGGTTTAGTACGATGTTAAGTTGTGTAGGTAGCAGAAATAAGGGTCTAAAAATTAATTTTAAGGTTTTTCAATTTGCTCGGTTTGTATGAAGCTTTAGCGGTTCCGATTCACATGTTAGACTCTGGAGTTTTGTTATTAAACTAATAATGATAAAAACTCCATGTTCCCAATAAGAACGTAATAAAAATTAATATGATAATAATATAATTAATAGCCAAATATTTTCTTGGATTGCGCTTACACCAGCAGATTAAAATTTTTAAAAATTTTTAATAAAATAAACATTTGGCTAATAATATAGGGTGATTGCGCAGCAAGGTTTTGTCCATAGTAACGCATTTTCAAATATTTGTACGCATTTTAATCATAATGTAACCTGTCGATTCCTACCATAATACAAGTTTAAACTGCATTCTGTAACTAATCGGTATTAATTTCACTCAGATCCTAACCTAAATTATACATTCAGTAGATTGTGCCTATAGTATTTTTCATAGAGCATAAATAAATAAATTACATTTTCCTACAAAAAACTAAAGACTTTGTTTTACCGAAAAATACATAATTTTCCTTGCACTTTCATTAAACTTGGACCAAAGTCGCACCAATCCGCACAGAGCGATTTGTCTTTTCTTTCATAATTCGAACCATTGAATCATAGAGTTCTCTCCCTGCGTATATTTTTAGAACTTGAAATAGTTATGCGAAATGTATGTTTCATATAATTATGCTAGCCGTGCTTAAAATGTCATCAGCATTAAAATGTATTTCTGCAATCCTGATTACATATAAATGGGACAGCCTTCTACAACATTTACTTTACAGTCTGGTTTTAATCTTGGTCAGAGCTTTTATGTAGTCAGAAAAATATACAAATTGAAACTTTAAAGAGTTTAACTTTAAGTTCAAAATCTAAGTGCGGAAGAGTTGAAAGAAACTGGATTTTAATACCAGCCTTAGGTAACGAAGTTAAAATATTGACTTGCAACTGACATTAATGTGTAACAACTTTCATATAATTACTGATCAATTTGGTCTTAAACTGTGTCAATTGACAAATAATTTACAGGCTTTCCAAAAAAAGTAAAAAACTTCATTTTAATATGCCTATCAAAAGTACTAAAATGCAGTTCTTTAGACAGAAATACTGTTTTAAACATAGCAATTTAAATATTTGGAATATTAATAACAGTCCAGCAGTTATGTCTCTACACTGAATGTCTTAAACCCAAGCAAAAATGGTCAAAAAGGCTCAATAAATTTGCGTCTTATGCAATAGGAATTAGCAATGGTTTTCCCATGATCATGGATGTTTTTAAGGTGTGTAAACCTGATGGCAGAGGCGCTGCCCAGTTTGGCTGATGCAATAGGGTGAGTTTCTTGCATTATGCTTGTTTACTCTACAACTTAGTGGATAACCTAATCAAGATGCAGTTTTTATAAAATATGCTACATATTAAAATTTTACATCAAGGTAATTTAATTTGTTTTTTTAATGCTTTGGTGTTCAATCGGTGATAAATTTAAGTTTAGTCATAAATACCAAAAGGTCAGTTAGAACATTACTTTTTATAATTAATGATTCACAATTCTAAGAAGCTAATTAATGTCATTGTTTAACTAGAGAGCAATAAACTTTGTTAATTACATTATTACCATCTTGGTAATTCCCTTAATCGTAGCGTTTTTACTTCAATCTGCGAACACTTTGTTTAAGTGGAAGCATAAAAAAGATACCTACATTAGCTGCTCATCGTAATAAGAAAATAAGTACAAACTTTTTCACGAATTTGTACCTTATTTATAACACATACACTACTACACTAGCATTTAGAATCAGATTTCTTATGAATACTTACAAAGAAAGTAGAAAAATCAATTTTTATTATTTCAAATAAAATTTACAACCTGATTTTATTTATTAACGTCATGTTTTCCTCTTTCAAATAATTTCTAATTATAAATAACAGTAAGAACATTTTAATTCTGTCACAATTAGACAAAAACACATCAATTATTTTATTTATAAAAACTCTAAAGTCAACGTTTTAACTAGTTTGTGTTAGTTATTATTGGTTACTTTATTTTCTCATGATTTATAATGACAATGTTTACTAACAAGTTACCATCCACTAAATTGTGAACGTAAACACAATTATGCAGTTAAACAATGAACAGCACGTGTTATAAACATTAACGATACATTATCAGTTTCACATTAACTACAGGATGCGCTAGCGCACGTGCCGCAAGACTCGTAAGTTTGTGCAAGAAAGTAGGTACTATAGGAATATTAGCAGGTATTTTCCCTTTTCTTACAATGATTGAAGTATATTAATGACATTTTAAATGTCGATAAATAATGAATACATCAATACATCAGTCAAAATATGTGCTATTGTTTCTACACTAATAAGTGATATTAATGCACAACCAGTACAACTTCGCAGCAAGGCCAGAATAGGTAAGTGAAAATAAACAAGCGAAAGGCTGGCTATTAGAGTCTGATATCATTATTTTCATGGTAAAGCCACGTTTTGCTGGTTACTCAAACTCCCGGTCCGTCCCTCCGTCCCGCACTCACTTCAGCTACCGCACCTCAACATGCACTTGACGAGATTTGAGTTGCACCAAGCACAGATAGGCAAGCACGTCCAAAGGGTGAAGGCGTTTATTCGTATTAATTCGTAAATAAATCTTAATGAATATCAGTTAAAAAAGATAAAATATGCATAACCTTGAAAATTTGTTGGCTAACTTCTTTAACTTCACTTGGCTCAGCATGGTTTGCATCAAAAACACTAAGTGTTTATTGTAGGAAGTCCATTTCTTACGAAAAAATCTACTAAACAAATATTTTTGGGTCCAAATCATAGACAACAAAATAAAATTAGCCAACGTTTTTCCATGGTCATACACATCCTTATTTTAAACTGAGTAATATGTAGTTAGTAGTAAAGTATGCAGTTGTAAATAGGCAATTATCGTGAGATAGTAATATGGCGTGCGCTTGCCCTTTTATTAGGCTCATCCTTCATACATCAAAACATTAAAAAATTATAATTTTTAACATCCATAAACCAATCATCGACTTTTCAAAATACGTTTAAGACACAAAAAGAATTGTCCACATTTCGCACACTACCGTTATGGTCACCGTACAAAACTGCGAGCGAATGTCGCTGGCCGCAAAACAAATGTGCCATTCGAAAATACTCTTTACCTCACGTTCTTAAAGTAGAAAATTAACTTTACCTTTAAAAAGGGTTATGTGGCCTAACAAGTTTTACAAGTCCTTGTGTCCTTGGCATAGAGTTGAAAATGGTTTATTTTATCGCGTACTTATCAAGGAGTACGTTACGATGGACGATGAACTTTGCGTTATTTTTAACCCCTTATAGTAAAGTTGTAGGTTAATCTACATGTGTGAATAAGATAAGATATTTCCGGTTCTATTTTGTGAATGAACGAATAAGTGTAGAAAGAACTGCAGTTTTTTTATTAAAACAACAGATTTTTTTTTAATGTTTGCTCCATTAGCAAAGTTTCAGTTTTATGTTTTAAACCACCCTGTAAATACCTCATTAGTTTTTAATTAGGTACTAAACAAAATTAATTAGGTACCTCCTAAAAAAAATTTTTGGGCTTCCCATACTAAAGTGCGGATCAGCCGATCGATTTTGTATGGGGGTCCAAATTTTTCGACCGTTTATCATTGTCTTAACTACACTCTTGATTTTTTTTTAGTAAATAAAAACTTGGGGTGTATTACTAGCATGTTTTGTTACAGCTCTGTATAAAGTCTATATCTAAAAAAATATTTTAAACGAAATCATCGTGAGGAAACCTGCATGTTTCAATTTCGAGGCATGTATTGTACCTACTGTCCATTACAAGCTCACGACTATACTCCCCGAGGGGGTAGTCAGAGATATTCTGAAACTTCAGAACATCCACCTTTCACTAGTAGCACGGAAACTCTGTCCAGAGTCCAGTGTGACGGGGAGTGAGCCCGTCGCCACTTGTAATGGACAGTAGGTACAATACATGCCTCGAAATTGAAGCATGCAGGTTTCCTCACGATGTTTTCCTTCCCCTTAAAATATTTTTTTAGATATAGACTTTATACAGGACTGTAACAAAACATGCTAGTAATACACCCCAAGTTTTTATTTACTATAAAAAATTCGGCTTATGCTTATGCTATTTTAAGGGGATGATCAGACCATCAAACTGACCAACTTTTTCCATGGGACCAATATCGAAATCAACAAAAAATCTGCCGTTCCAAACATACCTAAGTATTGAACAGCAGAATTTTCTGCAATCCTACTCGACCCAAATGAATGGGATACGCCATATGTTTGGGATACCGTATCGGATACGGAGTATCCGGATACCACGTATTTTTGCTGTTTTCTTTTGGAAAGATGAGTTTTTAATAAGATGTAAGTATACAGCGTGTAACAGAACACCCTAGTTATACATAAGGAGGTGCTTCAGACCATCAAACTGAACAAATTTCGCTATGGAGCCAACATAGAGAAAAAAAAATCAGCTGTCCCATACATTTGAGTCGAGCCGGTATTACAGTTTTGTATAAAACAGCAGATTTTTATTTCGCAATTTCGAAGTTGGCTCCATAGTGAAAGTGGTTCAGTTTTGATGGTCAGAAGCACCCCCTTAAGTATTACTAGGGTGTTTTGTTACACCCTGCAGGTACCGACTAAAAAGCTTAGTTATTCCAAAATTTTACTAACAAAATCGCCTTTGTTCCTTTGCCCTTGAAGGGGATCGGATTATGGTACACTAAAAAAAGTTTTGCTAAATATACCCAAACTTTAGTGACTACCGAACTGTTTTGTAGCACATAATCAAACAATTGGTTATAAATAGCCAATTGTTTAGCTATGTATAACCAAATGTTTGGTTATGTGCTACAAAACAGTTTGGAAGTCACTAAAGTTTGGGTATATTTAACAAAACATTTTTTTTCAGTGTACCCTAAATAAAATAATGACACAGTTATTCCAAATCGAACTTACATGTTTAATATTATAATGCAGGATGCTCTCGATGTAGCTTGGCAGCTGGTTGACGACGGTGAAGTAGCCGAACACGGAGGCGCCGTGGGTGATGATGATGGCCCACACCGGCGCCGATGTGAACATCTGCCGCCATGGCACCGGCATGTGCTGTGGACAGATTGGTTCCTAGCTTAGTTTCATTTTTCAAACATATTATGTAAACATATTATGTATTTTACAAGTCCAGGCTAGATTCTGGTACTTTAAATGTGACTAGATAATTTGTGTGACATTGTCCAAGATATTTATTTATTTATTATTATTTATTATAATACTCAACCCATCAAACTGAAATATCTTTTCGTTCACTCCAGTATAAGGCCCCGATTTCACGAAAAAGTGCGATCCCCTTATATCTCGGAGAGTTGTGAAGATATGATATTCAAAAAAGGCTCAAAAGACGCGTATTTACGAGAGCTGTAAGGTGCAAAAAGAATTATTCGAGAAAGTCAAAAACGAAAAAAGTTATGGCCGAAATAGTGAAAAAAAAACGAATTTTTGATTTTGGCGCTCGATATTTTAGAAACGAAGTACGATATCAAAAAATTTGAGTAAAACTCCTCTGGACAATTTAGTCAGCTATAATTTGAGCCTGAAACAACGACGATCGTGTTAAGGGTTTGCCCTGTAGCCTAACCTATTTGAGACAAAAAAATTTTCGAATTCCGTAGATTCATTTCCAATGTGCTCGATAGTCGTGTGAGGCACGATAGCTGTGATTTTTTTTGCTCCGATCGGTTTGTTCGCATAGTAACAGTTATTCAGTTTGATAGTTACTTAGAGTATGTGGTTTAAAGGTTAGTGAAACTTTTCCTTAAACCCTGTATTACCGCCTATTGAAATCCTGACACCAAAAAGTCTTTTGCAGTACTTTTGCATGGCAGAGAGAAATGTAATGAATTGAATTGCTGCAATACCTACTGACAGTTTTTCAACATCGATGTTGTTTACTCATTTTAAATGCCATTTAATTACAACTTAATTATGTCATGAGACCGGAAACAGGAAAATTTTTACATGTTACTATACGCAGCCGTGTATTTTTGGTAATCAGTGAACGAGGAAAAACAAGTACCTAGTACCTACAGTACATTCTGTCAATCTGCATGCCATTGAGTCGATATTGGCGAGCTTCAAGGTCCGTAGTTAACATTCAAAAATGCTAATTTTTGACAATGCTCAAGGCAAATTGGAATTTGATTTGAATGTAAACGGAGATTACAAAATACGTTTTTCGGAATCAACATTTTGGGTTTTTGCAGAGTCCTAGATTCTTAAGAGCCTAAGTCGAAAAATAATTTAAGCGAAACGGGCGTGTGATAGCTTATATTACTGCCAGATGCGAGAGAAAGAGATGGGGCGGCGCGCGCGCCTGGATCGAATCAAGCGAAAAAACAAACTTTATTTAATTGTGATTGTACTATTTATGTAAGTTCAATTCTGCTCTAATCAAAACTTAGATAATAGCAATCTCTTTTTTTTAAATCAAGTCTCATGTTTCTATTATTCACCGTTTAGCAGTTACAAGCGTTTATAGACAAAAACGGAGGCTACTTTGGCTTGTTTTTCTATCGAGAAAATTTGTCTTAATCGTGTTTTGGCTCTAATCAAAACTTCAATTATATGTTCAATTTACACATATCCGCAAATCATACTCCTACTGTTAGTACTTCATGATATATGGAGCTTTGAAGAATCCTATTTTTTTTACATATTAAGAAAAAAAGACGAACGACGTTGTATGTTCTTCCCCTGAAAATGAAAGGTCTTCCGCCAGGCTAGGTGGGATGCCTGGATAACGGACGACTGTTGTTAGTTGGAACATGTTCTTATGTTCTTTTATTGTGGGATAGGTACCTGGGAACCGGCCATATCGTTCAACGGTTTTTGGAACTTGTATAGTATATTATAATTCATTTATTCATTGTTGATTGCACACGTTACATAAGATGGTATGATTAATTTGTGGTACAGCAATCTGCCTCTTCAATGCATTCAAGGTATTTATGTGAGACCTTGTGAAAACTTCATCAACGCGATTTAGAATCAAGCTCTACATTGTTCCTCGTGGCGTCTGTTTAGCGTCTGTGGCGTACGCCTATACCTACATTAATTGTGTATTCTTCCTAAAAACAATAATATTTGTAACGGCGCATGTGAATTGTTGAAACGCGTCGCTAGTTGATTACCTCAAGGGTCGTTCATGAAACAATCCTTGTGGTTATGATTATGATAAAAAAAAATACTACATTTAAAAAAACGCCATATACATAAAACATACATCTATACATAAAATAAAATATTTACAAATTGTTGGTGTTTATATTAGGTTAGGTTTTGATTTATTTAATAGTTGTATATACCATTCTTATGTAAATATTACATTAAATATATGTTAATTTACAAATATACGATATCCTATTGTAGCAAAATAGTTTAATTGCATCTGCATCCTTCTAAACATTTCTTTTATATCAATTCTAGGATTTCAAACTGTAAGCTAAGTTTGCAACAATGTTGTACGTAGGTACATCCGTCGACAGAGTGATTTGCATAAGATATTGTATTTAATGTTTAGTTTAACGATCGTCCTTCCCTTGACTCATGGCGCAGCTATCAGCACTTGTGTTGAAGCTTAATTGATTCTTGTGTTAGAGGAAGTTTTTACTATTTAATGAAATAGGTGATAATGAGACCTTATGGAGGTGCTACTTGGGAATGTTTCTCCATTGAAAAGGGAAGATCTTCCACCAGGTTATGTGTGAAGCCTGGGGACCGGCCGTGGTCCAACAGTTCTTAGTTGGACCTTGTATACAACGTGTTAATGAATTAAAGCAAAACTAGAAAGTAGTTTGTTTAAAATCGAGAGCAGAATCGAATTATCGTGGTTTCAACATAGGTAATTTTTTACAAAATATTAAATAATTTGTTTGTAAAATTTGAACTTTTCTGTATCCGATGTCAACCCACCAAACGGGCACACTCACCCTACTTACTACCAAAACAAGATTATTGAAATGTATCCATGAGCACGTTAGCGCTTTCATTCAATGCTGAAATGACAACAAATCATTTTTGCCTGAAAACTTAAAATGCGAATAACTTTAAATTTTAAGTATCAAAATAATTAAATTATTGTTTCGATCTAATTATTTTGTTATAAATCAGTTGGGGTGTATGAGGTTTTGCGCTTATTCATTAACACATTGTATGTATCGAATCTCTATGATTATTTCTCTTGCGCGATTCATGTCTCGCATTCGATTGTGAACCTTATGTGTAGTACGGTTACGAGTTATGTATTTACGATGAACGTTGTCTTTGTATGGAGCATATTTCCGATAGCGACGGTATCGCCATCTGTTGGCATCTTTGCTATAACTTGTGGGTGCTAACATCTGTAGCAAGTCCCCACAACCTAATAGAATACCTACAGTATTTTAATGAGCAACTAACGTGTGTAAATGACAGAAACAAAATATGAGACGCTGCGATGGGTGGTTACACTTACACTACCTACTACAAGGCTCGGTAATGTGTGCATAATCTTTTATCGAAGAGTTCACCCTAAAATGTGACTCGGACAGTGGTAAAATCTATGGGCGAGGGTGTCACGTGATCATTTTGTGCCTCCTAATCCTCAGAAGCTTTGTCTGTGTGGGATATAATTAGTCATGACATGAGACTCATGAGCCACTATTGTACCTCCTTTCAACCAATCCTACTATCAGTTTAAAATAACAATGTGCATGACCTTGAAGGGCCGTTGGATAACTTCACTCGGTTGTAAAGGAATATAGACTCTATGTAAAGGAAACTATTATTTGAATGACTCAAGTGAAGTTCATGTGATTGAGTGACATCACATTTGCGAGCGAGGTCATGCACATTGTTATTTTAAACTGATAGTAGTTTATCCTATCCTATATTGTTGCGGGAGCCGGCAAGCCAGCAACACTGTCTTCGACCCCTTGGGATCTTTTGTGTTAGCTCCAATACTTTTTGTTTTCTTCGCCCTTCAAATACATGGTCAATGAAAACCAGGAAATGATAAACAAGGTCATAAAGTTCAGAGAGTTCGGGATTTTACTCTAAACTTTCGAACCTGGGAATTGAATAAAGAACATAGTATAGATGAATTTAGTCTTTGGCAGAAAGAAGAGATAAAATTCAATCGAACCGGAATACCAAACCAAATCGGAACTTTTGACATTAACATAAATTGCATTAAACTTTATAATCATGAGGTTCATATCAAATAACGCGGAGCATACTTTTTAGCAAGATATATCTAAACTATTATAAAACTGTAACAGAAGTGTGTCTGTACATTGAAGATATTTACAAAAAAAAAGATTACGATATGATTTTTAGATGTCCCTGATTCCAAATCACCAATTTTTGGATTTTTTGTCTGTCTGTTTGTTTGTTTGTTTATATGTTTGTTTGTTTGTTTGTTTGGGTGTTTGTTTGTTCGAGTATCACGCAAAAACTGCTGAACCGATTTTGATGAAACTTTTTTTGTTTGATAGCTTATCATCGGACTTAAAATCTGGTACCTATATAATTTATGCGGACGAAGTCGCGGGTAAAAGCTTGTTATTAATAATTTCATAACATATTTCTTATTTGTTAGCGCGTTTTCAGAAGTTCAATATTGGGTTCATCATCATCATCATCATCATCATATCAGCCAATAGACGTCCACTGCTGGACACGGGTGAGATTTGACATAATCGCCATGCTTGGCAGGCAGGTTGGCGATCGCAGTTAGATTGAATATGTGTACTCAGAGGATGCTGCTGCCCATCCTCTGGTAGATCCCTTAGTCGCCTTTTACGACACCCACGGGAGCAAATGGGGTGGTGCTATTCTTAGCCGACACCACAGGGACAAATATAATAATACTAGCTGTTGCCCGCGACTTCGTCTGCGTTAACCGGATAAAAAGTACCCTATGTGTTAATCCAGGCCATGGTCTATCTGTATGCCAAATTTCATCGAAATCCGTTAAGCAGTTTTTGCGTGAAAGCGGAACAAACATCCATCCATCCATACTTACAAACTTTCTCGTTTATAATATTAGTAGGATTGGGTTATTGGATAATAATGATGGTGAAAATAAGTGTTAAGACAAAAGACTACGAAACAATGAATAGGTGTACAAGTAATGAAACAAAAGATTCACTTGAACAAATAAAAATTAAGTTTTATTTGCACTGTCTTTGTTTGCGGTAACTTTAACGTTCGTAGTCAGTTGAGTAAAGTCAAATCACGTGGTTTTTTAAATATTACACGATTCGGTATGCTTACATGCATATTTGTCTTCCAATGAAGAGAAAAACAAAAACGCAAATGTATCTTTTATGTAACTTTTAAGCAAAAGTAGGTACCCTCTTTTAACCAATTTTTAACACTCTTTTTTCTCGTTTTATTCGTACACTAGTGCCATAGAAAATATTTAATTACCTATGGTGCTGTAATCTCTTTTAGCGTATTTTATTTATATTATTTGTTCAGAAAACAATAAAACTTTGTATTCAAAAATTCAGACCTGTTACAACACTGGCCTTAAACTTTTATTCGTTTTTAATCAGATTATAGTTTTTGTCCGACAAATTAATTTGAAGTTAGAATATTGTTAAATTACCTATAATTATTGTGTAAAGTAGCCACTAAAAAAACAAAAAAAAAATTTTTTATTTTATTTTTTATTCTGTTTTTTATTTTATTTTAATTGGAGCTTTTAACCCTGAGGTTATGTCAGCCCCATCGTGCCTTAACCTTGACTCTACAAAACAAAACTCAACAATAAAATGAAAACCTAACACTTCCTACCGAAAACACAACTAAACACTAGTACTATAAATAAAAAGGTACACCATTTTAGCCTCTCCCGACGAAGGGGCAGCTAAAATGGTGACGAAAGGGCCTACATTTACAATATTTAGATTAAGACTATTATAGAGTAATCGCCTCTGCGACTGATGTATGTAGAAATATTTTTATTTTGTTTTGTATACAAGTTGTATCAGCATACCTTGCTAATATTTGAAGGGGCGGTTTCAGAAGGTCTAAATAAGTAGGTACCTCCAGTCCAGTGGTACCTCCAACCAACCTGAACAACTTTCAACACGATGAAGCCGTAAAAAAACCTGTCCCACCTACATGGTCCTGATAATTTCCAACACCGACCTGGGTAGGTAGGTAGGGTAGGTAGGTAGGTAGGGTATAAAAGGAAGGAAGGGGGTAAACTTACCCCTTTCTTGTTGTTGTCCTGGGGTAGCACCTTCAGGAGGTAGTTCCTCTCGGTGTCAGAGATGCGAGGGTGCTGTCCCGGGGAGTCGTACACCACCGCGAACCACGCCACCGACCACATCACGCCTATTATACCTGCGGGGGTAAACAGCGCTTTAATATAGCGTTTATTTTAGCGTATTAATGATGACAAGAAGCAATAAAAGTGTTTCAAGGGTTGTATGACAGATTTTAAAAAAATAAGTGGCCGTCGCGGGACGCCCGGCAGATGTGAAACAACGAAATACCACGCTCTCCTGGGCCTCTACCCGCACATTCTAAATTCGCAATTGCGTGAACGTTTTCGTTCCAATTTCAACTCTTTTACAATGAAGAGCGGACCGAAACAGTGACGATATATCGAACATCGAAAGTCCGGGTACAGGGTCAGAGGGTCTACCCGCACATTCAATTCGAACTTTTGCGTGAATGTTTTCGTTCCAATTTCAACTCTATTACAATGAAGTGCGGACCGAAACAGTGGCGATATAGTGAAGATCAAAAGTGCGGGTAAGGGGGCAGATTCCGTGCGCTTTTTTCGATCACTGCCAATCAATGGCCTCGATTCGGAGTGTACCACGACTAAACTAAACTAAATGTATTCCTGTCACTTTCTAAAATAAGATTAAGAAAAGAGACAGAAAACCAACAGCTGACTTTAGTGCTGTCAAAGTGACGTTAAATGCGCAAAATAAGATGCCATCATAATGTATGCCATCTTATTTAAGTCGTTTTTGGGCGTTTAACGTCACTTTGACAGCACTAAACTCAGCTGTTGGTTTTCTGTCTCTTTTCTTAATCTTATTTTAGAAAGTGACAGGAATACATTTAGTTTAGTTTAGTCGTGGTACACTCCGAATCGAGGCCAATACCACACTCCCCGATTACATGCGCTTTTTTCGAAAATGTCGAACTTTCGCAGCTGTCAAATGGCGTGAGATCCATTTCCGTCACGGCATACGAGTCGGTTTTACTACCAAGGCGCGCCAATAGATGTTTCACATCAAAAATAAACTTATTTCCTTTTGGCGCCAACGCACTACGACATTGCTTAGGAATTTGGGAACGTACGTGCCTCGGATAACCTATCACCTACCTATTGTTCACCCACTGACAAACTACTAAAATACCTATAGTTTTTACATTAACGCTTGATTTAAATAGCAAATAAATGTTGGACTATTATACTTTTTACAATCATCAGCAGCAAGGCTGATTCAGTGTTTATGGGGTGTAGAGCATCTCTGTGATGGGGATGGACCAGGTCTGCCTGCATAACTCCAGTCGGTTTAGGAGTGACTGATGATTAAAGGTCTGTAAAAAATTAACGATCAGCTGCAAGGCTGATCGTATGTTATTGTTATATGTATTATGCATTGTAGCTATGTGAACAGTACAAAAACTGACATGGTTCATCAGTCGATTTATTTAGGAGATACAGCCGTTCAAAGGTCGGAACTTTGACTGGCATTATGGTCTCCTAAACCGACTGACAGATCTTGACAGTTTTTGTACTGTTCTCATAGCTACAGTGCATACTACAACAATGTCATACGATCAGCCGTGCAGCTGATCGTTACTTTTTTATGAATATGATTTTTACTGAATCAGCCTTGCTGCTGATGGTTGCAAAAAGTACACTTATCTCTTATACTATATTGGTTGCTTAGGCCCAAAGCAATAAATAGTCCAACATTTATTTAGGGTAATAAAATTGTACATCTCGTACATATAAATTGCAATCGATCACAATATTCACTAAATATCGTAAATATTTGTTTCTGTTTCTTGTATAATTTACGTAGGATTCCAATCATTGTAGCAGAAATGGGATTTCCGCGTGTCGTGGAAATATTCCTAACTCCCAAATGGGTGTGTGGGAGGCAAGTTACAGCCAAAGCCAAAGCCAAAGAAAACGGCTATACATCAAGCCACACAAAACAACGAAAGCTGGCCACGCGTAGGGTGAATAATGTATTAACGTCGCGCGGCCAGCTTTTTTTGGTTTTTTACAGCATGATGTTTCGCCGTGGTTATTACACCTATTAGTGCAGGGGCCAGGACGAGAAAAAAAAAATCTCGTATGTAAGTTCTGTATATACCTACAACAGATATGGCTGTATTCAAGGTACTCTCCTGATCACGAAACTGCTTGTTGTATAATTCAAAAGTGGTGGAGGGGGTAGCAGTGACGTAATAAAGATGGCCGCCGACGGTTTTAGTTTTTCTTCAATTGTAGCGCACCTATGAGGTCAATCTAGTTGTGCGAGGTGTCATTTGAAAGCTTATTAAATTTACTTTAATCATTCCATAGACACCTAAAGTGAAAAATTTATATTTACTGAAATATTTTGAATTTAATGCATTTTTTGCTACCTACCAGCAATCATTCCTTCAGTTTTCTCGGAAACGGATAACTATATTGTGATTATAGCTATTACATAAAACATACAGAATTTTATAAGCTATCTTAAAACTTGAATTGTATAAAAATACAACTTCAAACGACTGAGCTGTGTCAAATTTACTGGTGCACTGTAACTATGAGTCCAAGAATGCGTCGGTCTGCGGCGGGGCGGAAGGACTGCAAATAAAATTATTAATTACAGATTATTATATAATTAGGGTTTCCATTGTAATATGGCTTAGAAAAATATACAATTTTATATTATTTACTTGCACATGCGTTTACATAGACTGTAGATGTACAGGGTTTAAACTTAAATGCGTAACATCTTTAGACCATAAAACTGAACAACTTTTACAATGGGACCAACTTAGAAATAACGAGAAAAGTAATCCGCAGTTTCATACATTTTGGTCGAGAAGGGATTGACATATTCTATGGAACATCCCATTTTATTTCACTATTTCTTTGTTGGCTCCAAGGTGATAGTGGTTCAGCTTTATGGTCTGAATTGAAGTAGAAGTTCCCCATTTGATGTATGTAATGTAAAGTATTTAATTTCACACTCTGTCACAGAATAGGTAATAGTACCTATATAGTTCTTCATAACAAGGATGAAGCTGCCTTGGAAAAGTGAATAAAAAAATGAGAAATCCAAAACAAATTAACAGGTTTATAAATATTTATTGTTATAAAAAAACAATTGTTAGTTGCAAGAAGGTTGCAAGCATGCAAAGTAAAAGTAGGTATTCATCAACATCACCAAAATTATACTGATTTAAGCATAGGTCTCCCCGATATCGCATTTTTCATCTCGCACTGCAGCAGCCTGTTCTTTTAACAAAATAAATGGTTGTCGTTGTTATCGGTGACAACTTTTCGTTTTCCAATGTCCAACCATAGTTTGTAGGTGGTCCACATCTGCAGTGGCCCAAATGCATATTTGGTAATTTGCTCTTTTTATAAGTATGTTGTTTAAGAGCTTCTTGTGACGGTGGAAGATTATCCACGTTACCAATATTTAAAAAAATCTGCTCTAAGATTGTCCATATTGTCAACCGTGTACAATTTGTGTTTCTTATGACAGTAAAGAGCCATAGTAAACTTCTCGCCCTTTTGCTCTAGATCTTCTGTTAGGTCAACTACCGATCCAAAACTTTCCAGAAGATCTCAAGACTTTCCACGTGCCATTCTTTGAAAAACCTAACAATGAGCTTGTGTTGTCGCATCCTGTAAGAGCGTGGTACGCCAATAAATCCTGCTAGTAAATCAAATTGCAATGAATTTATTTCACAATACGTGATATACAAATCTTGAGGGAGATATAAGTAGAATTATGTTAAATAGCAGAGACACTGACGATTTACTGTTGCTCATTCATTTCTTCGACAAGTTACTAGCGAAGGTCTGGATTCAATGTGGAATGAGCGCGAGTAAACCAAAATACGTTTCAGTCCATAAAATTGTTCAAGCTGTCGGACCAGAATGACACTGTTTATTGGCGTACCACGCTCTTACAGGATGCGACAACAAAAGCACATTGTTAGGTTTTCAAAGAGAAGCACGTGGAAAGTCTTCACAAAAAATTACGATCTTCTGAAAAGATTTGGATCGGTGGTTGACCTAACAGAAGATCTAGGCAAAAAGGCGAGAAATTTTTTATTTTTTAAATTATTGATTATTACGACTCTTTACTGTCATAAGAAACCTAAATTGTACACCAATCTTAGAGCAGATTTTTTTTAACTAGGTATTTGTAACGTGGATAATCCTCCACCGTCACAAGAAGCTCTGAAACAACATATAAAAAGAGCAAATCGCCAAATATACGTTTGGGCCACTGCAGATGTGGCAATTCAAAATGTACCACCAGCTACAAACCATGGTTGGACATTGGAAAACGAAAAGTTGTCACCGATAACAACGTTAACCATGTTTTTCGTTAAAAGATTTGGAATTAATATCTTGCCAATGCAAAACAGGCTACCGCAGTGCGAGATGCGGCTGTGTCAATAAAAATCAAAAATGCATCCCATTCGGGGAGAAGGTATGTTAAACCAGTATAATTTTGGTGATGTTGATGAATCACTCTACCCAGTTTTACTTTGCATGCTTGCAACCTTCTTGCAACTAACAATTGTTTTTTTTTCTAACAATAAATATTTATAAACCTGTTGAATTGTTTTGGATTTCTCATTCTTTTATTCACTTGTCCAAGGCAGCTTCATCCTTGTTATGTAGAACTATGTACTATTACCTATGCTCTGACATAGTGTAAAATAAATACGTTGCATATATCAAATAGGTTCTTCAGTTCAGACCATCAAGCTGAACCACTATCACCTTGGAGCGAACATAGAAACAGTGTTAAAAAAATTGGATGTTCCATAGAATATGTCAATTCCTTCTCGACCAAAATGTATGAAACAGCAGAAAATTTTTCTCGTGATTTCAAAGTTAGTCCCATTGTCAAAGTTGTTCATTTTTATGGTTTAAAGCACCCCCTTGAACATATTACGCATTTAAATTTAAACCCTGTACATCTACAGTCTATGTAAACGCATGTGCAAGTAAATAATATAACTGTTTTGCATTACAACAAAACAGATATTATGAGTGAGAGAATACATGCAGCATTGATTGAAGAAGCATCCATAGATTCTACCTTAAATTTGGCTAAATAAACGAACTTACCATCAACTCTCTATACTTTCCTCTATATCTGTCTCTTTCACTCTGCTAGATTGGCCCCTCGAATCTGACAAGGCGCGCTCATTTGACGTTTACTTCATAGTCTTCATCAATCACCAGCAAGCACCTTGCTGCAATGCTGCATGTATTCTCTCACTCATAATATCTGTTTTGTTGTAATGCAAAACAGTTATATTATAAGTTATTCGAATACATGCAGCATTGATTGAAGACCTGTTTGCTATCTGCTGGTGAAAGAGTACAAACGCTATGTGAAAATAAATGAAAATGTGTATGTCATAAAGCCATCATCATCAACAATGGGTACATTAACACAAGTCCTGTATAAAAAGGAAAAATACACCATAAAATAACTTTCATAATAGTAATAGAACATAATAGTCTTGATAATGACTAAATGTTATCTCACTCAATGTAACTAGGTATTTAAAATGAACAGATTGCTGTTGAAAGAGAAAAACAATTTAAGATTAAATTTCTACACCTGTTGAGGCATAATTTTAACCATCATACAGAAACAATCCTCAGAGATCATTACAGTTACATTACATTTGAAGTGGACACGATAGGCAAGCAAGCATTACAGTTAATTCAAACCACTGAACTTATTAGGTAGATGTATGAAAAATTATTTAATAGTAGGTCCTCATTCTTAACAGTATTATACGGTACTGTTTATCTGAGAACAATACAATTTCCGAAATAAAATTTACCAGTAAGCTTTTTTCATGATTCTCTCCATGGACCGTTTTGAGTTCTGATAGCTGGTCTAATAACATAAGATATTATTAGATATAAGATAAGAAAAAGATTAATTACATCATTCTCAAAACAACTCTTCTCGTTGACCCAAGCTTCATTACATGTTGTACTGAGCATAAGGACTCCACAGTGTGTTGTTGCTCATTAGCTAGTCAGCTGGATTTTTAACATTTTCTGTGTCTGGAGCTGAAGTTGGGTTATTATATTTATTTATAATTATTAGGTTTATCTCACCACTACACTACTCTACCTGGTACTCTCGGATCTATCAATATCTGCATTGGGTTAATTTTCTAGCCAATCAAATACTAAACTAGTGTCACATATTGGCATCCTTCTCTCCTGGTATTTAGCTAACAGGATATTTTGTAATTTTATAATGGTCCAGCTGCACGGCAGGTAAAACCTACTGACCTATGGCAGAGTATTATCTGAGATGTCCATAAAATTCTGCCCACATATCCCATATGGAGCTCTAGAATCTAAACCAAACGAAGTTACTCAGTTACTCAGACCCTATTTTATAATGTAGTGTCTGGTCGATGTCTTATCGCAGGTTGTTAAGACAGATTCTCTTTAGTAGGAGTTCCTTTCGTTTAATGACCAGTCAGTGCACTGCCTGATTAGCCTCCCCCCCTCCTTTTTTAGGGCTAAGGGTTTTAGTTTCTCCAACCGTGGTGGGCTCCTGCTCAAGTCCTTACCCCAAGAACTGAACAGAATGTAAATTGTCAGTTGGCAACACTTGTGTGTCCAAGTTGTGGTACTATCAAAATGTATTGTGCCATGTGAAGTGAAGGTGGTACAGTTATTGTGGATCTATATTGAGTGGTGGGAGAGAGTGCCCATGCCAACCCGAAGATCCAATGTGAAATGAATGCCTCGCAATATTCGCAATAGATTGTTGGACCATCTCTGAAATCCCAACCTTCACAACTATCTATGATTGTCTTTTCCTAGAAGTGAACAAATCAACTAAATCAAAGTCAACGGTCTACGTGACCAGGGGGGTGATGAACTGATGAGTGATGAGCAATGATGTTCAATCCCATCCAGTAATGGATTCTAGATAATCGGTTGGTATTACTAAGGCAGTCAGCAATGCTGATATGTATATGCCCCTGATCTATGTTCGACCTCCGTGGCCGGGGGCGGCGACGAGTGCCATTCCGGCCCTGCATCCTAGATAAGAGGTCGGTAATGCTACTCCATATGCCCCATGTTCTGAATGCGACCTCCGAGGCCGGGGGCGACAAGTGCTATTCCAGCACTGGGTTCTAGATAAGAGGTCGTTAATGCCACTGGGTATGCCCCATGTACTAAATGCGACCTCCGAGGCCGGGGGCGACGAGTGCCATTCCGGCACTGGGTTATAGATAAGAGGTTGGTAATGCCACTGGGTATGCCCCATGTACTGAATGCGACCTCCGAGGCCGGGGGCGACGAGTGCCATTCCGGCACTGGGTTATAGATAAGAGGATGGTAATGCCACTGGGTATGCCCCATGTACTGAATGCGACCTCCGAGGCCGGGGGCGACAAGTGCTATTCCAGCACTGGGTTCTAAATAAGAGGTTGGTAATGCCAAGTATTGTATATGCCCTATTATCTATTTTATTTTTTATTTTATTTTATTTTATAATATTCGTTATGCTAACAGCCTCTTTTACAAAATAATGTATTCAATAACATGTCATTTGCCATTTACAAGCATCCACATATAGTAATTCTATATTCGACCTCCGCGGTCGAGGGCAGCGACGAGCACCCTTCAGGCACTGCATCCTAGATAACTGGTCGGTAATGATAATGGTAATGCCATTGCACATGCACCATGTTATGTACGACCTCCGCGGCCGGGTGCGACGAGTGCCATTCCGGCACTGGGTTCTAGATGGACAGTCAGTAAAGCTATTGTATATGCCCTATGATCTATATTCGACCTCCGAGGTCGTGGGCGTTGACGGGCGCAAAAGCACTGCGTTAGATAATCAGTCGGTAATGCCATGCATGAACCCCACGTTCTGTCTATGACCTCCGAGGTTGGGGGCAAAAAATACCAGAACAAGATTTGATACATATTTGTACCTGAAGTGAGCACCCCAGACCACATCCGATGTGTCTGATTCAAATGTGCTTCACCTTATGTGCAGAACCACCGAACTGTGGTATAATGGCCTTCCGCCATCAGGAAAATTCCTGCTGCACAGGGACAGAGAACTGATACTGTTGACATTGCAATAATCGCTATCTGGTTATATTGGCAAAGCCTAGGAGAGCTAACTAGCCCACTAGGTTCTATTATCTGTAGATAACTAGCTCATGGTATTGTTATACAATACAAAACGGTTCAAATACTACAGGTCCAGACTAAGTGCAAGCGCAGCCTAGTATTGATATGCCAGTATTGTTAACTTAAACTCAGTATGGTTGTGTGACCAGGAAGAAAATGTCTACATAAATCAAGACATCCAATCACTGTGGGCCAAAGGAACTCTTTGAGTCTAATACGATAAAACTGCAAAAGACCAGAGGGCCTAAAAGGAAGGCTGGCTGCAGTACCCAATCACAATTATAAGACAGCAATTAAAAAAGATTTTGTCCTTCCGTACTCCTTATCAAGAACATCTTGAAAAAAGGGAAACAAATTCGGTAGGCACATCTAGTTTTCTTCTTTAAGTTTTTAACCATCTTTGACACATAAAATTCTTGCAAAGGAAGGTGGCATAGGTTTGTGATCATATTTATACCTACATAAGTTGATCTGTTTTATGTCAAACTCCTTTTAATCTTTAATGTATATTTTCTACAGGTATGTCTAACATTGCAAATATGGGTGATATTTCACCCCCCATTCCGGGGAACTTTGGTAAACCTATTTGTTTCAAACTGTAAGTATGTATGTAATAAGACTTATAAGGTATAACGCACTTTAATTGACTAGAGACACTTAATGATTTAAAATGTAATAGGTAGAATGCCACTCGGCTGAAAAAGTGTTCAATGCTCAATGGGGTTGTCTAAGGGTTGTTTCACACATACCGCAACCACATCACGTGAGCGGGCACATATTTTGTATTGAAAATGAACTGTAGAATTTACACGGTACCACATTCTGGTATCATTACTGACCACATGGGTTATATCGACCACATCACAACCACAACACCACCACCAGCGACACCGCACACTAGGTAGCGGCTGGCCACATTGCAGACACAACGTTGCATTAACATAACGACAGTGCGCACACACCTGTGCCAGAGTCAATCTGTCTGTCTGCACACGAAGTAAACACCTCACAATTACTGGTGACAACGCAACCACATCGATATTTTGTTGGTACACAACACAACTGCAAAAACTGCAGCGACACTTTTCACAAAACCACTGCTTGACCACTTTCTCTTCTTTCAGGGGGTGGGTATAACATTCTTTTGATCAATATTAGAACGTAAATCACCTAGTATAGGTGAGCTTAAGATTATAGGTGTCACAGAGATTGACTAAATATTGGTTCAGATATCAAATCTGTTGTTTGTTCCTAGGAACAATAGTATACATGTTCTGAGTGTTCTGTTTAGCCATAAATAGCCGAAATACAAAGGATCATACCTACTAGATCCTGAAAAATAGGTAGTTAACTTGGCTAAGGTGTCAGCACAGATATGAATCATAAAATTGTTGGGAAGAAGCCATCCTCCACTTGATTGAAAGATGTAGAGGTAACTCACCCCTGTCCTGTAGGGTTAAGAGCGTCAAAAGACCCTTCGAAGAGGCCGCTCTTTATCCAAAGCAGCGGCATTAAAGAGGTGACGTTCATTAGTGCTTCTACTTATTTTCTGCACACCGTAAGGGCACCTCTTTGACAAAACACGCACAGAACACTCACAAAACAACCTTTCCGTGTAATTTACACAGTAAAACATTGCAATTTCACTGTTTTAAACAAGTTTTAAAGTTAAGAAAAAATTTTGCAAGCTTCGGCGGCAAAATCTATAAACGCTATGAAGTAAACGTCAAATGAGCGCGCCTTGTCAGATTCGAGGGGCCAATCTAGCAGAGTGAAAGAGACAGATATAGAGGAAAGTATAGAGAGTTGATGGTAAGTTCGTTTATTTAGCCAAATTTAAGGTAGAATCTATGGATGCTTCTTCAATCAATGCTGCATGTATTCGAATAACTTATAATATAAAATTGTATATTTTTCTAAGCCATATTACAATGGAAACCCTAATTATATAATAATCTATAAGTAATAACTTTATTTGCAGTCCTTCCGCCCCGCCGCAGACCGACGCATTCTTGGACTCATAGTAACAGTGCACCAGTAAATTTGACACAGCTCAGTCGTTTGAAGTTGTATTTTTATACAATTCAAATTGTAAGGTAGCTTATAAAATTCTGTATGTTTTATGTAATAGCTATAATCACAATATAATTATCCGTTTCCGAGAAAACTGGAGGAATGATTACTGGTAGGTAGCAAAAAATGCATTAAATTCAAAATATTTCAGTAAATAAAAAATTTTCACTTTAGGTGTCTATGGAATGATTAAAGTAAATTTAATAAGCTTTCAAATGACTCCTCGCACAACCAGATTGACCTCATAGGTGCGCTACAATTGAAAAAAAACTAAAACCGTCGGCGGCCATCTTTATGACGTCACTACTACCCCCTCCACCACTTTTGAATTATACAACAAGCAGTTTCGTGATCCTGAGAGTACCCCGAATACAGCCATACCTGTTGTAGGTATATACAGAACTTACATACGAGATTTGGTTTAGAGACGACTTTTTTGCGGGTGGCCGATAGTCTATATAGTCTCCGATTATTTCTGTAAAATATAAAATAACGTCATATCCGCATCATCATCATCAGCCTATCATCGTCCACTGCTGAACATATAGGCCTCTCCCCAGGCGCGCCACAAAACTCTGTCCTCGGCCTTCCTCATCCAGTCGCTCGCCGCTACCTTTTTTAGGTCGTCTCTCCAGCGGGCAGCAGGGCGTCCCACACTACGCCTACCAGGGCCTCAATCGCCCTAAGTTTCAACGATACTACCAAAACAAAACCACAACCAAAAACGTTACGTTATGCACAATTCGTATCGCGCAAATTATATTAACGGTAACGATTTAGCTTTTTTTCGGAAGATACGTTGGCGTAACGTTCGACCGCTGTCCAACGAACGTTTTTGATTTAGTTGGTGTCGGAAGAGGTGTATGGAGAGGTGTATGGAGAGGTGTATGGAGGTGTATGGAGAGGTGTATGGAGGTGTATGGAGAGGTGTATGGAGGTGTATGGAGAGGTGTATGGAGGTGTATGGAGAGGTGTATGGAGGTGTATGGAGGTGTATGGAGAGGTGTATGGAGAGGTGTATGGAGTTGTATGGAGAGGTGTATGGAGAGGTGTATGTAGTTGTATGGAGAGGTGTATGGAGTTGTATGGAGAGTTGTATGGAGAGGTGTATGGAGGTGTATGGAGAGGTGTATGGAGGTGTATGGAGAGGTGTATGGAGAGGTGTATGGAGAGGTGTATGGAGAGGTGTAATGAGAGGTGTATGGAGAGGTGTATGGAGAGGTGTATGGAGAGGTGTATGGAGAGGTGTATGGAGAGGTGTATGGAGAGGTGTATGAAGGTGTATGGAGAGGTGTATGGAGGTGTATGGAGAGGTGTATGGAGGTATATGGAGAGGTGTATGGAGTTGTATGGAGTTGTATGGAGAGGTGTATGGAGTTGTATGGAGAGGTGTATGGAGTTGTATGGAGAGGTGTATGGAGTTGTATGGATAGGTGTATGGAGAGGTGTATGGAGAGGTGTATGGATAGGTGTATGGAGAGGTGTATGGAGAGGTGTATGGAGGTGTATGGAGAGGTGTATGGAGAGGTGTATGGATGTGTATGGAGAGGTGTATGGAGGTGTATGGAGCTATGGAGTGGTGTATCGAGGTGTATGGAGGTGCACGCACAATCGATCGTTTTGGTTTTGCTATGGTGATATCAACGATTCAACCGTTCAGAAAAAAATAGCGCGATAGCATTTTTAATCTAAATCAGCTAAACCAAATCTAAACCAAAACTAAACCAAAACCATAAACGTTCCGTCCGAACGGTAAAACCGTATAAAACAGCGCAATCGAGGCCCAGTTCGCGGTCTCCACTCTAGCATACACGTAAGAGCCCGGTTACACGTTCAGTATTTCGTCATTCTGGTCCATCAGTCTGGTCATGTTTATTTGATTTGAAGGGAAACTGATATACTAAAGCACCATGTTAGTCGGGTCAATCTCGAGTCAGTTTCCCTTCAAATCAAATATACATGACCAGACTGATGGACCAGACTGATGAAATACTGACCGTGTAACCTCACACTAATGAAAAGTGAACTTACCGGTGAAGTAGAAAGCCGACTCCCATCCGAAGTGTGCGATGAGGAACCCACAGATCGGCATCGTGATCGCTGCACCGAGGGATGATGCTGCAACACATTGCTCTTATTAGTGGATTGTCTTTTTAGTCATATTATAAACTTATGAAGTGACCTATCGAAGGTTTTCCATCAGATTCAGGAGAGTAAAGACGAGAGACTCTGCATCTGTTTTTAGAACACTTCAAAACGTACTGCGTTACGCGATACATACATAAGCTCACGCCATTGTCCCACGGGGGGGCTAGGCAGAGACCACGGACCGCCACATGTTACGACTCTGACTCACCTCTTTAGCCTCATTCATACATCTTTCCATGCACTTCCGTTGATTGAGGGTTTTCCGTACTTGCTCTTTTCGGAAAAGAGGGCTATCACAGTCCAGTGGCGCCCTCATCACATTAAAAAAGATTTCTCAATAAAGAAAGCCTAAATTAAAAAAGTGCTCAACACAAGCTATTTTCATAGAATACTTTTATAGGTTTTTTAAAGGTCTAAACATACAAATTTTGAAAAAAGAAAAAAAACGGCCGCTTTTGTTTTTATTCGAAATTGTCTAAAAGTGGAATGTTTAGAACCTATAAAAGTATTGTATTACAATGGTTTTAGTAGTGTTCGTGTTGAGCACTTTTTTAATTTAGGCTTTCTTTATTGAGAAATCTTTTTTAATGTGATGAGGGCGCCACTGGACTGTGATAGCCCTCTTAAACATGGTAGGTATGTTTTCCTCGTACAACCTCTCCCAACCCTTCCGCCCATATACATATATTTCATACGTAAGTCTTCTTTCATTCATCCTATCTACGTGACCGAACCGTGATCTCTTTTCTAAATAAGCAAACGCTGTTAATTATTAAAATCTGCTTTTAAAAATCGTACCCCAGATTTCTAAATATCGGTCATCTTCAGTTCATATAACAATAGGAGATTAATCACGTCATACTAACGAGTACTTATGTCATACTCATACATAATATTCGTAATGTAATTAATTTGGTCTTGAACTTGGCAGCGGTCATGGATTTAGGGAGTCGTGCCAATGTTGTCCTACCTTACTTACGAATACTATTATTGGAATCTAATTAATAATAACCTACATACAGACATAATGAACGTATTCGAACGCTAATCGTCCCTAATAATGGGGAAAGCATGACCTCAGGCATTTTTCTCTTTCCATGGTAGACCATGGAGTGAGAAGCCATAATATCCCTGATAAGTTATAGCGATAATTTGTCACACGGTTGCCTATAATTTGCGGTTCCAAGACCTTTCATTAAATTAAAAATAGCAAGATAGTTGACCTGCCTATAGCGCATGGACCGCATAAATTGAGCCCCCGTCACCTAATTTACTAAGAGCGACTTTGCGTGATTGAGATACTTTTTGATTTAAGGTGGGATAAACGTACCACAATGCCTTCGCGTGCTTAAATCTCGTCCAAATCATTCAAAAAGAAAAAAACAAATAACAAGCCATTACTTTTCACTCGTAAGTACCTACATGAAAAGCAGGTCCATTTTTCGAGTGCGTAATGTAAAGAATGTCACCTATCTTCCGCTATTTTAATTTAATCAAAGTCCAAGACAGATTAATTTCATCCCCGCGTTCGCTGGACTTCATTGTCTATTAGTGAGTTGGTAACCCCTGTTGATACAGATTTACAGGAGTGTCTGTGGAATGCGTGGTGGGCATAGACCCGAAAAGAATAAAACTACTTGTGTTACCAACATCGTTTTTTTGTGTTCGTTACAAGTAGCACATTTACCTACGGAATTAGAAATGAGATCGCATCGAGTCAAGTGTTCCATTCAGTGTGTTATTCGTAGGAAAGTTACAAGTATTTTCAGGTCAAAGCTGTGTGACGTCACGAGCGAGATTACCTACCAGTAGGAAGCGAGAAACGTTATCGTAATGTATAGTTCTATGATACATACAGGAACTTTTTTGAAAAGGGTTGTTTCAAATTTATTATACTTTTGTCTCCGTCTGTCAATGCAATTCTTTCACGTATGGTCAATTTAATTGAAAAGATTAAATTGTATGTTAATCTGCTGTTTTTACAATCACTAACCCTCACAATGTGGTCCTTCATCTACACTAATATTATAAAGAGGAAAGATTTGTACCTATTTTTGTATGTTTGTATGTTTGTAATGAATAGGCTCAAAAAGTACTGGGCCGATTTAAAAAATTCTTTCACCATTAGAAAGCTGCATTCACCCTGAATAACATAGGCTATATTTATTGCTAGAAAAGATTAGACGTCCACCCGTGCGAAGCCGGGACGGGCCGCTAGTTATTGATAAAGACATCCATGATTCGGGTACAAATATTCATATTCATCATCAATGATTGTTCATCATGCTAATACCTACCCCCCCCCCCCCCCCCCCCCCGTAGGCATGGAATATACAGGGTGTAAAAATACACCCTAGTAATACTTAAGGGGGTGCTTCAGACTATCAAACTGAACAACTTTCACTATGGAGAAACCAACATCGAGAAAAAATAAAAAATGTCTCATACAAAAGTGCAGTACCGACTCTACTAAAATTAAAATGTATGGGACAGCAGATTTTTTAATTTTTTCTCTTAGTTGGCTCCGTAGTGAAAGTTGTTTAGTTTGATGGTCTGAAGCACCCTTTAAGTATTACTAGGGTGTTTTGTTACACCCTGTGTTAGGGGAATATGTTATATTATGACACGTTATAAATAACTGTATTTACTATAAGGACTTAGATAATTAATAACAGAACTAAGTTCTTTGCAATAATTTCAAATCGCATTATTCATATCATAATCTATTGATCATTAACTTCCTTACACAACTTCCTAGATATGAACGTATGAAGTAATTACATTTGTATATTTATTTATTATACGTTTCTCTCGCTTATAAATGTTTATTTATTTATTTATATAAGTAAGGAAATAGGTGCGACGTGATAAATTATACTAAACAAGCTAAAAGAATAGTTAGCGGTATACCTAAGTATGTCAACTATTTGTAGCATGTCAATTTTACGCATTTGTTTTTATTGTTTACGCGTATTATAGTAGGTATGTCTGTACCATAAAGTTAATGTATTGTATATTACATGGTCTGTACATGGAAGATTTTTACAATGAAGTGAAAAAATACATGCAGACGTATACAGAACCTTCTACTTTTTTGAAGTACCTAGGTAAAAGCAAAAGGTTTGAGACGATATGGTGTTTAGGCGTCCCCGACTCCAAATCACTGATTTTTTCGTCTGGCTGTTTGTTTGTTTGTTCGAGCATCACGCAAAAACTACGGGACGGTTTCAGATGAAACTTTTTGTGTTTAAAACCTTATGATTTGACTTAAAAAATGACGGGAAGCGGTGTGGTGCGGACGAAGCTCGTTTAAAATAAAATCGGGTTTAGTTTTCAAGCCTTCATCACCATCAGCCAATATGTACTCGTAATGTAACAGAATACCTGAAACGTTTGCATAAAACGACTTAACATATAGCTACATACAGGGTGTTAGGGTAACCAGTTGCATTACTTTAAGGGGTGATTGTATGTACCCATGATACTGAACAACTTTCCCAAAGAAACCTATAAGAAATTCGCAAAAAAAAAATTCGAATTTCCCATAGGTTTCTAAGGGAAAGTTGTTCAGTCAGTATCATGGGTACAATCACCCCATAAAGTAATGCAACTGTTTACCCTAACACCCTGTATACTGGACTTCATTACCCAGGCCTATTCAAGTCTGGCGATGTCGCCACACCTTACTTAGTGTATACACTAAGTAAGGTGTGGCGACAAGCTATAGCTTATTGCTAGATTTTCACCCGACCGCGCTCTTCCTACCCGCATTTGGCGCATGAAGTTCATTTACATAATATCTAGCTCAATGTTTTCAACAGGGATTATTCCATTCGGAAAGGACAAGCTTCATGGAAATTATTTTATTTAATAGACAACCTTACATTACATTTATTACTGTTACTACTTAACTATGCTCTTGAAAATCTCATTCACATCAATATCAAGTTGTCAATAAAAGTGCAAGGAAATGACTAAAGTAATAAATAGCTAATGTGTTCCTTGGAACCTAGACCCACTTTAGATAGGACAGGGCGTGTTCCATACCAATTAACTTTGACAAAGTACATTTTGCGGTTCGAAAACTGTTTATTAAATAGATTGGAGGTGTTGATAACTGTAAATGTAAGATTGTTGTGCCAATTTAACAATGCCTATCGTCTTTTGTTTTTAGAAAACTCGCTATGACTGCCAATAAACTACGTGTTAATGAATTAACGCAAAACTAGAAAGTAGTTTGTTTAGAATCGAGAGCAGAGTCGAATTATCATGGTTTCAACATAGGTAATTTTTATCAAAATATTAAATAATTCGTAAGCAAAATTTGAAATTTTCTGAACCCGATGTCATCCCACCGCACGGGCACACTCACCCTACTTACTACCAAACAAGATTATAAAAATGTATCCATGAGTACGTTAGCGCTTTCTTTCAGTGCTGAAATGACAACAAATCATTTTTGCGTCAAAACTTAAAATGCGAATAACTTTAAATTTTAACTATCAAAATAATTAAATTATTGTTTCAATCTAATTATTTTGTTATAAATCAGTTGGGGTGTATGAGGTTTTGCGCTAATTCATTAACACGTTGTATAAGTACCTACAGTCAATAGTCGATAAGCGAATCATAGAGAAATTAGCTTTAGACGTACTCTGATCAAATCGATTACATCTTACAGAAAACCTTGGTCTCTGTTTACCCCTCAGGAAAATAGGCGTGATGTTATCGATAGATAGATAATCATCATCGGCCTAAAAAAAGGTGTTACAAAAATACAATTAAACATTCAAGGGGGTGATTTAGATTAGACCATCAAACTGAACAACTTTCACTATGGGACCAATATCGAAATCGCGAAAAAAAATACGGATGTTCCATACTTAACTAAAAATCTACTAGAGCTAAATGGGACAGCCGATTTTTTTTTTCGCGATTTCGATGATGGTCCCCCATACGGAATGTTGTTCAGTTTGATGGTCTAAACCGGTGTTTCCCAAAGTGGTCTATATCGACCCCCAGGGGTCGATTACGACCTGCAAGGGGTCCATGTCAGCGAGAAAAATAATTGGGGGTCCATGAGACTTAAATGGGGGTCCACGAGAGTGGATCCCATTTGAGTTGGTCGTGACCATAATTTTGACTTTCCATCAACGAAAAAATTAACATAATACAGATAGTACCTGTATGTACTCATTTGCCACAGACGTCAGTCTCTCTGTCTCTCACAAAGACAGTAAATATCATGCATGTATACTTCTTTAATGTCATACCTTGTAAACGCCTTTCTTTTGTGTGAGCCAATAAATACATTATTATTTTTTTTACTCACATAATTCTTTCCTATAAAAACAATATACATCTATCTATCTTTAACTACCCGTTTGGTGCGATGGTTACCACGCCGGACTGCCGAACCAGGGTCCTGGGTTCGAATCCCGATTCGGTTATGGATGTAATATGTTTGTGCCGTCGGCGTCGTTGTCAGGCCTATGACAGCTTAGTTCTGGTGTAGCCCTTGTGGCGCTGTTTCCCATCGTCCTCATTGGACGATGATACATTGTATCATCGTCCAATGAGGACGAGATACAACGCCATATTGAACTTACAACAACAGCAGCCTCATGCCGTGTTGTTGCGTCAGAAGCTTATATCTTGTGATTTTCCTGGTATTTTAGCTTGAGTTTAGAATCCTTGAGAAGCCTCAATTCTTCTCCGTCGTATGACATAATAATATCGATGAATAGTTTGTTCCTTGGTCAAATATCCCTATTTTTGCATCCTGGAATCAGTGTATACATACCTATATCTACAAGTTCTATACACATTAGTTTGACGACAGAACGCCACAACGGAAACAATGGAACTAAGTGCAAATTTCACTGTCGCATCTGTAGCTTGCTACATATCAGTAATCTGTGGTCGTTGTATGGTTCCCATAACAAAAAGCCTGAGGCTTACTTGGGACCATTACAATGTATGTGCTTGTGAGCGTTATTTATGATACAGGCAAAATAGGCAAGTGCTAAGGCCAGCCCGTTTAGAGTGGGCGCGGCGGCCTGCAGAAGGATTTTAGTGCCCTACAAAATTATATACCCATAGGCACGACCGAGCAGAGGATCTAAAGGCGCATTATCAAATATACGAAAATAACGTCGGCGTCGCCAAAAAGTAAAAAAAATTCAGAGCTCGCTACGCTCGCTCCTGATTTTTATTTCAATTCAATTCAGGCCATCAAAGGCATCTTCTGGGTAAGCCTACATCTACGACCCCATCTTCGTCCTGAGGACTGGATTGAGGTCAAGAGCAAACCCATAAGTTAATAAAAAACAAAAAAAAAAACAAAAGGTCAGTTTATGGCCAACAAACAAATAAAACAATTTTGGAAAATAAAGTAATCTTCTTCTTCTTATCGTGTGGGCAGAGCCCTGGTGTCAGAGTTTTTTCAGACCGTCTTACGGCCTCTGACGTGGTCGTCGTTGTATGGTTCCCATAACAAAAGCCTGAGGCTTACTTGGGACCATTACAATAAAGTAATAAATAATTTAGATTCGTTGGTTCTATCTATGATGTTTCGAGAGAAAAGTGCAAAAAATTTCGAGCTCGCTTCGCTCGCTTTATTTCTGTTCTTATTACACACACACACGCATAACAATCAAATCATATTGCGAAAAAGTTTTGTGTTCGCTCGCTCGCTCTGGTTTCTATTTTATTACGGTTGCATTAAGGGGACATGTCGGATGAGGCTGAGATAGAGAGGGAGCGCAGGGCGCTGGCGATGAGGGCGAATATGCTTGCCCGCAGGTTTGCACGATGTACTAATGATGTTAAAGTAACATTATTCAAGGCATATTGCCAGTCCTTTTACACGTGCAGCCTGTGGGTCAGTTACACGCAGAAGTCGCTCAGTGCGCTGCGCGTGCAGTACAACAATGGGCTGAGGATGTTGTTGGGGCTGCCTCGTTTCTGCAGCGCATCGGGCATGTTTGCGGCGGCGCGAGTAGATAGCTTTGCAGCCATCATACGCAAACGTGCCGCCTCCCTGCTGCGCAGGGTACGGGGCAGCACCAACACCCTCCTCGAGCCCATTGCAGAGCGGCTCCAGTGTCCCATCATTGGGCACTGGAATAGCCTACATAAGGGCTCTAGGCCCCCTTTTGTAAATATTAAATAAATGTAAAAAATTTGTCACTAACATAGTCTTAAGTCATTGTTACTAACACCAATATGGATCCACGATCTGAATTAAAATAAATGAATTGAATTGAATTGAATTAACCGAAAGAGATAAATACAATCACAGCCAAGTTATGCTGAGAAATTTCATGGCTAATAGATCGGGATCCGGTGACGAGTTCGTATACCAATCGAGCTCATCCATAATTCAGTTTTCATGCAATAGTTTACTATTAGAAGATGCGAAAAAACTTGGTCGGCCGACCCCTATCCTGGTGGGTTTTGTGTAGGAGGGTGACTAGTAACCTCTCTGAGACGAGACCCATCGAGCTCATGAACCAAATTATGCTTATCCGATTGGACTTTATTAGTGTTACGAAGTACACTCGGTCGTCCGGCGGATATCCTGGCAGGTAGTGCTGGCCAACCAAAAATGGTGGTCAAATTTTGGAGTACTTCTCACCCATCGAGCTCATGGATGAAATGTATGCCAAATCAAAGGTTAGACCTTTACCTTCAATATTTCATCAGTCGTCCTGGCCGAAACCTGGTGGGTTCTGGTGGCCAACCAGATTTATCTGTCAAAGTAAGATCATGCGTTTTCACGTTTATATGAATAAATACTTTATTTACCTGATATATGCAGTTCTTTTAGCATGAACGTGAACGGTTGTATGGTTTAAAAGTATTTTTAAAAAAAACTTGAAAAAAAAAAAATTACTGTGTCGATAAATGAGACATCAAATAAAATTTTTTTTTATCGATATAACTTCGTCATATCTAAACTGATTTGGCTGATTGTTTTATTTTACAAAAATATATATTCAATAGTTCATGCCACTAAAATTTGGTGAAGATCTGATGAAGCGTTTCGAAGATGTTCAATGTTTTAAGTGGATCAGATTTTACTACAAAAAATATCCAACCAAATTTATTCTTTAACGAGAATAGTAATTGAGTTCTATTAATGATTCTTTCTAAAATGAAATTTGCTCTCTTAAGAGATGTCTATATAATAAAATTAACTAGTAAAGACCGCGGCGTTGCTTTCAAAACTGAAGTTGAATAAAAATGTTTCGTCAAGTAAAAGCTACCTATGTTTATGTGGATGATCTAATTTAGTACGTGCCTATATTAGTTCTAAAATAATTAGCTGAAACTGTTTAAAGGGATGATTGGATCATCAAACTGAACAACTTTCTTTATGGGACTAACATCGAAAACGCGAAAAAAATCTGCTGTCCCATACAAAACTGCAAACTTACTCGACTGGAATCGGAATGTATGAGACAGCAGTTTTTTTTAGCGATTTCGATTTTGAACCCATAATAAAAGTTGTTCAGTTTGATGATCCAGTCATCCCTTTAAATAGTTTTAGCTAATTATTTTAGAACTAATATAGGTACGTACTAAATTAGATCATCCACATAAACATAGGTAGCTTTTACTTGACGAAACATTTTTTATCAACTTCATTTTTGAAAGCAACGCCGCGGTCATTACTAGTTTATTTTATTACATAGACATCTCTTAAGAGAGCAAATTTCATTTTAGAAAGAATCATTAATAGAACTCAATTATTATTCTCGTTAAAGAATCAATTTGGTTGTATTTTTTTTTTGTAGTAAAATCTGACCCACTTAAAACATTGAACATCTTCGAAACGCTTCATCAGATCTTCACCAAATTTTAGTGGCATGAACTCTTGAATATATATTTTTGTAAAATAAAACAATCAGCCAAATAAGTTTAGAAATGACGAAGTTATATCGAAAAAAAAAATATTTTATTTGATGTCTCATTTATCGACACAGTAATTTTTTTTTTTTCAAATTAAAAAAAAACTTTTAAACCATACAACCGTTCACGTTCATGCTAAAAGAACTGCATATATCAGGTAAATAAAGTATTTATTCATATAAACGTGAAAACGCATGATCTTACTTTGACAGATAAATCTGGTTGGCCACCAGAACCCACCAGGTTTCGGCCAGGACGACCGATGAAATATTGAAGGTAAAGGTCTAACCTTTGATTTGGCATACATTTCATCCATGAGCTCGATGGGTGAGAAGTACTCCAAAATTTGACCACCATTTTTGGTTGGCCAGCACTACCTGCCAGGATATCCGGCGGACGACCGAGTGTACTTCGTAACACTAATAAAGTCCAATCGGATAAGCATAATTTGGTTCATGAGCTCGATGGGTAATTAGTCTCGTCTCAGAGAGGTAACTAGTCACCCTCCTACACAAAACCCACCAGGATAGGGGTCGGCCGACCAAGTTTTTTCGCATCTTCTAATAGTAAACTATTGCATGAAAACTGAATTATGGATGAGCTCGATTGGTATACGAACTCATCACCGGATCCCGATCTATAAGTTGTATTGTTGTGAAATTTCGAGCTTGTCTCACTCGCTCCATATTTACAATTTTGCGACTGCTCGCGCAATAGTCGGTTCTTCTCATCACGAGCTTGTCTCACTCGCTCCATATTTACAATTTTGCGACTGCTCGCGCAATAGTCGGTTCTTCTCATCACAGTTCTGTAAAATTTTGTGCTCGCTTCGTTCGCTCCAGATTTGGATCGGACTCTTGGTAGTACTGTCATAAAATAACCAACAACTCTTTAGACCTATCTGTTTAAACCATAGAATAGAGCTGTTGCTGGCACAAATCTTGGCTACGGGCCCACCGGCGAGCTGGAATATTAGGAAATATGGGGGTGTCTGTAGGGGGGGTCTACCCAAAATCACAAAAATTTGCAAGGGGTCTACGGGACAAAATAGTTTGGGGACCTCTGGTCTAAACAACATACGATCTCCTTACATTGTCAACTGCTGAGTTCAACGTATCAAATTGAACAATTTTCTCTACGTAAAACTCTCTCTCTAACATAAAAACCGTAAATCGTAAAAAATAAATCAGCCGTTCCATAAAAAATTGTCTCCAAAATGGTCTGATCATCGCCCTAAAAAAACCGTCAGTATTTAAAGAAGGACCCTGTATCTAAACTATTATAAAACTGTAACAGAAGTGTGTCTGTACATTGAAGATATTTACAAAAAAAAATTACGACATGGTTTTTACCTGTCCCTGATTCCAAATCACCAATTTTTTGATTTTTTGTCTGTCTGTTTGTTTGTTTGTTTGTTTGTTTGGGTGTTTGTTTGTTCGAGTATCACGCAAAAACTACTGAACCGATTTTGATGAAACTTTTTTTGTTTGATAGCTTATCATCTGACTTAAAATCTGGTATATAATTTATGCGGACGAAGTCGCGGGTTAAAGCTCGTAAACCATAAACTTAATATTACTTTCGATTATGACAACTCAAAATCACTGTAAATAATTAATTAAATCAAAGGCTCATTATAATACAGACCTAATTAAGACAAAGCTTTCCATTCATACTAGTTCAAAACAAGACTCCACTCAAAATCCAACTTATCTTTACATAGCAAACACTGCAAAAACAACTCTAACCCAACACAATAACCACTGTCTTTAATGAAAAAGTTACATTGTTTAACCTCCAAGTATATAATACTATTGAAATCGAGTAAATTAAACTCTAATTCAATGGAATAAATGTTGTCCTGTGTGAATAAAAAACATGGTTGAACTTCCGAACCCTTGATTTACAATTTTACAATGCAGTGGGCTGATTCCATTACATTCAATATTGACTGGTAAACAGAGTTTGTTTTAAATGAGTGACCATGATTTCTATTTTTTGAGACAATCCGTAAAAATAGGGTGACTATTAATTTTAAAGTGTTTAGGATAAGTCAAGCAAAACTAAACTATTTGCTAAAATGATAAAGTAAGCGAAAGAACCATTATTTAAAGTCTTAAGTCTTAAGAAAAAAATTCAATTACTCCTTACTTACTTTACGTTAATGAATAAATCATTCAAATGCAAAATAAATTACATCAAAGAAACTTCAATTCGATAACAAGAACTAAATAAAACTGTTGTTTTATCTTGTCCGACAAATAACCATAAATAACAAAACAATAACATTAAATTATATTTTATTACATATTTAATTTGATTTATGTACATATGTACCATTCAAAATTATATCACTAAGGGGAAATGTCCATAAAAGGAAAGGGACGTAAGGGGAAATGTCCGTACAAGTAAATGGGCGTACTAGGCAATGTCCGTTCGGAGAAATGTCCGTTCGGGGAAATGGTCGAACAAGGAATTCGGGCGATGGACGTTCAGGGAAAAGGACGTAACTGACCTGATCCACCTGCTCGTATGTAATCCGGTTAGTATAATACTTTTTTTCAACTTAGAAAATTGTTGCCTACTTTGACCACGCTTTGACATAAACTTTCAGAAAAAAAAATTCATGTTTCAGTCATTCAAATAATGTGTTAAATGAATAATATAACAATTAATTAATATTAGTCTATGCAACACTACCCTAAAGTTATTTGTTACTTTATTTCAATTCTACATTATTCTAGTAAATACGATAAGACATGGAAAACCACAAAATATATTATTATTGCCTTGAATTAGTCATGTTATATTTATGTTTCAAGAGATAGACGTACTTTTTGTTACCATCAGCTGCAAGGCTGATTCAGTATTCATAGGGTGAAGAGCATCTCTGTGATGGGGATGGACCAGGTCTGCCTGCATAACTCCAATCGGTTTAAGAGTTGCAGCCGTTAAAAGGTAAGTAAAAATTAACGATCAGCTGCAAGGCTAAACATAGGATATTATTGTAATATGCACTGTAGCTCTGTGAACAGTACAAAAACTGACATGTTCTGTCAGTCAGTTTAGGAGATACAACCATTCAAAGTTCCGACCTTTGAACGGCTGCATCTCCTAAACCGACTGATAGACCATGCCAGTTTTTGTACTGTTCGCATAGCTACAGTGCATATTACAATAATACCTGCATATTCATGCATATTCATTTTTAGCAACCATACCAGACCTTTGAACGGCTGTAACTCCTAAACCGACTGGAGTTAAGCAAGCAGACCTGGTCCATCCCCATCACAGAGATGCTCTACACCCTTTGAATACTGAATCAGCCTTGCAGCTGATGGTAACCAACATTCCTCTTATCTCTTAGACTATAGGAACAATTCCGATTAAAGATCCGTAGCGTACAGACATGGATTTTTAATTTTTACATAAAACCCTCTGAAATCTGTCATCTGTGAAGGATGGATACTTGAACCTACAAAAATAGAATAGCTAGGTAGTTTTTTTTACATTTATAAATCATTCTTGAAACTGTTAAAAGCACGTGTCAAACGGGGGCGTGTAGTTACGAAACCACGAGTCTCGACAGCCCAGGAATAGAATATCTACCAGCAACAACCTTGAAGGCGAACTCTCCGTCACTGTAACTACGTGGTCAAACGAAAATAGCCCTTACGTATTACGGCTTTTGTACACGTGACGATATATCCGGACGGGTCATTTATGGAAGCCATGTGCCTTACAGGGTAACAAGGGTAGCAAGAAAGACCCAGTGATACCTAACAAGAAGTCAAGAACAACAACATTGTCAATAAATTATTTATTTTGCGCTATTCGGTGTTTTCATTTTTTTTTCATCATCATTACAGCCTACCCCGACTACCCCCTCGGGGAATATAGTCGTGAGCATATGCTATGCTTATGCTTATTACAGCCTATACGTACGTCCCACTGCAGGGCACAGGCCTACCCTCAAGGAGGGTGTATGGGCGTTAGTCCACCACGCGTGCCCAATGCGGATTGGTACACGCATTGGTATACGCATCGGAATATCTTCATCAGCCCGTACCTACACAGGTTTCCTCACGATTTTTCACGTTTGATAGCTATCAGTATTACGTACATAAGCTAGAAAAACTCATTGGTTCATAGCATAGAGAAAATAACGCGCTCCCCTGGGGTAGAGATGTTGTATCGAACTGTGCAAAGATACTCAACTGGGCCTGACGTCATAATAGCGGGAAGTAGCGTATTTAAATGTTAACCCTTCCCCTCACCCGTTTTTCACCCCCTTTGTTGGCGACAACATTTTCTATAGAAACAAGCCGATATGCCATCTCTTCTTACTCATTGGTTCATAGCATGTCATCCGTGCGGGTTCGAACCTGGACCTCAAGATTGAGTTTCCATAGCTCTCCGCACCGCGCGCACCGACGCTCCTAAAGGAGGGTAGAAAATTTTATTCTCGAGACCGACAAAAAACAAGGAAACCGGAAAGAGACAGACCGCAGACCGCTGGCTACTCGGCGAGATAACTGTCCCGGAATATGATGATGTTTTTTGCGTTTGGATCATCGGATAAAACATCATCCGGCTATTGGATATGGAAATTATTGGAAATCCGCACAATATATTCGGTTCTTTAAAGCAACATTTTTTCAGTCTTAGAATTAGAGAAAACTAACTCTTCTCTCCAATGTGTCATATACAGGGTGTAACAAAACACCCTAGTAATACTTAAGGGGGTGCTTCAGACCATCAAACTGAACAACTTTCACTATGGAGCAAACATCAAAATCGCGAAAAAAAAATCGCTTTTTCATACAAAACTGCAGTACCGACTACCGACAGTCTCGTCACGACTCAAATGTATGGGATGGCAGATTATTTTAATTTTTTCTCGACGTTAGCTCCATAGTGAAAGTTGTTCAGATTGATGGTCTCCACCCTCTTAAGTATTACTAGGGTGTTTTGTTACACCCTGTAATATCAGGCTTCTAATAATAAGAACTCAAATACTTCTTTTTCATATCATACCAATCACCGGAAAAGGTACCTACTTATGACGGAAATAACCACTCTACGTATCGTCAAAGCTATTAGGCCGGTGGAAATTAACATTAAATTCGCAAAGCATGATGTAGTGCTGCATTTTTGGTATGTTGTTTGGATCAGTTAGGGTGATGTAAATCCCAATTTGCAACTTCGAAAAAGTTGTGCTCGCTGCGCACCACGTGATAAACTGCGAAAATTTTCGACTTTTTTCACTTTTTGCTCTAAAAGTCATAAACTATGCGTTTCCGACAACTAACATTCACTACATAGATGAAGCTAATTAAATTGGCAACAATTTAAGCCTAACCGCAGCTCTCTAAACTTTATAACAACTAAGCTGTGGCCCTTCAAAGATGGTCCGTTTTTCCCGAAAATTTGAAATTTTTAGTTTTGCTCCCGTTTGAAGCAAAATATTGGCAAAACCGCTCGTTCTATGAGAAGGTCGTAAAATACAGTTGTAGTACATTTAATTTTCTTTCATTAGAGCACAGAACAAAGTCTGTGAGACAAATAGTTCACTCACAATATCTGAAAAACAAAAAGAGGGTAGAAATAGATTTTTAAAGAATTGAAACAGAAGGCATATAAAATCATAAAAAGGATAATACTTTTTCATTTGCAGGCTAGGTAAATCAACAAAAGTACAAAATTTGGGAAAGTAAAATCAAAGTTTATATGCAAATTGAATGTTTAAGTAGAAGCGTTCCGTTTTTCCCGAAAATTTGAAATTTTTAGTTTAGCTCCCGTTTGAAGCAAAATATTGGCAAAACCGCTCGTTCTATGAGAAGGTCGTAAAATTAAGTTGTAGTACATTTCATTTTCTTTTATTAGAGCACAACACAATCACTCACAATCTGCATATCAAAACATAAGCTGGGAGTACCTACCTCCACGCGGTGAAGGCGGTAACAGTGTAAACTGGCTAAAACTCCCATTAACTAAACAAATGCCTTCGGACTTATGTTTTGGTTTTAATTTTCGCACAAGATAGTACTTGGAAGTAGCCTACCCGGTAACGCAGGGGAGCAGCCAAAAAAACTATTATCTTATTAACGCGAACGAAGTCAGGCTAAACAGTCATAAAAATGTCGGTTCCACCGGGAGTCTGCTTTGTGTGTCGGCTGGCACTCAAGGAAGGTGACAAGTACAGTACAGTGGTAATTGCAAAAAAACGTGGCATCTAAACTCTAATTAACTAAAGTGTGGAGCGTGGCCTCAAAGATGATGAACTTTTTTGAAAAAGCTAGACGAAGTCAGTGTTCACGATGCTTGCAGAAAGAGGTTGGGAAATGAGCTCTTGCGGCCTTATTCCAATAACAACCCACAAAGAGCCAGCCCCACCACAGCTTCTCAAAATCATAGCCTGCAAATGTAAAAAGGGATGTAGGGGGCATGCTCTTGCCTAAAAGCTTGGCTCAAATGCTCGGCTTTATGCTTAAACTGCTCAGGAAAGTCATGCGATAACGTCGCCTTGATTTTTATAGATGAAGATGATAATGATCCCGAGGAAGCTGAGGAAGAACAGGAAAGTGAAGAGCTTAACGAACCAGAGGAACGTGACAAACCTGAGGAGGAAGGAGAATGAATGTCGTGGCAGCCTATAATTAAGTTAGCACTTAGTCTATATACCTACTGTAGTACCACTGTAACATAACAATGTATTAGTGTTTAACTTGTTGGTTATCCTTAATAAATAAAATAAAAGTAAATAAAATAAACTTTGATTGTACTTTCCTAAATTTTGTACTTTTGTTGATTTACCTAGCCTGCAAATGAAAAAGTATTATCCTTTTTATGATTTTATATGCCTTCTGTTTCAATTCTTTAAATAGTACATTACTGCAGCGGCCAGCAACAGAGGCATTGATGGACGAACGTGTAAATGTGGGCCGAGGCGAAGCCGAGGCACACATACGTAAGTCCATCAATGCCTAGTTGTGGCCAAGGCTTGTATAGTACTTTTCTCAAATAATGCGCGGAAATTAAAACAGTAAATTTTCTCAAATAATTCGCAGAAATTAAAACTCTTTTCAAAATCAATGACGAACAACAATTTGTTTTTTTTTTCAATAAACAGCTTTCTATTTGCAAGCTAGTTCGAAATTTAAATAAAACCTTTGATGAGTTACCTCCTTGGTCGCCATGTTTCAGAGAAAAAGATCGTTCCATTTTTAAATTACACGACAGATATGAGTTTACTATGTAATTTATTTGGCCGCTAAACACGACAGATATGGATTTTCATACAAACATTGCCGGCCGCTGCGCGCATGTATTTGGCCAGTACAGCAATTTCGATTTATCTCGAAGAAGGTTGTCAAAATAATGCTCACATTTCCAAGCATGTTTGAGAAAAATCTATTTCTACCCTCTTTTTGTTTTTCAGATATTGTGAGTGAATTATTTGTCTCACAGACTTTGTTCTGTGCTCTAATGAAAGAAAATTAAATGTACTACAACTGTATTTTACGACCTTCTCATAGAACGAGCGGTTTTGTCAATATTTTGCTTCAAACGGGAGCAAAACTAAAAATTTCAAATTTTCGGGAAAAATGGACCATCTTTGAAGGGCCACAGCTTAGTTGTTATAAAGTTTAGAGAGCTGCGGTTAGGCTTAAATTGTTGCCAATTTAATTAGCTTCATCTATGTAGTGAATGTTAGTTGTCGGAAACGCATAGTTTATGACTTTTAGAGCAAAAAGTGAAATAAGTCGAAAATTTTCGCAGTTTATCACGTGGTGCGCAGCGAGCACAACTTTTTCGAAGTTGCAAATTGGGATTTACATCACCCTAACTGATCCAAACAACATACCAAAAATGCAGCACTACATCATGCTTTGCTAATTTAGGGTTTTTTAGTGTCGATTTCTACCGGCCTATATGCCCAGTGAGCAGCATAATAGCTGAGATTAGCATTTACACAAAATCTCGACTGTAAATACCCGCAAAAACTGCCCCAAACTTGCCTTACATACATAGGTACCTATTTCCTTCCATAGATTGGACATGATCGACGCGGCGTACCTATTCATATTCCGAGAGATAAGTGTACTTTTTGCAACCATCAGCAGCAAGGCTGATTCAGTGTTTATGGGGTGGAGAGCTTCCCTGTGATGGGGATGGACCAGGTCTGCCTGCATAACTCCAGTCGGTTTAGGAGTTACTGATGATTAAAGGTCTGTAAAAAATTTACGATCAGCTGCAAGGCTGATCGGTTTAGGAGATACAGCCGTTCAAAGGTCGGAACTTTGGTACATACTACAACAATATCATACGATCAGCCGTGCATCTGATCGTTAATTTGTTACAGACCTTTAATCATCAATAACTCCTAAACCGACTGGAGTTATGCAGGCAGAGCTGGTTCATCCCCATCACAGATATGCTGTACACCCCATAAACACTGAATCAGCCTTGCCGCTGATGGTTGCAAAAAGTACACTTATCTCTTATACTAAAGTCAAAGTACCTAAAGAACGCACTTTCGACCGTGTCGGATGTCAAATTCGAACAACCAAATCGTGCAGTGCATAAACAGCCTAAGCCCTAAAGCATGAAGTCAATTTCTCAGAACTGGTGAACCGTACTGGACTGGCGAGCGCATAGCAACCGTTGCGCAAGGTTAAAATCGCAGGCGAGCACCGCCAGCCAATCGGATCGCTCCGTTGCTGTGACGTCAGCGGCCACGCCTGCGCGCGCCTCCAAGCGGCCATGTTGTCGCTTTCAAATGCGAACGTTTACGTCGAGTTGAGATAACAATTGAAACTACACTCGTAGGGCTGCCAGCTGTTGGTAAGGCATTTCCGGACGTGGCGCCAAAAAAGCCGGACACGAAAGGATAAATGAAAAAGTTGGCTTTAGAATCAGAGCAGTCCACTTTTTTGTATTACGGCTATTAATTTGACCTCATATTATCAAAGTGAAAGTGATGGATGAGGTTCAATACATAGCTCGTTAACCGAGTATGACCGAGTATTCGAAAATGACAGCTATTATACATCCGTATTTTTTATGAATAGAATTATAATTGGATTGGACTATTAATATTGGCTGGTTATAAAGATGAACACTGGTCAACAAGATTCTTAGTACCTATTTATTCTCGAATTCTAAAATTGAAAAATTGATATCATTAGCATCCTTTTAAACTAAGAGTCTACCCATCAAACTGAACAACTTTTAGTATGGAAGCAAACCGATCGGAGCAAAAACAAAATCAGCTGTTGCATACATTTGAGTCGAGTAGGCATTGCAGTTTAGTATGGAACAGCTGATAATTTTTTTGCTCCGATCGTTTTGCTCCCATAGTAAAAGTTGTTCAGTTTGATGGGTAGACTCTTAGTTTAAAAGGATGCTAATGATATCAATTTCACCCTGTAGGTATAATGATAAATTGGTAACCATACGCAGCTTTCCCGACGTTGACAAATAACAAGCATTGTTTCGATAACTTTACGATGACGAGGCATACACAACGTGCGGTCAAGGCAACGCGTCTAGAATTGTCCATTAAACAATTTGCGAGCCAACGTCATTTCTAATCTAAACTTGTTTGCATTACAAAAGATTCTGTGTGCCTTGATTGACTTATTTATCAGATGTCAGTCATTAATAACAATAAAGATATGTTACAGTTGTTTTGAAAAGGATCTAGTTTACTTCCTAATGACGCAACGTATTTTATATCACAATAATGTCGTGCTTAGTCCAAAGAAATACCTATTTCTTATTTAGGAGAAACTGGGTAGGAAGACTTAGACGGTGCCGAATGCCGATCCCAGCTATAGTTCATTCTTGAACTAAAGAATAGGTACATGATAACAGTGACGATAGCATGTAGGTACCGACACGTATTTGTATTTTATTACAACGCAAGCAAGCACATGAGTAATATACCTACAATAAACGCTGCACATGTTAATAGTTGACTAAAGAGCAAGAGTATCCGAAATAAGGGCTTATGGAGATCTTTAGAACCAGGCTTAAACTTTTTAAGCTATCATAGACTCCAGTCTCATCACAAAATGTTTTATCTAAACTATTATAAAACTGTAACAGAAGTGTGTCTGTACATTGAAGATATTTACAAAAAAAAGATTACGATATGATTTTTAGATGTCCCTGATTCCAAATCACCAATTTTTGGATTTTTTGTCTGTCTGTTTGTTTGTTTGTTTGTTTGTTTGTTTGTTTGTTTGTTTGTTTGTTTGTTTGTTTGTTTGTTTGTTTGTTTGTTTGTTCGTTTGTTTGTTTGTTTGTTTGGGTGTTTGTTTGTTCGAGTATCACGCAAAAACTACTGAACCGATTTTGATGAAACTTTTTTTGTTTGATAGCTTATCATCTGACTTAAAATCTGGTATATAATTTATGCGGACGAAGTCGCGGGTAAAAGCTCGTTATAATATAAACTAAGTACTTTATCTGTTACTTTTGTCTGTGGTACCTAGCATTATGCTACCTACAAGTGTAATCAACCGCCAAGAGCTTATCGACATCAAGCAATATTATACAAACATACATAACATATCCTCTAAGAGACATATAAGAGAGGGAATCGAAAGCAAAAAGAGAATGACACTTACCCATCATGTTAGACATGAATTTGGATCTGTCCATCGGCGGTATCCACTTCGAAGCCATGGGCAATATGGACGGCCAAGTCGCTCCCAGGAAGAATCCGAGGAATATCCTGACGGCCACGATCCACGAGAAGCCGGCTGTGGCGGCTCCGGGTGTCAGGAGCGTTAGGACACTGGCTAGAAGAGTACTGTAGCCGAACACCCGTCTGGGAAAGAAATTATCAAGTCAGAAAAACTTAAACCTTAATTGAAGACACAAGATTTCTGTAGGCCAAAGGCTGCGCAACAGGTGTTTATGTAAATGGTGTCGGTGACTCATCCAATGCAAAACTGTGGTTTCGCTATATAAACAAACTGAATTGCATTTTCTGCGAAATTGTTTCTCACGTGTTTCTCATGTTTCGTCCGTTTTTTAGTGTTCCGTATCAAAATTGGTAAAACGGAACACTTATGGAATCAGCTCGGTGTCTGTCCGTCCGTCTGTCACAGGCATTTTTCTCAGAGACCGTAAGACATAGGAAGTTGCAACTCGGTACAGATATAGCAATTGGTGGTCCAATATCATAAATGAAGTAAAAAAGCTAAATTTTTATATTGGGGGGCAATTTGGGGAGTAAGAAAGGGTAAATAAAAAAAAATTCTACCCTATGGTGTAGGTCTATTGAAAGCTTATGAAAATACGAGTCTAAAAATAAACTTTTCAAAATATAAATAAATATAAATTGGTGTCCCCACTTCTATTTCAAAAAATATAGCCTCTAGTATAAGATCTGAAAAAAATCAAATACATCAGAAATAACGTGTAGATGGCGGGAAAATTATCAGGGTATAACATGGATAGTTTTTTTTCTATACCCAAAAAACTAACACCAGAGAGTCTCGTGTAAAATGATCTTTAGTTACTATGTGACCACATATTAAGTAAGTGTCAATTTATAGTGGTATCATCAATGACCCATGTTTAAACAAACTTTTTCAATTTTAATATTTAGCTATTGCAAATTAAAGCCGATACGTTTTGCAAGAAACTCGTAGGTGTAAAACCTTGGATCACTGCAACCGCGATCTCGCAAGGCAAACAAATTCAAGATTCAACAACTCCAAAATGACGCTGAGTACATGGCTATTGGCTTCTTGTGATCGCTCGCCCGAGATCCTTGTCACCCGCACCGTTTTAAATCATACAAACATTTTGCCAATGATCATCGCTTGCGCAGAATACTTCATTAGGTTTAAACATTCGTAAATCGAATGCATGCGGGCTGCATGCGGACTTCGAGAGTGTACGTGCGAGTGCATGAATCATTTTCAGAAATCGCTTCACGATTCGATTGTTTTAATTGGCCGCTTAGAAACAGTCATGCATCACTGGGCACATCATTTAAACAACATTTCCAGTGTTGCAAAAGCTACCGATTTATCGGTAGATCTACCGATTTCGGGTACTATCTACGATATACCGATTTTAGGTTGTGATCTACTGATTTATTTCATTGAAGATGTTTTAGCCAAATATTGAAATATTTTTCCTTTTTATGAGGCAAATAATTAGTTAGAGTTAGTTAAGAATCTTTATGGTCATATTTGAAAGTTTGTGAACGGTGTAGATAATGAAAATATGATTTTAAACGTTATGCAATGGAATAGAGTTCATGTTTTTTAAATCTCGGTAGAGAAATCCTCGAAATCAATATTTTTCGATACTTACTGACTTTTTGTGTGAAGTGAACTTCACTCAAGTTTCTTGTTTTGGTCAATACGTAATTGGCACGGACACAAAATTATTAGCATTGGTCAGAATTTGAAGAAAATTCAGCACGTTTGGAAAAAATAGGACCTTTAAAACCAGGACAATCTACCGATTTCTAGCGATTTTTTTGTCGCCAATACTACCGATTTTATCAAAGTGACTTTTGCAACACTGACCGTTTCTTAGTAAGAGCTCTAATGAGTCACAGTAATTCAGTTTGAATTTTAAAATCATAAAACAGTTAAAGTTAGCGTTGTAGCTGTCATTGTTGACTGTGGCATAGCAACCTAGTTTCAATTATCTAAACTGTTACTCACTCGATTAGTCAGAGTGTTTTGCAAATTATTAGCAAACATTTGAACTATGCACAGTTAGACAGCGAAACTACCAGAATTTGGTTTCGATAAAAAATTTGCTGCTGGAAGAAATCTCTTTAGAGATAAGCTCGCCCTTTGTATATGTTTACTTTAATTGTTTTTTTTTTCTATAATTTTTTTGTGTACAATAAAGCGTTAAAAAAAAAATAAAAAAAAAATCCATACGCAACGCACAGTCTTATCTGTGGACGAGTAAATCAATTGGGTGTTTCCTTGATTGGAATCCATTTGTTGTTACCTACTTTGAGAGTGGAAATCGAATTATCATTGCCACATGTTTTTGTTTTCCATGTAGGTAACTACATTTAATCTCAATAAATAAATAAATATCTTGGACAATGTCACACAAATTATCTAGTCACATTTAAAGTACCAGAATCTAGCCTGGACTTATATTATGTTGACTAGACAACGATATAGAATACATAGATACAAACATCCATGACTCGGGTACAAATATTCATATTCATCATACAAGCATTTGTCCCTTACGGGATTCGAACCCGCGACCCTCGGCACAGCAGGCAGGTTCACTACCGACTGTGCTACCGGGCCGTCAAATCTCACTTCGATCAAGCAATCTCAGCTAAAATTTCTTCTATTAAAGATTACTAAACAATATTACTTTATACCAATCATGACTGATGGTGATTGACTGATGACCAAGTAAAAGAATTAGCCCAGTCATTTTACGGAGTTTTGTTAGGATGTAAGTAATTATTAATTGGACTTTTAAACTGTAATCGGCACCATTCAGTGACAAAAAGACTATCGCTACGCAACATAGAAATCAAAATTGTAAGTTCCATCCAGTAGGCTTTTAAATTAATAAAATTAATACCAATGCACTCATTTGAATTAGATTAAACAATATACATTATTTTTGAGCAATAAAATAGGCATTGAAATTTAAAAAATGAGGTTTTTAGTAGTTAATACGAAGGTATTTTTCAAAACCTTCTAAATAGACAAAAATATTTACGCCATGTTTGAAGTACTTATGTATAATGGTAATGCCATAAATATGTGCAAAAAAAAATTACCCTCGGGTTTTTTATAACGAGATAATACCTAAGTTTTCAATTTGAAACTGTTGCTGACAGGATTTATTTTTATTTTGGTACATTACTAATAAGTCCCGACCCAAACCGTAAAATGACTGGGCTAAATATGAATGATAAAATAAATCAGATTCTATGACAAGAATAATTGTGATCATTAAGAATAATTAGATTCAAATCGATCGCAAGGACCAAAACTATAATTCAAACTCGTTGACTCTACTCGACCCTTCTATTGGCTGATTCTGATGATGAAAGTTCGTCGCAATTCATTTCAAACTCAGTTGTGCGTCTAATCAAAATATTTAAAGATACACCAATCTATTCCTGTTAGAACATTTCAGCTTGTCTGTTTGAACACATTTTGATAAGCATCAACGATTTTTAAAACTACCAATTTTCATAATCATCTCAGCCGCTGGACGTCCACTGCTGGACATAGGCCTCCCCCAAGGATCGCCATAACGACCGGTCCTGCGCTGCCCTCATCCAACGTTTTCCCGCCGCCTTCACCAGCATGTCTAGTATGATTTCTCTACACGCGCGCGACTCGCCTTCGCTGCGTACAAAATAACTTGTTCCCGCTCTTTTCGGAGAGCGAAAGCCGCGCTTGCCGCGACTTGTAGTATGAAAAAAAGCCGAGTCGCGCGCTAGTAGAGAAATCATGCTAGACGCTCAGGTCGTCGGTCCACCGTGTGAGGGGCCTACCCACGCTGCGCTTTCCGGTACGCGGTCGCCACTCGAGAACTTTTCGGCCCCACCGGCCATCGGTTCTGCGAGCAATGTGCGCCGCCCACTGCCACTTTAGTTTAGCAATTCTTTGGGCTATGTCAGTTACTCTGGTTCTTCTGCGGATCTCTTCATTTCTGATTCGATCTCGCAGGTAAACTCCGAGCATAGCCCTCTCCATTGCCCTTTGGGTGACTTTCAGCCTGCTTATGAGGCCTACCAATGGCCTGAAAACTACCAATGACTATTTATTACTGACGTAGGGCCTAAGGTTGGATGGACAAATGTGACTGAACTGAAACTTATGAGTCCCTAAGTAAATTTTAGCATTGAAAATCTTTATACCCTATCTATCTACTCAACATTCTAATCATGCGTGTATGGGACAATCCGATCAAATAAAAAAAATTGTCGTTTTTTTTGCAGTCTCTGCATTACTTTACTTGCATTTGTGCAATAAATGAATGTTTTCTCGCTTACTCTAAACTGCATTCCTTTATTTTCAGCATTACTAATTTTATATAATTATTTTTATTTATTATTTACTTATTAAGAACAATAAGTAATTTATAAAATATTTTCTGCGAATATAAATAATTTTTGTACAATAAGGAAATTAAACAAAAACTACTGATTACAAAAAATTTGCAATAACAGGATCTTTTCAATTCAACGATGAGTGCTTTATGGTATTTAAAATTTATTACGTGCCAAAAACGGCGGGGTGTTAAAAATGAACAACCAGAGATTGGAATTTATCAGATTGGATGTATATCTTGCATCTTTTAATTCGGAACTCGCCATGCGGTCAATGCACGCTGTTATGTACCGTAAGACTACTTTAACATGTTTGTCAGTTTCAATATTTGAATCCCGGACCTGGGGCCTAGCATGCCACCCTCGACAAAACGTGAAAAATTGAGATGTGCCTGTCTTTGTTACTTTACGCATGACAAACTGAGCACTCATGACGATTTCCTCGTTCATCCTGGCATGTTAGTATGGCACTGATAAAGTCAAAAACGTTAATTCCAAATCCAAAATCTCTTTCTTGTGTTGAGTTGAATGCAACAAATGAACAAAAATATTGTTGGTTCTAGATTAACATAAATGTATAATTCTATGATTAAGTGACATTAATTTTATCGGATTTCAGAATGTAAATAAACCGGATGGCAGTGTGACAACCCTAATCAAAATACTTCTCTCCCACAACAACAATTAAAAAAACACCATAATCGGCTTGTAATCGGACATGAACTATTGTTGACACAATTGTGTGTGTCTAATGCCGCTTTTACCGGCGGAGGTCAACTACCATTGGCATAGCAACTGTAACTGTAAACCCAAATTCTTTTCAATTGAAAAGAATTTGGATTTACAGTTGCTAAAATTGCTTAAAATTTTAAGCAATTTTACTATGGTTCAGCACTATTTTAAATTTAAAATTAGGAGCTCATGGATGGCACAGGGGACGTGGGACGTTGTATCCTCGACCGCCAAGTAGTTCTGTGTGGACTGTGGACCTAACCCCAAAAAGCGCAGCCCAGTAGTAGATTCTTCTCTTTCAATATAACCGATGGACTTAACACACAGCAAAACTCACCTCGCGCCAATTATCTCTGCAAGTCGACCGCCCGGTAGTTCTGTGAGCATGTTGCCCCAGAAGAAAAAGCCCAGAAGTAGATTCTTCTCTTCCAATATAACCGAAGAAGACAAAACTTACCTCGCGCCAATTATCTCTGCAAGTCGACCACCCGGTAGTTCTGTGAGCATGTTGCCCCAGAAGAAGCAGCCCAAAAGTAGATTCTTCTCTTTCAATATAACCGAAGAAGACAAAACTTACCGCGCGCCAATTACCTCTGCAAGTCGACCGCCCGGTAGTTCTGTGAGGACGTAACCCCAGAAGACGCAGCCCAAAAGTAGATTCTTCTCTTTCAATATAAGCGAAGAAGACAAAACTTACCTCGCGCCAATTATCTCTGCAAGTCGACCGCCCGGTAGTTCTGTGAGGACGTAACCCCAGAAGAAGCAGCCCAGCAGTAGATTCTTCTCTTTCGTGTTCCAGTTGTAGCGCGTTTGGAGTACATGTTCTGGGTGCTGGACAAAGAGATAAATCATTAGTTACGAATTACAACTTTAGTATGTTCTGAATATAAAATAAAACGCACAGAAATAACGTTTGTTTCTATGATGAAAACAGAAACAAGTTTCAAGATCATTTCATTGTCAAATAACAAGTCTGAAGTAGGTCTGAAGTAGGTCTGGAGCCACATATTATTGACATTCATAATCTCATTTTAGGATTAGGATTTAGGATGGATGCACGTTCCGATTACAATCCAATAAGAGTTTTGGTCACTGTTGAATAATTTGACAGAAAATAAACCGTTCGTGCCATCTTATGGTTAGGACCATGAACGATACGTTATTAGCTGGACTTATTTATTAGATGTAGGAGCTGGTCTACAAAAACCAAACAGATTACATTTTCCTGAATAACGGCGTCCGGATTAGCTGATTCGACATCCATTGATGATGATCTAATCTCTATTTTTTTAAGTGTAGCCATCGAAGCAATCAATGGATGCCAAATTGACCAGCCATTACGCTATCATTCAAGAAGATCATGTAATGTGGTATTTTGGAGTTAGCTTTTTTATATCATCATATCCTTTTTGTGTGCGAATGCAAAGGAAGATATCCAGCTGTTTATCATTTATTCTGTCTAGACAACTGGACATTAATAATGCAGAATTAATAATGTAATAAATGGAAAATATTGAGTCGTCCACACATAACACATACATAAACACAGTACAATTCCGATTTATTGGAACCGAATGTTTATTTATGATATCATGTGACCATGTTTAGAGAGAAGGAAAATTACTCTGTACCTACTGTAAATTGTAATGCATGTTATATACGCAGGGTTAGGAAAATTGCTGAAAATAAACTGAGAGATAAGGTGAGGACCCCTTTTGAGAAAGGATATTGGACGACAAGGGCGTGATGCTATTTTCCGAGAGATAAGTGTACTTTTTGCAACCATCAGCAGCAAGGCTGATTCAGTGATATATGGGGTGTAGAGCTTCTCTGTGATGGGGATGGACCTGGGCCTCAATTGCGCAATTTTATACGGTTTTGGTTTGGTTTTGGTTTAGTTTTGGTTTAGATTTGGTTTAGCTGAAGTAAAAAAGCTATCGCGATATTTTTTTCTTAACGGTTAAATCGCACAATACAGAAAATTCGATCGAACGGACATCAAACGTTACGCCAACGTATCTTCCGAAATAAAGCTAAATCGTTACCGTTAAATATAATTTGCGCGATACGAATTGTGCATAACGTAACGTTTTTGGTTGTGGTTTTGTTTTGGTAGTATCGTTCAAACTTAGGGCGATTGAGGCCCAGGTCTGCCTGCATAACTCCAGTCGGTTTAGGAGTTACTGATAATTAAAGGTCTGTAAAAAATTAACGATCAGCTGCAAGGCTGAGTACAAAAACTGACATGGTTCATCAGTCGGTTTAGGAGATACAGCCGTTCAAAGGTCGGAACTTTGGCTGGCTATCTCCTAAACCGACTGACAGAACTTGACAGTTTTTGTACTGTTCACATAGCTACAGTGCATACTACAACAATAACATACGATCAGCCTTGCTTCTTCTCTTCTTTGTCGTAACCTCATGGCTGAGGGACGTGACCATTGTGGGCCAGCCAGCCAGATAGTTTGGATCAGCCTTGCAGCTGATCGTAAATTTTTTACAGACCTTTTTTACGAAATTCCCGAGCGTTTAGGAAGCTACGATTAAGTTTGAATAAACAAAAATAGTCTTTTACCTCTGTAACATTGAGAGATTCCGTCGCGTTGACGATTGTGGTGGTATTGGTGTCGTCGTTGATCATCGCCACGATGGCGATGGTGAGGTTCACGCGGAGGGCGTAGTTCAGCATGAAGCCCAGCAGCACCATTATGTTCAGCACTTGGACGCATGTTAGACAACCTGGGGGAATGAAACAGGGTTTAGAAGATGGAATGTTGCTCTCGAACGTGTAACAGCACCTTTTGTGTGGCTTATACAGGGTAAAATTGATATCATTATAATCCTTTTAAACTAAGAGTCTACCCATCATACTGAAAAACTTTTACTATGGGAGCAAACCGATCGGAGCAAATATAAAATCAACTGTTCCATACTAAACTGCAATGTCGACTCGCCCGCGAGTTCGCGAGGCGCGACTCAAATGTATGCAACAGCTAAATTTTTATTTGTTCCGATCGGTTTGCTCCTAAAAGTTGTTCAGTTTGATGGGTAGACACTTAGTTACACACACACACACATACACACAAACATACACACACACTTGATGCTAAATAGTTACAAAATAATAACAAGTGTTTATTGGATTCGTTGCACATAAATATTATGTTAGATTCACCTCATAAGCTAGGCCCCGACATAAATTCAGAGTTCGGCTTCCGAGCCGAGCATTTTGCTGAGTTGGGACCTTTTTGCCACTGCGGCGCACAAACAATCTCTTTATTAATTAATGTTTTGACAATTTCCCTAAAATGTAACCATGATGTAAGATTGTATGTGTGTCGGAGATCCAAATAAATAATTTTTCTTTCTTTCTTTCTTTCTTTAGTTTAAATGGATGCTAATGATGTCAATTTCACCCTGTATAGATCTCAATTTGCTCTTGATATAGATTTAAAACGTGGGTGTCTGAGGACGAGGCGTGGGTGTGAACGGACGCCCAAAGAAAAGATGGATGGATGACATGTGTGTGACAATAAACCCTGAAATGGCCCCAAATAATGGGATAAGGACAGGATATTAATTATACTCACTACCTAATATGTCCAATGGAAAGCGGGGGAACCCGGCATGACTCATAAAACATTTCCATAAAGCACTAGATAGGTATTTAAAAGACTGCAAGACACGTGTGTAATTATAATACACAGGCAATACAATAACAACCTAAATAAGCGCAATATCGCACGGAGATCAAGTTGATTGTTTATGTTCGAAATTGACGGTGTAGAACCACGTGTAACTCTTTTGTAGTAGGTTCTACTCGTGTTTCAATGACGTGCCTACCTGTAGCCTTTACTTTTAACGAAGCCTGTACCTATACTATTTCATGTTTACTTCTTTCATCATTGTTATGTTTGGATCTTTAAAGCTTCCTAATTATTTCTAAGAAGAATACTTAAGAGGGCTATCGGAGTCCAGTGGCGCCCTCATCACATTAATAAAGATTTCTCAATAAAGAAAGCCTAAATTAAAAAAGTGCTCAATTGACAAACTACAAAAGCCTTCAAGCCATTGTTATACAATACTTTTATAGGTTCTAAACATTCCACTTTTAGACAATTTCGAATAAAAACAAAAGCGGCCGTTTTTTTTTCTTTTTTCAAAATTTGTATGTTTAGTTAGACCTTTAAAAAACCTTTAAAAGTATTCTATGAAACTAGCTTGAAGGCTTTTGTAGTTTGTCAATTGAGCACTTTTTTAATTTAGGCTTTCTTTATTGAGAAATCTTTATTAATCTGATGAGGGCGCCACTGGACTCCGAATACAATATAAGTCTTAGCAGCATGATCTCCCTGATACAGGGTGTTAGGGTAAATAGTTGCATTACTTTTAGGGGGGTTTGTTGCGAATTTCCTATTAGTAACACAGATGTAGATAAAAATGTAAACACATTTGAATCCTTCCTCATCATGATCAGCCAATACGCCCATCATAATTCACCGCAAATATTCATCGCTTCCAATATCCATCAACAAAACTTATTCCATTAATCATCAATAAAGCCGACACGTGTCGGATTCACGTGGACATGACATTTAGACTAGTTTTCAATTAATCCCACTCATTAATCCGTGAGAACGCATTGGTACAGTTAAAACAGGTTGTGTCCAGTTATAAACCCAGTTCGGACTGGTTTCCGCGAATTACCATAAATTCATTAATGTCAATATTATGCAATACAATACCAGTTGTGGACGGCCGAATTTTAATATCTGACACAAGGACAGCAATGGATACGTAAACTGCAGTGTTTACATTTGTCGTTTTGCTTTGATATGTGAAGGCATTTGTTCCAGGCTTAGATTAGACCATGGGAGTCATTAACTGGTTCTCTCTGCTGTTCCACAGCCGAGTTTTTTTTCTCGATTTCGATGTTGGTCTCATAGAGTATGTTGAATGTTGTTTAGTATGATGATCTGATCATCCTCTTAAAAAACCTTCAGCATATTAAGATGGACTTAAGACATTCATTGGCTTTTTCGGGACGGAAAACATGGTGAGAAACATGGTGATTTTCATTGCTGACGGGTATGCAGGTTTCTTACATGATGCGTCAATTTTGAAACGAGGCGAGGCGTACGGTGCGGTTATAATCATGGTTAATGAAAAAAGTTGTAGTACCAGTTTAAGCACTGCTAGTTTAATGTATCAGTTAATAGCCGAGTTACAAATAAGTTTGTAAAACAAACCGAACAATTTATGATGTCATACAAAAACAGATTCAAGATACAAGGTCACATGAACATAACAGTATCTAATGATTTACGCAAATCACGTTTTTCACGATCTAGGCGAAAAATATTTGGCAGCGGTTAAAACAACAAGACGAGACGTGCGCGCGCGCACATAGAACCGAAATAAAACTTTTGTAGACAACACTTTCTTGTAAAGCCCTACCTATAGTCAATTTTTTTTATACACAGCTACTGCAAAATATTCTTCCAACGGAACTTAGAGCATTGACGGGAGCCGTTATGCTTGAAATTTCGACGTAACATCAATTATCTCCTATAGGCGTCCAGTGCCGGTCATAGGCCTCCCCCAAGGATCGCCACAAAGAGCGGTCATGCATGCGCTTCCCTCATCCAAGGGGACCGGCCGCCTTCACCAGGTCGTCGCGTCGGTCCACCTTGTCAGCCTGCGCTGCGCCTTCCCGTACGTGGTCGCCGTTTAAGAACTTTTCGGCCACATCAGTCATCGGTTCTGCGAGAAATGTGCCCGGGTCTTTGCCACTTTCGTTCTTCGCGATCGGGTCCGATTCGGTCTCGCAGGGAAACTCCGTCGAACTCAGTTACAATATTGCACGAAACTGACTGGAAGCGTTATCAATCACAGTCTTATCAACACTGGTTCCCAGTGCTGCCAATTCCGGGGAATTTCCCCGATTTTCGGGGAATGAGAGGTGCGTGCGGGGAGAGCGCGGGGAATGATTCAAATCGGGGAATTTCGGGGAATCGACTATTTGTAACAAATGTCGAACAAAGGAAGAGGAATTGTTAAAATTTTAACCCAATCGGACTATCCTTAGATCGAAAGTGTGGGAGAAATATAAATAATAAATAAAACTAGTTGTATTTTAGTTTATTTTAGTCGATTTTTTGATAAAAATTAGATGACAAAGAAGTTGATAAGCTAATTTTGTGAAACATTGAACTACATTTTGCATGAAAAATTGCCTTATTTCTTGAATATTACATTGTCGGCGAATTTTTGGGGAATGCATGATTGGAAATCGGGGAAATTCGGGGAATTGAGCCTACTTCAGCGGGGAATCAAGAAATTTACATTGGCAGCACTGCTGGTTCCGCTTTTAGTGCAACAATTTGGAAACTTCGTACCAAAGCAAAAGATTTTGGGACTAACATTACTACCTACTTGGGAATTTATTTACCAAATTCATCTTGAATTCACATCTGCAGAGCCCCATACCGCATTTAAGTATACTCCCTGCCTGTACCTATACTGAAAGAAGTGGTTCAGCATTGGAAGATAGACTGATGTTGATAACAAAAGATTGGCAGGTTACAGTCTAGGACTAGGTTACAGTCGATTGTCCTTTTCTGTCCTGACTTTGGCTCTTTACATAAAGGCAATATAACTGTAAGTTATAGACTCGGGTTAATCTGTGACTCGGAGAAGATTTAATACTTCAAAATCCAAAGAAGTTGAAAGATCAAACAAATTCAAAGGACTTCAAGAAACCGACCTAAGGGTACCCAGAGGGAAATGCTTGTCGATTCATTGAGAATTCAGTCCTATCATATAGGTATTAAGGCCTATGTCGAAAAATAATCTAAGCGAAACGGGCGTGTGATAGTTTATATTACTGCCAGATGCGAGAGAAAGAGATGGGGCGGCGCGCGCGCCTGGAACGAATCAAGCGAAAAAGCAAACTTTATTGAATTGTGATTGTACTATTTATGTAAGTTCAATTCTGCTCTAATCAAAACTTAGATAATAGCAATCTCTTTTTTTTAAATCAAGTCTCATGTTTCTATTATTCACAGTTTAGCAGTTACAAGCGTTTATAGACAAAAACGGAGGCTACTTTGGCTTGTTTTTCTATCGAGAAAATTTGTCTTAATCGTGTTTTGGCTCTAATCAAAACTTCAATTATATGTTCAATTTACACATATCCGCAAATCATATTCCTAGTGTTAGTACTTCATGATATATGGAGCTTTGAAGAATCCTATTTTTTACATAGCCCCTTAAGTTAGAAAATGTGGTAGCGGAAATCATTTTGGCGGAAATATCATGGCGCCGGCATCGGCACCACAATCACTTCACGATAAGATAACAAAACTTTTATTGGATAGCAATTTAGCAATGCTTTTGCAGTCTAATGATAAAATTCGCGTATTCGCCGACAGTTTTTCACCTAGATATTTTAAGATACGTCGTAAAACCAACAAATTCGAGGTTTTAGCTTTTAGTGAGTCTAGACGACGACATTGAACAGCGGTTGCAGATAAAATTAGGTCAGCAAGGATTTAGAAAACGACGATGTTTCAGAACATGACATTATAAATAAAATAGAAAATAGTAATAATTTAAAACATTATAAAATGTACCCAGGAAATATGAATATAATAACATAAGTAACGTGCGTAAAACGCTAATGTATTGGATGAGAAGTGAAGTGAAGCACCTTTTATTATTATCTGAACTATTATAAAACTGTAACAGAAATGTGTCTGTACATTGAAGATATTTACAAAAAAAAGATTACGACATGGTTATTACCTGTCCCTGATTCCAAATCACAAATTTTTGGATTTTTTGTCTGTCTGTTTGTTTTTTGTTTGTTTATTTATTTGTTTGTTTGGGTGTTTGTTTGTTCGAGTATCACGCTAAAACTACAGAACCGATTTTGATGAAACTTTTTTTGTTTGATAGCTTATCATCTGACTTAAAATCTGGTATATAATTTATGCGGTCGAAGTCGCGGGTAAAAGCTCGTAATTTATAATAGTAAAACTTCGCCAGACTTTATTAGTAATTTATTCAAAATTAAATAGCTACCTACTTATGAGAAGTTGTCAACATCTGATCATCAATTTGTCTTTATAGAAATAAAACTGTTATTTAGCTGTAAGTTCTCCAAAAAGGTAATAAATTATGTCGTTTGAGAGACCAAAAACTAATAATATTACCTCCACCCACTATAAATAAATAAATAACGCTCACAGGCACATACATTGTAATGATCCCAAGAAAGCACTATTAATAGGCTGTTTATTATGGAAACCATACAACAACGGCACAAACGTGTAAACATCCATGACCGAACCGGGATTCGAACCCAGGACCCTGGTTTGGCAGTCCGGCGTGGTAACCATTACACCAACCGGGTCGACTATACAATACCTACAATGATTACTTACAATGTTATAATTAAAACATACTTAACATAGATACAGATTTTTTGTTCTTCTATGTGCAGGGTGTAACAAAACACCCTAGTAATACTTAAGGGTTAAGGGGGTGTTTCAGACCATGGAACTGAACAACTTTCACTATGGTAGGGAGCCAAATTCTAAACCATGAAAAAAAAAATCTGTTGTCCCATCCATTTGAGTCGAGTCGGTGCTGCAGTTATGTATGAAACAGTTGATTTTATTTTTCGCGATTTCGATTGTGGCTCCATACTGAAAGTTGTTTAGTTTGATGGTCTGAAGTATTACTAGGGTGTTTTGTTACACCCTGTATAGGACTCGCAATATTTTCACATAATCAGGCTTTCCCTTTCAACTCTTTTCGAAGCGTCTCGAAAGCGTTCATGTAAAAAGTCAGGTAACTTCTTCATCCTTTGAATTTTGTACAAAAATAGCCAAACTCGGCACAACGAAAAAACATTGTTTTTCATTTTCACGAACAATACATTCGACACGCTTCGATCTTCTTCGTAATTTGCTTTATTTTCTGCCATTAGGTTTTCCCTGCCAATGACGGATAGCGAATTAGCGAACACAAGAGCGTAGCGAAGACCAATCTGAATTACACTGGTTTACTAATTATTATTATAATAATTAAGTATTTTTTTCCTTAAAATACAATGTGTGCAAAAGTCTAAGAAATTCAGTTTTAAAGTTAATCTGGGTTTCTGGGGGTCAATCGTGCTAATTTTGAACGATACTACCAAAACAAAACCACAACCAAAAACGTTTACGTTATGCACAATTCGTATCGCGCTAATTATACAGGGTGTTAGGCGCATCGTGTGCCAAATCGAATGGGATGATTGGAGGGGTCTTTAGGTACCTCAGAAAAAAAAATAAAAAATCCTGGCCCAAAGATTTTTTTTTAACTGACTTTCAATGATTTTGGGTGAAAATTGCCAAAAATCTACATTCAAATTTTTTTTTAAAAAAACCTGTTGGGTATAACTAACTTTTTTTGTTAAACCTTTAATCTGTGATAGTGTGCGCTTCTATCGAACCCAAAATTACTCGCCAGTGACATCTACTTTTTTTTTTACAGCCCCCAAAGTTTTTTTTTTACGTTAAAATAAATGTGATAGTCAACTTTCGATCTCAATAAAAAAAAAACTAAAAGTGATCATGCTCTTCCAATTTTTTCAAAACATCTCTGGACTGTCCCCATTCTAATGGTATGCAATACGTTATGAAATAAAATGAGTAACATCGCAAATTTTTTTTTTTCTGTAATAATTCGCAATTTTCTAATATTCAATAGGTGACGTAAAAACTAGTATTTCCGGTAATTACACTCACAGTCAGGTAAAAAAATTAAATTTTGAAGGGTTTACTTGAAGTAACCGCCTCCCGTTCTTTGTTTGATACAGGTAAAATTTGCTTTCTCACTCTAACGTAGTGAAATCTATCTTGTATCCCTTTCTCCCGGGGGCTGTTTTTTTTAATAGACCCAGGGGGATTTGTAATACTGACTGAGTAATGAGTATTACAAATCCCCCTGGGTCTATTCAAAAAAACAGCCCCCGGGAGAAAGGGATACAAGATAGATTTCACTACGTTAGAGTGAGAAAGCAAATTTTACCTGTATCAAACAAAGAACGGGAGGCGGTTACTTCAAGTAAACCCTTCAAAATTTAATTTTTTTACCTGACTGTGAGTGTAATTACCGGAAATACTAGTTTTTACGTCACCTATTGAATATTAGAAAATTGCGACTTATTACAGAAAAAAAAAAAATTGCGATGTTACTCATTTTATTTCATAACGTATTGCATACCATTAGAATGGGGACAGTCCAGAGATGTTTTGAAAAAATTGGAAGAGCATGATCACTTTTAGTTTTTTTTTTATTGAGATCGAAAGTTGACTATCACATTTATTTTAACGTAAAAAAAAAACTTTGGGGGGCTGTAAAAAAAAAAGTAGATGTCACTGGCGAGTAATTTTGGGTTCGATAGAAGCGCACACTATCACAGATTAAAGGTTTAACAAAAAAAGTTAGTTATACCCAACAGGTTTTTTTTTAAAAAAATTTGAATGTAGATTTTTGGCAATTTTCACCCAAAACCATTGAAAGTCAGTTAAAAAAAAATCTTTGGGCCAGGATTTTTTATATTTTTTTCTGAGGTACCTAAAGACCCCTCCAATCATCCCATTCGATTTGGCACACGATGCGCCTAACACCCTGTATATTAACGGTAACGATTTAGCTTTTTTTCGGAAGATATGTTGGCGTAACGTTCGATGTCCGTCCGATCGGATTTTCTGGCGTGGTAGTGGTAGGTGTGCGTGGTTAGTGCGTGGTAGGTGTATGGTGGTAAGGTAACCAAACTTGAAACGTTTACGGCTTAAACGTTTCGAGTCAACGATTTAAACGATCAAAAAAAAATAGCGCGATAGCATTTTTACATCAGCTAAACCAAATCTAAACCAAAATTAAACCAAAACCAAAAACGTTCCGTCCGAACGGTAAAACCGTATAAAATAGCTCAATTGAGGCCCTGGTATAGTAACGTATGATTACTTAAATATTAAATTTAATACTAAATGCAATCGAAAGTTTGTATGAAAATATGTATGAAATTTCTTTTTGCGAATTTCTCTTTGTCCTTTGGGAAAGTTGATCAGTATCATGGGTAAAAATATTGCAACTGTCTACCCTAACACCCTGTGTACTTATCTTTGCTATCCAATTGCTATCCCAACATTCCCAACCCAGGATTTTAGAATCATAAAGGTTGCCACTCCTCCTTACAAGCATGGAAACAAGAAAATTGGCCATTGCGGTCGGTAATGTTCGACCTTCTTTCGTACGTCTCCGTCGTCGGAATTTACGAAAGAAAAACGAACATTACCGACCACCAAGGAGTATTATCATGTTTCACCGCTTATATACTGCCTCCGTGCGTGGTCTAGTGGAGTATTGGCTCTCGATACGGAGGTCGTGGGTTCGATTCCCACGGGGGACACCTAGTGATATGTCACTTTGTGCGTTTTTCCCCAGTTGGTTAGGACATTGCAGGCTGAATCACCTGATTGTCCGAAAAGAAAAATGATTCCGTGCTTCCGATGACACGCTAAGCCGTTGGTCCCGGCTACTATCTCTGGTAGTAGTCGTTACATAAAAACCACGTCAGAGGCCGTAACGCAGTCTGAAAAAACTCTGACACCAGGGCTCTGCCCACACGATAAGAAGAAGACCGCTTATTAGGCAGTCTGTATTCCAAGATTTCCAAGGTATAGACAATACCTGTGCCAGCTTCCAGATCCCAACGAAGCACCCTCACTTAACTCTGAAGAGTATGTTATTTCTATGAGTTATGTAAGAGGTTTTGCTAATAGTTAGCAGTATTACCAGCCAGGTATTAAGTAAGGAACAGTTTAAGCTTCCGCCCATTCTGAACGCAATTCGATTCCCGTTAACCATTTCACATGGTCAGGGTTACCAAGTCCTTATTTTCAATTTTATCTGAAACTCACAAGTTTCTAGCTGCTATGGTTCCCGAGATCCTATAAGCTGTTGATAAGAGAGTCTTAGTCACGGCTTATTTCTACTAAAAATGTCCAAGCAGGTACAGAATTAATTCATCAGTGCTGTGCTGTAGCTACGAGAAAAAACCTTTACGTAGAGCCTTTTCGGAAAAATAAGGGAAGCGAATTCAAGTTGTACAAAGTTTTTGAGTTATACATTATACAGGGTCCTTCTTAATATGCTAAACTTTTTTAAGGGACCATCAAACTGAACAACTTTTTCTACAGGACCAACATCGAAATCGTGAAAAAATCTGCTGTCCCATACATTTGGCTCGAGTAGGTTTGCTGTTTTGTATGGAAGAGCAGTTTTTTTTTCGCGATTTCGTTGTTGGTGCCATGGAGAAAGTTGTTCAGTTTGACGGTCTGATCATCCCCTTAAAAAGTGTCAGCATACTGAACAACTTTTTCTCTGATGCCGCCAACATGAGCTATAACTAGCTCATATTTTTCACATCGGTAGCAAAAGGAACCAGAGCAAAATGTATTTTATAAACCGTTTAAAATTGATGCTAGGTAGCCCTACAAAAGCCAATGCAATTAGCCAGTAGTCATTCACAATATTAGCATGCACTTTACCGACCGTTGGCCACACTCAAATGTAACGGTGTTAAGCTTAGCTTGTTTGCTTTTGCATAGCATTGGCCGAAAGAAAGAGTATACCAGCCGAATTGTATTTTGAATTTCTAATTTGGAATTTCAGGTCAGTTGTTGTAGGTAGCGGGCACTTGTTGGATGAGGGCAGTGCAGGACCGGTCGTTGTGGCGATCCTAGGGATGCTTATGTCCAACAGTGGACATTTATCGGCTGGGGGGACAGTTGAAATGTTTTCTTTTCTCATAACGCTTGTGATTCATTAAGCTCTTGTAGTTTAGCATAATGCAAGACAACTTGCATTTACAGAGGTATTATTGATTTAGATTTTCGGTGTAAATATTTATTTGAGTTTGAGTGGTTTGAGTTGGAAATTTCTTGCAATGCGTAAATTCAGACTCAAAATCAGATGACTGCGAAATTAATACCTATTTTCTTCGTTCACAGTTTCCTCTACCCTAAGGTTGTCTGGAAGAAATCGATGTTTAGCGATAGGACCGCCTTGTTTTGTACCTTTTGTATTTTCACTCTGTACCTATTATTTTTGTGGTGTAAAATAAAGTACTTTATATTCGTTTGATTTATTATATCATCAAGACTAAAATGTGTCAGAAACTCAGAAATAATACTGACTCATGTCTTCATCTATAATTTTGCAATATTGTTATAAAAAAAAACATTTGTTAACAATATAATTGTATTACTGGGAATCCAGTGTAGAAATTGTTAGATAACCTGACTGACTGATAATGTAAAGAAACACGTCTCAAATAATGAAATGACTAATGTAATGTAATAATGACTTTGATGAGTGTTTTTTTTTTGTAATCTCGTGTTTACACACTTAAGACTAATAACTATGAAATATATTCCAATAAAAATCGAGTACCTAGTCATCATCATATCGTATGACATTTTTGTCTTCCTGCTTGGATCCGGGGAGGTTTAAATTTCGAGGTCAAGGTGTTTTAGCCAGTCTTCCGCTGCCAGGGTTAACCTATGGAGCTCTTCAATTCCACCGGGAACCGGGCACCAGAGTACCCAGTCTTTTAACAATACGATGGCTTATTTTGCCTCTCGGATAGCACTACCGGTCACGTCTATAAGCTCATATAGCTCCATTCGCATACAAGAGTCCAGGCAGGAAGGCTACATTCACACCTAAAGTCTGATCCATCTATGAAACCTCATTTGAATGGATCCTCCTTAATCCGGCCGTCTAGGGTTCGGAGAGGATTTAACGACCCCGAAATCGGTCTGAGCAATTCATGTTCTGGGGGAAGGCTTTCCAAGGGGGGAACAATTGGATGAATTACGAGCAGTTGGTACAATTTCTCAGTTTGTACAAATACTCAGTTATCGGGTAGTGTGCTCTATTCCCGCCAGAGATCGCATCTAGTTTGAGGAGCTTCATTGACACTTTGTATAGAGTGCCTAGTTTTTAGCATTTCCTAATCTCTGGAAAGAAAGGATACATCCACCAACTGAGTTCATATCCCCAAAGGAACCTCCCGAACATAACCTGCAATGGCAAGTGTGGAAATCCTTAAACCGGCTTCGCACTCAGGTCGGCCGTTTGTGCAATTGGGGATATAGGGATCCTGGCCTCACACAATGTGATTGCGGGCATTGCGGCGAACCTATCCAGTCGATAGGACATCTGCTAGAATGTCCATTGTGCCCGAACATCTTTACGAGAGAGGACTTAAATACGGCTACACCTGACGTACTAAAAGCACAATCAGGCAATGATAAAAGGCTAAGAGGTACAATTAATAACACCCACCACTAGTATGACGCAGGTTTCTAAACTTTCACCTAGGTATATGAAAGACGTCTTGAAGCCTCCGTGCGTGGGAATACTAGTCTAGAGTATGTTTTGCAATAAATAAATAACGCTCACAGGCACATACATTGTAATGATCCCAAGAAAGCACTATTTATAGGCTGTTTATTATGGAAACCATACAACGACGGCACAAACATATAAACATCCATGACCGAACCGGGATTCGAACCCAGGACCCTGGTTTGGCAGTCCGGCGTGGTAACCATTACACCAACCGGGTCGTCGAATAGGATACCTACTGAAGTTTACAAACATTTCCACCGCAGCTGTTTCGTTTTTAAATTCTTTTTAGGCTAGTCTTTAAGCAAGTTCTACACCTTCCTGCAAATCCAATCTGATCCGATTTGTCTTATCATTGATTGGTTGGATTAGTTTTGATCTTCAGTGAAATTATATCGTTTCATCATTTATGTGCAAACTTCTACTTTTGAACCAACCCAACGAAAATGATAGGTATCTTAAGTTTTAGATGACACATTTTATACGAAAGATGACGAAAGTGAACCAATCACTTTCGTATAAAATGTTTTTTTTTGTCACCCAAATGTCACTTTCTTGTACTGTCACTTCCATTTAGAAAATAAAATAACCGGTCATTCGTCTCTCCATTAGAGGCGGTATTTTTTGCTATTAATCGATTTAACATGTTGATTTGTGATTACTCATGCATTTATCTGCGAGTGCTACATGATGCTACACTATCCTACAAATCAGAAATTTGCAAGGACGGTTCGCAAATAAATCAATTTTAATCTTGTTATGCTTTCTCGGGTGGGCCGTGTTTACTTATCAGAGACTTCAAAGCCGAAATGTATTACGTTTCCGATTGTAGTTTTAGTAACATTATATTCCAGTAATGATATTGTGTGACTTTCCGATTTTATATCATTTTAAGATAAAGGGCCTATGTCGAAAAATAATTTAAGCGAAACAGGCGTGGGATAGCTTATATTACGGCCTGATGCGAGAGAAAGAGATGGGGCGGCGCGCGCGCCTGAAACGAATCGAGCGCCAAATCAAACTTTATTTAATTGTGATTGTACTATTTATGTAAGTTCAATTCTGCTCTAATCAAAATTTAGAAAATATCAATCTCTTTTTTTTTAATCAAGTCTTGTGTTTCTATTATTCACCGTTTAGGAGTTCCAAGCGTTTATAGATAAAAACGGAGGCTACTTTGGCTTGTTTTTGACTATCGAGAAAATGTGTCTTAATCGTGTTTTGGCTCTAATCAAAACTTCAATTATATGTTCAATTTACACATATCCGAAAATCATACTCCTTCATGATATATGAAGCTTTGAAGAATCCTATTTTTTTCAGGTCCATATTCTTCTTATCGTGTGGACAGAGCCCTGGTGGCCAGGAGGTCCATATTTATAATGCAAGTTTGTGTGTATGTCAAAATATCGCATCAGGACCAAATCAGTCGATTAATTTGTAATTAGCTTACAGTTAATTAAGGATGTGTTTACTATACTGTAATCAATGCTGTAAATCTTCCAAAGAATGAACTCAGACTTTCTATTTTCGATATTATTTATAACAATCTTTTTTAGTCAGAACTTCATTGGAACAGAGTTGACTTATGAACGACAACGTTCACGAAATATCGCGAAACTGAATAAACCACCTGTTACACAATATCATTATGATTTGAGCAAAACAACTGGCATAATCTGAAATAGGTACCTAGCGATTTTCTGGCTGTCTGTACATTATACTTCAATGGAACAAGGATCTAGTTAAGGGGCGTCCGCCCGGTTTTGAGTAACTTTGTAACCATTTTATACATTAACTATGGAACTTTTTAAGCAGAAAACAAAACTGAACAATCTACAGGATATGAGAAGTGATTTGGTTTTTCTCGAAAACTATTTTAATTAATAAAACTGAAGAAAAACGACTCCAAAGTCACCTCTTTTTTTCCAGTTGTAACCGTTTTACTCTTGCATTGTTGATCAGAAGAATATGACAATTTACAATATTCTTCACAATACAATATAAAATGATGTGGTTTTCTTATTTTTTGAAAATTCATAAAAAATCATACAGGTTTTCAAAGAAAACGAAAAATTCTGACCGGAGCCGCGCAATTGAAGCGGGATGGCTAATTGCAAAAGTTTGCTTGTAAGAAAGAGAGCCTTGCAGATGGGAGGAGTAGCCTTAACTACTGACCTCTAGCTACTACTTGTCAAGTTTAAACGACTTTTCAATAATTGACAGGTAAGAAAAAAACGTGAGAATTATTGACGACATGTTGACGACGAAATATAACATTCATATTTTAAAAAAATATGTGCAAAAAAGGGAGATATCTTAAAGGTAGTAGAGTAGTAATTCATGGCGAGAACCTGCGACGGCAAACTTTTAGAATAGGATCCGTTTCGGCATAGATTGCTTCGGCAACACGTAAATTGTTTCTTGCATGGATTCTTGACAACATTATAGGATGGGATACCTGGTATACCAAGTATAGTCAGTCAGAGGCTTTTTTATTTAGTTTTAATATACTCTTGCAGCAAGTTTACCGCTCTACTTTATCCAAAATGCACTGAAATCTAGACATCAAAGACTAGGTATGCCATTTTTGAAATTCACTCGTCCTAATTCGTATAAGAATAATGTAACCCTTTACTTCTACATAACGAACGTCAAAACGTATAATTTATATTATTTCTTATCCGTATTTTAATCTTGTGATAATTGCTATTCGTATAAGGTTTCTAGCATCACGTGAAGTGACGTAGTCACGGTTACGGTCAATGCCGAACTGAACAAGTTGCATCAATCAATAAATAAATAACGCTCACAGGCACATATGTACATTGTTTTGATCCCAAACATAAGTTACTAGGCGTTTGAGATGTGCCGAGACTGCCAGGCATATGAAATGTGCCCGGATTGCAAGGATTCTGAGATGTGCCGAGGCTGTCAAACATATGAGAAGTGCCGGGACTGCTGGGCGTCTGAGATGTGCCGAGACAACCAGGCATATGAAATGTGCCGAGACAACCAGGCATATGAAATGTTCCGAGACAGCCAGGCATATGATACGCCCGTCTTCTAAGATGTCCCAGACGGTCATCGTTAGGAACATATTTTCTTCTATAAGAAGAGTGTAAAACATATTTGGTCCATAAAAAAACAAATCAACACAATGCCTCTAATCTGTCTATTTGTGGTAAACGTTTAGTCTGATTTGTCGTCATGCGATAGACAAAAACATTTCCATTGCGAACGAAACGTCCTTGAATAAATCTTATTTAGCAGAGTAATCAATCTGCCATTTAGGATGTGTCTTCTGCTTAATCAATGTCGTTTTTCAGGGCTGCCAACACTTTGTTTTGCTTGGAAAGTGATTTAATCGTCAAACTTTTTTGTCTGATTTTAAAATACCACAGAGATATTTTTGTCTAAAATTTCCAAAAGACGACAACTGCTTTAAAAGTAGAAAATAATCTTTGATGAGCTTTCCGATTTAATTAACCTTAGTTAAAAAAAAGTGAGGCACAGCACAGGAGTGCAATTACCTAAGCGTCCGTCACATCGCTGTCAAAAACATCGACTAGCTCACAAATGTAAAATCCTTCTTGCATCCTTCAGATCGTTGGAGTTTTTATATGAGTTTGACACATGACATAACCATAGTGAATACCGAATTGTCACCTCGCCGATGTTTCAACGAAGAATTTTTAAGGTTGTGGTGACGATGTTTGCACTTATTGAATTACATTGCAGATCAGTGTGCTTTTTCAAGTTACAAAACTGTGGCAAGTGGCAACCCTATTTTAACGTTTATACAACGAAATTATGTTCAATCAATCGGCAGGCGTGTCAGAGCATATTCTAGTCACATCATACGTTTTTTATTAGATTATTGATCAAGGCGTATCATAACACTTTGGTTATTTTTAGTAGCCGCCCGGTAACAGGAACAATAGACTTGTAAAAACAACATAAAGGAATGCCGATGAATATTTATAGCAGCTACGTCAAAAAGAAATTGTTATTCTCAGACCTTCAACACTTCGTTTTAATTGATTATCAATTAAAATACCTACTTGGTTAAATACATTGCAAGAAAGTCATAAAATCATTTTACAGAGTTTAATGTGATTGATGAGGGTAAAAGACAAACGAACAAAAATAAAGCAATCATGATACCTAGCCGGCGGGACATTCTCGTTTCAGTAAAAATCTTTAAAAAAAATTATACGTATCATGAACACACGGCGACACACATCAAGCTATACAAAACCAAAATAAGCTGGCCGCGCGTAGGTTGAGTAACGTATAACGTCGCGCGGCCAGCTTATGTTGGTTTTGTATAGCTTGATGTGTCGCCGTGTGTACCTACCAGTCTTCAAAGGATGGAAAAATAGAGGGGAATAATAAGTACAGTTTCAATTTAATCAAACTCTTTACGTGACCGAACCACCTAATTATACCTATTCTTTCAATCCTGGTTACCACATCATCCTCCAACTTACACCGATATCTTATCACATTGTTCTTGATTCGGGCGTTCTAACTTTTGCCAAAATACTCTCAACTATTTCCCAAACTTCCCCAATCACCGAAAAAAAAAACAATCTGACAATCTTGATTCGATGTCAGTCAGTATGTCCTATTTCTCGCAAGCACACGATCCGATATTGATTCTATGAAGTCCTAGTCTTAATAGTAGAGGCGTTTAGGCACAAGTGAGTAAAATTTTGATAAAAGCAAACCACTTGGCATGGGTGTTCCTTAGGTCAATAGAAGCCGATTAAGATCGGTAGGCCGCGGGAGTCCCCCCTCTGGTCCGGAAGGGGGGGGTTCAAAGATGCGCTCCGACCGGCCATATTCCACTACTAATAACAGAATTAGTTTCGATAGTAGGTCAAGTTTGGTATCGTTTTCGGATAAATTGAGGGTGTACAATTCGTTTCTGATATAAAAAATGGTATTATGTAGAATGGTTTTTGAGATATTTAAAAAAAAATCGAAATCGCAAGTAAAAATTTATTCTTCAAGTCATCATAACTATTAATAGGGCTTCATTTTCGGAACACAAAAAATACGCCATAATAGCCCGGTTAATACAGATTATAAAAAATATAACTTATTACCATCTCTTCATACAATAAATTGTAGAAAAAAATTTTGAATGTCGTGCGCCGTTAAATTTTTTGTCACTCGCTATGTTATGACGAGCACCCGACGTTCCTACTGTGAACGTAAATTAAGCTAAAAATTGGTTAGAATAGTGGGTTTGGATCGGTTGAGCAAAATAAGCCTTGATTTTTACCCCCTAGGGATTCAATTTGGGGAAATACCTTCTCCGTAAGCCTGCAAAATCGTAACATACTCGGTAATTTTACAGCCTGCCAGTTTAGCTAATAGGACAAGTTTGATATCCTTTTTGAGTAATTTTTGGATAAAGAATGCATTTTTTAAATCAAAAGTCTTTTATAGAATCTATCTTTTTAGAACCATTGGTGAAGCAGTTTGAGTTATATTTATAATATAAAAATTCTAGATTTTTATCTTTTGAGTCTTCGTAATTTTTACAAAAGCCGAAATTGTACATAGCTATAAAAAAATACTTGATGAATGCTTGTTTAACACAGATTTAATAAAAATATAACTTTTTAGAACCATTTCTATCGAGATATGTATTGCAGAAAAATAAATGTTAACAAGTTAGTATTTTCACCCCTTTCATTTCAACCGACGCCGATGATCAACACTTCAACTGGACATTACATTATGAATTTAAAATCTGCTTAAATTTATCATAATAGGAGGAAGCCTTTTCTCTTTATAAACCTAATTTTTGCGCTTTAGTGGTTTATTTTGTAGAAGTAGCCGACGAACTAAGTAATACGACCGAATGTTTTCTTTTTCTTAGTTAAACTTCTTCAAGACATACAACAGTTTGTTTTTGTATTTCCGATTTATTCGAGCTAGTAAATATTATGGTATCTAAGTTTATTAGATATTACTATGAAATTATGAAAGCTACATACATACATACATAAGCTCACGCCATTCCCGAGGGGGTAGGCAGAGAGCACGGACCGCCACACGCTACGACTCTGACATACTTCTTTAGCCTCATTGACATCATACATATTTTCATGCACTTCCGTCGACTGAGGGTGCTACGCACTTGTCCTTTTCGGCAAAGATCATTGATTTGATCGTGGTATGTTTTCCTCGGACGGCCTCTCCCAACACTTCCGCTCACCTGTGCTCGATAAATTTCATTCGTAAGCCTTTTTTTCATTCATTCTGAATGAATTATGAAAGCTAGTTAGATTAAAATCTGAATTCAGATTGTAAAATAAAAATATTGTAAGCATTTCAAAAAAACACATACAAACATTCATCATTAACCAAACCTAAACTCGATAAATGGTAACATCTAATATAACCCCATGCCACACCCCGGACACTGCCTACAAAAACTGAAGACATCCGAACTGAGAATAGTAAAATATTCGGCCGTAGCGTAGGTACCAATGTACCCCTAACTTAAGGATAAAAACGAGTGTAATAAAGAAAAATAGCTTCATCCGAGTCTACTATTATTATATGATTTTAAATAGATTTTACATTCATACAATTATAATCATTCATTACAAGTTGAAGTATGGATGGTGATTAAATGTGGTGAAAAATAATAACTTGCGCAGTGTTAACATTAATTTTATAAATATACTTAATTTTATAAATTTTTAATATCTTGATAAATATAGTTCTAAAAAGTTATATTTTTAATATATCTGTGTACAAGCATTCCTCAAGTATTTTTATAGCTAGATACCTATGTACAATTTCGTCTTCTTTAACAATTACGAAGAAAGGAAAAAACTAGAAATTTATATATTATTTTAAAAATAACTCCAAAACTGCTTCACCGATCACTACTTTTGACATCAAAAATACATTCTTTAGCCTAAAATTACTCAAAAAGGATATCAAACTTGACCTATTAGCACAGAATAGGTAATAGTATTATAGTTCTAAACTGGCAGGCTGTAAAATAACCGAGTATGTTACGATTTTGCAGGCTTACGGAGAAGGTATGTCCCGAAATTGAACCCCTAGGGAGTAAAAAGCAAGGCTCATTTTGCTTAGCCGATCCTAATCCACCACTATTCTAAATAATTTTTATCTGAATTTATGTTCTCAGTAGCAACATCGTGTGCTCGTCATAACATAACATAGCGAGTGACTCAAATGCAAGCGGCGCGCGACCTTCAAAAAAAATTTTCTACTATTTTTTGTATGAAGAGATGCTAATAAGTTATATTTTTCATAATCTGTATTAAACAGGCTATTATGGCATATTTTTTGTGTTCCAAAAATGAAGCCCCTTTAACAATTACGATGGCTTGAAGAATAAATTTTTACTCGCAATTTCGTTTTTTTTTTTAATATCTCAAAAACCATTCCACATACTACCATTTTTTATATCAGAAACGAATTGTACACCCTCAATTTATCCGAAAACGATACCAAACTTGACCTACTATCGAAACTAATTCTGTTATTAGTAGTGGAATGTGGCCGGTCGGAGCGCATCTTTGAACCCCCCCCCCCTACCGGACCAGAGGGGGGACTCCCGCGGCCTACCGATCTTAATCGGCTTCTATTGACCTAAGAAACACCCATGCCAAGTGGTTTGCTTTTATCAAAAATTGCAAACTTGAGCTGTTTTTCGATCTAAACAACCCAACTATAATTTACTAATCCACCTGGACTCATCTAATCAGGTGCAACTCGTATGAGTTAAGATTTTTTTCTGTACCGGAAGTTTTCTCTATTGTAGAGATATTCGCGTTTCGCGCGTTTATTTTCAAAATGGCACGGTGCCAATGTCTCGCATACGTCACGGTTGCGAGCCGCGCCTGCGCCAACATTGTTGCTAAATTTTTTATACTTAGGTGTGGGTGTGGGAGTTCACATTATATTTTCTTTTCTAGCTGATAGTAGAGAGTTGTATTTTGATAATCATCATCAGCTTCATCCCATTCCCATTGCTGGGCTCACGGTGAAATGAGAGGTAATCACATTGCAATCCAATACTATTCAACTATGTTCTAATTCCGTATCGCGCTAAACTTCACTTAGTTACTATGTGACTGAAAACTCAAAACCACAGAACATTATAAGAGAGGTCAGAAATGCAAAGTAGCGCATTTGCTTCCGAGACGACCGTCGCCACTTGTCTTCCCATTCACGCTGTTACAACTACTTATGCCCTCTCGCTCACACCAGCACTGGTAGCATGCCAACCCGCGATAGCCGTGATACGGCTTTATCACGTCTTTTATCTCGTTCTTTTGCGCGCGAACGAACGAGATAAAAGACGTGATAAAGCAGTATCACGGCTATCGCGGGTTGGCATGCTACCAGTGCTGGTGTTATGCAAATCAATGCATAATCGTGTGGCACCCGTTCCAAGCCTACTTTACACTTCTAACCCCTCTTATAATGTTCTGTGGTCACGCCACAGATTAATAATAAGTTCGCGGCGGCGCCTATTTTTTTGTGGTAGGTTTAGTTAGACGATGACAATTCCGCGGCGCCAATTCTGCGGCGCCTGAAAAAAAGCACCGTGTAAACACTTTTGGCACGACAATTTTACGCCATGCCGTAATAGACCGAGATCCGACCGTAAAATTATGCACCTATTTCATAGGCGAACGAAATGTGATTCTAGTGTATGTTTACACAGGGGTTAATTCAACGACGCCAAGTTGCCTAGAAAAATCTTGCCGCAAGGACCTTTTCCATTATGAGTTTTGTTATAACTTTTTCCACCTGTCTGTTAGGGAAGTAAATGAGGTGCCATCGAAAGGAAACTGATCTAAAGTACTGGAAAAACTAGGGTTGCCACCTCTCAATCTGCCGCAAGTATAGGGTTGCCAGGTTCAAGAATAACGTCTTTGAACCTGGAAACCCTATAGTTGCGGCAGACTTAGAGGTGGCAACCCTAGTTTTTCCAATTCTTTAGATCAGTCTTCTTCCGATGGCACCTCATTTACTTCCCAAACAGACAGGTGGAAAAAGTTATACCAAAACTCATAATGGAAAAGGTACTTGCGGCAAGATTTTTCTAGGCAACTTGGCGGCGTTGAATTAACCCCTGTGTAAACATACACTAGAATCACATTTCGTTCGCCTATGAAATAGGTGCATAATTTTAAGGTCGGATCTCGAACTATAAAATTGTCGTGCCAAAAGTGTTTATACAATACGGTGCTTTTTTTGAGGCGCCGCAGAATTGGCGCCGCGAAATTGTCATCGTCTAACTTAACCTACCATACTACGTCACGCGTTCTAAAACGTGCAACGTAGGTAGCGTACGAGTGCCTCATGTTGATATTAATTCACTTATAATTTAACAAATCGTGCGAGAAATCATCTACTTCAGCACCATAATTAAAATCCATACGCTTTTTTCCCCGTATTTACTTTTTATCTCTTTAATCCATCTCAGATCTACAAGTAAAGATTATGGCGCCAATTTGAGCACGGTAAGAAAAACATCGAGACAAATTGATCGATTAAAAGAAACAAATCACAATTCTTACCTGTAAAGTTTCTTGGAAATGACTTCTCTGTTTTAGCCATGGTGCCTTTGGAATGACTTTAGATTCTGAAAAAGAAAAAATAAGATGTTAATTAAAATTTTGGCGAGTATAGTAGCGTCAAGAAAAAAAGGGACAAGAATTTTATTGCTTTATTGTAATCAAAATTGGTTCGGAGTCAGAGGTGGTTTTTATTTCGTTAATCGAAAGCCATCTTCTACGACCATGCAACTTGAAATATCTGTGCCAAGTTTCAGCTTCCTATCTTCCTACGCAGATCCCTACGTCCTATTTTGTTGCTACGTCTTGTCTTATGGTCTCTGAGAAAAATGCCTGTGACAGACGGACGGACAGACACCGAAGTGATTCCATATGTGTTCCGTTTTGCCAATTTTGGTACGGAACACTAAAAATGTTTCTTCAAATACAGTGTAGCAAAAAATCGCGAACGATTGACAATTTATTTGGCCTACTCATCACCGAATGGTGTCTAAATACGCTCATAAGCCTTCTATGTAACATTATACGAAAACATCCTGTTTCTCTTAGCAATTAGTGTTGTTTTAGCTTGTCATATTTTATTGAATCGCGTCAACATTTCGCACTTCATAGAAATCGACAGAAGAGAGGCGAGAAAGTCAATTTCAAATTGCTGTAAGTGCCGCAAGATGTGGGTAGGTATTTGGTGTCATCTAATTGGATTACTTATTATGGATTTGATAGCCTTGTTGTTTAGATTTAGAGTACCACAGCACAAAATGTCAATCGCCGATCATTAAAATTTGCTGTCCACTTTTGAGGAGTTCTATTGTGTAGCTCCCGTTTATGTCCTGAAGTTGTGATTTGCGATTAAGTTTTATATCTTGCAATTAAGCCAACAAATACGACAAAAATTGTCTTGTGACAGTTGTGACCAATTAGAAAGTTTTTAACGGTGTGACGAATTGAAACAGATTTGCAGTGTGACCAATAGTTACAAAACTAAGACGTGACTTAATAGAACAAAAATTCAATATGACTGATTAAAACAAATTATAAAGCTTTTTGTGTTATGACCAGTTAGAACTTTTTTATGGTGTGACGAGTTGTTACCGAAATCCACAGGAGTGCAATTCACTAAGCGTCACATCGGTGTCGAAAACATCGACGAGCTCATAAATGTAACATCCTTCTTGCATCTTTCCGATTATCGAAGTTTTTATATGAGTTTGACACATGTAAACCATAGTGAATACCGAATTGCCAGCTTGCCGATGCTTCAACGACGAATTTATGGTTGTGACCATAGAGAATTTACACGCTCCCCTGGTTGTGACGATGTTTGCGCTAGTGAATTGCATTGCTGACCATACCCCATTTCTTCCCTTTTGTGTCATACAGAAGATTAAGGGAAAGGTGTTTATTATGCAGTAGTATTTCAGAGTTGAGGGATGTAGCTTCATAAACATGACAATAGTAATTCACAATTCCGGGTAGTTACATTGCTGGTTACATATGGCTTAAACCGACGTGTGTTCTATCATTCTCAGTAATATCATCTCAAATTGCCATTGTTTTCATTTATTTATTTATTTATTTTATTTATTGTAGATTAAAGAAAATTTGAGATACCTACATTACTGAGAATAAGTAACCAACCAGCAAAGTACCCTGAATTGTCATTGTAAATTACAATTGGTTTGGTACAGTCAAGTCAACATCAAAAGTAAATGATGACGAAAAAATATGTCTGATGTAATATTTGTGCGGCTAATTTTATTGTTAGCTTTAGTTCATGTAAAGCTAACAATAAAAATTACTAGCACATTCATGATGGCTCTAAAACTTTGTATAAATGATTGATTTGTTTAAAATTGATATTGATTTTACTCTCTGATAATGATAATGATGAAGATGATAATCTCTGTTTTTGATGTAAAATAAAGTATAATTGATTGTTTCGATTTTAAACCGTACACCACGTGGGAATCTTTAATCTGACCACAAGTAGGTAGCTGCGCTGCGAAGTGCAAACCAATCATGCTAACGTGACGATTTTATCACGTATCACGTGACGTGATTCGTTATTAAGGGGTTTCCCTGACCGAACGACTTTGAATCTTTCAGAGCCACCTCACCTCTACTAAACTACGTCATTTTAGTAGGTATACCTATTTTTGACTAGCTTGTCCTTCATAAATGTCACAGTGGAGCCTTCTAATCCAAGGAAATCACATTCTAAAATCGTAAGAATTCGCCCCAAATTTAACAGTTATCTAATTAACTCATTAAATATTGGTCTTCAAAAAAAATTTGCAAAGTAGCAATTTTAGATCTTAATATTTTCTACACAAAGGTGTGTGTCTCAAGTAAATGTGACTTCAACTTAAAAAGTAGATGCACATAATACAGATTTTTTTCCAATATTTAGGCTTTCCTTTGAACACAGGTTTCATATGTATTTTATAGAAAAATAAGAAATATGATCTATAGCAAATAAAGCCGAGATGTTGAAGAATATTGCTACACTTTTCAATTATTTGTATGTCTTTCAAATAACGAGAAGATAGCTTCTAAAAACCAGTAAAATATGGCCTGAGCTAGCGTAGAGCCCTACTGTCACACCCGATGAGCGAATCCCCTTTTGGATAGCAATATTATGCGTATTAGATTCATTTACATTTACCTAAGACTAAGTACCTACCTACTTAGCCGCTAATCCTAAAACATTGGCTATACATATTTAACCTACTTAGCCTTACTTAGCCTAAAGTAAAGTCTAGTCTAGGAACTAGGACTTCGCCTAATCTTTTACGTTTTACTAGGTAGGTATGTGTATGTAATCAAGGCTGTAATTTCTCCCATTACGTTCTACCTACGTGCCATTTTTTTTTTAACCCAGTGAAATCCATAAACTTCTTGTTAATGGCTTCCAAAGATCTTTTACTGGCCAGTACTAAAAGTGCCACAGATAATCGTCGAGTACGATTCCAGCCAGTCGTTAACCCTTTCACCGCCGCTGACCGACATCGATCATGCGTGTTAACACGAATTCCGCACGCGTAATCTCGTCCTGTCGTTTGTCAGTCTTTTTTTTATTACTTTTTTATTGTCATGCATTTAATTAGTTTGTAGGCAGTGCAAATACACCGTTAGCATGACTCGAGAAGTCGAGACGCGATTAATTTGGCGCCGATAGCGGATTTACCTCACGTTCCAGTCCAGTGGTGCAATTTATTTTTTTAATGTTCCTGTTACTGATTTGTTTTATCCTGATGCGTTTTATGTTTATTCTTCGCTCATTAGAGTAATAAAATGAATCACTGATGATGAAATGATATATGATTAATTTATTATAGATTAGCTTAGTTTATTATTTTCGTGTAGGTACTAACCTTTATGTACTTACCTACCACTTTCAATAACAACATTTATTTACCTACTACCTTGTTTGAACTAATAGCACTGTAACTACGCACCAAAAGTAAATTGAAATTGATCGCAAACTAATTGGTAATTATAGCTGTCTAAAATATTATTCAAAAATAAGTCGTCATCTCAAGATTTTTTGTCAAGAGTTTTTGCTAAGGGAGCTGTCATTTACCATTATTCATTCATCGTCTGTCCTGTCAAAAAGTATTAAAGTTGCACCGAGCCTATTGTGCTGCCCCAATCGTAGTTTTTTTTATTTCTTAACAATTAAACTCGATTTCGATCAAGAGATGCTCGGTGTTTCTCTGAGAGATCACATTAGAAATGAAGTGATACGTCAGAGAACTAAAGTGGTTGACATAACTCAGAAAATTAGCAAGCTGAAGTGGCAATGGGCTGGTCATATCTGCCGAAGAACTGACAACCGGTGGGGTGTCAGAGTTCTAGAGTGGAGACCGCGAACTGGTAGGCGTAGTGTGGGACGCCCTGCTGCCCGCTGGAGAGACGACCTAAAAAAGGTAGCGGCGAGCGACTGGATGAGGAAGGCCGAGGACAGAGTTTTGTGGCGCGCCTTGGGAGAGGCCTATGTTCAGCAGTGGACGATGATAGGCTGATGATGATGATGATGATGATGAAACAAGATTTCCAATAAACAAGAATGTCACATTGTAGTCATTGCTGATTTTCAATAATTTGTTGTGGCCACTTTTGGCGGTTTTATCGATGATAGCTACAAGCAAGCATAAAACATAATAATCGGTAATGTTTCGATAAATTGAAAATGAAAGCCAATCAGGACTACAATGTGACATTCTTGTTTTTTCTAAATGTTGTTTAATTGTTTAGAAATAAAAAAATATGATTGAGGGCAGCACAATAGGCTCGGTAGGCTCTTAATTGTAATACTTACATTGTGATATTTGTGATACATTTAGTATTGGCGCTGGCGCCACTAATAATAACGGGATAATCTTTTATGGAGAATGAAGAACTCGGATCTTGATCTTTTCCTTGTAAAAAATACAGTCTGTGAAGCAGGCGCGGCGCCACGAGCAACGAGTGATATATTTTTAAGGTGGTTGCGGAGGGGTCAATTTTATACAAAACTTTTAAGCACAATATGCGTAGACAGAATTAATATAAGTGACTTTGTATATATGGAAAAATAGTTTAGAAAATCTAGATGTCGCGTATCAAATAACATTTGCAATTTATCATATAATTACGAAGATATAAAGCTTTGAAACTTTTGTATGAAAAATTTCAAAGCAAATTGCAAATGTTATTTGATACGCGACATCTAGATTTTCTAAACTATTTTTCCATATACATAACATATTACTTTTATTAATTCCGTCTACACGTATTGTGCGTCAAACGTTTGTATGGACTGAAACCACTGGTCTATTATTTTGTGGAATTTAGCTGCACTGTAATAGGTTTTTGTCTCAGCATAAAATGACATTCTACGGCGGCACGGCACGCCATAATCCTTTCGCTAATGTTCTCTAAGAGAAAGAAGTCTAGACAATGTTATTTATACGCTCATAAACACGTCTTCTGTATAAACGTGGATATAAAAAGCTAGGGAATTAAAGTTTATCATTTGTATTTCATTACGTACGTACCTACCTACCTATCCAAATATTTTTAATAAAGAACCATTAGTTTAGAAATATTTTAAAAAACTTCGCATTATTTATCCTTAATACCTATTTATGGGGTAATTTCAACTCCAATCGTCAATGAGAAGAGATATATTCCAAAAACACATGGCATTGAAAATGAACCATTTTATCTGCGTGCCGAAAATTCGCACTTCATAAATCTATTTCAGCGCTTCAAGGTCTACTCGTACGTCAATCGATGTGGGTTCATCTACTTTGGAACTTTTTTTTTCGACAAATAATGGCTTTATCACCCGGTATTGTAACTGAACCGTATACTATAATAATTTTTATTGCTTAGTACAACCCTTTCGGGGTGGTCAGACACTCTGCTGCAAATGCCAAACAATTCTCTTTTTTTTTACGTTTAGTTGTAGCAAGGCTCACCTTATAATCAATTTGTTTATTAGACGTAAAGAAGATAGGTATTATAATAATAATTCATAATTCATAATCATTTATTGCTTCATGTGGGGGTTAACCTTATTTGTAGAAGTCGTAATTTTCTGTGATAGGTTTTTCGTTTCAAACCTACCTAATCAAATAAACCTATTTCCCGGGGCGCGAGAGGGTTAACGATCTTGTAATTAACTTCCATCTTTAACTTGATGATCGCATTGTCAGACGATCATTGTTCATAACTGGCCAAAAAAAAGAGCGTAATTTTTTTTTTATTATACCACTTCCATCCGGTATTTGACGTTTGTTGGGTTTTTCCGCAGATAAGAAAACGTTTTCGAGTATGTATACTTGGTGGTAGGGTCCATTTTTTATTAGGATTAAGGGCCTGTTTTTAACCACTTCTTAGTAAATTCTTTTTTTTTACTTTATCTGACAGGTCATTTGACATACTTATGTCTTTTGTATATTATGATAACAAGAACTTGTTTATTGTAAAAATTTTGTTTGATATTATTTTCATTTAAATTTAAAAAAAATTAACAAAACTTCACTTATCATTTTATCAACCAGTTGTGTAAAAGTAAGTTAGTACCTACCTACCTACACATTATGTCGTTAAGGGAGGGTGCACAACAATGGGTAAAAATCAATACAATGTAGTACACCCAAGAACGCATGAATTTTAAGCTTCGATTGAAAATTTTAAGTCTATTCTATTCAAATGGTTCGTATTTTACCCACGTTCGTTAGACAGACAAGACAATGTGTCAACGAAACATACTATGCTAATCAGATGCAAAATAAATTGGCTGCATGACGTGAGTTCCTTTGCCTTGATGACTTAACATGTTTTTTTAATGCAATCCCACTGAAGGGTTAAAATTAAAAATAAATAGATATCAGTCAGTAGATTAGATACTTAGGTAGGTAGATTAGATACTTACTAGGTATACACGGCGACACATCAAGCTACCCAAAACCAAAATAAACTGGCCGCGCGTCGGCATAGTAATGTATAACATCGCGCGGCCAGCTTATTTTGGGTTTGGGTAACTTGATGTGTCGCCGTGTGTACCTACATTGTGATATTTAAATATGTCTGTAACTTTTTTACGTTTGCGATTATTATTTTGCCACATAAACCTTTTTTTTATTATTATAAATAAAACCGGTCATGTGCGAGTCGGGCTACTCGCGCACCGAGGGTTCCGTAGCACACCACCACAGAACACAACATTATTAACTTAGAAAAAAAACTTTTTTTGTCCGGGACCTTTAGCGCGAGACCGACTCACACTTGGCCGGTTTTTAGTATTTGTTGTTATTCTGTAGAGTTTGCTCTATAATCACATTAAGTTTGACGGTTGTATATGTTACCGTTTTTACGATAGAGCGTGAAGAAAAAACGTTGATAAAAAGTCGTTTCTTGTTGAGAACCCCCCTTAATTTTTAACTTTGTGACATTTTTATTGAAAATTTCAACTATCTAGCTATTACGGTTCAAAAGTTACAGCCTTAAATAGGTAGGACAGACGGACGGACGGACGGACAGACGGACGGACGGACGGACGGACGGACGGACGGACGGACAACGTAGGCTTAGTAATATAGACTATCGGCCACCCGCAAAAAAGTCGTCTCTAAACCATATCTCGTATGTAAGTTCTGTATATACCTACAACAGGTATGGCTGTGTTCGGGGTACTCTCAGGATCACGAAACTGCTTGTTGTATAATTCAAAAGCGGTGGAGGGGGTAGCAGTGACGTCATAAAGATGGCCGCCGACGGTTTTAGTTTTTCTTCAATTGTAGCGCACCTATGAGGTCAATCTGGTTGTGCGAGGTGTCATTTGAAAGCTTATTAAATTTACTTTCATCATTTCATAGACACCTAAAGTGAAAAATTTGTATTTACTGAAATATTTTGAATTTAATGCATTTTTTGCTACCTACCAGCAATCATTCCTCCAGTTTTCTCGGAAACGGATAACTATATTGTGATTACAGCTATTACATAAAACATACAGAATTTTATAAGCTATCTTATAACTTGAATTGTATAAAAATACAACTTCAAACGACTGAGCTGTGTCAAATTTACTGGTGCACTGTAACTATGAATCCAAGAATGCGTCGGTCTGCGGCGGGGCGGAAGGACTGCAAATAAAATTATTACTTATAGATTATTATATAATTAGGGTTTCCATTGTGATATGGCTTAGAAAAATATACAATTTTATATTATTTACTTACACATGCGTTTACATAAACTATAGAATTAGATGTACGGGGGTGTAAACTTAAATGCGTAATATATAAAACTGAACAACTTTTACAATGGAACCAACTTAGAAATGACGAGAAAAATAATCCGCAGTTTCATACATTTTGGTCGAGAAGGGATTGACATATTCTATGGAACATCCCATTTTATTTCACTATTTCTTTGTTGGCTCCAAGGTGATAGTGGTTCAGTTTTATGGTCTGAATTGAAGTAGAAGTTCCCAATTTGATGTATGTAATGTAAAGTAAGTATTTAATTTCGAACTCTGTCACAGAATAGGTTCCTTTATAGTTCTTCATAACAAGGATGAAGCTGCCTTGGAAAAGTGAATAAAAAAATGAGAAATCCAAAACAATTCAACAGGTTTATAAATATTTATTGTTAGAAAAAAAAAACAGTTGTTAGTTGTAAGAAGGTTGCAAGCATGCAAAGTAAAACTAAGTGGAGTGATTCATCAACATCACCAAAATTATACCAACAATCCGCACAAATAGGTTCGCATCCTCTTTTATAATGAGAACCGGTAAGGTTTGGAACTCTCTCCCTGCGTCTGTTTTCCCAAGCAAATACAATCAGGATATTTTTAAAAGAAGAGTAAATAGGCTTTTTCTGGGCGAGAGCGCTACATCCTCGGCTTCATCTACACTTTCCATCAGGTGAGCTGAAGCCAAGCGCAAACCCATTATGAATAAAAAAAAAAATATATATATATATATACTGGTTTAACATACCTTCTCCCCGAATGGGATTAATTTTTGATTTTTATTGACACAGCCGCATCTCGCACTGCGGTAGCCTGTTTTGCATTGACAAGATATTAATTCCAAGTCTTTTAACGAAAAACATGGTTAACGTTGTGATCGGTGACAACTTTTCGTTTTCCAATGTCCAACCATGGTTTGTAGGTGGTGGTACATTTTGAATTGCCACATCTGCAGTGGCCCAAACGTATATTTGGCGATTTGCTCTTTTTATATGGATTATCCACGTTACAAATACCTATTTAAAAAAAATCTGCTCTAAGATTGTCCATATTGTCAACCGTGTACAATTTAGGTTTCTTATGACAGTAAAGAGTCATAATTAAATTTCTCGCCTTTTTGCCTAGATCTTCTGTAAGGTCAACCACCGATCCAAATCTTTCCAGAAGATCGTAATTTTCTGTGAAGACTTTCCACGTGCTTTTCTTTGAAAAACCTAACAATGTGCTGTTGTTGTCGCATCATGTAAGAGCGTGGTACGCCAATAAACAGAGTCGTTCTGGTCCGACAGCTTGAACAATTTTATGGACTGAAACGTATTTTGGTTTACTCGCGCTCATTCCACATTGAATCCAGACGTTTGCTGGTAACTTGTCGAAGAAATGAATGAGCAACAGTAAAACGTCAGTGTCTCTGCTGTTTAACATAATTCTACTTATACCTCCCTCAAGATTTGTATATCACGTATTGTGAAATAAATTCATTGCAATTTGATTTACTAGCAGGATTTATTGGCGTACCACGCTCTTACAGGATGCGACAACACAAGCTCATTGTTAGGTTTTTCAAAGAATGGCACGTGGAAAGTCTTTAAAGAAAATTGCGATCTTCTGGAAAGTTTTGGATCGGTAGTTGACCTAACAGAAGATCTACAGCAAAAGGGCGAGAAGTTTACTGGCTCTTTACTGTCATAAGAAACCCAAATTGTACACGGTTGACAATATGGACAATCTTAGAGCAGATTTTTTTAAATATTGGTAACGTGGATAATCTTCCACCGTCACAAGAAGCTCTTAAACAACATACTTATAAAAAGAGCAAATTACCAAATATGCATTTGGGCCACTGCAGATGTGGACCACCTACAAACCATGGTTGGACATTGGAAAACGAAAAGTTGTCACCGATAACAACGACAACCATTTATTTTGTTAAAAGAACAGGCTGCTGCAGTGCGAGATGATAAATGCCATATCGGAGGGACCTATGCTTAAATCAGTATAATTTTGGTGATGTTGATGAATCACTCTACCTACTTTTACTTTGCATGCTTGCAACCTTCTTGCAACTAACAATTGTTTTTTTATAACAATAAATATTTATAAACCTGTTGAATAAAACATTTCATTACATAATTTATACTTAATTATAGCAGACCCATATTATCAGCTGTTCCACATTTGGCTAGAGTATTTATTTAAAACGAAAAGTACAAAGTGCGTATCCACGACAGGCTTCGTCAAAGGCAATAGGTACAACATTCACATCCACAACAGGCTTCGTCAAAGGTAATAGGTACAACATTCACATCCACAACAGGCTTCGTCAAAGGTAAATAGGTACACCACTCACATCCACAACAGGCTTCGTCAATAAATACATCCCATATATCTGCAACAAGCTTGAACCCCCCGAACCTGACCTGTTGAATTGTTTTGGATTTCTCATTTTTTTATTCACTTTTCCAAGGCAGCTTCATCCTTGTTATGAAGAACTATAAAGGAACCTATTCTGTGACAGAGTGTGAAATTAAATACTTACTTTACATTACATACATCAAATGGGGAACTTCTACTTCAATTCAGACCATAAAACTGAACCACTATCACCTTGGAGCCAACAAAGAAATAGTGAAATAAAATGGGATGTTCCATAGAATATGTCAATCCCTTCTCGACCAAAATGTATGAAACTGCGGATTATTTTTCTCGTCATTTCTAAGTTGGTCCCATTGTAAAAGTTGTTCAGTTTTATGGTCTAAAGTACCCCCTTAAATATATTACGCATTTAAGTTTACACCCCCGTACATCTAATTCTATAGTTTATGTAAACGCATGTGCAAGTAAATAATATAAAATTGTATATTTTTCTAAGCCATATCACAATGGAAACCCTAATTATATAATAATCTATAAGTAATAATTTTATTTGCAGTCCTTCCGCCCCGCCGCAGACCGACGCATTCTTGGATTCATAGTTACAGTGCACCAGTAAATTTGACACAGCTCAGTCGTTTGAAGTTGTATTTTTATACAATTCAAGTTATAAGATAGCTTATAAAATTCTGTATGTTTTATGTAATAGCTATAATCACAATATAGTTATCCGTTTCCGAGAAAACTGGAGGAATGATTGCTGGTAGGTAGCAAAAAATGCATTAAATTCAAAATATTTCAGTAAATACAAATTTTTCACTTTAGGTGTCTATGAAATGATGAAAGTAAATTTAATAAGCTTTCAAATGACACCTCGCACAACCAGATTGACTTCATAGGTGCGCTACAATTGAAGAAAAACTAAAACCGTCGGCGGCCATCTTTATGACGTCACTGCTACCCCCTCCACCACTTTTGAATTATACAACAAGCAGTTTCGTGATCCTGAGAGTACCCCGAACACAGCCATACCTGTTGTAGGTATATACAGAACTTACATACGAGATTTTTTTTTTCTTGTCCTGGCCCCTACACTAATAGGGTCCCGTTTTCACCCTTTGGGTACGGAACCCTAAAAAGTATTTGGTTTTTTACCGGCTGAAATGAAACGAAGTTTGAATTTCGTGAAATGGAATTACAAATAACCTACGAAATAAGCAGTCCTAACCTCATACCTACCAACATTCCTTGTTTCTTTCTACATTCCGAATTACTCATAGGTAGGTACCTACTTTACGAATTATTGTGTTTTCAGTTGATGAAAGAATTCAATGGTTTTTTTGACATTATTTAATGAAACTACATTGAATTCTCTCTTCGATGAATTAATAATTTAATTTGTGATTTACGAATTTTATGAATTTTATAATTTATACCTAGAACCGCAACCCTACCTACTGTTAAAATCACGAAATTTTATTACGAAAATTTTAAGAAATTGAAACGTAATCATGTTTTTTAGTACGATCACGATACAATACTTGTAGGAAATGAGTAAAACACCAGATTTCGTAAATGAAAACGTGCTGCAGACGCAATTTTGTAACAATTTATGCCGTTCAGTGTCGGTTCGACTACCGAACAGCTGTTCATTCAAGAAGCCCACGAAGGATGATATTACCGTTAAATAAGGTCCTATCCTCTCAAAATACATTACAACTCTTAGCATTTAGTATTCGACGGATAGTTACATAAAGAAATTAAGTTTTAACTCACCGATTTATTTATAACACAAAATTCAATTTTCTCCTAAAATACACACTTATAAGTTATTATTCACACTTATGCAAGCTAACACTGGCCTCGTAAATAACTTAACTTATATACAATGCTATTTTTAACTTAAAATAGCAAGTTTTATTTAAATAACTAAAATACGAAAAATTATAGGAGCCGAGAAGAACGCACATCTATCACCAGCAAGCGCAGAAACCCGACTGGCGCGACCTCACGCGGCGAAATACCAAAATACGTTTTCAATAGAGTAGATGGAGATGGAAGAACATTCCGTTTCATTAATGGTTTCATTCATAAAACACAATTTTATTAAAATTATTCACAGGACCTCTGCTAGGACGAAGTTTGTGTAATGAATGAGAAATAGAATGGACGCAATACTACGACAAACAATTAAAAACATAGACGAAGCTGAAGAAGAAAAAAAAAAGATTTCAACCAATGCAATTTTATTATTTTGCTCTGTTCCATTTTATCGTAGAACTAAAAGATTTTATGTCGATGACTAAAAACAAAATCTTTATAAATCCTATCTTAGGTACAATAAACTAACTTTAGAGACACTTTTGAAAGTTAGTAGACTCCACTAAAAAGTTGAAGAAATAATTAGATTGGCGCCGTCTTGCCGATAACATCCGGTGGCGGGACCTGATTGGTTCATGAGTGCCGGGCCTCCATTTTCAAATCGGATGTTCATAAAAGCTCGTAACTAATTTAGATATCAGTAATGAGATTATATGTGATACAAAATCATTTTTTACTTTTTAGTTGGTATTAACAAATTAGAAAGTAAGTAATAATTTATCTGATGTATAGAATAGTGTTTTTTAAGTCTACGAAATTTATTAATAAAATGTGGGTAAGAGGTTGTTTGACTGATTGGAATGGGGGATTTTCTTACAGCCGACTTAAAAGATAAAATATTTCTAAAATGACTCGACAGATGGCATTGATGTGAAATGGCTGTGCAATACAAATGCAACCTTGCTGTTTATAAAACGCAAATAAAGTAGTAAAATAGTTTTCTTAAATAAGCATGAAAATATTAAGACTGGTTTGAGCTTGACCAGTGTCGGTAGTGTTGGTATCGGCTGCCGGATTAACCAATCAAATGAAGCGATTAGATTTTTTTTTTCGAATTGTCCAATCAATACAGCATTGCTCAGAGAGCAGTTACTGCTTATTACTGCGGACTATGGGGGGACCCAAAGAGTAATATAAGTATATTAGAAAACATAAACATAATTTTTTTATTTTATTTTATTTATTAGGTCTGCCTACAGCTATTACATCTGACACAAGTTTAAGTACGTGTACACAGTGATCTTAGGCTAAGATGTATAACTAATTACAGGCAAACACAGCATGCAATGTAACTAGGGTTAACTGTAAAATATAATAACCATAACAAGATTTTACAAATTGGTTGTAGTAAGTATATAAAAATAAATGAGCTCTTACAAGATAATAAAGAGATTTTACAAAATTACAAAACAAAACAAGGCAACTTACGAGAAACATTAGGTTACAATATTATGCATCCACCTTATGTCAAATTGAAGACTAGCTAGCGCCATCTATGTTTCTCCGGAAATAATTCTACCTATACTATACATACCTACTTACAGATTATTGGTATATCTCATACCGATAGATATTATTGTTTTGAATCCTAGTTTTCGTTCAATCCCGCACCGATCGATCGAGTGAAATTCCAGTATCCTTACTATTCCTGTAATCTATATATTGGTAAGAGAACAACAGAAACTCCAGAACAACACTAAATCGGCACGAAATTGAACGAAAATTACAAACAACACGCACATTACGGAAGATAGGTATATAGCCATTTTGTGAATATAGACAATAAATCTTTTTTTTTTCATAGTTTTACGAAATATATACGAGATGGGAGCACATTCTATGCAAACTGAATTGGAAAAAGCCACCAAAAGGCGATTGTTCTCCGCCTGTGGGGACCACACCAGTGACGGCGAAGCGCTGGTAGGTCTACCGAACCAATGAATGAACTTAAGCAACCTGCCCAGGGGGCACCCCTAAGGGGTACGGACCTAGGCATTGGGCGTTGCTGGGACTACGCGGACTACGACGGAGTAGTGGAGATCGGTGAGAAGCGTTTAGGTGCCGCGCTGACGGGTTGTATGCCGCTGATTGGTTAATCTGACGGTCGTGCGGTATTCACGTCAGTCGAGCCAGTCTCAAAGATACTTCGTCAACGGATGCATCTGACTAAGGGGAACGCTGAACGCCTACGTACTTGTCAGTGCCGAATGCGCCGAACTCGGAATTTGTATAAAGTAATCAACTCTGACGATTCGGCCCGCATCATTCGAGCCAAAGTTCTCATACTAATTTCGAATTCGGTGTGGACAGTGTACACACGGCGATAGATCAACCTACGCATAGTTGAACTAAGTATAATATGTTCATGTTCATAGACATAGAGTTCAACTATGCGTAGGTTGATCTGTCGCCGTGTGTACACCTAAAGTTTAATAAGGCAATTTATTTTTAATTTTTGCGAGAATTATCCATCTTCGGAGCCATGTCATGTCAACGCCATCTATCGAGGCATGTTGAACTGCGCGTTTTACTTTTTAATATCGCTGTCAGAAAATCCCCTATTATGACCGGATGACCAATACTTTTCTCATCTTTTTATTTAAATCTACCCTCTTTTCACACATTATTTTTTTCCGTTATTCATTTATCAATTACGGTTTTTTTAGTTAGGTTCGGCAAAGCAACACGTGAAGTTGTTCTGGTATAAAAATCAAGTTCGAAGTTATTTTTTAGGGTTTCGGTAACTATGTATATTAGACAAATAATTTTATTTATTTATTGATTAATTAAATGTTATTGACTACTTAAACATTATATTTCTCGAACTATTTTAAAATTTCATTAAAATGGCTTCGAACAACTTTTTATCTGTGAAAAGTCATCTATCAGAATTCAAGAATAATTCGGATAAAGACACATTAAGTGAGGTAAGATTTACATTTAACTCCATCCATTGCTCATATCTCTTAGGTATAGGAACATCAATCGTCCGCCATTTTGGAAAACATCTTTTGGCGTGGCCTTCATGGTCTTGCTTGGCCAACCAAACTTATTTTAAAAAAGAGTATTTTTATAATTGCTGGTGTACATACTAGGTACTCCATATCTTTGCCCTATTCATGATTACGTCATTTTCGTTCTAGGCTTCTGAAAGTGGAACAAGCAATTCTGTGACGTCAGCGGAAGACTTACAGAAATTAGCAGTGATTCTTGGACTAAACAGCGCTGAAGATGTATACCAAGAACGATTTCGGGTTGACAGACGCCGTTTGGAAGGAATGCTCGCTGGTAAAACACTTATCTGCTTACAAATTAATGAACGTTACTATTTTTTAAAGCATGATCAGAAATAATGGCAAATTTTTGTTCCAGAAAATCTGGAAGAATCTCAAACCGCTCAAGTATTCTTTCATCGGGTGAGGAAAACTTTGCATTACCTACTTTTTTGTTATCACTACATTAAGTATCTACCAATTTCTATAAAATCTCAAAGCCATTTAAAATGGGGCGAGTTTTCTGACATAATAATATAGTTCAAACGTAGTTCAATAATATAGACGTAGCCTGAAGTGCGATTTTTGAAAATCATACGAGCGACTTGGCAGTAGAAAATGTCAAAATTACTATGGAGATTATGCATCTTTCTACTGCCAAGTCGCTCGTATGATTTTCAAAAATCGCACTTCTGGATCCGAAGTACTCCTCCGAAGATGGTAATATGGGCTAAAAAAAAAAGTTTAAAGAAACATACGTCACTGGTACAGACGCATCCGTTGACGGAGTTTTATTTTACGTTTTCCTGATTATTAAAAAAACTGAGTACTTATTTACTTATCTATTAATTAGCAAGATGGATTAGAGATGGATAGATGGATGTGCAATCTTGCAATCGCTCAAATCAACGCCATCTATCGAGCTTTTGAACCTATGTTTCTTTTTAATGGCTTTCCGCTAGTAAACATACGCGTTTTCCAAACCGTGCCTCAAAATTGTCTTCAGTCTTTCTCATCCAGCATCCAATCTGCTAATAATGCGTAGATATTTCACGGCTGAATCATTAATCTATCATTTATTTCTAGGTAATGACAGAAACAAACACTTTGATTAACTGGCCTGCCCGTTTGAAAATTGGAGCTCGTTCCAAAAAAGGTACTAATTTAAAGTTTGATTATTTTTATATTCCACTAATAACAATTTGCATGACCTCGCTCACAAATGTGACGTCACTCAATCACACGAACTTCACTCGAGTCATTCAAATGATTGTTTCCTTTACATAGAGTCTACATTCCTTTGCAACCGAGTGAAGTTATTCAACGGCCCTTCAAGGTCATGCACATTGTTATTTTAAACTGATAGTACCCCTGGATGTTTTAGAACCACATGTAATTTATAAAAAAAAAAGACAATAACATCAAGAACTCTAAATAAAAAACGAGCACTTATGAACGCAACATTATGAACGTTTTTTAAAATAAACGGAATATCTATGAACGGAAATAAAATTTTGGCGCGCTGGCGGTCCGAAGGCGCCAGTCTGTCTGGCTTTCGTAATTTGTTTCGCAATTTTCGTACAATTCGTTTGCGCGTCCGTTATTTTTACAAATTAAGTAATCAATTTATCTATTTGTGTTTATTTAAGGAAGTTACGATGATTTTTACGGAAAATAATGACGATTTAGTATACGACGTAATTAAAAAATTTAGTGTTAATAAATTTTGCGATCTATTGATAGGTAAAGTGTTAAAAATATTTTTTTTAGTGTCTTCTAATAAATTACGATGTAAATTTGAGAACGTGTCGTTTTAGATCCTCACGTGAGAGTCGCTGGCCGGCCTGACGATGTCAAACTTGCAAGGGAGAAGATTATGCAGTTACTGGACACTAGGGTATGCTGTATTTTTGTTATATAAGTAGAAATTTCCTTAATTTTGATGCTCAGAAATCATATTCGCAGGCAGCTCGCGGTTATTCTGACTAGATATGATAGTCAGCTATCGCCCAGGTGGTCCTAGATAAACTAGTTTACCTATACCTACCTATAGAATGTCGATTGTCGAGACAGTATCAAGTCACGTACCTATCTTCTACATATTATATCTAAAAATAATATACCTACCTAATAAAATTGTAAACTTAGTTGTGATTTACATTGAAGATATTTTCAAAAATATTAATTGGGGGGGTACGTAATGGAAGGAACGCATTGAGATGAGACCATTATTAGAATTTCTGTATGTTTATTTGTGCACGCATCACTAAAAAACGACTGAACCGATTTGGATGGCGTTTTGACAAAAGCATAGGGCTTAGTTTGAATTGACATTCACGCTTTATTTCATCGCAATCGGTTCATTCATTCATAATAAGTTATGAGTATTTGAAGTCAGTGATCTGCGCGTACGAAGTCGCGGTCGCCGCTATACAAATCTTTTTTTGAGATGTGGGTGCGTGTGTGGGTGGCTGTATTTCTAAGAATTACATGCTTTGTAGGTACTTCATCATCATATCAGCCCATAGACGTCCACTGCTGGACATAAGCCTCCCCCAAAATGGGGGATTTGCCATAATCGCCACGCTTGGCAGGCGGGTTGGCGATCGCAGTTGTAATGTGTATACTCAGAGGATGCTGCTGCCCATCCTCCGGTAGATCCCTTAGTCGCCTTTTACGACACCCACGGGAGGAAATGGGGTGGTGCTATTCTTAGCCGACACCACACGGCAATTATGTTAGGACATTTAAAACCGCGTCGAATATAAATGAATAATTGAAACAACATCGGGAGTGTGATTTTTGAATCTCATACGTTGAACTCAGCAGTTGTAATGTAAATGTAAAAATTATTACGGAGATATGCATCTTTCTACTACTGATTTGACAGGAGTGCTATTTTTGAAAGTCAAATCAGCAGAAGAAAGATGCCTATCTCCATAGTAATTTTGACATTTTCAACTGCTGAACTCAGCGAATGAGATTCAAAAATCGCACTCCTGAATTATGATTTTTGAATGTCAAATCAGCAGTAGAAAGATACATATATCTCTATAGTAATTTTGACATTGTCAACTGCTGAACTCAGCGAATGAGATTCAAAAATCGCACTCCAGATTAGAGATGACTTTATTAACACGTGAATAATTTTCAGAGCAACCGTGTCACAATGAAGATCGATGTCAGTTACACCGATCATTCGCACATCATTGGGAAGGTAAGGACTTTTGTAACACACGTTCGAATCCCGACTGGGTCAAACTTGCTCCTACCAATACGTACGTAGGTACGATTAGTAACACCACAGGCTTTTCAGTGAAGGAAAACATCGTGAGGAAACACTGACTCACTGCCTGTCATACTGGACAGTAATCATCATCATCATCTCAGCCGATGGACGTCCACTGCTGGACATAGGCCTCCCCCAAGGATCGCCACAACGACCGGTCCTAGGTTGCCCTCATCTTTTCCCGCCGCCTTCAGCTGGTCGTCGGTCCACCTTTGGTCGTGGGGGCCTACCCACGCTGCACTTTACGGCCTTCGGAGAACTCTTCGGCCCCATCGGCTATCGTTTCTACGTGCAATACCACTTTAGTTTAGCAATTCTTTGGGCTATGGCAGCTACTCTGGTTCTTCTGCGGATCTCTTCATTTCTGATTCGATCTCGCTTGACAGTCAGTTTACTGTAAATACTGACTAGCCTCACGAGAATATCACCATCATCATCAGTCTATATATCAGTCCAACTTAGTATGCTGACGGTTTTTAAGAGGATGACCACACCATCAAACTGAACAACTTTCTCTATGAGATCAACATAGAAACCACGAAAAAAAAAAACCACTGTCCCAGACGTTGGTTCCAGAAAGTTGTTCAGTTTTATGGTCTCATCATCCTCTTCTAATCGTGCGTGCAGCAAGCCCTATGGTATCAGAGTTTTTTCAGACCGCCTTACGGCCTCTGACGTGGTTTTTATGTAACGACTACTACCACCAGAGATAGTAGCCGGGAACTACTGCTTAACGTGTCTTCCGAAGCACGGAAACAACCTCATCCTCTTAAAAAACCGTCAGCATTATTAAATAATAGTAATAAAAAAGACCCTGTCTGTATACGTCCCATTGCAGGCCCTGTACCCGGACTTTCGATGTCCGATATATCGCCACTGTTTCGGTCCGCACTTCATTGTAATAGAGTTGAAATTGGAACGACAACGTTCACGCAATTGCGAAGTTCGAATGTGCGGGTAGAGGCCTAGGGCCATTTGCATTTGGCGGTAGGTATCTGGCATTTTGCGTATCTATCATTTTATCGTTTCTGACCAATTTTTCGCGTAGGTACATAATGTGTCTGTGGCACATATTGACACACGTCTCTCCTGCAGGGTGGTCTGACAATAAAGCGCGTGATGGAGGAGACCGGCTGCCACATCCACTTCCCGGACTCGAACCGCACCAGCACAGTTGAGAAGAGCAACCAGGTCTCCATCGCGGGGGACATGGAGCGAGTCGAGCGCGCCAGGGCTCGTGTCAGGGTAAGATTTATATTGCAGGCACTACATTGTCGCGAGAACTTCTCGGCGAGAATTCTCGGCACGAATTTCTCTCGTTCTCGGCCTTAGACAATTTAATAGTATGGACGCGTAACGGGTGTCATTCTCCTATCAAAATTTTCTGCCACTTTTTGCGGGGGGCGAGGTAACATGAAATCCGCAACTTTGGATTTTATTTCCTATAACTTTAGATTCTAATTTTGAATGTTAAAAATCATGAAAAGTAGTCTCGTGTGAACCCCAAACGTTCTAAGTTCAAAATTATTGTTTCGCTATTATAGGCTGTCTCGTTTAGTGATAAGGTATAAAATTGAGTGTAAATGCGCAAGATTAATTGATCTAATACCGTGGGAGAGGGGAAATGCTACCGCAAGGCCAGTCCTTACTATTAAATTGTCTAAGTTCTCGGCCCTTCTCGTCCATTCTCGGCGAGAATGTAGTGGTGGCTTATGAATTGAATACGCATGCTGTTTCTCATTGGGGCATTATTATTATAGCGGGTCGTAGATATTGTAGGGATAGAAAAGTCTTCTGTATTTTGATATAATTCTTAAATTCTGAACTATACATGGTTATCTTAATACGCTGACACTTTTTAAAGGAGATGATCAGACCATCAAACTGAACAACTTTCTCTAGGGGACTAAAATAAAAATCGAGTAAAAGAAATCAGCTGTTCCATGCTAAACTGCAAACACATAGGTACTTGAGCCAAATGTATGGGACATTTGGCTCGAGTATGTTTGCAGTTAAGCATGGATGAGCTGTTTTTTTTTCGCGATTTCTTTCGATAGTAGTGCCATAAGGATAAAGTTGTTCAGTTTGACGGTCTGATCATCCCCTTAAAAAACTGTCTGCAGAAGGACCCTATATGACCTAGCACGTCGGTGATGTGGGAAGAACTGGTGAATGTTCCAGTTGCTCTGACGCATCGTGAGGAGAGACTTCAATTTCTTAATCTAGAATATGATCTTCCTATATCGTCACTTACCTAGGCTGTCCACTCTTATAATGAATCAATGTAGGCCTATGAGTTTGTTTACTAACAAATAGAGTAGCTTTTAGTATGGGTTTTACCAACTAATGACGCTATCTACCTATGTAATTTCACTAAATCGTGCCTGGTTACTTTCATCAAAGCTTACGACACTGGAAATTTGCAACAGAAGTTTAAATTTTTCCTGTTAGTACTTACCTGATTGGAGATATAACTAGTTCCTAGGGTAAAACCAACTAAGTATACCTAGGTACACAGGCTCATTTGAAGCTTCATTTTCATTTGAAGATTAAGATTTACTTTATTGAAACTAAAAAACACTCTTTGTCGGTAACGCATTAAAAAGTAAAAAATACTCGTCAAAACAAACCAAATGAGTCGAAACTAGAAGGCTTTACTTTGGAGAGTTCTATTATCTACGTCCTGGGTCCATCTTCAAATCAGCTCGATGGTACCAAACATAGACGATTTTTTTTTCGCTGTATCAAAATAAAAAATAAAAATAAATATCTTGGACAATGTCAAACAAATTATCTAGTCACATTTAAAGTACCAGAATCTAGCCTGGACTTGTATTATGATGACTAGACAACGATATACAATACATACATAAATACAAACATCCATGACTCGGGTACAAATATTCATATTCATCATACAAATATTTGTCCCTTACGGGATTCGAACCCGCGACCCTCGGCACAGCAGGCAGGTTCACTACCGACTGTGCTACCGGGCCGTCAAATTACTGTTTTGTCATCCAAATAATATCATTGACAGACAATTATACAGGGTGAAATTGATATCATTAGCATTCTTTTAAACTAAGAGTCAACCCATCAAACAAGTTTTACTATGGAAGCAAAACGGAGAAAAAAATTATCAGCTGTGGAACAGCTGATTATTACTGAACTACAATGCCTACTCGATTCACAATCGGTTTGCTCCCATAGTAAAAGTTGTTCACTGTTCAGTTTGATGGGTAGAAGTTTTAGTTTAAAAGGATGCTAATGATATCAATTTCATCCTGTAGAAGTGAGTTTAGCTCGACTTCCTAGATTTTCTTACATACTTAGTTACATACAGGTAAAGCTAATATGGAGAGGGAGGGCTATGATCGGAGTTTCCCTGTGAGATCAAATCAGAAATGTAAAGATCCGCAGAAGAACCAAAAGTAACTCACATAGAATTGCTAAACTAAGTGGGCGGGGCACATTCCTCGCAGAATGGGGCTGAAGAGTTCTTGAGTGGCGACCGCATACCGGAAAGCGCAGCGTGGGTAAGCTCCCCCCAAGGTGGACCCACGACCTGGTGAAGGCGGCGGGAATCCGTTGGATGAGGGTAGCGCAGGACCGGTCGTTGTGGCGATCTTTGGGGGAGGCCTATGTCCAGCAGTGGAAGTCCATCGGCTGAGATGATGATGATGATGATGGGTTTTGCCAATTAATGACGTTATTACCTACCTATGTAACTGTTTACTTTCATCAAAGCTTAGGTGGGTAAACAGTTACATAGGTAGGTTTTAAATTGTCCTGTTAGGTAGAACTTTAGCTCATTGGAGATTTTATGACTAGTTTCTACTTCTAGTATAAAATGGGTAAAACCAAACTACCTATACAGATTCATTAGACGTTTTGATATTCATTTGAAGACTAATCATGAATAAATAAGATAATATTAGTATCTTGTTTCCTTGTGTTCACCAGGAGTGCGATTTTTGAAACTCATTCCTTGAACTGAGCAGTTGTAAATGTCAATATTACTATAACTTTCTGCTGCTGATTTGACTTTCAAAAATACTACTTCATGAGTGCGATTTTTGAAAGTCAAATCAGCAGTAGAAAGATGCATATCTCCATCGTAATTTTGACATTTACAACTGCTGAGCTCAGCGAATCAGTTTCAAAAATCGCACTCCAGGCTATCATCGTCCACTGCTGAAGGTCATTGCAGCAGCAGCTCATAAGATCACCTGAGGTGCGCCACAAAACTATCCTCAGCCTCAGCAGTCGCACCCCGCTACCTTCTTTAGGTCGTTGGTCCAGCGCCGCAGGGCGGCCTGCCAGTCCGTGGTCTCCACTCTAGAACGACTCAACATCCGTTGTCAGTTCTTCGGCAAATGGCCAGCCCATTGCCACTTCAGCTTGCAAAGAATTTTGGAGGCCAGCCCTGTAATTTAAGACCCAGACTTAGAGGTCCCGTACATGAATGAAACTTAGTAATACGTGTAGAGTGAAACAAAACTAACTAAAAAGTAAATTGGTTGTAACCTGTAAAAGTTGGGCGAAAGGTATTCTCGTTATGATACCTTTTGTAGCAAGTGTGTGAAAGTCATAATCTTTCTTATTAGATAGTCCATTCAATCTTCTACGGATTCATTATGTTTATTTTAATGAACATTCACGATAACCGTATAATATTATGAATATTATGATACTGGAAGAAAACGAAATCACGAACTATCAGTTCAACCAAGCCAAATACATTCCGTAACGACCAAAAAATACCTCAGTGAGAATATTAGATGAAAATAGCTGTCGTGGTAGCGTTTTCGGCTTCTGCTTTTTGGATGATTTGTCTATTTTACTAGTAATTTCTACTTTTGAATCCGGACTTCTAGAGATGTGGAAGGTTTTTTAAAAAATGCCTTATTTTTTTCTGTTTATAATAATCATGACCGCCGTCCTGAAGACCTTTTAGTTTTCTTAAAAAATGGCTGGGTCCAAATCTGCCAATCTTCTTTTCAGAGCGATGTCAACCACTTTAGTTCTCTGACATATACAATGACATCATCACCTTACTCCTGATGTGATCTCTCAGAGAAGCGCTGATCATAGTCTCTCGAAGTGACTTTGTATTGATGAACTAGTCCTATAGGTCCATGTTCTCTCGTCCATGCTCGTGATATAGACTTTTTATTTAATAATGCGAGTAATTTCAGGCCCTGACGCCTTTGGTGTTCTGCTTCGAGCTGCCGATAGTGGCGCCCTCCCAGCCGCTCCCGGACATTACATCGCCTTACGTTCAGCAAGTGCAGGAGCAGTATAATGTGCAGGTTTGATTTATTTATTTATTAGTTCTGTTTCGAGCTGCCGATTTTAGTGTGGGTTCTAACTTTGCAGCGCGACATGGCGTTCTTTGTGTATACAAGCGAGACAAGCGTTTCAACCTGTATAATTTAAAAGATAGTTTCTTGTTTATGAGTCAAAATCAAAAGAATTTCTCGATACAGAGCACAGGTCTACCTATAATAAGTATAATATAGCATGTAAGCCTGTAGGCTACGGCTTTCCAAAGTATATACACATGCACGGCGACACATCAAGCTATACAAAACCAACATAAGCTGGCCGCGCGTAGGTCAAGTAACGTATTACGTCGCGCGGCCAGCTTATGTTGGTTTTGTATAGCTTGATGTGTCGCCGTGCGTACCTACATCTACATAATTATTTCTTTAAATTTTGCTCAAGCGCCTGCTTATGAATTAATGCAAAATCATTTTGGCGAGATAGTGCTAAAATTATCTTTAAGTATTATATATGTAACAAATCAACTAACAAGGTATTGATCTGCTTTCGATTCTGTATAAGTTAAATTTTATTTTAATTATTAAATTGTTTTATTAATACTAGAACAAAATTAATGATAATGATTTTACCAGGTGATGCTCCGCAACCGTCCGAAGCTGCACGCCAACCTGCTGGTAGTGAAGGGAGTCCAGTGGGAGGTACAAGCGACCATGGAAGCGACCAACCTACTTATGGACTACATGTGCGGACCCCTCGCTGTAAGTACCTGCAGTATTGAGCTTCAACCTGCTGGTAGTGAAGGAGTGCAGTGGGAGGTGCAGCGACCATGGAAGCGACCAACCTACTGATGTACTACATGTGCGGACCCCTCGCTGTAAGTACCTGCAGTATTGAGCTTCAACCTGCTGGTAGTGAAGGAGTGCAGTGGGAGGTGCAGCGACCATGGAAGCGACCAACCTACTGATGTACTACATGTGCGGACCCCTCGCCGTAAGTACCTGCAGTATTGAGCTTCAACCTGCTGGTAGTGAAGGAGTGCAGTGGGAGGTGCAGCGACCATGGAAGCGACCAACCTACTGATGAACTACATGTGCGGACCCCTCGCTGTAAGTACCTGAAGTATTGTGCTTCAACCTGCTGGTAGTGAAGGAGTGCAGTGGGAGGTGCAGCGACCATGGAAGCGACCAACCTACTGATGTACTACATGTGCGGACCCCTCGCTGTAAGTACCTGCAGTATTGAGCTTCAACCTGCTGGTAGTGAAGGAGTGCAGTGGGAGGTGCAGCGACCATGGAAGCGACCAACCTACTGATGTACTACATGTGCGGACCCCTCGCTGTAAGTACCTGCAGTATTGTGCTTCAACCTGCTGGTAGTGAAGGAGTGCAGTGGGAGGTGCAGCGACCATGGAAGCGACCAACCTACTGATGTACTACATGTGCGGACCCCTCGCCGTAAGTACCTGCAGTATTGAGCTTCAACCTGCTGGTAGTGAAGGAGTGCAGTGGGAGGTGCAGCGACCATGGAAGCGACCAACCTACTGATGTACTACATGTGCGGACCCCTCGCCGTAAGTACCTGCAGTATTGAGCTTCAACCTGCTGGTAGTGAAGGAGTGCAGTGGGAGGTGCAGCGACCATGGAAGCGACCAACCTACTGATGAACTACATGTGCGGACCCCTCGCCGTAAGTACCTGCAGTATTGAGGTTCGGTGATCTTAGGCCGAGATTCTGACAAAGTCTTGAATAAGGTCGAAAATAGACGTTCAAACTAAGTCTTAAAAAACTTGAATCTCGACCTTAGATGCGTCAAACGTGGCTCGGCATGTGTATTTGGATTAGCTTTTGCAGTAAGGTCCTCAACCCTTCATATGTACAGGGTTTGCAAACCAGTAACAGTATATGGTAGGTACTCAACCCTCCACTACAGGGTCCAACTTAATATGATGACACTTTTTTAAGGGTATGATCAGACCATCAAACTAAACAACTTTCTCTATGGGACCAATATCGAAATCGGGAAAAATACAGCTGTACTTTGTCTCGAGTAGATTTGCAGTTTTGTATGGACGAGCAGATTTTTTTTTTCGCGATTTCGATGTTGGTCCCATAGAGAAAGTTGTTTAGTTTAACGGTCTGTTCATCCCCTAAAAGTGTTAGCATATTAAGAACTTAGACTAATTATATCCGGACCGGCCTTGCGGTAGCATTTCCCCTCTGCCACGGTATTAGATCAATTAATCTTGCGCATTTACACTCAATTTTATACCTTATCACTAATCGAGACAGCCTATAATAGCGAAACAATAATTTTGAACTTAGAACGTTTGGGGTTTACACGAGACTACTTTTCATGATTTTGAACATTCAAAATTAGAATCTAAAGTCATAGGGAATAAAATCCAAAGTAGCGGATAACATGTTACCTCGCCCCCCGCAAAAAGTGGCAGAAAGTTTGTTAGTAGAATGACACGTAGTTACGCGTCCCGATATAATTAGTCTAAGATTAAGAAGAACCCTACCCCATATGACCCCTGGAGTTGGTTGACTAATAACCATGCTTTTCTTATATTTGTCCCGTCTACCATTTGGAGGGAGTCCCGCTTCGAACATCACCAACATCTAGTCGGGTGTTGCAAGATGCGTTAGATGCGACTTATTCCTTCAGGCGTCATATTATGCACATCTTTGACGCATAAACCGCTGCCGTTTATAGCCTATGCAACGTGTTAATAAATTAGCGCAAAACCTCATACACCCCAACTGATTTATAACAAAATAATTAGATTGAAACAATAATTTCATTATTTTGATAGTTAAAATTTAAAGTTAATCGCATTTTAAGTTTTGAGGCAAAAATGTTTGTTATCATTTCAGCAATGAATGAAAGCGCTAACGTACTCATGGATACATTTTTATAATCTTGTTTTGGTAGTAAGTAGGGTGAGTGTGCCCTGCGGTGGGTTGACATCGGGTTCAGAAAACTTTAAATCTTTAAACAAATTTTTAAATTTTTTTTTCCTAGCCTTTTTCATCCCACTGCTGGGCAAAGGCCTCCCCTTTAATCCTCCAACCATCTCTGTCTTGGGCATGCTCTGGCCACGCGTCATCGAAAGAATCCAGATCGATCAAATTATTTAATATTTTGAAAAAAAATGACCTATGTTGAAACCATGATAATTCGACTCTGCTCTCGATTCTAAACAAACTACTTTCTAGTTTTGCGTTAATTCATTAACACGTTGTATAGCTATTAGCCACTGCATCTGAGCCCGCATCTTACCTCGCCTCTGATCGTATCGGTCTCCAGTTCCTGAGGACGAGAGAATGCATCTGTGTTTAGCGCGTAGGTACACTAATGCACTTCATAATATCCTGTGTAGGTTAAGCAGGGTATTATGAAGTGCATAAGTGTGCTTTTCTATAAAATTTGCAGTTGCGTTGTCGAAACAGAATTTTGAATACCTATTTAAAAGGAACACTAAAACACGAGATCCATTCGTAATAATAATCTCTGATACTTAGATCAAGATCAATGTATTAAACTGTAGTCTTTGACTTAATGGATAGGCCTTACGCCAACATTACGAACCAGAAAAATGAAATAGAAATAGAAATATTAATGTTTCTTTTTATGAGGCAAAACAATTGACAGTTTTACTTTGAATTTGTACCGAGATGACAGATCAAGTACCCTAGTTTGTATTGAAGTGCCCTAGTTTTGCGTGCTTCAACTTAAAGCGCTTTGGGCCTATCCAAGTGATACACAAACTTATACATAAGTTTGTGCTCTGATACTGGTAACAATTTTTATTTAGTAGGCTCATTACAGGCTCATTATAAATTACGACCGTTTGCTCATCAGTAAGCGAAACTTCTTGGTCAATGGCTCATCAAGAAAAATTATTGTCAAGGTGACAGTGACATATTGTCACATTTTTGGCAGAACCTTCATTATTCTTTGGTAAATTACGTGTCATTGAATTTGAAAAAGGCATTTTCAAAAAGAAATAAAAAGAAATCTTCAGTGGCAATTCAAAAGTACTCTTGTCTGCAATAAAGACTACAGTTTAACGAAGAGAATGGAATACGTTTTACAGTTTTAATGTGGGCAATGACATCTCGGACTCGCTGGTTGAGCTGTAGGCTGTAGGTATAATATATCTATGTTGAGGAGTCTAAAAATTAAATTGATGCTATAGCTAATTTAAACAATAATTGTTCCCAGAGCCAAACGCAAGTGCAGATGTCCCTGGAGATATCTCCGATGCACCACAGCGTGGTGGTAGGCCGGGCGTCGGAGCAACTGAAGGCGATCGCTAAAGGCACCGGAACACAGATCATGTTCCCGGACGCGGACGACCCCAACATACCCGCCATCAAGAAGAGCTGCGTCACCATCACGGGACAGATCAAGGAAGTCTACGCGGCCAGGCAGCAGCTAGTGGTTTGTTACTCTTGTGGTTACATTGTAATGTTCCCGGACGACCCCAACATACCCGCCATCAAGAAGAGCTGCGTCACCATCACGGGACATATCAAGGAAGTCTACGCGGCCAGGCAGCAGCTAGTGGTTTGTTACTCTTGTGGTTACATTGTAATGTTCCCGGACGACCCCAACATACCCGCCATCAAGAAGAGCTGCGTCACCATCACGGGACATATCAAGGAAGTCTACGCGGCCAGGCAGCAGCTAGTGGTTTGTTACTCTTGTGGTTACATTGTAATGTTCCCGGACGACCCCAACATACCCGCCATCAAGAAGAGCTGCGTCACCATCACGGGACATATCAAGGACGTCTACGCGACCAGGCAGCAGCTAGTGGTTTGTTACTCTTGTGGTTACATTGTAATGTTCCCGGACGACCCCAACATACCCGCCATCAAGAAGAGCTGCGTCACCATCACGGGGCAGATCAAGGAAGTCTACGCGGCCAGGCAGCAGCTAGTGGTTTGTTACTCTTGTGGTTACATTGTAATGTTCCCGGACGACCCCAACATACCCGCCATCAAGAAGAGCTGCGTCACCATCACGGGGCAGATCAAGGAAGTCTACGCGGCCAGGCAGCAGCTAGTGGTTTGTTACTCTTGTGGTTACATTGTAATGTTCCCGGATGACCACTCATACCCGCCATTAAGAGCTGCGTCACCATCACGGGACAGATCAAGGAAGTCTACGCGGCCAGACAGCAGCTAGTGGTTTGTACTATAACGTAGTCGTCACACAAATGGTGAAGGAAAACATCGTGAGGAAACCTGCATACGCTGAAGAAGAAATTACAATGCGTATGTGAAGTCTACGAATCCGAACTGAACACGCTTGGTGGACTAAAGCCCCATACACCCTCCCTGATGGTAGGTAGGCCTATGCTGTGTTGAGCAGTGGGACGCATATGGGACATAATGACGTAGGTAATTAGGTTATATAGGCTGATGATGATGATGAATGTAGTCGTCTGTGTGATCCCGAGCTAGATTAGGTCCCATCATATCTCAGGTATCGTATGAGGCTAAAGATGAACGCACATCTCTATCGCCGTCGCTTGAGACGAACACAGACTTTATATTAAAACTTCGGCGCGGACGATGTGGCCGCACTGTTATTTCATTAAAGGCATTCACCCTAAATAGGCAGGTCCACACGAAGCGAGCCGCCTCGCGCGGCAAACGCCCTACCGCGAGGTCGGTGAGGACGCTCGCCCGAGGCTGAGCATGTGCCCGCCGCTCGCGTCTGAGCCTTATTATTTTTGCACGCTTAATAATAACTTTTAGTAGTTTTAGCTAAGTGTCCCGAATGACATTACACCTTTCGGGGCCATAATATCAAAACGACTACCCCCCAAAACGACTTCGTCAAAATAAAACATTCTGTAACTTTTTTTTCTCTAAAATATGTTGATGCCCCTTGGGTGCCATGTATATTTGGGTATCCTCTAACAATCCCTACCTGTGTCATAGCGGGGGGCTCTTGGACCAGAGGCCATACATTTTTGCCCAGTGTCCTTTAAATTTTCTGTTTCCTAGATTTTCTAATGTTTGCAAAAGTATTATTATTATTATCTGTGGTTTTGGGCCTTGACAGGCTTGCTAAGCCTGTGCCACGTAGACCATCGCTGGTCCTTTGTGATCGCCCTTTTTATAGTTCCTTACCAATCCCCACTGCGGCCAGAAATCGCAGTAGATTCTTGATCGGGATAGTTTGTATCTCATCTGGTGTCAGCACCTGCCTACCCAGATGAGTGCTGCGTTTGTACATCAGGGGGCCACAATCACATAGGAGGTGCAGAGGAGTTTCCATCTCCTCCTTGCAAAATCTGCAGCCGATCGTGTCACTTAAATTCAGTGTGTGCATGTGCTTATTTAATTTGCAGTGGCCTGTGAGTGACCTTGCTATTGTACAATTGCAAAAGTAGGTTTCAGAATGAAATTATGTTACTAGTGGTGTGCCTTTCGCCCACAAAACTGGAAAATAAATGAGATTACATTAACAAACATGTATTCTTTACAACTGAACAGGGCAGCCTACCCCTGGTGGTAATATTCGACGTGTCCGAGGAAGCCTGCCGCATAGAGAACGAGGCGGCCGCTAAGCTGATGCACAAGTACAACGTGTTCATCAACATACGCCGCAAGCCCAAGCAGGGCATCGCCTCCATCGTCATCAAGGGCATAGAGAGATGCGCCGGTACGTACACTCATCGGGTATATCCCACCATTTCCATGGAAATACAAAATAGAAAAAGTGGGACTAGCGTTTTTTCCAAATTATATCCCATTATTTTTATTGTGACAAAAAAACGCAGTTGTACATACATACATAAGCTCACGCCTTTGTCCCAAAGGGGTAGGCATGAGACCACGGACCGCCACACGCTACGACTCTGACATACCTCTTTAGCCTTATTGAACATTCATACATCTGTTCATGCACTTCCGTCGAAAACGCATTTGAGTTATTTGAGAATCTGTTTCGTCTTAAATATTTATGACGGCCTGATAAATTACTGATAAAGATAAATAGTTTCTACAGGGTGTAACAAAACAGCCTAGTAATACTTAAGGAGGTGCTTCAGACCGACTGAAACTGAACAACTTTCACTATGGAGCCAACATCGAAATCGCGAAAAAAAAATCCGCTCTTTTATACAAAACTGCAGTACCGTCTCGACTCAAATGTATGGGACGACAGATTTTTTTTCTCGACGTTGGCTCCATAGTGAAAGTTGCTCAGATTGATGGTCTGAAGCACCCTTTTAATTATTACTAGGGTGTTTTGTTACATTCTGTATATGCACGTCCGCCGTCATAAGAGGTGATGCAGTGTTTTTTTTTTTTGCCGCCGCCCGCCGCTAGCAATGGAAATAGTGGGAAAATCAGTCCCAGTATGTCTATCAATAGAAATACCTAATGGAAGTAGTGGGATACACCCTATTCATCGAATAATCGAACTATAAAAGACCAATAACAGATCGTCGGGAGCGTCGGTGGCGCGTTGCGGAGAGGTATGGACTCCCAATTATGGGGGTCCGCGTTCGAATCCGCACGGACAACATGCCATGTACCAATGAGTTTTTCTAACTTATGTACGTAAAACCGACTGCTCTCAAACGGTGAAGGAAAACATCGTGAGGAAACCTGCATACACTAAAGAAGAAATTCTGATGTGTATGTGAAGTCTACCAACCCGCATTGGACATGCGTGGTGGACTAATGCCCATACACCCTCCTTGAGGGTAGGCCTGTGCCCTGCAGTGCGACGTTTATAGGCTGATGATGATGATGATGAGTCTGACCAATAGGGCTGTACCGCTTCGTAAGTAGCTGCGCGGCGAAATGCAGGGGCAGAGAACCCCGATCTGCTCGATATACAACCTTTATTTCCAGGAAACCTGTGTTTTTTTTAATGCTTAATTTTTCTGGGACCCCAGTTTCCAAGCTTGCCTTGTGAGGGTACCAAAAGATTAACCTAGTCGGTCTATACCTAAATCCCGAATATAGGATCCTTCTAAATATGCTGACATGTTTTTAAGGGGATGATTAGACCGTCAAACTGAACAAGCTTCTCTATGGGACCAACATCGGAATCGCGGGGAAAAATCTGCTGTTCCATACAAAACTGCAAAACTACTCGAGCCAAATGTATGGGAAAGCTGTTTTTTTTCGCTGACCATGTTCTATGTCTGCAGCTACATCATGAGTTCGTTCTATAGAGTGCCCGCAGTGCAACAATCTAAAATGATCACATTGTCCACAGGCGACATCTACGAAGCCCGCCGCGACCTCCTAGCCGGCAAGGAGCCAGTAATAACCGCCGAAATACCAGAATCCTACAACATCCCAGCCATCTCGGCGACCATGCCCAACTTCAGCATCTTCAACCCCTTCTCCCCCACGCACAACCTGAACAACTCCCCGTGCTCCCCATACAATCTCCAGCTGTCAGACTTGGCCGGGTACAATATAAGTCCGTTCCATAACCCTCCGACGCCCGGTGGGTACCCGAGCCCGCTATCGCCCGTCGCTCTCACTCCGCCGGTGTACCCCAACTCATGGATGATGCCCTCTCCTCAGCCGAGGGCTGGGCAGTTCCATTATCCCAATATGGTCAATAATTCGGTGGTTTATAACAATCAGGGATCTTGGAATCGTAAGTATAATATATCAATCTATTTATATCTACAAGGATTAACAAAACACCCTAGTAATACTTAATGGGGTGCTTCAGACCATCAAACTGAACAACTTTCACTATGGAGCCAACATCGAAATCGCGAAAAAAAAAAACCGCTCTTTCATACAAAACTGCAGTAGGTACCGTTTCGACTCAAATGTATTGGGACGGCAGATTTTTTTCATTTTTTCTCGACCTGTGCTCCATGGTGAAAGTTGTTCAGATTGATGGTCTGAAGCACCCCCTTAAGCTTAAGCTTAAGTATTACTAGGGTGTTTTCTTACTCCCTGTATATCTAAACTGACGGTCTTTTAGATAGTAACTACCTATTAGATTTTGCCTCGAATCGAGCGCGACGGGACTTCCCTGCATAGAAAAATTATCTCATCTCGCTTTCTCATTTTGAAAATGAGAAAGCCGCGTTGCAGGCTGACTCTGGCTGACTAATATTTCCACTAGCTACAGCATCAGTGGTTGTCATACGATATGACACGCTGACATGAAGAAGGCATCATAACAGTTTCATCAAAATCGGTCCAGTAGTTTTTGCGTGATGCACGAACAAACAAACAGACGGACAAAAATTTAAAAAGCGGTGATTTGGATTCCGGCGTGGGAAAGGTGTTTCCATATCGTAACCTTTTTTTGGAAAAATATCTTCAATGACTTCTGTTGATGATGCTGCTCCATACATAGCTGTGGTCGACCATAGCCACTATGATTACGGCTGTTGATTTGAGAGCTCCATTTTATAATACCTAGTGTAGAATTTTTCTATATATCTGTATAATTTGACGGCCCGGTAGCACAGTCGGTAGTGAACCTGCCTGCTGTGCCGTGGGTCGCGGGTTCAAATCCCGTAAGGGACAAATATTTGTTTGATGAATATGAATATTTGTACCCGAGTCATGGATGTTTGTATCTATATATTCTATATCGTTGTCTAGTATAATACAAGTCCAGGCTAGATTCTGGTACTTTAAATGTGACTAGATAATTTGTGTGACATTGTCCAAGATATTTATATTTATTTATTTATAATTCTAGAATGTTATTTTGCTACCAATCCTAAACCATAATAAAAACGATACCAACTAAAAAATATAAACAAAATTGTATTGTTTTTACGCCAGCTATGACCAACGGCGCAGAGATGGGAGGAATGCAACAGCCGATTATGATGCAGCCGCAGTACCAGCAGATGCCTACAGAAGGCAGGCCTGTGAGTTAACCGATCATAAACTCGCGACCAACACTCATTTAGGATGGTCACAATCTTTGCTTTAACTACCACCTACTTTATACGCAAGCAGTTGCTTGGAGTTGCAGCTTGGTTCACCTAAGCATTAAGGGTTTTAAGATGGAACTATGTTTAACAGGGTGAAATTGATATCATTAGCATCCTTTTAAACGAATAGTCTACCCATCAAACTGAACAACTTTTACTATGGGAGCAAACTGATCGGAGCAACAACAAAAATTCAGAAAGTTGTTGAATAGGTACCTACATTTGAATCGAGTAGGCATTGCAGTTTATGGAACAGCAGATTTTTGCTCCAATCGGCTTGCTCCCATAATAAAAGTTGTTCAGTTTGATGGGTAGACTCTTAGTTTAAAAGGATGCTAATGATATCAATTTCACCCTGTAGATACTTTATTTACCCACAAAAGATGAATGAATGTAATGAGACTGCTCACTCAGGGAAACCAAAGCATTGATTAGAGACTGGTTGGCAACCCTATCGTACGCACAAACAGAAAGCTTCCTTTGTATAGTATCGTAGTCGCAATCTGTAGCTATTGGTATGATAATGGCCTCGATTCGGAGTGTACCACGACTAAACTAAACTAAGTGTATTCCTGTCACTTTCTAAAATAAGATTAAGAAAAGAGACAGAAAACCAACAGCTGACTTTAGTGCTGTCAAAGTGACGTTAAATGCGCAAAATAAGATGCCATCATAATGTACGCCATCTTATTTAAGTCGTTTTTGGGCGTTTAACGTCACTTTGACAGCACTAAAGTCAGCTGTTGGTTTTCTGTCTCTTTTCTTAATCTTATTTTAGAAAGTGACAGGAATACATTTAGTTTAGTTTAGTCGTGGTACACTCCGAATCGAGGCCATTACCGCCTTTTATAAAAATTTGGTTGCCTCTTTTTGTATGTTTTTAGTGTGCAAATGGAGAATAGGTATAGTTTTGTATGGTGCACGTGTGTATTCGTGTTGGTGTCACAGTTAGTTTCCGTGTGACAATGTTTTTTTTTTGTTCACAAGAGAACTAGTTTATTATATTTCATTTATCTATCCTGATCTTGTCTTGTTCTCGTTGTGAAATATGTGTTTAACTTCAAACTTCAAATAATGTCTAAATTGGCCTGTAACTACCTGGTAATCGTACATAACTGGCCCTCATATTACAAACTTTACTAGTTTGAGGACCATGAGTAAATTGTAATACTGAACAACATGGAACAACATTTTTACTGTCACTGTGTTATTATTAGCAATCTAAACTTTTGTAAAAATGTTGAATGAATGTTCATTCATTCATATGTATTCTAATGTTATCCGTGCTTTAGAAGGCAAGTTAAGCAGTTGGTCCCGGATAATTCCATCAAATGGCGGGGAACTAGCTATTCGATAATCCAGGGGCCTATTTTATAAACACGACAATGTCATTGAAATAGACCCCGCAGTTAGTGGTCAACTTGTGCGGTCTAAGAGGGAGGTTACACGGTCAGTACTTCATCAGTCTGGTCCATCATTCTGGTTAATCGTTGAATGACGCCAGAATGATGCTAGAATTATGAGTGGGTTACACGATCAGTTTCCCATCAGTATTTCATCATTCACAATGGAATGACGGAATTAATGTTCATCAGTCTGGATGGATGGTTTACCATCATTCCGTCAGTCCATCATTCTCCCGTCATTCAGACCAGACTGATGGACCAGAATGACGAAATACTGAACGTGTAACTGTGTGTCCCTCTTACCGTATGGTCGTTACGTGTATTTGTTCCTCAGAGTTTACACTCACAAATAACGATAATTTTACCTTTTTATTGCAGATAACCCTTAGTCAGATCCTGAACTCAAGCTCGCAGGCGAGCAGTGGCTACCAGAGCAACTTCACAGGCAGCTGTGTCTCACTAGACACACACAACATTTCAGGTACTTAACTAACTATTAATTACTTAACTAACATCATTGAACCCTGAGTTTTTTGAATCGTTACGTAATTTTGTTTTTTTTTAATCTTCATATAAATGTTTTCCAATGTTAAATATTTATAAAATATTCTGTTTAAAACAGGCGGCGAAGGAAGCAACGTGGTGTCGCCGTCAGTGTCTCCGATAAGCAAGACTCACAGCCACAGCCCTGCACCCTCCAACGATACAGATCGCTCACAACAAGGTTAGTAATTAATAAACGAACAAACTAGCATACTATCAGTTTAAAATAACAATGTGCATGACCTTGAAGGGCCGTTGGATAACTTCACTTGGTTGATAAAGGAATATAGACTCTATGCAAAGGAAATAATCATTTGAATGACTCGAGTGAAGTTCGTGTGATTGTGTGACGTCACATTTGCGAGCGAGGTCATGCACATTGTTATTTTAAACCGATAGTACGTACTCGCGCGTTCTTACGACAACACGTCTAACGTATTATAAGACTAGAAAGTTACGTACCTATTATTAAGAATAGAATCCAGAGATGTAGCGCCGACACGGTAACGTATAGGGAGAGACCGATGTCCAGTTGTAGGTAGACCAGTAGATACGAACTGAGGGGCTAGCATGGCAGCGCTGGATAGGACTTAGTGTTAGTGAGTGTCATGATGCGCGCGACAGCCTTACTACAACTCTGGGACATTAATTGAAAAATAATAGAATAGAATTTATTTTCGCTAATATGGGTACAAAGACAAAACGGAGAAGATGTTACATTTAAGTTGTTCCGTGAATATTCCGTCATTTGCGGCGTGCAATGAAAAAGAAATTGCCGTATAGTAATCACTGTTCTATACAAATACTCGGTTTTGCGGGGGAGAGGCGGGGATAAATCCCACCCACGAAGGACAGAAAGGAGCCTAGGTGTCTCAAGGAAATAAGGTCTGTCGCCATTATATTAGGTCATTTCTATAGTCTAAAAAACAAGGTCTTCTATTCCCAGAGTGACACAAGCCTACGTCACAAAAAAATGGCCGCTAAACATGGTAAAAGGGTATGATGACGTAGACTTGTGTCAGTCATGTGGTCAGTCACGTGATCGGAAGAGAATACCAGGCGCAGTATATTATTGTACCATGGTCATTTCGAAGTTGAAAGCGGAGTGGCGGAAGCCAGTTCGAAGCGGACCGCGCCATTCGTTTTGCTGAGAGGGGTTTTGTCATTTTGTCAATAAAATATTTCTAAAACGATGAAGTGCGCTATTTCTGGATTCAAACTGCGGCCAAAAAGCTGGGCATCTTAAACAAGGTGAAGCGGTACTTCACTCCTGGACAGCTCTTAGTATTGTATAAAGCTCAGGTCCGATCATGTATGGAGTACTGCTGCCACCTGTGGGATGGCTCAGCCAAGTATCAACTTGCCACACTCGACTCGGTTGAACGCAGAGCCAGGAGGCTCATTGGCGATAGTAAGCTGGTGGAGGCCAAGCTTCATAGCCTAGCCCACCGCCGCAGAGTGGCCTGCTTGTCGGTCTTCTACAGATTGTACTTCGGTGAGTGTGCCCAAGAGCTACATGAGCTCATCCCACCTTCCCCTTTCTACTATCGGACTTCCAGACGCACCGCGGGATATCACCTCTTCTTGGTTGACATCCCACATATCCGCACCAAGCGCCTTTCTGAATCTTTTATAATGCGCACAGCCAAAGAGTGGAATGCCTTACCTGCGTCAGTATTTCCGAGTACTTACAACCCGAATTCCTTTAAAGTACGAGTGAATAGGCATCTTCTGGGTAAGCTCGCTACATCTACGACCCCATCTTCGTCCTGAGGACTGGATTGAGGTCAAGAGCAAACCCATAGTTAATAAAAAAAAAAAGAAAAAAAAAATCGGTTTTAGGGGCGGAACCTGTGCTGCGAACCCGTCTTGTTCCCCGTCCCTGCGTTACGTGCTATTGCTCTAATCTGCACCTTATGTCGATAGAATTAGCGAGCATAATCTCGGACCTGCCTCTCTCGGAGCGCCGCGCGCCGGGCTGCGAGAAGAAAACCCTGGAGACCCTCAACAAGATGTCGCCGCTGTCCGACTACAGGAAGATGAAGGCCGAAGCCAGTAGGGTATGCAACTTTCACTTATATTTTATTGTATTTAAGGCTTATAGTATAGTTAATAGAAACTACGGGGTGTAAGATTGATTGTACTCATGATACTGAATAACTTTCCCCAAGAAACCTACAGGAATCGAAGCGAATCTCCTTTAGGTTTTTTGGGGAGTTCAGTATTATTATCATGATCATGAGTAATATAACAATTACAGTTTACACTTACATCCTGTTCATAGTTTTTCTTATTTATGTTGACTGTTTTTAAGGGAATGGTCTGACCATCAAACTAAACAACTTTCTCTTTAGAACTGTTCCATACAAAAGTGCAAATGTATGTTGATAGATTTTTCATTCGCGATTTTGTAGTTGGTCCTATAGGAAAATTTCTTCAGTTTGATGGTCTGATTATCCACTTAAAAAACCATCAGCATATTGAGAACCCTATAATAGGCTTTTCGAAAGCTAAAGAAAGAGGACAGACAGACGAAGTAAACAGTAGAGGAAAAGCAGGTAATTTGGAATACAAGTTACAAAAAAGAACTTATTGAATGAAAACCACATAAAATATTAGTGAAACTAATGTATTATTAGCATAAAAATAATCAACAATATTCTTCTTCTCTATATGTGATAAACTTAAGTTTATACATAAATTGCCAGAAAGGCACTGAAAACGCAATGCTGTGAATATAATTTGGAATAGATTAGGCATTCCAAATTAAATTCATGTGAATATAATTTGGAATAGAGTAGGCATTCCAAATTAAATTCGGCTTGGGTAACTACTGGCCCTCTAAAATTCTGGTCCGGAGGCGAGGTATCCACTTTGTGAAATGTTAGGGTACAACTGGCACGAATACGAGTTTCATGTTTATTTGAAGAGCGAGCCAGTTGTCCACTATGAGAAATTACTAGGGGATAACTGGTCCAAAATTTTAAATATTAAACAGGGTGACAACTGCAATTATACAGGGTGTAAGAGGCATGTGTCCAGCAGTGGGATGGTATGCATAGATTAAAAAAACTTTTATACGTTACATAGGTATTTTAGGAGTGCCATCAATGTAAACCAACATTGAATTCTCGATATGCCCAACTTAGCCCCTATTCACCCTCTACGCACCTACACGCACCCCCTACTGACCCCCTACTTACAGCCCCCCTACTCATACCTGTACATTTGTGAATATTCTATTAACATTACATACATACGGGTAGAAATGATAACCTCCTTTTTTGAAGTCGGTTAAAAACGTAAATTGAAAATAGGTAAGTATTTGACATTTACATTCCTATTTTGAGTTCGGTTAAAACAGGTAAGTACAGTAATAGTGCATATTAATTGAAATATTCCAATTTAACTTCACTTGTTGTTAATTTGGGATATTCCGAATTAGCTTCACCTGTCGTATACTTCTTCTTATCGTGTGGGCAGAGCCCTGGTGTCAGAGTTTTTTCAGACCGCCTTTCGGCCTCTGACGTGGTTTTTATGTAACGACTACTACCACTAGAGATAGTAGCCGGGACCAACGGCTTAACGTGCCATCCGAAGCACGGAATCACTTTTCTTTTCAGACAATCAGGCGATTCAGCCTGCAATGTCCTAACCAACTGGGGAAAAACGCACAAAGTGACATATCACTAGGTCCCCCCCGTGGGAATCGAACCCACGACCTCCGTATCGAGAGCCAATGCTCTTAACCATTAGACCACGGAGGCAGTCGTATACTAAATTAACAACATTACCCTACCTAACCTCAAAATGATCTCATGTATGTATGTCTATAGTTTGATTAAAAATAAGTGTTAATTGCAATAATATAAATGTCAAACTATAGATTTGCATCAATGAAAACAAATAAATATGATTAATATTCGAGATGCAGACTGATTTAGTACTTACTTGAAAAATTTCGAGAACAGCACTTTCACTCGGATGTCATTTACCAGAACGCAGACAAAATGGCGCAACCTCAGCCAAGCCCCATGACTTGAATAGTACACAGACTACCTAATAAAGGCGATTTCTAATAGATGTCGCTAGTATTGGTGAGGTGCTTCGTTTAATAAAAATATTTTATCAACTTAAACTTTTATTTTCTTCATTTCTACATTTTACGTTCAAAACAAAAACATCTCCCATTTTTGACAATACCACCACAGCTAACAAATCGTAATAAATCATAGATACAAACTTAACACTTTTTCCAGCCAGTAAGATGATACATTGGTTCTCCATCAGCTAGTAGAAACTCTAATACTGTGGTATTCCAAATTACTAACCGTATTCCAAATTACCTGCTTTTCCTCTACGTATAATAATTTACAGTTGTTGACATAACCGCATGCATGATGAATGATACTTTTGAGCACTCTACCTATTCCTAATGTGATGGAACCTAGAATCTGATCCCTTACCCCATCCTGATCCTACCATTTGATTTCCTAACTAAATCGGTAGATAGGTACACATGGTGGCCCATTTACAGTAGTTCATACAAAACAAACATTCTATAAAAAATCTATAGTTTAGAAGTTACGATTTTTATAAAAATTATCTGTCTCTAAAAAAAAACAGTTTGAAAATTATTGGGCCACCCTGTACTTAAATGTGTTATACTTTAGGGCGTCCTTCAGACCATCAAACTCGTAAACTTTTACTATGGAGCCAACATCGAAATCTCGAACAAAGTATTTGTTGTTCTTATTCTTAATATGCTGACATTTCTTTAAGAGGATGTTCAGACCATCAAACTGAAAAACTTTCTCTATGGGACCAACGTCGAAAAAAAAATCTGCTCACCCATACAAAACTGTATTCCTACTCGAGTAAAATGTATGCTATGCAGCTATGGGGGCAGCTATTTTTTTTTTCGTGTTTTCGATATTGGTGCCAGAGAAAGTTGTTCAGTTTGATGGTCTGATCATCCCCTTAAAAAAGACTTGCCTATAAGGGCACACACACACATAACACACACACACATAACACACACATAACTGCGATGTTGCATCGCAATTTCAAGTATCTGCCAGCGCTCGATGACTTATTGACAATATAATATACTGTATGATTATTGCACGCAGTTGATCGCCGATATTTGCGATGCGATGCGATGCGACGTCGCAGTTATGTGTGGGCACCGGAAAACTTGTTTCTTCCGCGTTTCTGATTTTCCATTCGAGTCTCCATTGTGTAAGTTTTATGATTGATGGTCTGGCTGAAGCATCCCTTAACTCTAAAGTATGTAACGCACTTAAGTTGACTTCTAAATTGAACCTTGCTACTTAACTGCGATCTTAAGAAAACTACATCAGTAGTCTCATCTCACCCAAAACAACCCCCACATAAACCTACTAAACGAAATTTCGTTCTTAGGCCATGCGTGAGAATGTCGGCAGCGGGTACAGGATGCCCAACCAACGCTGGTCCGGATACTACTTCAGCCACACCTCCCCGGGACCCATCAACTTGAACGAGAATACTGAGAATATGACCACGGTATATATTATCCATAAATTGTCCATAGAAAACGTGAATTTGCTACTCGACCGAAATGTATGGAAAAGATGATATTTTTTTCGCGATTCCAATGTTCGTCTCATTGTGAAATCTGTTCAGTATCACTCCCTAAACTGTATCATAATAATTTATGACACACATTTAATTTAACATCCCTATATTTTAAGGATGAATGCCAGAGACATTTTGTTGACATCGAGACATGATAATAAGTTTTCCACCAACTGTAATTTATTAAGCCGTGGTGGTCCAGTGGCGAGTAACCTTGCCTGCTGTGCAGGAGGCGATGGTTCGATCCCAGTCCGGGCCGACGCGTACCAATGAGTTTTCCGGAATTTATGTAAGATTTGTAAGACCACTTACTTTTCGGTTAAGGAAAACATCGTGAGGAAACCTGCGTGCTTCAATTTCGAGGTTTGTACTGTACCCACTCTCCATTATAGGTGGCGACGAGCTCACTCCCCGTCACACTGGACAGAATTTCTGTACTATACTAGTCAAACGTGGATGTTCTGAGGTTTCAGAATATCTCTGACTTTACTAATTGTATAATTTTGATTCCTCCCAGCCCGAGAAAGGTTGGAACCGATCGGATTTGGTGCGTCCGAACATAGTGGAGACCGGCCCCTCCCCTTCTCCGCCGAGAGACCAACAGAGCAAGACGTGCCGCTACCAACAGCTGTACGAGCTGCTGCGGGACATCGGCCTACACAAGTACATCGGTGAGACTATAATTTACATAATGAAATAAGACCCAAATGGTTTTGCGAATCCTCAACTTAATGTATGGAATCGCGAGGCATGTGGATTCTTAAAGAGAGGTTGTGAATGGTGAAATACTGATGGGAAACTGATCGTATAACCCACTCATCGTTCTGGCATCATTCTGGCGTCATTCAACGATCGACCAGAATGATGGACTAGACTAAGACTGTTGTACAGATCGCACGCATTATCTGACGTCTTGCCACGAAGGCTCATTTACGATAGTAATTTTGTATTAGCTCCCTTAATTTCTGTTTATAAAAATTCCTTGAGATTACGTTACTCCTACCCACATGACATTTAAGGAGTGCAGTGCTAGTCACAAGGAAAAGACCATAATTTTTTTTAATGAAAACGCTCTATAAATTGCTCTGCACTAGGATTCATACCGGCAGGTATTCATAAACGCAACGCGGTTGTAGCTTCATAAATATGACTGTCAAAAAGATATTTTACTTTTATTTTGAGCGTTGGGCCATGCTGTTAGTTTCTTTTATTTCACGGTTTCACTAGTCCAGTGGAACCAACCAATAAAAGTCCAGTACACGTACCTTAGAAGGCAAATCGTTTCAAAATAGCTACAAACGTATTCCCCCTGGTGCTCAGGAATATAAGTAAGATTACTACATCCGAATCGTATCAATAAGTATTCAGAATTTATGTACTACGATGTGTCAAACTATCTGGCTTTTCGGTGAAGGAAAACATCGTGAGGAAACCTGTTCCTCTACCCGGACATTCGAACTTCGCATTTTCGTTCCAATTTCAACTCTATTACAATGAAGCTCGGACCGAAACGGTCGCTAGGTATGTATTGAAATTCGAAAGTCCGGGTAAAGAACCTGCATGCTTAAATTTTAATAAGATTTCGTGATTTATACAATTCCTGACTTATTAGGAATTGCTAATGTGCAATTTTGTTTACATATTTTCAATTAGTACAAAAATCTGCGTTATCTTTCAAATTCGTACAATTTATTGATTTATATAAAAATCTGCAATTTGTACAATCACTAGAAATAGTTCGAAGCCTCGCCATTCGTGCATGTATTGTACAGTCACCAGCAGATATATCGTAGCAAATAAGGCGGTCAAATATTTCTAAGCAGTTCTAATTTTCAATAATTTCTTCACACATAAACAATCAAAAATATAGGAACGCCTAGAACATCAAATATATCGACGCAGTCAGGGTGGTCATGAACATCTGAACAGTTTCGGAAAAAACCTTACTCCGTTGTTTTACATTTTATTTTGTAATAACATTGTAAAGAAATTATTGAAAATTCGCTGTTCAGATATTTATGACAAAATACACGTTTAGATATAATTGGTAACATTTACTGTAAAGAATTTAATGAAAATTAGCACTGCTCACAAATATTTGACCACCTTGTTTGCTACGATATATCTGCTGGTGACTGTACCTACCCACTGTCCATTATTGTTCACTGTTCAGTCTCACTCCCCGTCACACTGGACAGAGTTTCAGTAATAGTGAAACGTGGATGTTCTGAGATTTCAGAATATCTCTAACGACATTGATTTATATATTACTAGCGTAAGGATAGGCCCGTCAGAATATTTTACAAAAACCTTCTTCATAGAAACAAAAATTTGCGCCATCTGTCATAACTCGTATACGAACTATATCGTGTCATATATTTTCTTTGATCGTTGTAGTGCTCTAAACTGTCATTTTTCCTTGCATTTTAGAGCCAACGAACTGGGGACAATAGTCAAGCTCATAGGCCGTGTCCTTACGCTACTAATATATATGTTTTTGCTAACGACCGTCTAAATAGTCGCGATCATATGCTTATGTCGTGCTTCCGTGTTTCACAGATCTATTCAAGAAGCACGAGCTGGACATGTCGACGTTCGCGTCGCTGAACGAGGCGGACCTCACGGAGATCGGTGTCACAGCCTTCGGTGCCCGCAGGAAGATGCTGCTGGTAATCGCAGGTAATGCCTTACTTTATTTGTTTACTAGCGACTTTGTCCGCACAAATTATATACCAGATTTTAAGTCATAAGCTATCAAACAAAAAAAGTTTCATCAAAATCGGTTCTGTAGTTTTCGCGTGATGCTCGTTGAAACAAAAAAAATATTTTTTTTTAATTTACAGTTTTATAATAGTAATAAAGATTGCCAGCACTACACATGGCCTATTTGACACATAATTCATTGTTGATTGCACACGTTACATAAGATGGTAGGTATAATTAATTTGTGGAACACTGGAACAGCAATCTGCCTCTCAGACCATCAAACTGAACAACTTTCTCTATGGGACCTAGGTCGAAATAGCCAAAAAAAACCTACTATCTAAACTATTATAAAACTGTAACAGAGTCTGTCTTTACATTGAAGATAATTAACAAAAAAAAAGTTACGATGTGATTTTTAGGTGTCACTGATTCCAAATCACAAATTTTTGGATTTTTTGTCTGTCTGTTTGTTTGTTTGTTTGTTTGTTTGTTCGTTTGTTTGTTTGTTTGTTTGTTTGTTTGGGTGTTTGTTTGTTCGAGTATCACGCAAAAACTACTGAACCGATTTTGATGAAACTTTTTTTGTTTGATAGCTTATCATCTGACTTAAAATCTGGTATATAATTTATGCGGACGAAGTCGCGGGTAAAAGCTCGTTCGATATAAAACTGTAATCCTACTGGACTAAAATTTATGCGACAGCAGATTTTTTTCGCGTTTCCTTTTTTAAATATTGGTCCCATAGACAAAGTTGTTCAGTTTGATGGTCTTACGCCTTGTGCAGCCTACTGCTGTACCCTGTACCATGGAACCTTTCTACAGGAAAGGTGAATGGGAGTTAGTCCACCACGCCAGCACAACGCGGATTGGTAGACTTCATTTCTTCTTCAGCGTATGCAGGTTTCCTCAAAATTACCCTGATTCGAATATTTGCAGAGCTGCAAAAACAAGCGGGCACCAGGGGTCAGGCACCAGTCGCTGAAAGAAAACTGATCAACTCTCCCCCACAGTACAACACGGCTGCGCTCGCGCAGGACAAATGGTAAATGGTGACCGTGACATGGTAGGTTTGTAGTTGTTGAAGGCAGGTTACGTTAGTTCGTGCTATTATTGTGGTTAGATAAAGTTAATGGAGCGAGATGCGTAAAAGCACCTTTGTAATTAGGAAATTTCAATTTATGAAATGGAAATTACATTTTTCTTTTTGTTTATATTGACTATTGTACTCGCGAAATTAATTTTTCTCATGCACTTTTATTACCTTTGTTTTCCTTTTGTCAATCATTGCAGGACACTTAAGAATTTTGGCTGTTCAAAAATGCACATCGCATTCCGTAAGACCTTCAATGGTTGCCAACTGGGACAGGGCCTATCAATGATTTATAACTTTAAAAAAGTCCTTTAGCCTGCCTTGAACATTTATTATGTACGAAGAGTAACAAGACTTATTTAACTCGATCAGAGAGTGATAGACTTAATAAAATTATGTATAACTCTTTGATGTGATCTCGCATCATGATCTCGATGATCGAAGAAGACTGATATAATGATAATGGCCCCGATTCGGACTGTGCCACGACTTAACTAAATTTATTCCTGTCACTTTTTAAAATAAGATGAAGAAAAGAGACAGAAAACCAACAGCTGACTTTAGTGCTGTCAAAGTGACGTTACACGCCCAAAATAATATGCAATCATAATGTACGCCATCTTATTTAAGGCGTTTTTGGGCGTGTAACGTCACTTTGACAGCACTAAAGTCAGCTGCTGGTTTTCTGTCTCTTTTCTTAATCTTATTTTAGAAAGTGACAGGAATAAATTTAGTTAAGTCGTGGCACAGTCCGAATCGGGGCCAATGTTGATCAAGACTGATAAAGCAAGTCTTATTAAAGACTGAATTACTAAAATAAGTTCAGAGTTTATTTTGGGCATGTTTTTATTCTACGATTTTTTGGATTGTTTCTGAAGGTGGTATTAAAAATTATGATCGACTGATTGCCACAAAAATTTCTGTTTTTTTAGCCAAAAAGCGAAGATTGAAAACAGTGACCATTGCGTTTAAAATGAGCTTGTTATAACCATGTTATAAGCCTGTTGATTTGTACGAGATTTTACAAACCTAGTTTTTAAGATATTTGTTGTTTTTTTAGATTTTTTATGATAGCTAGAAGCGATACGACGATTTGATCTATATCACAGACAATTGTTGAAGTAAACCGGCCGAGTGCCTTATAAAATTAGTTTTAAGTACAATTTATTTTTGTTTTATGAAATATTGATCAAGATCATAGTTCGGTAGGAGCATGTTTTATTTTATGATTTTTAACACCTGCATTTTTACAGTTTATTTAACCGGTATTTTCAGACTTGTATTTGATTATCACATTTAAAATTTACTCACAGTTTTTAACACTTGATTATTTTTTTTCAATAAAAAGTTAAATTTTAACAGTTCTAATTATCGACTAATCATATTCCTTTTAATAGCATATTTTCAGAAATATGATTATAAAGGAAACCAAGGAATTGGCGAATGACTAGCCGAAAAATCATCACATCAAAAGTTTGGTAGACATTTTGGACCGCAAAAGATTTTGACTTGATTTTTAAATAGGACTCATTTAAACAACACTTCAGCTGTGACCACCATGTGACTAACTACTTAAAACTATCACAAGTCACGAAAGCTGAAAGATTTTAATCAGTTAACATTTTTATTTATCACTCAATCATTATGTGTTTGTGATTATGAATTTTACTAAGTATTATACATGTGCATTTTTGATTTTAACAACATTAACATACTAATTTATATTGAATGCCTTGTTTAGTTTTTAAGTACTTACTGCTTAGTTAAGTAAAGTTTTGATACATAGTTTATCATGCAGTTTTTATTTTCAGTAATTTTTTAACCTCTGTTACCATGAGATTATGTATCAACTCTATTATTTGTATTTCCTTTTCTAAGATAGGTAAGATTGTTTTAATCATGAACTTGTGATTATGATCTTTTTTAAAGTATGAATATGTATTAGATAAGACTTTGTGTTTTTAGTGATTATGAAATACTCGAAATTAATTGGAAATATGTCTCGCTTTGTGCGTAAGGTAATGTTAAAATAATGAGTTTAGAGTACATGCATTTTCTGTTTTGTTTTTATAAGTTTGTAAGCTACGAAAGTTTTGCACGATTGTTTTTTAAGTTTTGCTTATCCGATTAAAGTTTAAAAAGTATTTCAACTTGTTTTATTTAAGGGTGAGATTCAGAGACGATTTTTAAGTCATACCTAGTTCGAACTCCCTTATGTCAAAATCCACACATTTTGACCCTACTTTAGTTCGAACTATGGCTTAAAAAATCGTCTCTGAATCTCGGAGGCTTTGATGCGTTCACAGTACCTAGTCGCATCGCAGCGGACGCAGCAAGGGCGGATCCAGGATTTCATTTTGGGGGGGGGGCCCTAGGCCGACTCGGGCCACGTATTAAGATATAAAGAAATTAAGTTAGAGATACAGACCCGAGACGTCTTGAATACATACATACATAGAAAATTAAAACAATCAGCCCCGGATCTACGATTTTTCCGAAGCGGGGCAAAAACATGAGATTGGCGCCAGGCCCGGGCCTCCTCTACAAGAGTGTAGCAATAATTTTTTCTTAGGGACGCCAGGTCCAGGTTGAGTGGTTGCAATAAAACATTTAACACAGAGCGAGCGAAGCAAGCTCGAGATTTTACTGCAATATGATTAGTTCGCAATATGATCGAATTCTGCGATAGGTAATTTCAATACAACAAAAAAACCAGGAGCGAGCAAAGCAAGCTCAATATTTCACTGCAATATAATGAGACGACTGCAATACGATCTTAAACCGAGAGCGAGCGAAGCAAGCTCAGATTTCATCACTGCAATATAATGAGATGACTGCAATAAAATCTAAAACCAAGAGCGAGCGAAGCGAGCTCGAGATTTCACTGCAATATAATGGGATGACTGCAATACGATCTTAAACCAAGAGCGAGCGAAGTAAGCTCAGATTTCGTCACTGCAATATAATGAGATGACTGCAATGAGATCTAAAACCAAGAGCGAGCGAAGCGAGCTCGAGATTTTACTGCAATATGATTAGGTCGAGTCAGAAATTCGCAATATGATCGAATTCTGCGATAGGTAATTTCCATACAACAAAAAAACCAAGAGCGAGCGAAGCGAGCTCGATATTTCACTGAAATATAATGAGATGACTGCAATAATTACTAAAACCAAGAGCGAGCGAAACAAGCTCGAGATTTCGTCACTGCAATATAATGAGATGTCTGAAATCAGGAGCGATTGAAGCGAGCATGAGATTTTTTTGCAAAATTCTCAAGTCGATGCAATATTTTTTTTCCATCTTGATTTTGGCGCTAAACCTGCCGCCTGGGGCTTGTTCCCCGGTTTGCTGTAAAATTTTTAGGATTATATTATGTGTATAATCCTAAAGATTTCTGACCACTGCCTTGTTTTAATTATTGTACCTACACAGATACAATAATTAAAACAGAAACATAAAGCGAGTGAAGCGAGCTCTAATTTTCTCCGCTTTACGAATTGGTTATGGACAGAGCTCAATCATTCGTATGTCCTAGTAAAGTGCCGTCATTACTCAGCCTCGAAATTCAATGCAATCCGCAGAGGTCCGTGGGGGGGGCCATGGCCCCCTGCCCCCCCCCCCCCCCCCCCCTGGATCCGCCCTTGGGACGCAGCGGGGGCGTGGTCAGCAATACGGATTTTGCGGGTGCCGCCTTGCCGCAGTGGACGCACTTACTACCCGTTCACGAACAGTTGGCCGTCGATGACCGTTACAAAATTTCCTCACAGGCACATTAATTGGTCCCGTCGACAAAAAATAATATAAAAGGCAAATAAAAATTTAAAATTAAAAGCTATATTTGCGTTGCTAAAGGTTATAAAATTGCGTTTATTAGGGTCTCTTAGGGGTGCGGTGCGGGGAAGCGGGAAGGGAGGTAGCGGCCAACTCGAAGTGAATGACTAGTACATAGAAATCCATACGAAGCAAGAAATCCGTCCGCTGCGATGCGGCTCCAAATCTGGCCACCTCACAGACTGGGGTTGACCTCTCCAATCAGTCCGTCTGCGGGATGGCAGATTTCTGCCAACCTGGCAGAAGCCGCGCTGTGAGCTGGCAGAAATCTGGCATCTAAACACGATCGTATTTCGCGATAAATCTTGGCGTTCACTAAAAACAACCTCCGTCTGTGAAATACGAACATGTTTAGATCCGAACAAAATCTGTGCACCACGATCAGCAATGCTGGGGGCGTCGCGATGCATAGCTTGAAACGAGTGTTACAAAGCATTTTGTCTGGGAGTCGCCAGATATTTCTGCCCGCCTACGCGTGCAGCCTACAGATCCTTCCCATCCCAAGACGAGATGCCAAATGGGCCCCACAGAGTAGGTACTTTTTAGGGCCCCTTGGCCTGTGTTCTTTTGGATGGAATGGTAGAAGATGGACGAAAGCATCGACGGAATAGCAGACGTGGGAACGGACTGTTATATTCTTTGCCTGGGAGGCAGCCAGGTGAGCAGGTTAGCGACCAAAATCCTATTCGGGGAGTGGAGAAACTTTCAAATATATCACGTGTGCACTTTTACGGCCAGTATCTTTTCAACAAGAGTGCTTCTTCTTCTATCGAGTCGATGGCATGTCGTTTTATATTTTTCCAGCCCAGTATTTTGCCACACGGATAGCACTACCGGCAGCGTCCATAAGCTCCATTCGCGTGCAAGTTTGCGGGCAGGAAGGGCAAGATATGAGGTGGGCCATAGTCTGAGGGGCAACACCACATTCACACCTTAGGTCTGATCCATCGATAAACCCCCATTTGGACAGGTTCTCCTTACTCCGGCCGACTTGAGTTCGGAGCCTATTTAAAGACCTCCAAACGTGCTGACAAAAGTATTCACAAATCCTGATAATACACCCATGTCAAGCAGTGGATGCATCAGAACTTGAAAATCTGGACTCACTACTGGTAACACAGAACATTATAAGAGGGGTTAGATTAGAAATGCAAAGTTGGCCTGGTAACGTATCGCCACAGGTTATGCAATGATTTGCATAACACCATAAGGCGCGCGGTGTGGTGCGGTGCGAGCGAGAGGGCATAAGTCGTAATTGTAGCAGCGCAGCGTGAGTGGGAAGACAAGTAGCGACAGCCGTCTCCGAAGCAATAGCGCTACTTTGCATTTCTGTGCTTATCTATGTACATTATTGGTGATATTGGCCTCGATGTCTCTTTCTAAAATAAGATTAAGAAAAGAGACAGAAAACCAACAGCTGACTTTAGTGCTGTCAAAGTGACGTTACACGCCCAAAATAAGATACCATCATAATGTACGCCATCTTATTTAAAAGCGTTTTTGGGCGTTTAACGTCACTTTGACAGCACTAAAGTCAGCTGTTGGTTTTCTGTCTCTTTTCTTAATCTTATTTTAGAAAGTGACAGGAATAAATTTAGTTAAGTTAAGTCGTGGCACAGTCCGAATCGAGGCCATTACATAGTAAGTGTTTGCGTAAACTCACGACCATAAATCCATAATACCTTTCGAGGTGGTCAGAGCTTTTCTTTGTAATCTTGCAAATATTTATTCTTATATGTTATTTCATTTTCATCTTTGCAGTTTTATTTACGTCAGATTTGGCTGTATAGATTTGTTCTCGTTGCCTTTCTATGAAAAATAAAGTCAGCTGACTGACATGACAGTGACACTGACAGATAAAATTTCATTTGACATTTGATTTGATGCGGAATTTTGTGCTCGTGCTTTTGTGATTATTGCATCATATTTTGAGAAAAATACTACCGAAAAATGGGAAGTGCTAGTGCAAAAGCCGTCGAGACGAAAGTACCAGAAGTGCCGGCTGCGGCGAACGCAGAAAAACCTAAACTGAAGCCTTGCTGTGCTTGCCCTGAAACCAAGAGAGTGCGAGATGCCTGGTAAGGTTATTACTAATATTTTTCCTTACAGCTACAATTACGCAATACGTAACAGTGACTAAATACAGATATTAGCTCTAAAAGTCTCTAAATTAAAGTCTTGTTTCCAAAAACCCTGAAAAAATTGCATTGCCAAAAGTTGACCTTCATTCTTCCCTTATCTTAAAAATAGCCAATGCTTTTATCATATCACGTGATGTAATGAATAATGATTCACTATCAACATAAAAAGTGCCGATATTAATCTAAATTCTACACTTATAAAAGTCCTGCCTCAATAAATTTGATTCTTTTCTTCTATTTCTCCTTCTTTCTAATTTTGTGCATCACATCAATCTGAAATTCTAAAGTAATATCATGAAGATAGTAGTGACCAACGCGCTATACACTCTGTCTTTTCACTGTCAATGTTCACAGCGGTAAATAAAAATCAATCTTCTACGGGGAAATTAGGAGCTACCTATGGCACGGTTTATACAGAAGAAACGTGTGACGTTGGCGGATAGTCAAACTAACACGATATAAGTATACCTTATAGTAAGTAGCATAGCGTCGTTTTTGTTGTAAAGGAGAATCGCGCGGTGTCGCCTGGTGGCGCGGGCGTAATTCTCCAAACGATGTTATGCTATGTACTATATGGTTTATATTGTGTTACACACATCTCTTCTGTATAAACCTCACCAACAAATTACCCCCATAGATACCGCATACAGGGCCGCCGAAGCTCGCCAGACATCTATGACTTTGCCCCGATACAAGCAACGTGAGTGAGCGAGCTCGAAGTAGCAACCTTTCGTGTCCCGCTACCCGCACCTACCGCCAAAAATGGTGACTTCGGGCATGTACAAAATTTTCATCTTGCGGTATCTATTGGGGGATAATCTGTGACCTCGCCTAAGGCAGTCACACTACAGTATGCACTATTCAGTAAAAGCTTTAAAACCACAAGTTGTAGTCTACCCTCCATGGGACAATGTCGTGTCAATGTTAAGTATAGTGATTTGTTGTAATTATGGAAAACTATAAATGTATTAAATCAAATCCTATTTTTGTTTGCAGCATCATCGAAAATGGAGAAGAAAATTGCGGAGAGTTGATAGAAGAACACAAAGCCTGCATGAGGAAGATGGGTTTTAACATCTAAGCCATTTTATAGGTTAATATCTTTATTATTATTGACTGCATTCCCCTTTTTCCTAAAGTATAATACAATAGCTACTTGGACTCACAGTTTGTAACTATAAAATATTAAATTGAATGCAGTCTTAGAGCTCTTACAGACGAGCGACACTTTATTGGCGACATCGGTCGCAAAGGGTCGCGCGACCGTCGGCGACAGTTTGTGATCGTCGGCGGCAGCTTGCAACCATCGGCGACAGCTTGCGACAGCAGTCGCTAACAAAGTATCGCTCGTCTGTGAGAGCCCTTAGTCATCAAATTAAATAAATTAGAACTGACTTTCTCCACAACTACTTTAGCCATTAGTCAGTCAGTACCATCTAGTTCTAGTAGGCTATTTAGAACCGTTCTTATGCTCCTTATTATGGTGTCATAATTTTTACAAAATTATACCTAATTCCGATATTTGTGACCTTTTGCGGACTTTATAAATCTGCAAATCTGTGTTCAACACATGGGAATAGAAAAAATTCATTTGAAGTGAGTGAAAATCTCAACTATGAGGGTACAAATGTTTTAAACAAGGTGAGATTTATTTACCAACTAAGACAATTGATGGTATTGAATTTGATGATGTTGTACTTAAACATTAAGATTTGATCATTCATTTCATTAAAATAAATCATTAAAAGTCAATTTAATTATAATGTCTTGCAAGTAACCAGTATTTGTAAACTTAACAAACAATTTTAGTAACAGGAATCATGATTAATAAATTCCACTAGTAGTTTGTGAATTGGTTTTAAACTTCATTTATTTTAGGTTGATGGGGTGCATTTTATTATTGTAAGATAGATTGTACTGTGCCCTAGTGAAAAAGGGCACAAGTCGAGTTGTATCCAAGTATATTTTCCAAATTATTGCAAACTTGATATGAATAAAAATTACTATGAAGTGTGGCATGAACCAAAGATTTCAAAAATATCCTTGGATTATTTTTTACAGTCTTTTCTGTGGCAAATTGATACTTCTGCTAAAATGTACACCTCTAAAAGATCTGTGGCTGTTTTTAGGTTTCTTTAATTTATTGTTTAGAGATTAGAATTAATTGTACCTATTATTGTAAATAAACGTTTTTGTGTTAGATTTGACTTTTTTTTTCTAAAGATCTAGATGATACCAGTATAGTCTGCCCAAGACTTGGAACAGCCACTTTATGGCGGCATATATCGATCAGAATCGATGTACGGAGTTTTTCGCGGCCGTAGGTACTTCGAAGCGTCGTCGGTAGGCCACGAATATATTCGTTTGGCGAGAGATAGACTGGGATATGCAGAGCTGACTGCCAACCTCCAGTAATGGAGAGGGGACCCGAAGAAGAAGTACGTAGGTAGGTACGTTGGGATTTTTGTGACAGAAAGTTCGGTTTTCTGTCAGAAAAATCCCGCACTCTTCTTATCGTGTGGACAGAGCCCTGGTGTCAGAGGTTTTTCAGACCGCCTTACGGCCTCTGGACGTGGTTTTCCTCTTCCTAATCCCGCACTAATCGGAATCGAAATTCTTAGCGTCAGCGCACAGCTAAAGGAGAACTGTTCAAGTAGTTTTCATGAATCAATTGATAATGAACTGAAATAGAGTTGAAAATAGCGTGAAAGAGATCCCGTGTCCCTGTTCTAATTATGTTTCGCACGCTATTTTCAAATCTATTTCAACAGTCATTGAGTTCATTATCAACTGATTAATCAAAACTGCTCCAATAGTTCTTCGCTAGGTCTGCGCTGACCCTATAAGGGATAGGTAATGTGCGGCCGCCCCAAGCCAAATAAAAAAACTCGTTTAATTTATAGTTCGTGTATTTGTATCCTGTATAAACGAACGAATAAAAAAAAGGAGCAAAAATCTACTATCAGGAGTAGTGTCAGTCACCCACAGATGCAAATTAGAGTAAACACTGAGATCAAAATAAGTAAATACATTAAAACTTTACTATAATAATATTTACGACAGTTAGCGTTATCTCTCATTCTTAAACGCGACTCGATAGCTGTCCTTTGCGTTGTTTGTGTTGATATTAAAACGTAAATTATAAAATCATGCGTTATTTTGATAAAAGTGCCCCGCGTCAGCTTTCAGCATCGAGCTCCATTACATCGGCAGATAGCTTGTAAGTGCATAATCATACATATACATAAACTCACGACCATAATCCCTGTCGGGGCGGTCAGAAACAAGATGGCGTCTATCTGCTTTACGGCGAGGGCAGGAGTGGCAATACCTACCTACCAATACTGTATGTACCTATACAAAGTACAAGTAGATACTTGTATAGGTACATACAGAATACATAGAATAGATATTCTGTGGTTGTAGCAAGGCTGTAGGCAATTCTGTAGTTTATCTTATCTTATTTATGGGGGCGAGCAAGCCAAGCAATATGCTTAGACCAAATGGGATCCTTTTGTGTTGACCCCTACATACTAATACCTAGGTACTTATTTTCTTCACCCTTCAAAAAAGTGGTAAACGAGGGAAGCAATACCGTTCAGAGGAAGAGACCTATAATCTCCCGGTGTTGGATATCCATCTGCCAGGAGGCACAATGCGTTTAGTCGCCAAGATATCGCATTTACAGGATATGTTCCATGGTTGCCTCTTCCTTTCGGCAGCTGGAGTCTAGGGTGAACTTCATCTTGTGCATCATGGTGCCGGTCAGGGCTCGGGAGATGGATCGAGCTCCTGCTGTTGTTCAGTATGAACTTTGGAATTCGCGTTGTGATTCTGTTTCTTGCAGTAACAAGCTCTATATCTATCTATCCAGGAGCGCTGTGTCCATCGTCCATAAAGGCACAAGATTACTAACAAAGTGATACCACGTAACCGATACATCACTCCCTTTTAACACGATAGCTAAATTGCGATATTCTGCGTTGCACTAAGTGACAATTATATGACTAGTGCATCGCTTACGATGCGCCAAAGTTTGGGTGCGTATTTTGGCACCTACGAGTACGGCCGATCCATGAACAGAGGCCTGACAAAGGACTTAGTGGCCTGTCTACAGAGTTTAGGCACCGAATCGGTATCCTACCACAAAAACAGCGTATTTTTTTGGTGGCTAAACATTGCTGCGCATGTAGTGGTGTATACCAACCGCCGCAAGCGTTTATGAAGCTATTTTTCTGGTATATAGGATACCTATCTATACTGTCGTTCAGGCACTGCTGGCGTTTGGATATTCCCCAAAAAATACAAAATAAAAGGAAGCTGGCATTATTCGAAATATTTCTGACTAAGTAGGCACTTCTTCTCTTCGGGGAATAGGTATAGAGTTGAGTTTACGCATAGGTACCTACCTACCTATGCATGCATGCTATAGCCACTATGTCACACCCTTGTGGGGCAAAAGACATGTCAATAATTATATTAAACTGTGACGTGGATTTAATTTATTGGTTTAGAAGTGCAATTAACATCTGATGAAAGTGACACGAATGTTTCGTCATGCTAATGTTTATTTAGTTACCGATAAATAATTATTTATGTGCAGATAAATATTATTATAAGGTACAGTAATACCATGTTTATAAGTCTTACCGATGTATAGATAGGTACCTGCTCAGTTGAAAAATTTTATAGCACGCGAAATGGTGTTGGCCAATCAGGATATGCCTACCTACTCGTACCTACTAAATAACTTCGGTTTTTGATGAGGTCTCTGCTCTGGTCTGCGCAAACGAAGAATGACGAGCGAGCGGACTATTTTTCCTAGTCGTACTGGACTAGACTAATTTATTTGGTACCAGGGATCGAACCGTTAACCTGCATGGAAGGCGAGGCTACTAATTACTAACTTTTTACATGGAATCAAATTCAGTGTCTTTACCCCGTGTCTTTTTTTTGTTTTTTTGAAGGGCAGTTGTGAAAAGTGATGGAGACGAAAACACCTTCCACTCCGAGCGTTATTAACTTCGAAGCATTGCGATAAATAATTGAAACTGTTAGGAGGCGCGGTTCTAGGTTTCCAAGTTCGGTAGGTGCCACAAACGGCGATCTACCAATTTTGATGTTTTTATTATGACTATACTTCGACAAAATCTCTAGTCTCTTAACTTATGGAGTATATGGCAGTATATTTGAAACCACGGACATTTTTAAAAATAATAAGCAACCATTGCTATTGCAATACCTAAAGAACATAACAATAGCCAGCTAATTATTTATCTGATACCTATCTGGCACTGGCAGTCTGGGCAGGCTAGGATCAAGGCAGATCACCGCCCCGCGCCCCGCCCGGTGCCCTCGCTTCCAGTAGCATTGAAAAACAGCTATAAATTATATTTATTATCTACATTGTCGCTGTCAATTTAAAAACTGTAAGTAAGAAAGATGCATTAGGTATCTACTCAAGGTATTTATTTGCAACATGCTTTAAAGTAGATCTACACACCTTAGTAACATTAAATTAATTGATAAGTAATTTGAAATTATTACTAGTCTAAGATGTTGTTTTACAAGTAGGTAAAGATAGGTCCTTCTTTATATCTCAAGCACAGGGTGGGTTGAAATAGACTTTAAATAAGTATATAGGAATACATGTGACCAATTGGTTGCGTACTTAAGAAGGGTCAGATCAAATGTACCCGAAACCGACGAGCGTGTATGAAACGACTTATGACTGTGGAAGAGGCGAAAGAGGTGTGTCAGGATCGTAGCCGATGGCGATCTATTGTCTCTGCCTACCCCAATGGGACACAGGCGTGAGTATATGTATGTATGTATGTATGTGACCAATTTTGCCGGTGTTTCGGAGGGCTGATGGTTTCAAAGGCGCATTACACTCAGAATAGTTAACTTTGATTTGTTCAAATGCGATGATTACGTACGGTGCCGGTAGACTGCACCGCTATTTTTTTAAATAAAATACCCACTTTGCCGTGTGGTTTCGGCTAAGAATAGCACCATCCCATTTCCGTTCCGTTCCGTTTTCCCGTTTCCCGTGGGTGTCGTAAAAGGCGACTAAGGGATCTAAAGGAGGATGGGCAGCAGCATCCTCTGAGTATACACATTCCATCCAACTGCGATCGCCAACCCGCCTGCCTGGCGATTATGGCAAATCCCTCCATTTTGGGGGAGGCATATATGTCCAGCAGTGGACGTATATCGGCTGATATGATGATGACGAATTGATGACCCACTTTACTTTTAGTATTAACGTCCAAAGTCAACTCATTTCTGGGTGCTGTATTCCAGAAACTGTTATTTAAAAATAACTTACACCATGATTGACGGTGGTGATCTGATTACGAAGGTTTGAAGTCATGGCAAAGAAAATATACACTACGGTCATGGTGCATTTTTTAGTTTTCGTTGTATTATGTAAGTTTTGCATTTCAGACTTTTCATTTCTGTTAGTTTGTACAAGAATGAGTTTAATGTCGCTTTCGCACCTGTAATTATGAATTATTACTGGCGTACCTAAGTATAGTTTAGAAACTCCAGCTACATAACATTTTGCTATGCTCAAGCGCTCGCACAAATGCATTCTAAAAAGGAGCCCGCGAACGCTTGGCATTAGTCTGAGTGCGATTTTTGAAACTCATAGGTACTACTTTGAACTCAGCAGTTGAAAATTACGATATTACTATGGAGATATGCATCTTTCTATTGCTGATTTGACTTCCAAAAATCATACTCCACGAGTGCAATTTTTGAAAGTCAAATTAGCAGTAGAAAGATGTATATTCGCACGATGTATTTCGCATTGTAAATCGCACTCCTGGAGTGCGATTTTTGAATCTCATTCGCTGAGTTCAGCAGTTGAAAATGACAAAATTACTGTGGATGTGGAGATACGCATCTTTCTACTGCTGATTTGACTTTTAAAAATCGTGCTTCAGGAGTGCGATTTTTGAATGTCAAATCAGCAGTAGAAAGATGCGTATCTCCATAGTAATTTTGACATTTTCAACTGCTGAACTCAGCGAATGAGATTCAAAAATCGCACTCCTGGTCCAGACTCAGACACAAAATAGATTTTCTAAGTAATATCACAGATTAAGGTAATATGTCTGGAATTGCAACAGACGAGCGAGCGGTTAATTCGGGCTTGAGTTTGCGACAAAAGTTTACAAACAGACAAGGCGTCAAAACACGCCTTTGCCTTGACGCTGCGCTTTTATCATATTCAAGAAACGTTGATAACATCAAAAATAAAACAAAGTGTCTTCGTAATCTCATCTCTTGTCACATTACGCCACTCGTTGACAAAGAATCGCCTCGTACGGACCTGTTTCAATTAACTTTTTGTTTGTTAAAAGTTAAAGTTTGTTTTTAATTGTAGAATTTTCGGGACTGCCGCTTCAGATGAGTCTGATTGTGAATATTGTGCGAGAACTCGTCGAGATTGCAGATTGAGGTGAGTATTTATAGAAACACTAAAATATCTAGAACTGTGTGATCCTAGACTGCTGGTCTTAGGACTCTAGGGGACTCTAAGGCCGAGATTCAGAGACGATTTTAAAGTCTTAGTTTGAACTCCCGTATGTCAAAATCCATACATTTTGACCCTACTTAGTGCGAACTATGACTTAAAAAATCGTCTCTGAATCTCAGCCTAACAGCCCGCCAGCCAGCCAGTACGACAGAGGTGGCAAGATGCTGGAAATTGACGATTTGAAGAAGACGGTGACAATTCCACTATGACTTTTACATTGATTCAAAAAAAAAAAAAATTATGTAAGATTTAGATAGAGCCATAGAGGGGTCAGGTTTCTCTGATGCCACGGAATATATAAGAGCTGATGCTGACTATACCTACCAACATATATTACTTAAATTATGATGTTTTCATCAGCTCGTCATACCACTCCCTGTCGCCAAGTACGGCTAGCTACTGCAGCATCATGGAGCGGATGGAGGCTTCGCCCCTGCTCGGCGCCCCGGCCCCCGCCAGGGTCTATAGAAGCATCACCTCGGACTCTGACTCGCTGGTAAGTCTTGTAGCTTCTAGCATCACAAGTACGGCTAGCTACTGCAGCATCATGGAGCGGATGGAGGATTCACCCCTGCTCGGCGCTCCGGCCCCCGCCAGGGTCTATAGAAGCATCACCTCGGACTCTGACTCGCTGGTAAGTCTTGTAGCTTCTAGCATCACAAGTACGGCTAGCTACTGCTGCAGCATCATGGAGCGGATGGAGGATTCGCCCCTGCTCGGCGCTCCGGCCCCCGCCAGGGTCTATAGAAGCATCACCTCGGACTCTGACTCGCTGGTAAGTCTTGTAGCTTCTAGCATCACAAGTACGGCTAGCTACTGCAGCATCATGGAACGGATGGAGGATTCGCCCCTGCTCGGCGCTCCGGCCCCCGCCAGGGTCTATAGAAGCATCACCTCGGACTCTGACTCGCTGGTAAGTCTTGTAGCTTCTAGCATCACAAGTACGGCTAGCTACTGCAGCATCATGGAGCGGATGGAGGATTCACCCCTGCTCGGCGCTCCGGCCCCCGCCAGGGTCTATAGAAGCATCACCTCGGACTCTGACTCGCTGGTAAGTCTTGTAGCTTCTAGCATCACAAGTACGGCTAGCTACTGCTGCAGCATCATGGAGCGGATGGAGGATTCGCCCCTGCTCGGCGCTCCGGCCCCCGCCAGGGTCTATAGAAGCATCACCTCGGACTCTGACTCGCTGGTAAGTGTTGTAGCTTCTATCATCACATAAGAGACAGCATAGCATGCATACAGACTAGATATACCTACTTAGACTTGTCGCACGTGCCAGACAGGACTCCCGTCGCGTCGTCATAAGAAAACTAAAGCAAAAAAACTAATATATACTTAATATCAATGTACAATACAGGATGTAACAAAACACCCTAATAAAACTTAAGGGGTGCTTCAGACCATCAAACTGAACAACTTTCACTATGGAGCCAACATAGCTAAAAGAAAAAAAAACAGCTGTCCCATACAAAACTGCAGTACCGACTCGACTAAAATTATGCAACAGTAGATTTTTTTTATTTTTTCTCGATGTTGGCTCCATAGTGTAATGTAATAGTGAAAGTTGTTCAGTTTGATGGTCTAACTAAACCACCCCCTTAAGTATAGCTAGGATGTTGATGTTTTGAAACTGATATTGATAGATAGATGGACTTTCTCATATGATGGACCGACTTGACTATACCTACGTATATCCCGTATTACTCCTTGCAATACCCCAAATATAGGTACCCTTCAAGATATTATGTAACTATTTTTTTTTTTTTTTTTTTTTTTTTGGGATTGAAAAGTTTTTATTATAAAGAAAATGTCACAATAAATCTAAAACATCCTAAAACTAAAATATCCTAAAACTAAAACATCCTAAAACTAAAATATACTAAAACTAAAATATCCTAAAACTAAAATATAACTAGATAAAAAGAAAAAGATTATGTTTGAATGTCGCTTCTGGACATACCTGGACCAAAAGTGCCCATTATGCTGGCGGCGTTTCCCCGCTGCACCGCTAAGGACACTTGTTGGACCAGGTATGAACCAGAGCGGGGGTCGCACCCTTTCTCTCTTATGTAACTATAAATTATATTGTTCTAAACTATGGTGTGCAATAAAGTATAAAATTGATTGATGACATTGGTAAAAGAAGTTGGTTAAATATAATGCGAACCTAAAGACCTAAGCCATATAAATAGGTAATAATAGATTATTACCTATTCATATGCCTAAGCCTAGCTCCTAATAGAAGTTGCTTTTCTAAAAGATTGTCTATTTTTAAACATGTGTAACGTCATAGCGTGTTATCATATGGTTATCATGTTGTATTTGCATTGCGCAGTGCTAATAATAGACCTACCTAATTAATTATTGCGATACGAAAATTTATTAAGTCATATTTAGCTCAACTTGACAAATATTTTCAAGAATTTCAGATAGTTATGATTCGAAAGGAGATACCTACTCTAGTTTTTGTAATTTTCGTACCTACCTAGTTAATAATTTCGACTAGGTACCTATCGGTATAGGTAGGTACAGAACGCGAGATCAGTTTTTACGTTTTTTAGAATTTTCTAATTTCCCATCCCACAGGGTCCAGCTGATTTATCGTCAACAGAAATCCTGTCCTCATACAAGAAACGGCTGGAGAAATCGATCAAACCTGAAAGGAGGAGGCAAAGCTCATTAGTTACAATGTAAGTGCATCCAGTTGCGTAGCGAGGGGGAGAGCAGGGGGGGCAAATGCCCCGGGCGGCACTTTAACAGGGGCGGCAAATTCGGGAAAAATGTCGATTCATTGAGCTCTGTCTATAACCAATTCCTAGAGCAGAGAAAAGTCGAGCGCGCTTCGCTCGCTCTAAGTTTCTAATTTAAATACTGTGCAATTTTATTACCATAATCCTAAAGAGATCTGACCACAAATAAGATGTGGTGCTAAAAATTTCGAGCTAGCTTCGCTCAATCCATAGCTTTTACTTAGGTTACTTTGCACAAGTTTTGTAGATACGTATAAAGCTCTGGCTCCAACCGATTCGTATCGAGGAGAAAAAGTCGAGTTCGCTTCGCTCGCTCTATGTTTCTATTTTTGCATGGGTAAACCAAAAGATGTCTAATCACAACCCGGATAAATGTGCAAAAAAAATTCGAGCACGCTGCGCCCGCTCCGTTATTTTTTGTATAACTCTTCGCAAAAAGATAAGGGGGCGGCAAAATCTGTTTTTGCCCCGGGCGGCAGAAACCCATGCTACGCCACTGAGTGCCTCCTACTTCTACCCACATAATTCTGTTATTCTTCTTGCTGGGTTCCATTATCAAACAAACTATTACGTCAAATGATCGTTAAAATGGCACTTTACTTAGATATACCAAGTTCTTGTATGTAGGTAACATGTCCTCTACTGGGTCAAAAACTCCCCACTTTTCCCCATAGGAATTCTTTAATTTCCACCTAAACTAGATAACTAAAAAAAAGATCCCAAATACACAAGAGACGGTTTCATTATTATCAACGCTTGCTAATGTCTAAACTATAGGGAAAACCTAAATAATGATGTATTGGGCACCGGTGCATCATAAATAAATGAATGTTGACCAGTTTCTCAGTATGGAACACAATAATGGGGTCATCTCTCCTCACGATGGCGTGGGGAGTGGAGCGCGCGGGTTTGCCTGCTGCGCTTGTGCTGTTCGCTGTGATGGCCGCGTTGTGTCTTTATACCGCTTACGTGCTGCTGGGTGTTAATAAACACCACGGTGAGTAGATTCGTCAACAACTTTTATACGATAGGTATTGAAAAAAAGGTACCTACTTACTACTAAGTTCAATAGTGAGAACACAATAACAATAGCGACGTAAAGTGGAGTGTTGTCCCCAGTAAGTCAAAAGATACGAGATGGCTATTATATTATAGTTAATCACAAAGTTACCTAACAACCACTGACAACTTAAAATTGGTTAAAATTGCGGGATAGAATGATCTAGCGAGATCTATTCAAAAAGGTATTATTTGCAAGTAGCCACATAAATTCTCTACTTACTTAGTATAATCCCGATTTCGCGAACATAAGAAAAAAGAACATAACGCTTTTGAAATTACTTTGTACCTACAGTTCTGTTCAGCGGTCGACTACTTTGTAACTTCAGACAATTGGTAAGAAATCATCTCGGGTTGCCATGCATCGGTGTTGATTGGATAACGAATAAGCAACCGATCAAAAGCCCCCAAGATCTCGCAGGCTGTTTACCTCGCACCTCTGATAGCCTAAACAGTAAACTCAAATCGGTTATGAATACACAGCCTATCAATAGGATCACTTGGATCCAAGAAAACGGTTGTCAACGTTCAGATCGTCCTAGGAAGAGGTGGTGGGACGATCATGATGCTTTCAATGACACGTGGCCAGAACATGCCCAGGACAGAGTTGGTTGGAGAATTAAAAGGGGGCCTTGGCCCAGTAATGGGAGGAAGTAGGCTAAAAAAAATATACGAGTAGGTATATCAATGGGACCTGAAAGATCTATCGTCTGTTGCAGGTACAGCGACGTGCGAGGTGCCCGCGCTGTGCCGCGCACTGCTCGGGCGCGGCGCGGAGAGCATCGCGCATGCATTCAGTCTACTCGTCCTGCTCGGAGCCAACGTCGTCTACTGGATCCTCATCACTAACTTCCTTTATTTCACCGTTAATTACTTCATGGGTCAGTTCAGATGCATCAAGATCTACCAGATTCAGATGGGTCCAACTTAAATGATGAAGGTTTATTTTAAAGGATGCTTAGACCACGAAACTGAATAACTTTCTCTATCTGTTCCATACAAAACTGCAAACTTACTCGATGCAAATGTATCGGTCAGCTTTTCTTTTTAGCTATTTCGATGTTGGTCTGATTAAGAAATTGGTTCAGTTTGATGGTCTGATTATCCTCTTAAAAAACTCTCAGCATATTAAGTTGGTCCCTATGCTACATTACAATCTGAAACACTATTTACCTACGGTATTTATTTTTAATGGCCTAAATAAAAATTGCTAAAACAATTTATTTGTAGTGAAGTTTCGTAGTATACCGAAATATTGCCTGATGTCTAGCCCAACACACCCCGCCCTCACGCCCTCACGCCCTCTATATGCACAACAGTACGACCAGTTATTATTTACAGACATTTGTTCACCTACTCAATTTCTATCTCCAGATCTAAACCCATCAAACGCCACGGACTCCTCCGCGCTCCTCTGCCCGAAGCAGGACGGTGTGAACGGTTCGCTCATCATCGCCTCGCCCGTGGCCGACACACCTTACTGGGGACTACACTCCACTGTTCCACTTTACGTCGCCTTAATTGTGTTCCCGTTGTTGAACTTTAGAAGCGTCACTTTTTTTACCAAGTTTAACTCTTTAGGTAAGTTAATGATTGACTAGAAAAATTTAATAGTCATCGTTTCGTAGTATGATTCCTCCTTCTGGCGGCGGAGTATGCGGATGGCGACCCATACATAATGTAATTTTTGTATGGGCCCACCGTCGATAAATGTGTCTTGACCCTAATTGTATTCTCGCTGTTGATCTTTAGAAGCGTTAGGTAGGTACAAACAGCGATACATCAAGCTGCCCAAAACCAAAACAAGCTGGCCGCGCGTCGGCATAGTAATGTATAACGTCGCGCGGCCAGCTTATTTTGGTTTTGGGTAATTTGATGTGTCGCCGTGTGTACTTTTTTACCAAGTTTAGGTTTAAAAATTATATTTGAATGCAAACTATACCTAAATCAAATTCATCATGGCATCGTAGACTACGTCCCCTACTGGGGACTAAACTCCCCCGGTTTTGTTTTCGAGATTCAACATTTTTTCATACGACGTTTTTTATGTTTGTGTTGTGTTTCATAAGAATTTTTGTATGTTTATAATACAGGTGACTGTGACATGATTCTAAAGTGGCCTACAACATATTTCTTCGAGTAAAATAAAGCCTACTAACGGTTTAAAATAACAATGTGCATGACCTCGCCTGCAAATGTGACGTCACTCAATCACACGAACTTCACTCGAGTCATTGAAATGATTATTTCCTTTACATAGAGTCTATATTTTCGGCGTTTTTTCGCCGGGAGTGGTATTTTTGAGAGTCACACGTTCAAATCAGTAGTGAAAATGTCATGATCACGATTTTGGGGGTGTGAGTCTCGGAAGTGGCACTTCTGGCATTTGGGTGTGACAGAAAATCAGCGCTGAGCTCGTTGAGCCCAGCTTAATGCTGAGTCGTAACCCTGTTTGCTGCTGCGGCACACACTGCTCTTAATTATGTAATTTTTAAATTATGTTTTTTAGTTTAGTTTTTATAAGTACCTATATAATTTTGTCAGTGTGTTTTGTTGTTTGCAAATAAAAATATTTTCTTTCTTTCTTCTTTATATTCCTTTACAACCGAGTGAAGTTATCGAACGGCCCTTCAAGGTCATGCACATTGTTATTTTAAACTGATAGTAAGACATTTGTATCATTGTGTGAAGTCACAGCATAAGAAAGAGTATCTAGTACTACTGCAAAGCCACTTGTTTCAACAGGAACCCTGTCAGTGTTCTACCTGTTAATCTTCGTGATGGTAAAAGGCTGGGCGTGGGGCGTCAACATAGCCTCCCTGCCGAGCGACGCGCACGCAGGCAAGGACGCGGCCGTGCTTAGCGGCATGCTAGCCCTCTCCTTCTACATACACAACATTATCATCACTATCATGAGTAGTAATGATCGGCAGGAGAAGAATGTTAGTAACACCTTTAACTACCTAACATTACGGTATTAATTTAATATCTAAACTATTATAAAACTGTAACAGAAGTGTGTCTGTACATTGAAGATATTTACAAAAAAAGATTACTATAATGGTTTTTAGGCTTCCCTGATTCCAAATCACAAATTTTTGGACTTTTTGTTTGTCTGTTTGTTTATTTGTTTGTTTGTGTGTTTGTTTGTTCGAGCATCACACAAAAACTACTGAACCGATTTTGATGAAACTTTTTTGTTTGATAGCTTATGATCTGACTTAAAATCTGGTATATAATTTATGCGGACGAAGTCGTGGGTAAAAGCTCGTTGGTTAACTAAAAAGACTATAATTAAAATCTTTTTTCTTATGTTTGTTCATCAAAAAGATTACAATGCACTTTAAGATCGCGTACTGGCAGTTTCCTTTGAAAAATTATTTGTAAAAGCCATTAGTTGAGAAAAAGAAAATTTTATTATTTCTTAAATACAAATGGCCAATGATTTTTTTTTTCAACTAAACAGGCCAGTGGTTTTCTTTTAAAGGAGATTTTAATAAGTAGAAAGCAGAAAGATTATAATATTAATTACCTACTTACTACAATGCGTTGTTAAAGTAGGTAATTATAATATTAATTACCTACTTTAACAACACGCAAAGTGAGATATTTTATTGGTACATATCTTAAGCCTGGTTCTGACTAGACGAGTGATTTGCTAAATTAAAGCACTCGTTATCCTACTCGACTTACATTTTTAGGTTGACAGACGCATAGCTGCTAAAATACACGCTGCTGGACTTGACGATAAAATATAAAATAAATTATACGCTTAAAACGTATTATTTTGATGTTTGAGCATTTGAGAAAATGTAATTTGTCCAGTCGGATTTTAATGCCATCACATTTTTTGTTACAGGGCAGAGACTTGACGATAGCTTTTATATTGGTAACATTGACTTACACTCTGGTTGGGGGTGTCTTCTACATCTGCTTTCCTCTCGCAAAGTCATGTATTGAAGATGTAAGTGGGCTGCCAATTAATTAAGGTAATGCTTTTGCCTTCGATTTTAGGCCATTTAGCCAATGTCAAAGCAATAATAATTGTTGATTGATAATCATAGTTAAGTCAACGAAAATCTAGCAAGTGTCCAACCTAGTGTACAACCCGTCGAATTAACTGACACCAGGAGTGCGATTTTTGAAACTCATTCGTTGAACTCAGCAGTTGTAAATGTCAAAATTACTATGGAGATACGCATCTTTCTACTATTGATTTGACATTCAAAAAACATACTCCAGGGGTTCGATTTTTGAAAGTCAAATCAGCAGTAGAAAGATGCGTATCTCCATACATTTTCAACTGCTGAGTTCAACGTATGAGATTCAAAAATCGCACTTCTGGCTCGGAATTCGACACCCCTCCTGCTACCCCCCGCGGGACCCCGCCGTCGCCGTGCGAGGCCAGTAGCGATGCATCTCAGTTACCGTTGCACGTGTCCCTGTGCTTTCGCATTTTCGAGTTATTCTTTTGCCTTATTTATTTGTCATAGTTATTGGGATTTTCGTTCGAGCTAGATGTCAAGGTTGTAGTGACATTCTACGCAAATGTTCAAGATGACAATTAAATTTTTTTACAGAATATTTTGAACAATTTCGAGATGCACGACGTCATGACAGCAGTAGCGAGAGTGCTTCTATTATTTCAAGTAAGTTCGTTGTTGGTAGTTAAAGCAAAGGTTCAGTCAGACCTCCCCGAAATACTGTCATTACTGTTTTTGTCATACAGGGTGTAACAAAACACACTAGTAATACTTAAGGGGGTGCTTCAGACCATCAATCTGAACAACTTTCACTATGGAGCCAAAACGTAGAGAAAAAATTATTGCCGTCCCATACATTTGAGTCAAGACGGTACTGCAGTTTTGTATGAAAGAGCGGATATTTTTTCGCGATTTCGATGTTGGCTCCATAGTGTTTGATGGTCTGAAGTACCCCCTTAATTATTACTAGGGTGTTTTGTTACACCCTGTAGTTTATGTAGACGACCATCTCGTCTTAAAAGATTTAAAAAAAAAAACGGATAACGAAAGTTGCGCTTGTTACGACATGTAGTATGGAAAGCGTGGATGAGTTTTGACTGTAACATATCTAACGCATTTCAGTCTACACCTGTATAAAACTCTATCCACTTGCAGGTGGTGACGGTGTACCCGCTGGTGGCATTCATGCTGCGCTCGGAAGCGATCCTGCTACTACCGTTCAGGGAGTCCACCTGCCTGACGCTCACCATCAACGCTGCCATCGTCTGCGTGTGCATACTGGTGGCCTGCTTCTGTCCCAACATCGGCACCATTATACGGTAACATGTTACATTCATGCTGCGCTCGGAAGCGATCCTGCTACTACCGTTCAGGGAGTCCACCTGCCTGACGCTCAGCATCAACGCTGCCATCGTCTGCGTGTGCATACTGGTGGCCTGCTTCTGTCCCAACATCGGCACCATTATACGGTAACATGTTACATTCATGCTGCGCTCGGAAGCGATCCTGCTACTACCGTTCAGGGAGTCCACCTGCCTGACGCTCAGCATCAACGCTGCCATCGTCTGCGTGTGCATACTGGTGGCCTGCTTCTGTCCCAACATCGGCACCATTATACGGTAACATGTTACATTCATGCTGCGCTCGGAAGCGATCCTGCTACTACCGTTCAGGGAGTCCACCTGCCTGACGCTCAGCATCAACGCTGCCATCGTCTGCGTGTGCATACTGGTGGCCTGCTTCTGTCCCAACATCGGCACCATTATACGGTAACATGTTACATTCATGCTGCGCTCGGAAGCAATCCTGCTACTACCGTTCAGGGAGTCCACCTGCCTGACGCTCAGCATCAACGCTGCCATCGTCTGCGTGTGCATACTGGTGGCCTGCTTCTGTCCCAACATCGGCACCATTATACGGTAACATGTTACATTCATGCTGCGCTCGGAAGCAATCCTGCTACTACCGTTCAGGGAGTCCACCTGCCTGACGCTCAGCATCAACGCTGCCATCGTCTGCGTGTGCATACTGGTGGCCTGCTTCTGTCCCAACATCGGCACTATTATACGGTAACATGTTACATTCATGCTGCGCTCGGAAGCCATCCTGCTACTACCGTTCAGGAAGTCCATCTGCCTGACGCTCGTGTGCATACTGGTGCCCTGCTTCTGTCCCAACATCGGCACTATTATACGGTAACATGTTACATTCATGCTGCGCTCGGAAGCCATCCTGCTACTACCGTTCAGGAAGTCCATCTGCCTGACGCTCGTGTGCATACTGGTGCCCTGCTTCTGTCCCAACATCGGCACTATTATACGGTAACATGTTACATTCATGCTGCGCTCGGAAGCCATCCTGCTACTACCGTTCAGAAAGTCCATCTGCCTGACGCTCGTGTGCATACTGGTGCCCTGCTTCTGTCCCAACATCGGCACTATTATACGGTAACATGTTACATTCATGCTGCGCTCGGAAGCCATCCTGCTACTACCGTTCAGGGAGTCCACCTGCCTGACGCTCACTATCAACGCTGCCATCGTCTGCGTGTGCATACTGGTGGCCTGCTTCTGTCCCAACATCGGCACCATTATACGGTAACATGTTACATTCATGCTGCGCTCGGAAGCCATCCTGCTACTACCGTTCAGGAAGTCCATCTGCCTGACGCTCGTGTGCATACTGGTGCCCTGCTTCTGTCCCAACATCGGCACTATTATACGGTAACATGTTACATTCATGCTGCGCTCGGAAGCCATCCTGCTACTACCGTTCAGGAAGTCCATCTGCCTGACGCTCGTGTGCATACTGGTGGCCTGCTTCTGTCCCAACATCGGCACTATTATACGGTAACATGTTACATTCATGCTGCGCTCGGAAGCCATCCTGCTACTACCGTTCAGAAAGTCCATCTGCCTGACGCTCGTGTGCATACTGGTGCCCTGCTTCTGTCCCAACATCGGCACTATTATACGGTAACATGTTACATTCATGCTGCGCTCGGAAGCCATCCTGCTACTACCGTTCAGGGAGTCCACCTGCCTGACGCTCACTATCAACGCTGCCATCGTCTGCGTGTGCATACTGGTGGCCTGCTTCTGTCCCAACATCGGCACCATTATACGGTAACATGTTACATTCATGCTGCGCTCGGAACCCATCTTACTACCGTTCAGGAAGTCCATCTGCCTGATGCTCGTGTGCATACTGGTGCCCTGCTTCTGTCCCAACATCGGCACTATTATACGGTAACATGTTACATTCATGCTGCGCTCGGAAGCCATCCTGCTACTATCGTTCAGGGAGTCCACCTGCCTGACGCTCACCATCGTCTGCGTGTGCATACTGGTGCCCTGCTTCTGTCCCAACATCGGCACTATTATACGGTAACATGTTGCATTCGGCTGGGCAGCGTTCGGGAAGCTACGTAGTATCTTCACGTCCCAAATACCGCAGTGTCTTAAAACGAAAGTCTTCGATCAGTGTGTGTTGCCAGTGATGACGTATGGAACAGAGACGTGGTCGTTCACTCAAGGCCTCATAAAAAGGCTGAAAGTCACCCAAAGGGCAATGGAGAGGGCAATGCTCGGAGTTTCCCTGCGAGATCGAATCAGAAATGAAGAGATCCGCAGAAGAACCAGAGTAACTGACATAGCCCAAAGAATTGCTAAACTTAAGTGACAGTGGGCGGGGCACATTGCTCGCAGAACCGATGGCCGGTGGGGCCGAAAAGTTCTCGAGTGGCGACCGCGTACCGGAAAGCGCAGCGTGGGTAGGCCCCTCACACGGTGGACCGACGACCTGGCAAAGGCGGCGGGAAAACGTTGGATGAGGGCGGCGCGGGACCGGTCGTTGTGGCGATCCTTGGGGGAGGCCTATGTCCAGCAGTGGACGTCCGTCGGCTGAGATGATGATGATGATGATGTTGCATTCATGCTGCGCTCGGAAGCCATCCTGCTGCCCTTCAGGGAGTCCACCTGCCTGAAGCTCACCATCGTATGCGTATGCATACTGGTCGCCTGCTTCTGTCCCAACATCGGCACCATTATACGGTAACATGTTACATTCATGCTGCGCTCGGAAGCCATCCTGCTACTACCGTTCAGGGAGTCCACCTGCCTGACGCTCAGCATCAACGTTGCCATCGTCTGCGTATGCATACTGGTCGCCTGCTTCTGTCCCAACATCGGCACCATTATACGGTAATATTATATTAACACCCGTATTCTATCTCAATATTAACACCCGTATTCTCGCTTCCTTAAACTATTCCTCGACTCAACCAAAACAAGGACACTTCACTGTAACTGTGCGAGTGAGAAAAGACTAATAGATATACTGGTAAAGAAAAATATACACCTACTGTCGTCTTCCACGAGGGGGTAAGGAAAAAGTTTGTGGGGAGCAGAAATCTAGGAGTCTACTAGAAGAATAAGGGTCAGCGCACACCTAGCGTAAAACTGTTCGAGCATGCGCGAGCAGATTTCATTGATTCAATTGATAATGAACTCTATTCCCATTGAAATAAAGTCGAAAATAGCTTGCAAGTAATTAAATCCCTTCAGCGTCTGTTCGAGTATGCTCGCGTATGCTCCTCGCGGCGACGCGAGCAGTCGCGAGCATGCTCGCGCATGCTCGAGCATGTTCGAGCATACGCCCGTGTCGATGCTTGCGATCCGTCGTAAGTGTTGCCGCCTCGGCCGGTTTCGGACTAAATCTAGCATATTTTTTAACTACTTTAGCCCGAAAAGGGCAATTTAGTACAGAAAATATATAATAATCTAACTCTTTTTGAAAATACAATGAAAATCTCAAAGGTCGAAGCAGATTTAGTAGGTTTCAAATTGTTCATATTCCATTTTATAGTAGTCATAAAATAACTGTCCCTTGAACTTTAAACCGTAGCACAGGGTGTGGTATTCCCCAAATGTACATCTTTCTTGCCAGGTTGCTTCAGCCCATATTCTTCTTTCAATTTTGTGTCGTCCTCTTTTCATTTTATTGATGTGCTCTTCTTGCTCCTCTTCCTCTGCTAGTAACCCAATAATTACCAAATCCCAGTCCACCATACTTTAAAATTACTCTTCGCACGTCTTTACTTTAAAATATTGTAAACACAACTGCAAAATTCACTGTCAACTGTAGCAACACGGGAGCATCCGCGAGACTGTTCGAACACGCGCGAGCATGCTCGCGCATGCTCGAGCATCCGCCGCTGCCGCCGGCGGATTTTGCCGCTAGGTGTGCGCGACTGCAAAGAACATGCTCGAGCATGCGCGAGCAGATTTACGCTGGGTGTGCGCTGACCCTAACTCTAAACAAAAGCAACATCATTTTTGGCACCTAATGAAAAATGACATTTTGTATGAGTTTTGGCGGCAAGGTGTAGTTTTTAAAGAACAAAATTAGAACACGGTGTACTTTTTTTGGTGCCACTTTTTGAGCTTGATTTACATTTCTATACATTAGGAATTATAATCTCGAGGTTTCTCGACTGAGTTTAAGTTGAGGATATAGTAATAATAATGGTGAAATTCTAAGTAGATACCGTAGCTTTTTTTATTTTTTGGCAGTGTTGAATATAGCAAAAGACTGATTATATTCCTATTTAATTGAGAAATTGAATAACTGAGACAGATAGCAGGAGCAACTGGTATTACAGAGACCGAAGGTAGTTTTGTAGCGCGCCTTGGGAGAAGCCTATGCCCAGCAATGGCCAATGACAATGATTGGTTCTCCTCTGCAGATACACGGGGGCAGTAAGCGGTCTAGTCCACATATTTGCCCTGCCATCTCTCCTGCAAGTGCGCTCTCTTCAACTCCGCAAGAAACTAACATGGTGTAAGGGACTGTTTTACGCTTGTATCGTCACTCTGGGAGCTCTCAATTTGATCATGCAGTTCTTTATTAGCGAGTAGACCGTACAGTTTAATAAGGATATATTTTAAATTTAAATGGAGTAAGCCATATTGGATTTACATGACTTCATCCATTAATTCCTAAGACACGGCGCGTAAATGATATTTTACAATATTTTCTGGAGTGCGATTTTTGAAACTCATACTTTGAACTCAGCAGTTGAAAATGTCAATATTACTACGGAGATATGCATCTTTCTACTGCTGATTTGATTTTCAAAAATCATAGTTGAGGAGTGCGATTTTTCAAAGTGTTTTTCAGCTGTAGAAAGTTGCATATCTCCGTTGTAATTTTGACATTTACAACTGCTGAGTTCAAAGTATGAGTTTCAAAAATCGCACTCTGTTCATATTCGAATAATTATATTGTCTATCTAGTCAGAATAATTTTAAGTTTTATTTAGAAATAATTAGCTTTAGTAAAACAACATATTTTAATAATTTTTAAACTATATTTTAGACATAGATAAACAACAATAGATTAAAAATAAACAGTTTTTTATATACATCTTTTACACTTATATAGTTTTGTAACTTAAATAACTTTACAACAAATAAAAAAAACATTCCTAAAATTATCTTTGATTTCCTGTGGCAGACTCAAGTTGAAGACCAAAGGTATCATAATAGCCCAGTCATTTTACGGTTTGAGCCGGGGCTAATTACTAATTGGTATTTTTTTCGGTACAGTATTTAAGAGCCAATTTGAGCTTAGAAATGTACCAAAATTAAAAAATAATCTCGTCAGTAACAGTTCCAAATTTTAAATTTTGGTATTATCTCGTTATGAAAAAACCTGATGGTAATTTTTTTTGCACATATTTAAGGCATTATCATTATTCATACTTCAAACATGGTGTAAATATTTTTGTCTTCTTAGGTTTTGAAAAATACATTCGTATTTTCTAATAAAATACTCTTTTTTAAAATTTCAATGCCTATTTTATTGCTAAAAATAATTTACATTGTAAAATCTTATTCAAATGAGTGCATGGTATTAATATTATTAATTTAAAAGCGTTCTGGGACTCACAATTTTCATTTCTATGTTGCGTAGCGATTTTTTAAAATTTGATTTCAGATAGTCTTTTTGTCACCAAATAGTACCGGTTGCAGATTAAAAGTCCAATTTAGTAATTACTTCCCACCTCTCCTAACAAAAGTCCGTAAAATGACTGGGCTATAAAAACATATGGGACCGCCACAGATGTAAATACAATAATAATATTTCACTTATAATAGATACGCACAAGCCTGAATAGGTTAAAAAACCTCTTAATGAAGAGGACCTAGTTATCAAAATTAAACGAACATTGGTATTACGTAAGGCCTTTTTCACGATTAGTAAAACGAACAATCTGTAAATGGCAGTATTATAAATGTTTCTCTAAACTTACGAATTACAAAACAGAAAACACCTCGTGTACCTGAAGTATTTTCTTTTTGAATGGAAACACCACTTTAGGAAATCGGAAAGTATCTTAACATTTTTTGCCATAGTTGAACCTGACGAATGTATGGTTTATACCTTTTACTTTAGGAGTTAAGGCAGTGATTCTTTATTTAATTATGGCAGTTTTTTATCAAGGTCAAGCTACTATATAGTATAAGAGATAAGTGTACTTTTTGCAACCATCAGCAGCAAGGCTGATTCAGTGTTTATGGGGTGTATAGCAAGCATGTCTGTGATGGGGATGGACCACGTCTGCCTGCATAACTCCAGTCGTTTTAGGAGTTACTGATCTTCTTCTTCTTCTTATCGTGTGGGCAGAGCCCTGGTGTCAGTTTTTTCAGACCGCCTTACGGCCTCTGACGTGGTTTTTATGTAACGACTACTACCACCAGAGATAGTAGCCGGGACCAACGGCTTAACGTGCCATCCGAAGCACGGAATCAGTTTTCTTTTCAGACAATCAGGTTGAATCACCTGCAATGTCCTAACCAACTGGGGAAAAACGCACAAAGTGACATATCACTAGGTGTCCCCCGTGGGAATCGAACCCACGACCTCCGTGTCGAGAGCCAGTGCTCTTAACCATTAGACCACGGAGGCACTGATGATTAAAGGTCTGTAAAAAATTAACGATCAGCTGCACGGCTGATCGTATGTTATTGTTGTAGTATGCACTGTAGCTATGTGAACAGTACAATAACTGTCATGTTCTGTCAGTCGGTTTAGGAGATACAGCCAGTCAAAGTTCCGACCTTTGAAAGGCTGTATCTCCTAAACCGACTGATGAAACATGCCAGTTTTTGTACTGTTCACATAGCTACAGTGCATACTACAACAATAACACACGATCAGCCGAGCAGCTGATCGTTAATTTTTTACAGACCTTTAATCATCAGTAACTCCTAAACCGACTGGAGTTATGTAGGCAGACCTGGTCCATCCCCATCACAGAGATGCTCTACGCCCCATAAACACTGAATCAGCCTTGCTGCTGATGGTTGAAAAAAGTACACTTATCTCTCTAAATAATAGTCACACCGATACGAACGCAAAGTTTGGGTCATAAACAGTTATTTCAATAATGCGCAGATAATGCTGTGGCATGGTACAAGAAGTACGTAAGTTTGTACTATAACAGTATAGATATACATACTTCTTGTTCCAAGCCACAGATATAATGTAAGACCCAAACTTACGCAAGGCGCGCATATAATCCATTGCATACAACTCTCTACGTGATGACAGTGGGCGCGTCGCGGCCGGTGTAGCGCTGCAGTTCGGAGACCTTCAGCGCGACCTCTATCAGCGGCCGGAGCATCACCTGCGCGTCACCGAGCACGTTGCTCGCCTCGTACGAGTCTATGTACAACCTGCAACGGGTACAAACGGTTAAAAAAATCTGGTCTTTATTTGCAAGAATACTGTGGCCATAGTTGTGAAAATATGACAGTCAATAAAGGGTTCTTCTTAATATGGTGACGATTTTTTAAGAGTTTGATTGTACCATCAAACTGAACAACTTTCTGTACGGAACCAACATGGAAATCGCCAAAAAAAATCTGCCCTTAAAAAATCGTTAGCATACCCTGCATGTAGGTGTGCAAATGTTCAAAATAATGTGCACACGCACACTAAGCTCGACATTCTTTATTTATTTGAACAGAAGCGTATAATTATATGCTCACTTCTCACTCTTCTGATGCGTACTTCACTAGGACGATTAAATCATCGAGATCAAGATCGGTTTAGCCGTTTAGTTTGTGCACGCGTCACTTCAAAACTACTAACCCTATTCGGATGGAATTTTCACAAAAATTTATTTCTTATCTTGTCTTATCTTGCAGGTCCCGTTGGCACCCTTTGGGTACGGATAGTACGTAACCCTAAAAATTGATATTTACCTGACGGTAGCACCAGAACTGCCGGTGCCGCTCAGACGCATCACGATACGCGATCCGTCCTCGAAAATGATGCGCAGACCCTGGAAACAATCATACATGTTCAGGAACAATTATACAGGGTGTAACAAAACATCATTGTAATATTTAAAGTGGTGGTTTAGAATCAACCTGAACAACTTTCACTATGAGACAACATCGAGAAAAGCATTAGCATATGCTCACGACTATATTCTCCGAGGGGGTAGTCAGAGACATTCCGAAAACTCAGAACATCCACGTTTCACTAGTAGTACCGAAACTCTGTCCAGAGTGACGGGGAGTGAGCCCGTCGCCACTTGTAGTAATGGACAGTATAATACATGCCTCGAAATTGAAGCATGCAGGTTTCCTCACGATGTGTTCCTGCACCGAGCCTATTGTACTACCCCCAATAGTATTGTTTTTATTTCTAAATAATTAAACAACATTTCAGTCACTGCGAATTTAATTTTATAATGTTTGTAGTTATTATCTTTAATAACTACATGGTTTATGTTTGCAGTTATTAAAGATAATAACTACAAACATAAACCATAAAATAATCCGTAATGATTTGACAAATTGAAAGCCAATCATGACTACAATGTGGCATTCTAGTTTTTTAGAAATAAAAAAAATACGATTGAGGGCGGCACAATAAGTTCGGTATATCTCGGACCTCTTTGGACCTCACCTGTTTCATAGCCACGCTCCGGTCGATGGGGTCCATGTAAGAGAAGTTGTCCGCCGTCTTGACGACGTAGGTCTTGTCCCCGCTGGTGTGCTTGGACCCTATGAACCCTGGCTCAGTGATCCTCTTCTCCAACGCCTGCATCATTTCGTTGCAGGGGTCGCTCGCGCATTCTTCATAGTCGTACCTGGAAAATATGTCTTGTTAATCAGTTGGTCGATAGAGGCACTAAATACGCGACCACAGGCCGTCTTTCTCTATTACGTGGTTCGAGCTCGTGCCAAGACTTAACACCCATAATATTCTACAGTGGTTAGATAAGGGCAGGATCTTCCACCTCCTCATGGGCCATGCAACCTCGCGGTTATACGAGTTGAATCGCGATATATGAGCATGTTACTTGCTTAGTTCTTCTTTTTACAAACACACACACGCAAACACACACATACACACACATACCCACACGCATTGATAGATAGATAGATAAACAATATATTTGCATAAGTAACACACATAATATTACAGTTCACAACAAGTATGCATGCATTACGAAACCGACTGCTCTCAAATGGTGAAGGAAAACATCGTGAGGAAACCTGCATACACTGAAGAAGAAATTCTGATGTGTATGTGAAGTCTACTAACCCGCATTGGGCACGCGTGGTGGACTAATGCCCATACACCCTCCTTGGGGGTAGGCCTGTGCCCTGCAGTGGGACGTTTATAGGCTGATGATGATGATGCATGCATTGCATAGCGCACATTGCTGAATCCCTAGAAGATCTATCTTTGTTCTTCTGTCCCATGACTTTTCACCTTTCTAGAGCGTGACATCCACATTGACGAGTACTTCGTCGCTGACCACAGCTGTCCTTTATTCCAGGTCCTTCCTGATATTATACCATTTGTGCGCAAACCTCCGAAGGTGTCCGAAGTTTCCCTCTGATGCCATAAGGTTGCTAAAGTACATGCAATGTATAACGGCTGACTCACCTAGTGAAGTAGTTCCTGCCGAACACCCCCCAGTGGTCCGTCAGTATGCTCTCGACGGAGCCACCGGTGGCCGCGACCACGGAGAGCCACGCGAGCGCGGCCCACAGCCCGTCCTTCTCCCGCACGTGGTCCGACCCCGTGCCGAAGCTCTCCTCCCCGCAGAGTGATAGACGACCCGCGTCCATCAGGTTTCCGAAGTATTTCCAGCCTGGAGACCATTACCACACAATATAATTACATGACCTACTTAACATGCTGACAGTTTTATTAAGGAGATGATTAGACCATCAAACTGAACATCTTTTTCTATAGGACCAACATCGAAACGAACGAACAATCGGAATAAAAATTTATCAGCTGTTTCAAACTGCAAACCTACTCAACACAAAGAAGTTTGGCGGACGGCCATGTAATTTGAGACCCAGACTTAAAGGTCCCATACATGAATGAAACTTAGTAATTCTCCTTATGATACCTTTTGTATCAAGATTGTGAAACTCATAATCTTTCTTATTAGGTATTTCCTCTCAATCTTCTACACATTCATTGTGTTTATTTTAATGAAAATTCACGATAACTGTTTCATATTATGATAGGTAATGGAAGAAAACGAAATCACACGCACTATCAGTTTAACCAAGCCAAATACGTTCCGTAACAACCAAAAATACCTCAGTGATAATATTAGATGAAAATAGCTGTCGTGGTTGCGTTTTGCTACTGCTTTTTGGACGATTTGTCTATTTTACTAGTAATATTTTCTACTTTTAAATCCGGACTTCTAGAGATGTAGAAGTTTTTTTTAAAAATGCCTTAATTTTTTCTGTTTATAATAATTATGACCGCCGTCCTGAATGGCTTTTAGTTTTCGTAAAAATGGCTGGGTCCAAATCTGCCAATCTTCTTTATGGAACTGGTATTTTTCTGCATGGTTAGTAAAAAAATTTTTTTACCATTTGGCTTATCGTTGTCGCGTCAGCCATCTATCGAGCAGTTTCGAACAACTTTTCTTTCGGAAAATCCTTCATAATCTGTCGTATCCGATAAATTTTCCTCACCAGTTGTTTACCAACGGTGCGCATATCAAACTGAAGCACTTACCAGTAGGTACTTCGAACATCTCCTTGCCGCTCTTGGCGGCGACCCTGTCCACGGCGGCTGCTGTAGGCATGCTCCTCGCAAACCCTCGCACCCCGGAGCGTGTGAAGTACGGTATGTGCTGCAGGTTGTTGGCGAGCACGGCTAGGGAGTCGGACGGCGTTACGAAGAACGCGCCGCGGCCTATTATCATGTTGCGATCACCTGGCAAAGGGGAGAGATTAGTGGTTTCTGTGTCTCAAGGTTTGATCTAATGTTGGCGGAGATTTGGCAAGAGAGCAATGGATCATCCGGCACCCAAGTAGACCGATAATATACCCTTAAGGTAATTGTTTAGAAGGATTTGATAAATGTTCAAGTTCGGCACTCTACTGTGAAACCAAAGCGATCATAGTTGTTTTACCATATAAAGTAAAATTTTCACCCAAAGGGCAATGGAGAGGGCTATGCTCGGAGTTTCCCTGCGAGATCGAATCAGAAATGAAGAGATCCGCAGAAGAACCAGGGTAACTGACATAGCCCAAAGAGTTGCTAAACTTAAGTGGCAGTGGGCGGGGCACATTGCTCGCAGAACCGATGGCCGGTGGGGCCGAAAAGTTCTCGAGTGGCGACCGCGTACCGGAAAGCGCAGCGTGGGTAGGCCCCTCACACGGTGGACCGACGACCTGGTGAAGGTGGCGGGAAAACGTTGGATGAGGGCAGCGCAGGACCGGTCGTTATGGCGATCCTTGGGGGAGGCCTATGTCCAGCAGTGGACGTCCATCGGCTGAGATGATGATGAAAGTAAAATTAACCTATTTGGGATTTAGAAACAACAAAACTTTAAGTGTTATAAACTTGATCCAATACACACATTACAGTTTTTAATGTTTTTATATTTATCAAATTAATGACCACAAAACCATTACATAATATTTTTATTTGGTTTGATGAAGGAAGATAAAAATTTTTTGCGAATGAGATTTGCCTTGCTCATGCAATGTGATCAAAGCAAACAAATAAAAATAAATCAGCCATAATCTTACGGTTTGACTCATTATTTCCATGAAAGAATTATAATTAAGGAGGGAGTGTGGTGTAAAATTTTGCTTTATTGTATTAATTTATACTATGAATTTTAGGTAGTATCGAGAACCATTATGATATTATTGTACCGTTGCCTGAATAAAATCTGCTTAAATAAAAACTGTTTCAGCCTCAGTTTAATAGAAAAAATTCGAATGTAATTAATTAATAAATTTTTCTGATATAAATAAGTACTTTTTTTCGCTATACTGGACTGAACAAAATAAAAGTTTCTCCAACATACCATCGCCATCGAAAGCAGCGCCGAGATCGTAATCTCCCCCCTTGACAGCGTTGACGAGGTCGGCCGCGTAGGTGAGGTTCGGGTCGGGGTGCGCGCCTCCGAAGTCCTCGAGCGGCACGATACGCCGCACGTTCTTCTCCGATGCTCCGAGCTCGTCCAGGAAAATACTCTTCACGTACGGGCCGGTCACTGCAATGAAGAGGGAATTAAGATGAATGCTCCGTGGTCTAATGGTTAAGAGCATTTTCTCTCGATACGAAGGTCATGGGTTCGATTCCCACGGGGGACACCTAGTGATATGTCACTTTGTGCGTTTTTCCCCAGTTGGTTAGGACATTGCAGGCCGAATCGCCTGATTGTCCGAAAAGAAAAATGATTCCGTGCTTCGGATGGCACGATAAGCCGTTGGTCCCGGCTACTATCTCTGGTGGTAGTAGTCATTACATAAAAACCACGTCAGAGGCCGTAAGGCGGTCTGAAAAAACTCTGACACCAGGGCTCTGCCCACACGATAAGAAGAAGAAGATGAATGGCCATGTAATTCAATATTGTATTTTTGTAATAGTGATGATGACAACATTTTTTTTATTACTTTTTTAAAAACTCTTTGATATCTTAAACACTAAAGTGAAATTAATTTTTGAATATCTTTAAAAATTACTGAAATATGTTCAAAATTTACGATTAGAGCGAGAGGCATATAATAATAAAAGTGACGTCATAACCCCCCAACATAAAAATCAAGCTGTTATGACTTAATTTATGTCATTGGACCATTAATTGCTATAACTGTACCAAGTTTCAGCGTCTGGACGCACACAACACACTCCATTCAACACTGGTGTTGAATGTTTACGGAGAAAAATGCTTGAGACGGACGGACAGACAGACACCGAGGTGATTCCATAAGTGTTCCATTTTGTAAATTTTGGTACAGACTACGGAACACTAAAAGTGATGTTAGAAAGCTATCTTATCTGTGATATGATTTTAGATTAAAAAATTATGTTTGAGTTTTATCAAACGCCCTGATCGATAATGTTTGTCCTCGTTATTCCAATCATTTGAGATAACAGAGCGCTGCTTTTCGAATACCTTACCTCCGTTCATAGAATCGATGAGTACATTGAAGGGTTTCCTCTGCTCAGTGCCCTGAATGAGGGCCTTGATCTTTGGGAAGTCGAAGATCTCCTTCATGTAGCTGACGTAGTCCTGCACCGAGTTTATCACTTCCACTGTGAATTCTTTGTCTTCCACCTGTCAAAAGGAACGTAACAGTATAAAAAATTTGTTGCAACCCTAGTTTTAGGTTCCTATTTATTTATTAGTAAAGGGTGATTTTTGGATCGTCAGCCCAAATTGTCAGGATCGGTAAGGGACAAATATTATATGAATATTTGTACCCGAGCACATATTACTTGAATAGTAAATGAAATTATTACGCGAAATTTTTATGAGGTGTAGAAGAGGTACTAAAGTAAAGCCTGGTGCAAAAATCAATTTATAATATCCGGGACTTTTCGAAAAAAAAACAAGAAAACTAAAATCAAATATTCCTCAATAACATCTAAAAAAAAATTCTTAGATCTGTTTTGATTGCACAAATACGTGAATAATTGATAGCTTAACATATTTTGTCCAAACACTGTTAAAATATCTTTTACGGTTTATTAGTTACTAGCGGCCCGTCCCGGCTTCGCACGGGTGGACGTCTAATCTTTTCTAGCAATAAATATAGCCTATGTTACTCAGGGTGAATGCAGCTTTCTAATGGTGAAAGAATTTTTTAAATCGGCCCAGTACTTTTTGAGCCTATTCATTACAAACATACAAACATACAAAAATAGGTACAAATCTTTCCTCTTTATAATATTAGTGTAGATTTAAAATTTTCAAAAAAACCTGTTACAAATTACACAATTAAAAAAAATCATATCACAAAAACAACTCATTTCTGGCACATGGGAGTTTAATTTCTAATAATATAGAGTCTATATTGATAGTCTATATTATAGACTATCAAATTTTGGAATAAAAAGGCGATGTCATTTTTAATCATACTGTGCCGTGCAGAGTCATGGATGTTTGTATCTATACTTGTATATCGTTGTCTAGTCATCATAATACAACTCCAAAACCACGTCAGAGGCCGTAAGGCGGTCTGAAAAAACTCTGACACCAGGGCTCTGCCCACACGATAAGAGAGAGAGAGAGAATACAACTCCGGGCTAAATTCTGGTACTTTAAATGTGACTAGATAATTCGTGTGACAATGTCCAAGATATTTATTTATTTAATCTTGTCAATATCGCAAGCTATATCGGGAAAAATCCTGCTTGATGGCTATAGTGAGGGCTTATATCTCCTAGACGGTGTTGGCCTTGCTTCTAATACTTACCGTAAACTTATTTTCGCCAAACTTGTCGATATCGCACATGATGTCGGGAACGATCTTGTACTGCTGTATGACTGGTGAGGGCGTATATCTCGTAGATGGTATTGGCCTTACTTCTAATACTTACCGTAAACTTATATACGCCAATCCTGTCGATATCGCAAGTGATGTCGGGAACGATCTTGTACTGCTGTATGACCGGTGAGGGCGTATATTTCGTAGACGGTATTGGCCTTGCTTCTAATACTTACCGTAAACTTATATACGCCAATCTTGTCGATATCGTAAGTGATATCGGGCACGATCTTATACTGCTTGATGGCGGTGGTGAGGGCTTATATCTCCTAGACGCTGTTGGCCTTGCTTCTAATACTTACCGTAAACTTATAAACGCCAATCTTGTCGATATCGCAAGTGATGTCGGGCACGATCTTGTACTGCTAAATGACTGGTGAGGGCGTATATCTCGTAGATGGTATTGGCCTTGCTTCTAATACTTACCGTAAACTTATAAATGCCAATCTTGTCGATATCGCAAGTGATGTCGGGCACGATCTTGTACTGCTGTATGACTGGTGAGGGCGTATATCTCGTAGACGGTATTGGCCTTGCTTCTAATACTTACCGTAAACTTATATACGCCAATCCTGTCGATATCGCAAGTGATGTCGGGAACGATCTTGTACTGCTGTATGACCGGTGAGGGCGTATAATCTCGTAGACGGTATTGGCCTTGCTTCTAATATTTACCGTAAACTTATATACGCCAATCTTGTCAATATCGCAAGTGATATCGGGGACGATCTTATACTGCTTGATGGCGGTGGTGAGGGCGTATATCTCGTTGGTGGTGTTGTCCGGCGCGGGGCCTCCGTTGCTGCAGTTGAACTTTATGCCGAAGTCGTTGTTGATACCGCCGGGGTTATGGGAGGCCGTGAGGACGATGCCTCCTGGAAATGGGAGGGTTTTGGTGAGACAATAGTGTGTTGATATTCAGGGTGTTAGGCTAAACAGTTGGATAACTTTAAGGGGTGATTGTTGCAATGATACTGAACAACTTTCCCAAAGAAACAGGAAATTAGCAAAAAAAAAAATCGACTTTTCATACAAAACTTGGATCAGCTTGCATTTAGTATGGGAAGTCCAAAATGTTTTTTACGAATTTCCTATAGGTTTCTTAGGGAAAGTTGTTCAGTATCATGGGTACAATCACCCCTTAAAGTAAAGAAACTGTTTACCCTTACACCCTGTATAGGCGGTGGTAGATCACTTGTCCGCAGATTGGTGGACTTCTATACATAACAGAATATTTTTTTCTGCATACAGATATTCATTCCCCTCTGTTGCTCAATATCATGTTCTCAAAACATGACCATAGATTACTTACCTACTTCTTCTTCTTATCGTGTAGGCACTTACCTAATTCGTACTTACCTAATACCTAAATTAATAAACTACACTAGCGTTAACCCGCAACTTAGTCCGCATAAATTATATACCAGATTTTAAGTCAGAACATAAGCGATCAAACAAAAAAATTGTCATCAAAATCGGTTCAGTAGTTTTTGCGTGATACTCGAATGAACAAACACCCAAACAAACAAACAAACAAACATAATATAATTACGAAGATATAAAGCTTCGAAATTTTTCAGACAAAATTTTCAAAGCTTTATATCTTCGTAATTAATTATTATAAATTGCAAATGTTATTTGATATGCGACATCTAGATTTTCTAAACTATTTTTCCATATATACAAAGTTACTTATATTAATACCATCTACAAGTATTGTGCGTCAAAGTTTTGTATAAATTTGACCCCTTTGCAACCGCCTAAAGGAATTTAGTCTTGATCGGTGATCCTATGCATATTTTTGTATCCTGATAATGATAAAGCAAGTAACTTACCAAGTGTTTTGTATTTCCTGATGATGCAGGATACTGCAGGAGTGGAGAGGATTCCATTTTGTCCGACCAGCAGTTTGGCAACCTGACAGAAATAATGTCATTAATAACACTGAGTAGTTTGTTGAGAATCGAGAGCAGATTCGAATTATCATGGTTTCAACATAGGTAATATTTTTCAAAATATTAAATAATTTTTTTGCAAAATTTTAAATTTACTGAACCCGATGTCAACCCACTGCACAGGCACCCTTACTCTACTTACTACCAAAACAAGATTATAAAAATGTATCCATGAGTACGTTAGCGCTTTCTTTCAGTGCTGAAATGATAACAAATCATTTTTGCCTCAAAACTTAAAATGCGAATAACTTAAAATTTTAACTATTAAAATAATGAAATTATTGTTTCAATCTAATTATTTTGTTATAAGTTGGGATGTATGAGGTTTTGCGCTAATTCATTAACACGTTGTATACCTCCAGTGCTGCACTCAATATTGAATTTCTGCCTTTTCATTGTAGCGTACATGACCCAATGGAATTCATGCCTCATATTATTATACCTCTTTTGAATTAATTAAAAGGAAGCTGGCAGCGTTGGAGAGTTGAGTCCGTTTTTTGGAAGCAGGTGCGAGTCCTGTACGATACAGATTTTTGGTCATTCTTTTATTTCATGAAATTAAATTCTTATAATAGTACATGCATTCATTTCCTCGAAATAAGTTTTACTTATTTTATTAATCAATTTATTTTTTTATGTCTTTGTCCCTAAAATACACCTCAGCATCAGTTGGCGTACGTGCTAACTTCCCTTTTTTTGTTTCACTCTCTTTGAAATTAATTTCAAAATAAATACAGGGTAATTTTTATATCACTGCGGATAACTTCAGCATGTATTCTACTCATCAAACTGAAAAACTTTAAAATACACATCGAGTAAATTTAATACATTTGAGTCGAAGCGGTGCTGCAGTTTTGTATGGGACAGCTGATTTTTTTTCGTGATTTCGAAGGTGGCTCCATAGTGTTATTCCATTGTTCAGTTTGATGAGTTGAATACATGCTGAAGTTTTACCCTGTATAACACCACTTTTTTTTCCCTGCTTATTTAAACTCAAGAATACGGTAAAACAATGTTAAAATTAGAAATCTAATTAAAAATGAATTTATTGGTAAAACAAATAAAATTGGGTAAGTACATTAAAAATAAATAAATCTAATTAATTTAATACTGAAGATATTTAACGTATCAACACTAAGGTTATCAATAAACCTCTAAGCCAAGGAAAGGTCAGTCACAAAGTATATTTACCCCGTTCCCGGCGGAGATCTTAATAATTTTGTCGACCACCTCCTTCACCAGATAGCGACCGTCCCCTCCCACCACCAGCGTGGACCCCACTAGAGCATCCTTATTAGCATCCAAAATACTTTGAATAAAGTTCTCTGTATAGTTTTCTTGAAGAAAAACTTTAACTTTTTTACGTAAACCACTCGTCCCCGGTTTTTGACCTTCGTAAGGATTTGTGCTCACTGTGACGACACTAGGCATTTTTTATGAATTAAATTAGTTCTTAAATATTGTTGTGAGTTATCCGAACGCGGTGGTCTTGGTAAATAACGTGAATTATCAGTTGAAGAGGGCAAATTATAATAACGGGCGACTCGGGCGAGGGAACTTCGTAATCAGCTGTCAACTGTCATGGCTCGCAATGTCAAGCAAGGTCATAATACGGGTGCATTCAGAAATACTAGAAATATTGTCATTCGTTTCTTGTCTTTGATTGATTCGTAATATTAATTTAGAAAACTTTTAACATCGTAGTTACAAAAATGAGTAGTTTTTCTTATTATTGAGATTTGAGTTCTGTTTTATTTGTCAGTAAGTCTCTCTCTCATTTCCAACATAATAGTTTCACATTTCATTTCTGGTCTAATTTTGAACGCGATGGTTACGATAGCGCAAGCGGGAAATAATGGTAAAATATTGCGCCAAATTCGAAATGATTTCATCATCCATCAATGACTTATTTGTGCAAGGGTTTCCAAAAGATTATTATTTATAACGTCAGTGATTAAATATCCACAAAAATTTAGAAAAGGATGTTATAACTTGGCCTCGAATGATTTCATAGCGAAATATTATTGTTTTATACAATTTACTTATTCAACTGATAATATCGGTCTTAACTAAACCCTAGACGGAATATCGTGCTGTAGGGCTCTAGGGCGTAATTTTTAAATTTCGAACGTACTCCTGTGAGGCCTAGCATGATGCGTTCAACAACATTAATTACGCCGCGCCTTTTCTCTCGCTCAGTTTCTTTAAATGAAAGAGAAATATGGTGCGACTTTGCCATGTCGAAAATTCTAAATGCAGCTGCAGCATAATGTTTAGTAGGTATTGAACGCTGAATGATAAGGAAAGATAGTTAGTGTAGATATATACCCAGATTACCCAGTAAGTACATAGATATCTAGATATATTATTGGGTGCAAGACTGCAAGTGCAAGCAGTGTCCACAGACTTTAGACGAGACAGAAGAGTACTAAGCGCTGCAGTGCCTTTTGAACCCCGCTGTGAAAAGACGCGCGTTCTGTGAACCGAAAAATTTAGTAATATTTACTTATTTATTTTGTCTTTAGCCGTTTTATTAGGTTATAAGACAGACAGTGTTTTTAATAGTAAGAGAGAGTTTACTGTTCGGTTTCCAGCTCAAGAAAGTTAATTAGTAAGAAAGTTAATTTATGAATATTTTTTCCATTTTTAATTTTATTTAAGTAATGCTTCCATGCTCGGCATTCAGGAGTGCGATTTTTGAATCTCATTCGCTGAGTTCAGCAGTTGAAAATGTCAAAATTACTGTGGAGATATGCATCTTTCTACTGCTGATTTGACTTTAAAAAATCATACTTCAGGAGTGCGATTTTTGAAAGCCAAATCAGCAGTAGAAAGATGCTTATCTCCGTAGTTATTTTGACATTTACAACGGCTGAACTCACCGAATGAGTTTCAAAAATCGCACTCCAGCACTGGTAGCATGCACACCCGCGATAGCCGTGATACGGCTTTATCACGTCTTTTATCTCGTTCTTTCGCGCGCAAAAGAACGAGATAAAAGACGTGATAAAGCCGTATCACGGCTATCGCGGGTGTGCATGCTACCAGTGCTGGTACCTACCTACCTATACCTACTTATCTTATCTAATTGTGATAGTGTAGATACCAATTTTTTAATTGATTAACTTCTACCAAATCTAGGTAGGTAGGTATAATAACTACAAAATAAAATCGGTCAAGTGCGAGTCGGGCTACTCGCGCATCGAGGTCGAGGATTCCGTACCATACCACAACATATTAGGGTAAAACAAATGTTTTTTACTCCCGGACCTTTAGAACGAGACCGACTCACAATTGGCCGCCTTTTATTATTTGTTGTTATATTGTAGAGTTTGCTCTATAATCACACCAAGTTTGACTTGTATGTATTAGTACCGTTTTTACCAAAGAGCGAGAAGAAAAAAACGTTGATAAAAACTAGTTCCTTGTATGAGGACCCCCCTTAATTTTTAACTTTTTGACATTTTTATTATTTGTTAGCAAATCCGCCGTAATAACGCACATCCTGTGAACTATCTAGCTCTTACGGTTCAAAAGTTACAGCCCTAAATAGGTAGGACATATAGACGGACGGACGGACGGATGGACGGACAACTTAGTAATAGGGTACCGTTTTCACCCTTTGGGTACGGAACCCTAAAAAAAGTTGAAAGCGATTTTCCGGAAATAATTTTATTTCCAACTAAATTGTCAACAAAGATTTTTTTTTGTTTTTTAAATATATTTTCAGATGTAGGTATTTAAACAATTTTGGGCTTAATTTTGAGTTTGGCTTTAAGAACGTAGTAGGTAACCAAACGATATAAGATTCTAGGTTTTAATCTAGGTATCTACCTCACTTACCTAGTTTACCTAGCCGTTTCATAAGTATAGTGCGTAATTTCAAACTCATCCATCAATTTACGTCGTGTGTAGAGACTAGGTATTACGTGTAGATAACGTAAATTACGTTAGTCATAGTAGAGTAAGTAAGTACTTAAGTATACATAATTCGTACTGCGAAAGCTGGTACGAAAATCTGAATAAGGAAGACATAAAATTTTTCAAAATAATCACTATTATGCCTACTTATTATCCTTCCTGCCTTGTGGGCTGAATTTGAAGAGAACAGAAAAAATTTAAAAAAAAAAAACACTCATGATAAAATATCATGAGTGCTCAAGAACATTGTATATAGTATTGAGTGCTATTTTTAAATTCCACACATTACATACAAACAATCAAACAAACAAAAAATTAAATCTTTCCTCTTTATAATATTTGTACCTACGAGCTTTTACCCGCAACTTCATCCGCATAAATTATATACCAGATTTTAAGTTAGATGATAAGCTATCAAACAAAAAAAGTTTCATAAAAATCAGTTTAGTAGTTTTTGCGTGATACTCGAACAAACAAACACCCAAACAAACAAACAAACATACAAACAAACAAACAAACAAACAGACAGACAAAAAATTCAAAAATTGGTGATTTGGAATCAGGGACAGGTAAAAACCATGTCATAATTTTTTTTTGTAAACATTTCTGTTACAGTTTTATAATAGTTTAGATAGATAAGTACAGGGTTCTTCTTAATATGCTGACACTTTTTTAAGGGGATGATCAGACCATCAAACTGAACAACTTTCTCTATGGGAACAACATCGAAATCACGAAAAAATTTGGCTCAAGTAGATTTGTAGTTTTGTATGGGGCAGCTGTTTTTTTTTTCGCGATTTTGATATTGGCCCCATAGAGAAAGTTGTTCAGTTTGATGGTCTGATCATCCCCTTAAAAAAGTGTCAGCATACCCTATATTGCATTGTAGGTATTGTAATATTTTTCGTAAAAAGTTTCTATAATTCACAATAATTATTATGTTCGAATTACGTAGGTAACTAATTATTTTGTTATATAGGTAGTTAACTCTTTACTTCAATGTCATTGCTTTACTTATTCAAATGATGACTTCATAGTCAATTCAAATGTATTGTCTGTATACCTATTATTTAGTCTTACAAATAAGTACCAGAACATCAAACTGTACATCTTTCACTAAACTAAAGGAACTAATATCGAAATCACAAAAAAAAAACAATTTCATCCAAAACTGCAAACTCTACCCTAATGTATTTTCACGATTTCGGTGCTGAAGTGCGATTTTTGAAAATCATACGAGCGACTTGGCAGTAGAAAATGTCAAAATTACTATGGAGATTATGCATCTTTCTACTGCAAAGTCGCTCGTATGATTTTCAAAAATCGCACTTCTGGTCCTTTAGAGAAAAATTTGCAGTTTGATGGTCTGGTCTCCATAATATTATTATATTAAGAAAGACCCTATGTATAATGCATTTTGCTACCTTGCTTCCTTAGCCCATCTCAGGAGTGCGATTTTTTAATATCATACGACCGACTCGGTAGTAGAAAATGTCAAAATTACTATGGAGATTATGCATCTTTCGACTGCCGATTCTATGATATATGATTATATGAAGAATATTTTAAAAAGATCTAAGCATAAGTACCTAGGGACAGACAGACAGCGCGGGAAGTGACTTTGTACTATGTTGTATGTATTGTTTTATACTATGTAGTGATAGTGAAGTAAATGAGGTAGAGTCAACCTTTTCTAAGCCAGACACCAGACACGTGAAATCTCTACCTACCTATATCTCGCATTACATTTGTAACGCGATAAAAGCGTCCGAGAGGCGAGCGAAAGTAACTTTCTTACTAATAACCAAATTGGTTTGGTTAAGTAACTATATAGGAGTGGAACTGGCTGAGTTTGCGTAACCGCACGCGCCAGGGAGCATCGGGTCCGAGAATAATGACAACCGCATTTTGCTTACTTACAATTAGCTAGGTATCTTACCTACAATTAGCAACAAAAAGTGTATGGCATGATAGGTGTAAGCACTTAATTACAATACCTTATCGTCTACAACGTCAAAATATATTTCTCTCAGTCAAGTTTCAGGACAAGTTTCAGTTTAGGTTTAGTTACCTATTCTGTGGTTTAGGTTTAATTTCACCTTCCAATCATAATCAATCCGATTTCGATTTGAAAGTGTTTTAGGAACCTAAACCCAATGCACCTCCTTAATATTATTATTATAGGTTTCTATTTCTGAAAAACTTTACCTATCTTAGGGCTTAGTGTGGTAGAAGACAAAATGAAGTTATTTCGGAAAAACAATATACAACGTGTTAATAAATTAGCGCAAAACCTCATACACCCCGACTGATTTATAACAAAATAATTAGATTGCAACAATAATTTCATTATTTTGATACTTAAAATTTAAAGTTATTCGCATTTTAAGCTTTGAGGTAAACATGATTTTTTATCATTTCAGCACTGAAAGAAAGCGCTAACGTACTCATGGATACATTTTTATAATCTTGTTTTGGTAGTAAGTAGGGTGAGTGTGCCCGTGCGGTGGGTGGGTTGTCATCAAGTTCAGAAATTTTTAAATTTTGCTTACAAGTTAATTAATATTTTGAAAAAAATACCTATGTTGAAACCATGATAATTCGATTCTGATCTCGATTCTAAACAAACTACTTTCTAGTTTTGCGTTAATTCATTAACACGTTGTATAAGAGTAAAATTGTTCCTTGTACTCTTCTATAAATCAAAGTTTGGTCGAATACGGCGTTAGTGAATTACCAGAAAAGAAACTTACTTACTAAGAAATTACTTAATAAGAAAACCAAGAAATTATGAATAACGACATCCCCTGCAGTACCACATAGGTCATCATCATCATCATCTCAGCCGATGGACGTCCACTGCTGGACATAGGCCTCCCCCAAGGATCGCCATTACGACCGGTCCTGCGCTGCCCTCATCCAACGTTTTCCCGCCACCTTCAGCAGGTCGTCGGTCCACCGTGTGAGGGGCCTACCCACGCTGCGCTTTCCGGTACGCGGTCGCCACTCGAGAACTTTTCGGCCCCACCGGCCATCGGTTTTGCGAGCAATGTGCCCCGCCCACTGCCACTTAAGTTTAGCAACTCTTTGGGCTATGTCAGTTACTCTGGTTCTTCTGCGGATCTCTTCATTTCTGATTCGTTCTCTCCGAGATCGAATCAGAAATGCCCTCTCCATTGCCCTTTGGGTGACTTTCAGCCTTTTTATGAAGCCTTGAGTGAACTTGAACTTGAGTGTTGTTGTTGATGTTAGAACGACCACGTCTGTTCCATATGTCATCACTGGCAACACACACTGATTGAAGACTTTCGTTTTAAGACACTGCGGTATTTGGCACGTGAAGATACTACGTAGCTTCCCGAACGCTGCCCAGCTGAGTTGGATTCGACGGTTGATCTCTTTCTCGAAGTTGGAATTATCTAACTGGATAGTTTGTCCCAGGTAAACATAATGGTCAACAACTTCGAGCGCAGAGTTTCCGATCATTACAGGAGTGGGTACAGCATGGGCATTTGAAATGATCTTCGTCTTGTCCATGTTCATCTTCAGACCAACTCGAACGGAGGCTCTGCTGAGATCATCGAGCATTCGACTGAGCTCCTTCATAGTCTCCGCCATGATGACTATATCATCGGCAAACCGAAGGTGACTGATGTACTCGCCGTTTATGTTGATGCCTAGCCCTTTCCAGTCCAGAACCTTGAAAACATCTTCCAGTGCAGCGGTGAACAGTTTCGGAGATATAACGTCTCCCTGCCTAACGCCTCGCTGCAGTAGGATAGGTTTCGAGTTCTGGTCCTGTAGTCGGACTGACATAGTGGCGTTTTTGTTCCACATAGGTATTTATTTAAAATTACATGGTTTTATCTTCAGGGATTTCGTTGACGGTCGGCCACGCCTGTCACGGTACGTACTGCTCTAGATAGGTAGGCCCTGCTAAAAATCGGTGGTAATTAGTATTCAACCTAAAAATTTGAAAGCCTTCACCGACTGTACAAGTTAGTCATTTAAACCACTAATTGGATATCTCACTAGTTTTTTGCCAGCATCTAGCAAACTTACCGAATTTATTAAAATTCAAGATTCAACGGAGCGTAGGACACGCTCTGTTGATTTAATGAATAATTATTTATTTTACGAAAATATTGTAAAGCAGTCAAACTACTCATAATTATGCTATGGGTCTACCTCCCATTCGAACACGGTTTTGGACTAACTAGGAATCGAACCGGCATTTACCAATGAAGCTAATACTACTCCTAGTATAGGACAGTTAAGAAAAGATTTTAATCAGTACGAAAACTTTCTAAATAAATAGGTACCTACATTACCATATTCAGAAATGAATATAAAAGCCTGAAAACATAAAAAAAATGAAAAGGACTGTTTAATTTGTAACAAGAATAAAAAAGCGGACTGTCTTGTTGTAGGAGTAGGAAAGGTTGTAAAAAACGGTTGTAAAAACTTTTGATCAGGCGGTTTTTTCTGACTCTACATAGGAGCTCTAAATGTACGAGTATGAATTATATACGGTCGATGTTAGCAAAAACTTTAAAAAATTTCACGTAATCTTCATAAAAAATGCATTTTTAGTGAAAGTGCCTAAAATTCACGGTTTGCTTACCACGAAAGCTACCTCCCTCTTCAACATTTACTCTATTATTCATTTTTGCAGCACATTCACAAATTCTCTTCACAACTAACAATCGCGTAACGAACCAGTGATTTTTAACTAGTGCGTTAATATGTGGCCGCCAATGAAGACGTTTCTGTGTTACGTTCGGGTTCTCCTGGACAGAGTTATAGACTTTATATTCTCGTTGTACTGGGAAAGTCATAAGGAGAAGATACCAGACTTGGACAAGAACCATGCGTTCCTGGCTGACAGTGCCACGACTTTGGCGAGGAAGATAAGGGAGAAGGAGTTGAAGTCTGAGGAAGTGGTTCGAGCTGTTATCGAGAGGATAAAACAGGTAAAAATCTTTAAATTCACATTGTAAATGTATAAGTGCTAAGTAATAGATTCTGTTTATTACCGACTTACGGTCCCTACGGACTAAATTACCAAACTTACTTATTTATTTTACTTATTCTAATTACTAGGGGTGTTAAATAATAAGTTAGAGTGAAATAGATACTCCTTGGTAAGAAAAAAAATTGATACTGGCATGCAAAGCCTAGATATTTGTTATAATAATAATTAAAAAAGTTTGGATTTTCATTTGTTTAAAAAAAAATTGTAGTCATTTTTTTCTACGTTTCGGAAAAGTTCTCGAAAATGGAGAAATTTGAAATACGCGCGGAAATTTAATATCTCTGCTTGAATTTTACTACGTAGCAGGTAAATCAAGACTTGGAACATTAGGGGTTCATGCTCCTCCATTCTACAGTAGTCGCCGCAGTACGCGGTTTTTTAGAGGCTCAGGATTTAAGAATTTTTTAGTAAGGAAATTTTTAGTCTAGAAAAATGATATTATCAAGTGTTAACTTAAAATGTGACTAGGTATGTTGAAAAATAAATGCGTCTTTAACATTCTCACTTTTTATTGAACACCCCTCGTATTTAATTAGACTTTGTATTATACATTTAACGCAATGAATGACATACTCGAACATCTTGTAGTTGTAGGCCGCAAAAAAATGCACTGTACTGATTTTTTGGGATGTTAGTTAATCTCCAAGAACTTTACTTAACAAGGTGATGTACCTACTTATAGGTACTATTAAAACAAACAAATTTTTATTTGAAATTAATCGAGCTAAATTGTATTATTTGTCATTTAATTGGTTGCACGAAAGTCAATTTAACATTATTTACATAGAGTTCAAAGTTATTTACCACAGATTATTGCTTATTTTAAATTATTATGCGGTTTAGCGTGTGTTGGTGGCGTGGTACGTTGAACTATGTGAATGAGGTCTCGGTTTTTATGTCTAACATCTCTATACCAACATAAGTAACTAGATTGTGCAATAGTCTCAAGTACAATTAAATATAAAGGTGTGTTTTCACCTAGAACATAGCCTAGATGGCCTAGAATGATTATTTGTTCCTAGTTTTCATACGCAAGTCGGGCGACGCACAACAAGAATTGAAGTTTGTACAATTCTTATAAGTACACATCTTTGTTACACAATAATATTGAAGTAATCAGATACTTTTAATATTCAGTGCTTGAATTTCCATTAATTTAACGATGGTCTTAAATCATTGTCATAGCTAACTTCGCCTCGCTATGTAAGTATTCATACAGGTCTGTGCCGGGCAGGCGGTATTACAAATAAAGTACAAATTCATTTATCTGTGAAACATGTTCAGTACATTAAAATAATAACATTTGATAATTATTATAACACACTATAGTAAACGTAGGTATACTTTCATGATAGCCCATTTAGACTTGTGTTCAGTTTTTAAAGTAATATTAAGTTTATGGTTTCTAAACAAAACGGTCAAATTGTTTAGGTAAACCCGATCATCAATGCGGTCGCCGAAGATCGATTCCTGGCGGCCCTGGACGAGGCGAGGGAGGCTGACAAGATCATCGCGGCAGGGTTCTCTGATGAGGAAGCCAAGAAGAAGCCGTTCTTTGGTAAGAACTACAAAGTACCTACCTACCTACATGTTTTGACTGGCTGTCTATCAAGAATGCATCGAAGCTTTGACCGAGGAGGAAATCATAGATTCCTTGTGAAAAAATTAAGAAACCGAACATATTGGACCTTTTACAAGATTTCCCTTTAAATCAACTTATGTTATAGGTATACCTACCTACGTCAAGTGGGAAAAACACTAAGGCAGCCCCAGCAAGCTAGGTCTTAGTCGGATCGGGACTTTAATACTCGTATACTTTAAGCTGTTGGTGTACCTATTAAATAAATTAAATTAAATTAAATTATACAGGGTGTAAAATTAAACAAACAGAACAACTTACTCTATGGGACCAAAATCGCCATAAAAAATCTGCTGTCCCATACATTTCAGTCGAGTTATGTTTGCAGTTTTGTAAGAGACAGTGGATTTTTTTTCGTGATTTTCAGTGTTGGTCCCATGGTAAAACTTGTTCAGTTTGATGTACCCTGTATATACCTATGTGTGATGATGATGACAGAGCGTGTGAAAACATCTATAAAATACTATTTAGGTTTCTGTGCTGCGTCTTGCTCTACCGCACTTGTAGATGAATGTAGCGTCTCTTTGCGTCTGTGATAATGCTCCCAAAAGTCTAGCTATGCCTAAAAATGGCGCCTTTTTTCTTTTTTTAGCGCGGCCATCAATAAAACTTGAATATTACAGTTCAGAATAAAGTTAAAAACAACACTTGTTATTACAAATATCTCGGAACTCAGTCCGACCGAACTGAGATATAAAGGCTTGAAGTGGCGTAAATAATATTTTCAACTTCAAGCATTTGTATCTCCGTCTGGACTGAGTTTAGGGATATACATGTTAATAAGTTTTGTTTGTTACTTTATTCTGAAATAAAATATTCAAGTCTGATGGCTGGCCGCGCCAAAAACAACGGCGAAAAATAAGGCGCCAACCTTACATACAAAACCCGCATTGTCTTTTATTGCAATCCGTGTTTCCCTCAGGTGTCCCGTTCACGACGAAAGAATGCCAGGCAGTGAAAGGCATGAGGCTGACGCTGGGGCTGTGGTCTCGAAGACGGAAGGTGGCCAGCGAGGACAGCGAAGCCATCGTCAGGCTGAAGAACTCGGGCGCTATCCTGGTCGCTACCAGCAACCTGCCTGAACTACTGGTCTGGTGGGTAGCGAACAACTGTTCGACTGTATACAAGTGTTACAAAAATAAAAATAAACATTTAAAGGGATGGTTTAGACTTTAGACCATCAAACTGAACAACTTTCACTATGGGACCAATATAGAAATCGCGAAAAAAAATCTGATGTTCCATACGAAACTACATGTCTACTCGAACAAAATGTATGGGATAGCCAAGGGATAGCTGATTTTTTTTCGCGATTTCAATGTTTGTTGGTCCATAGTGAAAGTTATTCAGTTTGATGGTCTAAACTCTAAACAACCCCCTTAAAAGTTTTAAATGTTTATTTTTACTTTTGTAGCAGCCTGTATTACATAAACTCAAGGCTCGTGCCATCGTCGGAGCCCTCACAGGTCACTACGCCACAGACACGATGATGCACAAGATGAAACTCACCCTGGATCCCAGCTGCCGAGCGTGCGAAGAGGATGAGGAGACCATGGAGCATATCCTGTGTGACTGTGATGTCTTGGCGGTAAAGCGCATAGCATGTGCCTCCTCGGTGATGGATATCCAAAACCGGGAGATCTTAGCTTCTTCCCCTCAATGGCATTGCCTCCTTCATTGACCATGTATTTGAAGGGTGAAGTAAGCAAAAAGTACTGGGGCTAACACAAAAGATCCCACTGGGTCGAAGTGTTGCTGGCTTGCCAGCCCCCACAACAAGATAAGATAAGATACATAAACTCACGACTATAACATAGCGTAAAAAATAATTAGGTACTTACTTTGACCATAATCCCTTTTGGGAGTGGTCAGAAACTTTGGTACTAGGCCCATAACCTGTTACGTATTGAAGGTTTCCTAATGGAATGATTTGACAAGTTTATAAGTGGCTTTTGTCCATAAAAACTAAAAATATTAAAACACTGCATGTGAATTAAACTGTATTCCTTAGTCGCCTCGTACCAAAAGTAAGTACGCCTCCCTGGGAAGAAATGGAATCAGGAAAAAAATTATTTCAGATTATTGGGGAGGATTGGATGGATCATTGGATCTTGGATGATAATAATAATTTTTATGTGGGGTCGAGAAAATTTTCTATGAAACAAAGCTCCATTGGTAGTGAAAGTTGTTCAGTTTGATGGTCTGAATGAAGCACCGCGTTTATATTGTAATGCTTTAAATTTTCCACCCTTTTATGCCATTGAATGCAAAATATTTTGCAGGCAAGAAACCCGCAACCCTGTCTACGGAACGACCAACAACCCCCACCACACTGGGAGGTCGCCAGGGGGCTCGAGCGGCGCGGAGGCAGCATTGAGCGCCACCTATGCGTCTCCCATCAGTTTGTGTAAGTGCCCGAAACAATCGAATCCTAGAATACCTGACCCTCTAGCATGATGTCTCCGCAACCCGGTCTACGGCACCACCAACAACCCCCACCACACTGGGAGGTCGCCAGGGGACTCGAGCGGAGCGGAGGCAGCATTGAGCGCCACCTATGCGTCTCCCATCAGTTTGTGTAAGTGCCCGAAAGAATCGAATCCTAGAATACCTGACCCTCTAGCATGATGTCCCCGCAACCCGGTCTACGGCACAACCAACCCCCACCACACTGGGAGGTCGCCAGGGGGCTCGAGCGGCGCGGAGGCAGCGTTGAGCGCCACCTATGCGTCTCCCATCAGTTTGTGTAAGTGCCCGAAAGAATCGAATCCTAGAATACCTGACCCTCTAGCATGATGTCCCCGCAACCCGATCTACGGCACAACCAACCCCCACCACACTGGGAGGTCGCCAGGGGGCTCGAGCGGCGCGGAGGCAGCGTTGAGCGCCACCTATGCGTCTCCCATCAGTTTGTGTAAGTGCCCGAAAGAATCGAATCCTAGAATACCTGACCCTCTAGCATGATGTCCCCGCAACCCGATCTACGGCACAACCAACCCCCACCACACTGGGAGGTCGCCAGGGGGCTCGAGCGGCGCGGAGGCAGCCTTGTGCGCCTCCTATGCGTCTCCCATCAGGAGTGCGATTTTAGAATCTCATTCGCTGAGTTCAGCCGTTGTAAATGTCAAAATAACTTTGGAGATATGCATCTTTCTAATTCTGATTAGACTTTCAAAAATCATACTTCAGGAGTGCGATTTTTGAAAGTCAAATCAGAAGTAAAAAGATGCGTATCTCCGTAGTTATTTTGACATTTACAACGGCTGAACTCACCTAATGAGTTTCAAAAATCGCACTCCAGTTTGTGAACAATCGAAAGCAAATAAATAGTGTATTAGTTTATTCTTTAACGCACGTTGTGGTGCGCGTTATATGCCGACAGGATTGGGGAGCCTCGGAGAGTTGAATAATACGCCAGCAATGTAGTTGTAGAAATGGAACCTCTTTATTAGGGGCAGTGCAGTTTATATAGTGCTAGCTACGTGCTATAATTACATGACATATGCTACATGAGACACGTACGAGACGTGACTATAGGAAACTGCACTGCTTGCATAAATATCCCTTACAGCTCTATGTCGAAACCTAGAATAATACCTGACCCTCTAGCATAATGTCTCTACTTACGCGCGACTCGGCCTTTTTCCATTCTACCCGTCTCGCGGCAAGCGCGACTGAAAAGCGCGGGAAGGGGTAAATTTTAACTTAATTTTAGACAAGGGATATGATGATCACAGAAATAAAAGACCACTTTAAAATTGCCTAGTACTGTCATAAACTCATAATACGCTACCGATCTTGTAAACGGTAGGTATAATAGTTAGCTTACACAATACCCTAAAGAACGATTAAACTTTTTGACCCAGAATAAATTCAAGTTATGTTACGTAACAATAACTCCGAGAAAAATCGCGTCAACAAAACAACATTTTAATATTAAAACAATATCTACACGATGCGCTTGCGCAAGTCAAACGGCGCACAACAACAACGTGACCTAGAAGGGTCATGGTCATCGTCTGTCTGTTAAAGTGTTGTTTTTTTACCAATCGTAAAATTATATTTGCGAAATAACCTATTTAAGGTTATTTTAAGTAGGTAATAATAATAACCTAGGGGAAGTCCGGGCAAAGCGAACTGCCAGGTAAAGCGGATACCCTCTACTATTCCAAAATGGCGAGTCCGAGCATGCCTGCCTCGTACCATGAGGTCTTCTCTCTAAACCTCAGTCGTAAACAAAAAGAGCTAGCGACCAAACAATAAAAAAGTGAATATTTGTTACGATATTTCAAGGAATGTGTGTTGTGGGTTCGATTCCCACGGGGGACAGCTAGTGATATCTCACTTTGTGCGTTTTTCCCCAGTTGCTCAACAGCAACTAACTAAAATAAATGATGCAACTGCAACCAGTTGCATCATTTATTATTTCTACTATAATTAATTATGTTATGTTTTTAGTTATGTTATTTATTCGGTAATAAAATTATTCCTTAATTAACCGTGCGTTCACTTTACCCCGTGGGTTGGGGCAAAGTGGATAGCGGCATTTATTGCGATATGATTGATACTTTTAAGTAGGTAAAGGTAAAGTACTGGTGTAATGTAACGTCATTTCTGTTGATCATATTAAAAACTTTAATAAATACTGATTCATACTTTAGTAATTATTTTATTTCTGTGTGTATCGGATCTCTTCCCATAGCCCGCCAAAGGTGAAGGTGTCCGCTTTGCCCGGACTTCCCCTACTGCCTGGGCCGGCGCCGGCGTGGTTGTGTAGGTATAGCCCACTCCCTCTCAACTTTAATATGACACCCGTACTGAAAGACTGCTTCATCCCCTTGTGCATAATCTACAATAGTTTTGAGATTAGTCTTTTGTTTACATCGTAAGACAATATATTCGAATACAGGGTGTACAATAAAATGGGACAGCTACTCAAAGGGGTGCTTCAGACCATCAAACTGAACAACTTTCTCTATGGGACCAATATCGAAATCGCGAAAAAAAAATCCGCTCTCCCATACAAAACTGCAAACATAACTCGACTGAAATGTATGGGACAGCAGATTTTTTTTTCGCGATTTCGATATTGGTCCCATAGAGAAAGTTGTTCAGTTTGATGGTCTGAAGCACCCCTTTAAGTAGCTGTCCCATTTTAATGTACACCGTGTATAATATAGGAACAAAAATGATCGTTTTTTGTACAGGTTCGGACATAGGAGGGTCTACAAGGATGCCCGCGTTTTACTGCGGCATGTTTGGCCACCATCCCACCCCTGGAACTACCAACTTCAGAGGTAAGATGATCAAAGTGGGCCTTGCCTAAGTACCTACTCTCCGAGAAAACTTTAAACATCGCGATGTGCATCCGTCGTATATACTCGTAAGCGCATGTCAAAATGAGCGCGTATGAACATTTCCTCTTTTTGTCCTTTTGTCGACTTGTCGTGTGTGGCATGCTAGCCCTACAGCACGGCTAGCATGCCACCCACGACAAAGCGACAAAACGAGAAAAACGTCTTTTTGGCATTCGTAAAGTATAATAAAGATGGAGGCACATCTCGATTTTTATCGATTTATCGAGGGTGGCATGCGAGGTCTACAGGAGAGATCTCTTTTATCCCAAATACGAGGTGTAATAAAACACCCTAATAATATTAAAAGTGCTACAGTTTTGTATGAAACAGTAGATTATTTTGTTTTATTCTCGATGTTGGCTCTGTAGTGAAAGTTGTTTAGTTTAATGGTCTAACTAATTAAACCACCACTTTAAATGTTAATATGGTGTTTTGTTAACCCGTAGAGATAGCATAACACAGGCGATAAAATATTCTATAGGAAATCGTCCCAGCAAGCAGCAGCATTGGAGGACAAAAAATGCATCTCGAGTGTCTCGACCTAGGTCTCGACCTAATGTCATACATAATAATTGTCTACATCTTTCTCGTTTTTTCACATGCGTTCCTAAGGCATGTTCTAGCCCTTTTGGTCTAGTATGATCTAATCAAGTTTATACTGCTGTCTGTACTTTGTTGCGGTTTCGTCACAAGATTTAGATACAATTCAACCTTCCATCTTTCAGGAGTACTCTTTCGCAGCGGTGAAGAGAAAGATTCCATGCTAGCACTCGGCTTCATCTCCAAGCATGTTGAAGATCTAGGACCCCTCACGAAGATCATTACTGGAGACAAAGCTGATCTGTTGAAGTTAGACAGAGATGTCAATATTAAGGTAAATACAATATTCCACTCGTTCCGATTATTACTATTACTCTTACTATTACTAGGGTGTTTTGTTACACGAGTATCAGAGTGCTACTGAGGACCAGAGGGTCCGTGTCCTCTTGTTAGTATTTTAGTCTTTTTTTAATAAATACCTACCTATAGGCAGGCAGTATTTTGATCCGATATAATTTTTCTAACTTTGTTCGACTGTAACCAACCTGAATAATAACCATAATGATCTTAATCATACTTGATATTTTTTACTCAACTTCTTATTTAATGTACGTTAAAAATACGATGACCTTGTGATATAAATAAACACATAATATTATTGTTCACGTCTGTGTCTGCGAAACCCTGGCGAAACCAGATTAAAACCAGTCGATAAGTGCAAGAAATTAAGAAAGAAAAATAGGACGGGGACATGACGTCCTTTTACTTTATTACATAAAACAAATCGTGATATAAATAAACACAAATTATTAACGTCTGCGTCTGCGCAACCAGATTAAAACCAGTCGATAAGTAAAAAAAAAATAGGACAGGGACATGACGTCCTTTTCACTTTATTACATAAACTAATGTAATAATACATAGGTACTTTTACGGTAGTAGGTAGGTATTTATTATGTAGGGTAATTTTAATTTTATATTAAACGATTTTTTTTGCGATGCAACATTAATTTTAGGTATGCCATCATCATCAGCCTATATACGTCCCACTGCAGTTCACAGGCCTACCCTCTAGGAAGGTGTTGGGCGTTAGTCCACCACGCGTGCCCAAGGATGGGTAGACTTCACTTATGCATCAGAATTTCTTCGTCTGCATATGCAGGTTTCCTCATGATGTTTTCCTTCACCGTTTGAGAGCAGTCGGTAATACGTACCTACATAAGTTAGAAAAACTCATTGGTACGTGGCATGTTGTTCGTGCCGATTCAAACCCGGACCTCTTGATTGAGAGTCCATACGTCTCCGCAACGCGCCACCGAGCTCTTATGTTAGGTAGGTAGGCTTTAGGTAGGTACAAAAATATACCTATATAAGTATTACTAAAGTTAGAATATGAGTTATTTAAATGCCGCGCTTCTGCAGTGCATCAGGTATGTTCGCAGAGCATCGTGTGGACTGTTTTTATACCACGATGCGCAAACGCTGCGGGTCCCTGGTGCGCAGAGCGCGTGGCAGCGGCAATAGCATCCTGAACAAAGCCTGAACATGATCGCGAGAAGGCTCGACTGCTCTTACATAAACCGGTGCTGCATGATGCATAGTCCTGCATGAGTCACGCGGCACTGGCAAATGTAAAATGTGTTCTGATTACTAACCTTTAAGTTAAGTTGTATTACTAACAAAACGAGTCCTGTAGGTCTAGTATGATTTCTCTACACGCGCGCGACGCGCCTTCACTGCATACAAAATAACCTGTTCCCGCGCTTATCGGAGAGCGAAAGCCGCGCTTGCCGCGACTTGTAGTATGGGAAAAAGCAGAGTCGCGCGCGTGTAGAGAAATCATGCTAGACGCTCTGGTCACTTGAATAAATGATTATTAAATGCGGTTCTTCGTACGTTCGTACAATCGCCTAATCACCAGTCTACTCCTTCTTTTATACTTTTCACAAAAGCTAACAAAAAAATACAGACGAAACGAGAATCTCCTTCATTTTTAGGGTTCCGTACCCAAAGGGTGAAAACGGGACCCTATTACTAAGCCTACGTTGTCCGTCCGTCCGTCTGTCCGTCCGTCCGCCTGTCCGACCTATTTAGGGCTGTAACTTTTGAACTGTAAGAGCTAGATAATTGAAATTTTCACAGAATGTGCGTTATTACGGCGAATTTGTTAACAAATAATAACAATGTCAAAAAGTTAAAAATTAAGAGGGGTTCTCAACAAGAAACTAGTTTTTATCAACGTTTTTTCTTCACGCTCTATCGTAAAAACAGTAATACATACGAGTGTCAAACTTAGTGTGATTATAGAGCAAACTCTACAGAATAACAACAAATACTAAAAACCGGCCAAGTGTTAGTCGGTCTCGTGCTAAAGGTCCCGGACAGAAAAGTTTTTTTTCTAAGTTAATACCTAATGTTGTGTTCTGTGGTGGTGTGGTACGGAACCCTCGGTGCGCGAGTAAACCGACTCGCACTTGACCGGTTTTACTTCAAGTTACCTACCTTAGGCTGCCTGTCCATTGAAGCTCGCGAGCTGTGCGAGCTGTGTAGCTGTGTTTTTTTAACCAATCAGGAGCTCGGGCGAGGCACGGCCGATCTCGCCCGAGCTCCTGATTGGTTAAAAAAACACAGCTACACAGCTCGCGAGCTTCAATGGACAGGCAGTCGGTTAAAAATGAAACGACATTTTCTATTTTAATGACTTCATGATGCGTGGTCGGTTACTCTCATCATAGGTCATCCATCATCATTACTCAGTGTCTGAATTTGTAAGAACTACCCAACTTTTTGAAAAATGATTGTCGAGTTTTCTAAAGGCATAGTGTATACTAGCTGTTGCCCGCGACTTCGTCTGCGTTACCCGGATAAAAAGTACCCTATGTGTTAATCCAGGCCATAGTCTATCTGTATGCCAAATTTCATCAAACTCCGTTCAGCAGTTTTTGCGTGGAAGCGGAACAAACATCCATCCATCCATCCATCCATCCATACTTACAAACTTTCACGTTTATAATATTAGTAGGATAGTAGGATTTTCTTTGCTAAAGGCCACTTGGTCAAAGAAAATATACTTGGTTTACTTAAAACCAAGAAATTAAGTCGAAGGGACAAAACAAAATTATAAGCGAAATGTGCCAGCATTATACAGGGTGAAATCGAAGACATTCGACAAATTTTGGTGGCGAGTTGTACTCCTGATTTAGATCTTATATTGCAGGGTTTTCTTGAAATCTAAATTATGAAAATAAAAGACATTATAAGCATGCCAAAACATTCAGAAGGGGTTCATAATAAACGCTCTGTGTCATACACATTTTAATTAAAAAAAATGTTTTTTAAATTAAAATTAAATAATTCCTTAAATAAACATTTTCTCATTCGAACTGTATATTTCCACCGGCCGGCGGCCCGGTCAACGTCCATCCCCTCGCAGGCGGAGCACCCCCGCACAACTCTAGCGAGCGCATCCCCACCGCTCGGCAAGGTCGCACGCGCTTCCCGCAAACAAAACAAAAACAGTTTCCGTTTGAACGCGATCTGATTAAGAGGTTACCGCGCTCTGTAATCAATCAGTGCCCGCTTACGTATCGGAACTTGGATTTCAGTGCAGTGTCGTATTAGGTTCAACCTGAATTTGTAAAAAAAGTCGTACACAAATCTGCAGTTTCTTGGATATGGTGATAATTTATTAATGAGAAACACGGAGGCTTCGTGAAACGCAAAGACGCTATCCCGAGATGCACCCTGCTTCTCAAGTATCATCCCTGGATAGAATTTTACGGTCTACTCAGAATTTGATAGATTTCCGGCAACTTAATGTACCAGTGCGGCGCATTTTTCCAAAGGGACGTTCGCGCAGTTTCGAAAGGTGAGTTTAATGACCGTTGGATAGGGCGAAGTGGGATGATCAGCTGGCCGCCGCGATCTCCGGATCTAACACCTTATTTGTGGGGGGAAATTAAAAGATGTGTGTATGAAACTGAATCGACCACAGTGAGTGAACTGAGAGAAAAAAATGTCAGTGCATTTGAAGCTGTAAATCACAACCAGCGCCGTGTCGGGCTCAATTTGTGCATACGAAATGGAGGTGGTCACTTTGAACATCTGTTAAAATTAGGTAAGGACATTTTCTTTTAGTACTTAACGGAAAATGGTATACCTACCATTGATTCTTATACCATAAAAATATCGTGCTTTAAATGCTTAAATTCGCCAAAACTCAACAGATGGCGCTATTGTTTCGTACCGCTCCGTAGTACCGCTCACTCTCGCTCGCCGCGTATCGGCCACGCATCTGTACAGTCAGTCACAAATTAAATCAGCCACAATTAATAATTACGATATTTTAAAATCTCGGACGTTATTTAATTTGGTCTAAATCTATTTTTAAAACCAGCCATATCTCGAGTATAACACTCTCTTAAATTTTGTCGATTGATTTCAATTTCACCCTGTAGTGTGGCATAATAAAGTCGCGCCTTATCTCTTTTTCACTTGGCGAATAAAAAAAGAGCGAGAAAAGGCGCGTGATAAAGTTGTCGCGCCCATCATGCTAGGCCCTAGATTTTTAAGGATTTGGTGATAGAGTTTTGTGGTGCGCTTTGGGAGAAACCAATTTTCAGCAGTGGATGCTGATAGGCTAAAAATGTTAATGATGTTGGAGTATATGACCAAGATCAACAGTGTCTAGCGGTGAACATTCAAAACACTGCACAGACAAGGAATAACCCAAAAATTTAAATTGTTGCAGGAGTTAAAATTCTACTTCATGGAGACAGGAGATGACTGCCTGGTGAGCGTCATCACTCCCGGACTAAGGGCTGCCATGAACAGGTATTTTAAATTAATATTTTCCATTGCTGTAGGCCTCGCATGTCACCCTCGAGAAATCGATAAAAATCTAGATGTGACTCCATCTTTGTTATTTCATGTAATGCCAAAAAGAGAACGCATTATTACGTTTTTCTCGTTTTTTCGCTTTGTCGTGGCGTGGATGGCATGCTGGCCGTGCTGGATATTAAGTGAATGAGTGAGTCATTCACCAATATCGAGCTATATGGAAGTACTTTTTCTACCAGAGGGCCTAGTATGATGCGCGCCCTATCCCGCACATTTTATATCACTCTTCTACGCGACAAGTAAAAATATAGATTAGCCGAATCTTTGCCATGTCTCGCTATCTTCCTAGCCCCACACATGGCTACGATTACTACTAATTGTCGTAGGAATTGACGAGGTGTCATTAGTATCTTATTAGTAAGAGCCATTAGTAAAAAAGGTAGGTACAGTCAAGAGCACGTCAAGCTTGACACTTTGAGACTTGTACCGTTCTTATTTAGTGCGCCATAAGCGTTACAATCGAACTGCAAGTGTAAAGCTTGATGTGCTCTTGACTGTACATGACTCAGAACGACCATTTCTTCTTGTTGGTTTATTTTGTGCTTACTCCGCGGTTTGGAAGGTACGTTAAGATATTGGTCCTGGATTCAGCCATTCATGACGGTAATTTTTTGTTTAGCTCCACTGGGCTGTCTGTGGCTTGCAGAAGGACGTATAATTTTAAAATCTTTTTAATCTTCCAGGGCAGTTTCAAAAATTAGTCAAGCCGTCACCGTAACCGGAAACGGTCCAGAACCTTACAAGCACAAAGGTTTCAAACACATGTACAAGCTATGGAGCTACTGGATGTCGAAGGAACCAGAAAATTATGCTAAACTCTACCACAATCAAAAGGCTGAGGCTAGTTGTTACGTTGAACTGGTTAAGAAGGTTTGTAGAAATGTCTTTTCAAAAATCTATCTACCTATAACTACTCCAGCACGTCTAGTATGATTTCTCTACACGCACGCGACGCACCCTCGCTGCATACAAAATAACCTGTTCCCGCGCTTTTCGGAGAAATTTTGTTAGACGTGCTGAGCGTCTAGCATGATTTCTCTACACGCGCGCGACTCTGCTTTTTTCCATACTACAAGTGTCGCGGCAAGCGCGGCTTACGCTCTCCGAAAAGCGCGGGAATAGGTTATTTTGTACGAAACCGAAGGCGAGTCGCGCGCGTGTAGAGAAATCAAACTAGACATACTGGAACGCTGGTAAAAGACAAAAAGCGCTCTGAATGTGAGTTGTCCCATTTCCAGAAACACATTCTAAACTATGCAGGGTTTAAAATTAAATGGGACACTTACTTAAAGGGGTGCTTCAAACCATCAAACTGAACAATTTTTATGGGTATGGGACCAATATCAAAATCGTGAAAAAAATCTGCTGTCCCATACATTTCAGTAGAGTTATGTTTGCAGTTTTTTTTGGGACAGCTGATTTTTTTTCGCGATTTCAGTGTTGGTCCCATAGTACCTACTAGTTGTTCAGTTTGATGTTCTAAAGCACCCCTTTAATTACTTAAACACACACACGACGCGTTTTACACTTACGTGTCCCATTTAATTTTACATCCTGTATACCTAGATACTAATAGATAAGATAATTCGATTGTCTAAACTACCCCTTTAAATGTTATGTACTAGGGTATTTTGTTACATCTACACTAATATTATAAAGAGGAAAGATTTGTACCTATTTTTGTATGTTTGTATGTTTGTAATGAATAGGCTCAAAAAGTACTGGGCCGATTTAAAAAATTCTTTCACCATTAGAAAGCTGCATTCACCCTGAGTAACATAGGCTATATTTATTGCTAGAAAAGATTAGACGTCCACCCGTGCGAAGCCGGGACGGGCCGCTAGTCCTACATAAGCTAAAGACAGTGTTCGATTGGTGACCTCTCACAGGAAAAATGTCGCTCAATTAGATGCATTCCATGACCTTTATTATGATTGTCGCGGAAGGATCTTGGGAGATTTAGGGGCCTAGCACAGAAATTATGATGACACCCACAACTTTTTCAGTTTACCTGCCTGAGCCAGCACTACTTCTTCACAATCATGCGACTGTTGGAGTTGCAATTGTTACCGAAGCCCGACGCGGAATGGGCCGAGAATCTCACCAAGGAGCTCAAGGAAGATTTATTCGTAAGTGACAGATTCTTCTGCATTCGGAGAGGTAGACCATGATGACCACAGAATGGGTTCCACAAGATGGTTACCGACGTCGTGGAAGCCCAAGGAGAAGATGGAGTGATGACTTGAATATCTTTCCGAAGGGTTGGCCAGAGATTGCATTGCATAGGGAGGATTGGAGGAGAAGACGGGAGGCCATTGCTCAGCGGTGGAACACAGAATAAGCTAAATGAAACAGATTTTTGGGATTCCTTTTGTCTTACTAATCAATTTTCGAACCTACGTTCATCTGACGTCATGTGACAGCTCACGCTGACACGACAGAAGAGTGGACAGAAGGTGCTGACCACTAGTCAATATGAATATCATACAAAAATCCTAAATTTATGATCAGATACTTAGAAAGCCCATTACATACCACCAATCTTCGTAAGCGGAACCCAACTAAACCGAGTCGCCAAATTTAAATACCTGGGGCACTGGGTAACAGAGAACTTGTCAGACGACCTTGACATAGATAGGGAGCGCAGGGCATTGGCAGTTAGATGCAACATGCTGGCTCGCAGGTTTGCTCGTTGCACTAGTGACGTAAAAGTTACACTGTTTAAGGCATACTGCCAATCATTCTACACGTGCAGCCTGTGGGTCAAGTATACTCAGAAAGCATTGCAAGCCCTGCGTGTCCAATATAATAACGGTTTCAGGATGCTGTTGGGGCTGCGTCGCTCGTGTAGTGCATCAGGTATGTTTGCGGAGGCACACACTGATGGTTTCCATGCCATCGTGCGGAAAAGAGTGGCCTCCCTGATGTGCCGCGTGCGGGGCAGCACTAACAGTCTCCTTAACACTGTGGATAGGCTGGATAGTTCCTTTTTGAAGCACTGGGTCAGTATACATGTATCCGGTGATTCAGGAGGGAACAAAATAAACAAATAGTAATTGTTCTCACAAATGTATTAACTAACATAGTTCTTAGATTGTTTTTGTATTACTAACCCTATTATGGACTACGGTCTGAAATAAAGATTATTATTATTATTATTGTATGTCTTACGTTCCGTAATCACGGGCAATTAAGTCCCGGACCTTTGGAAGGCGTGCATGGGGCCGAAGCCAACATGTGGCCTCTACATGTTGGCTTCGGCCCCATGCACGCCCGCACGTTCAAAAGACAAGTTAATCTAAATGTAAGGGATACACAAACGGCGGATACCATCTCCGAGCGTACAACATGATACACACGGGGATGGTCCCCGCCATTTGTGTAAAGACTATTGGAGTACGGCGCTATGGCCGCGATGGAAAAATAAGGTCTTGGGCTATGGAGGTGAAAGTTGGATGGATGGATACTGGGCTATGGGAGGAGACTAACGGACGCCTGCCATGACAACTAGTCTCAAAATTGTAAATAGGGCAGGCGGTGACTCGCCGACTCGTCGAGTGGGCCCCATAAAACGGCCGCACGCACAAAGTGCGACAATGGGGCAACATCTCATTGAGCGGCTGAAGGTTGTCGAGAGGTGCGGCTCCGGTTTCACCATCGCGGGGTTTACCCCCGTGAGCGGGTTTCCCCGTTATTACGCCATTACGTGCAATACACTTCCAACCTGGAGCATAGGTTCTGCTCTTGCGATTCCACTCTGGACGGCCAATTAAGGCAAGCCAGAGGTAGGGGGTGTGTTACTGTGTGTGTGGGGTGTGTGTGTGGGTGTGTGTGTGTGTGTGAGCGCATGTCTGTATGGTCCCCCTGGATAGGGGTACGCGGTGTCGCCACTCACCGTCAGCTCGCCACAAGCTGCCCCCGCGGGGTTATTATTATTGTATGTCTTACGTTCCGTAATCACGGGCAATTAAGTCCCGGACCTTTGGAAGGCGTGCATGGGGCCGAAGCCAACATGTAGAGGCCCGTTGAAAAGACAAGTTAATCTAAATGTAAGGGATACACAAATGGCGGATACCATCTCCGAGCGTACAACACGATACCCACGGGGATGGTCCCCGCCATTTGTGTAAAGACTATTGGAGTACGGCGCTATGGCCGCGATGGAAAAATAAAGTCTTGGGCTATGGAGGTGAAAGTTGGATGGATGGATACTGGGCTATGGGAGGAGACTAACGGGGACGCCTGCCATGACAACTAGTCTCAAAATTGTAAATAGGGCAGGCGGTGACTCGCCGACTCGTCGAGTGGGCCCCATAAAACGGCCGCACGCACAAAGTGCGACAATGGGGCAACATCTCATTGAGCGGCTGAAGGTTGTCGAGAGGTGCGGCTCCGGTTTCACCATCGCGGGGTTTACCCCCGTGAGCGGGTTTCCCCGTTATTACGCCATTACGTGCAATACACTTCCAACCTGGAGCATAGGTTCTGCTCTTGCGATTCCACTCTGGACGGCCAATTAAGGCAAGCCAGAGGTAGGGGAGTGTGTTACTGTGCGTGTGGGTGTGGGGGTGTGGGTGTGGGGGTGTGTGTGTGGGTGTGTGTGTGTATGAGCGCATGTCTGTATGGTCCCCCTGGATAGGGGTCCGCGGTGTCGCCACTCACCGTCAGCTCGCCACAAGCTGCCCCCGCGGGGGAAAGTTGGATGGATGGATACTGGGCTATGGGAGGAGACTAACGGACGCCTGCCATGACAACTAGTCTTAAAATTGTTATTATTACGCCGCTGGCAGCATAGTTTGTAGTGTTTTTTGGTCACAGAAATTTTTATACGGTGTCACAATGCTACCCCTACATCTTTTATCTCTAAGTTTTGACATCCTGCAGTCTCCAATAACTGTACATGCTTGTATTTCACAGAGTAAACTAGGCGACAACGGTGTTCTACTCATGCCCAGCGCCCCCCAGGCAGCTCCCTACCACTACTCGTGCTTGTTGCGACCATACAACTTCGCATACTGGGGCATCGTCAACGTTCTCAAGTGTCCCGCTACACAGGTATGATTACGCTGATCATTGATAAAATCAGTAATGGGATTTTCTGAGAAGTATGGCATAATAGATGAGGCGCCCTGCCCGTTTAGTATGATTTCTCAACATGCGCGCGACTCGGCTTTTTTCTATACAACTCTTTTTTTTCTACTTTCTTTTTCTTGTCGCGGCAAGGGCGACGACGTTCACCAAAGAGTAATATAAGTATATTAGAAAAGAGAACCCACTCGTGGCAACATTATGCATCCACCTTATGTCAAATTGAAGGCTAGCTAGCTCCATCTGTGATTCTCTGAAAATAATTCTTCCTATACTATACATACCTACTTATATATATACTTATATACTCATACCGTTGTTTGAATGCTAGTTTTCGTTCAATCCCGCACCGATCGAGTGAAATTCCAGTATCCTTACTATTCCTGTAATCTGTACATTGGTAAGAGAACAACTGAAACTCCAGAACATCACTAAATCGGCACAAAATTGAACAAAAACTACAAACAACACGCACATTACACAAGGTAGGTCGCCATCTTGTAAATTTGTCAATTTGACATTGACATAGACAATATAATCTTTTTTTTTCATAGTAAAAGATATATTTAACAGATGGCAGCACATTCTATGCAAACTGAATCGGAAAGACCACCAAAAGGCAAATGTCCTCCGCCTGACGTTCACTCTCTAAAAAGCGCGCGAAGAGGAATTTAGGCGCGTCGCACGCTGGTAGAGAAGTCATACAATGTGGGCTGCATAGGGTGAATAAATATGTAGTCTGATGATTATATTCATATGTCAAAAGTGTTGGGTAACTCTTACCCACGGAAAGTTACATCACGCATCGTCTTAAAATGCGAAAATATTTTCTGTCTTATGTAGGTATTTAAGTTTTCGTTTTAGACACCGATTTTAAATGAACGTTGAATGATAATGATAATTGGGTGTAGAGACCATGAAGCTGGCATAGGTATGTGGAGAACAAAAACGAAGAAGAAAGAATAAGGAGGAAGAAAAAAAATCATTAATTACTAAAAATAATTAGGGGCGATTTAAAAAAATCTATGTATGTTTTTTTAGGAATTGTTCGAGGTGTTCGAACTGCCTGGGAAGGTACAAGAGCGTTATGTCACCGACTGTACAATACATGTCCTGGAGTGCGATTTTTGAATCTCATACGTGGAACTCAGCAGTTGAAAATGTATGGAGATGCGCATCTTTCTACTGTTGATTTGACATTTAAAAATCTCCAAACTCCAGAAGTATGCTTTTTGAAAGTCGTAGTAGTTTGAAGCAGTAGAAAGATCTCCATAGTAATTTTGACATTTTCAACTGCTGAACTCAGCGAATGAGATTCAAAAATCGCACTCCTGTCCAGTTGTTAATCTATACAGCTAAGAACAAATATTATTGTGTGTGTAGTTTTTTAATAATCATGTTTCCTCTGTGTCCCAGGTACCTCTCGGCTTAAACAGCCAAGGCCTCCCCATCGGTATCCAAGTGGTAGCAGCACCTAACAACGACGCGCTCTGCCTCGCCACCGCCAAGTATCTAGAGAAAGAGTTTGGAGGAGCCGTCCCTGCGTGCAAGATTCAGCTGTAGAATTAATTCGATGTTAAGTTGATAAGAATCCATTACGATAGACTTAGACGATTACAATAGCGCGGTATTGTCCCCGATGAGTATCATTAATCGTCGGTCAGCCCTCGTTCACATGGACGTAATTCTATCGCACGATAAGGCAATTTTCAATCTTATTTCGTACATTATATTACGTACGCCCGTGCGAATGAGGGCTTACTCCAACACTCTCATTTTCCTTTAGCACCGGCAGAATGGCAGCGCGATATAGCACTATCGCACCTAAACTCTATCGCTCGTTCGCGCGTAAAAGGCGCGATATAGCATTATCTCGCGCATTATGCTGCGGCCGTTAGTGCATCGGCATTATTGGCATATCCCCTAGCCGCGTCTCAATCCGCCATTAGTCCCAGCAACATCCTAATCTGAAGTTTGTAACAGTCTAGGGATGAGATTCAGAGACGATTTTTTAAGTCATAGTTTGAACTAAGTAGGGTCAAAATGTATGGGTTTTGACATACGGGAGTTCGAACTAAGACTTAAAAACGTCTCTGAATCTCAGCCTAAGTATCGTACGATACTAAGGCTGAGACCGCTGACTAGTGCTTTTTACAGGGTAGATTTGACTCGGGCGGACGCTTCGCTATCTGGGGTCCGTCCAATAGTCCGTCAGTAATAAACAGTAGCTGCAACTTAAAGAACACAAAAGCACACAAATAATGCGTCGAAGCGCTGCGCAAATCGGTTGATATTGTTTAAAAAAACACTAGGTACCTAGGTACTACACAAACTTCTCGACATCGTAATAACTATTCGCGCCACTGGGTACTGTACTACTTTGAGCTTGCGCATTCTTTGCGAATAAATTGCTTTCCGTGAGGATAAAAATAACGATAAAAATTGATGCGTGTAATTCGTCGTTGGGTGAAATAAATTACTTGGGTATTTTGGTACCGGCAACGTGAAGGCAGGGCTAAGCTCCGATAAAGGGGGTGAGGTGCGGGGTCTGAGGGGAGATCGCGAGCAATTCGTTCGAATTTTGAATTTAAATATTAGAGTGTTCAATAATTCTTCAAGATGCCACAGTATACCAACATGTCATATAATTGATACCAGTTGAACAACACCAATAACAAATTTAAAGTTATTTATAGGTATTATTATAGGCTATTGGCATAAGTAATTCTTTGATGAAGATCTGATGAATGGCTTTGGAAACAGGTAAATGGAACTCCTCAACAGTTGAAAACAAATCATTGGCAATTAAATAGATCGGGATCCGGTGACGAGGTCCGTATACCAATCGAGCTCATCCATAATTCAGTTTTCATGCAATAGTTTACTATTAGAAGATGCGAAAAAACTTGGTCGGCCGACCCCTATCCTGGTGGGTTTTGTGTAGGAGGGTGACTAGTAACCTCTCTGAGACGAGACTAATTACCCATCGAGCTCATGAACCAAATTATGCTTATCCGATTGGACTTTATTAGTGTTACGAAGTACACTCGGTCGTCCGCTGGATATCCTGGCAGGTAGTGCTGGCCAACCAAAAATGGTGGTCAAATTTTGGAGTACTTCTCACCCATCGAGCTCATGGATGAAATGTATGCCAAATCAAAGGTTAGACCTTTACCTTCAATATTTCATCGGTCGTCCTGGCCGAAACCTGGTGGGTTCTGGTGGCCAACCAGATTTATCTGTCAAAGTAAGATCATGCGTTTTCACGTTTATATGAATAAATACTCTATTTACCTGATATATGCAGTTCTTTTAGCATGAACGTGAACGGTTGTATGGTTTAAAAGTATTTTAAAAAATAACTTGAAAAAAAAAATTTACCCTGTCGATAAATGAGACATCAAATAAAAATTTTTTTTTTCGATATAACTTCGTCATTTCTAAACTGATTTGGCTGATTGTTTTATTGTACAAAAATATATATTCAAGAGTTCATGCCACTAAAATTTGGTGATGATCTGATGAAGCGTTTCGAAGATGTTCAATGTTTTAAGTGGGTCAGATTTTACTACAAAAAATATCCAACCAAATTGATTCTTTAACGAGAATAATAATTGAGTTCTATTAATGATTCTTTCTAAAATGAAATTTGCTCTCTTATGAGATGTCTATATAATAAAATAAACTAGTAATACCGCGGCGTTGCTTTCAAAAATGAAGTTGAAAAAAAATGTTTCGTCAAGTAAAAGCTACCTATGTTTATGTGGATGATCTAATTTAGTACGTACCTATATTAGTTCTAAAATAATTAGCTAAAACTGTTTAAAGGGATGATTGGATCATCAAACTGAACAACTTTCTTTATGGGACTAACATCGAAAACGCGAAAAAAATCTGCTGTCCCATACAAAACTGCAAACTTACTCGACTGGAATCGGAATGTATGAGACAGCAGTTTTTTAGCGATTTCGATTTTGAACCCATAATAAAAGTTGTTCAGTTTGATGATCCAATCATCCCTTTAAACAGTTTTAGCTAATTATTTTAGAACGAATATAGGTACGTACTAAATTAGATCATCCACATAAACATAGGTAGCTTTTACTTGACGAAACATTTTTTTTCAACTTCATTTTTGAAAGCAACGCCGCGGTATTACTAGTTTATTTTATTATATAGACATCTCTTAAGAGAGCAAATTTCATTTTAGAAAGAATCTTTAATAGAACTCAATTATTATTCTCGTTAAAGAATCAATTTGGTTGGATATTTTTTGTAGTAAAATCTGACCCACTTAAAACATTGAACATCTTCGAAACGCTTCATCAGATCTTCACCAAATTTTAGTGGCATGAACTCTTGAATATATATTTTTGTAAAATAAAACAATCAGCCAAATCAGTTTAGAAATGACGAAGTTATATCGAAAAAAAAAATTTTATTTGATGTCTCATTTATCGACACAGTAATTTTTTTTTTTCAAGTTTTTTTTTTAAATACTTTTAAACCATACAACCGTTCACGTTCATGCTAAAAGAACTGCATATATCAGGTAAATAAAGTATTTATTCATATAAACGTGAAAACGCATGATCTTACTTTGACAGATAAATCTGGTTGGCCACCAGAACCCACCAGGTTTCGGCCAGGACGACCGATGAAATATTGAAGGTAAAGGTCTAACCTTTGATTTGGCATACATTTCATCCATGAGCTCGATGGGTGAGAAGTACTCCAAAATTTGACCACCATTTTTGGTTGGCCAGCACTACCTGCCAGAATATCCGGCGGACGACCGAGTGTACTTCGTAACACTAATAAAGTCCAATCGGATAAGCATAATTTGGTTCATGAGCTCGATGGGTAATTAGTCTCGTCTCAGAGAGGTTACTAGTCACCCTCCTACACAAAACCCACCAGGATAGGGGTCGGCCGACCAAGTTTTTTCGCATCTTCTAATAGTAAACTATTGCATGAAAACTGAATTATGGATGAGCTCGATTGGTATACAGACCTCGTCACCGGATCCCGATCTAAAATAAGTTGTTTGAAATCATCAATTATATGCTATAAGTGAGCCTTGCTAAAACTACACGCTTCAAAAGATGGTTAATAGTTGGGGTTAGGTGACAATTCGCCAGCAAAAAATAAAAAACAAAAAAATTATAAGTATATATTAAATAATAAAGTCCCAACGAACTCCTAGGAAGATTCGCTACGAGCTCCTTGCCACCTTGCTAGCGACCGGAATCGAACTCGCGCCAACCGCACCAAACCGCCGCTCTGCTCTGGAGGCGAGTACCGAGACCACTCGACCAACTGGTGCTGCGCTGGACTCGGCAAAAAAAGGCATGCCTTGCCACAACTACGCTTTACAGACGCTTAGGATGAGTCATACTGACTCTAAAGTGGACACTTTTCTTCAATCTGACATCGGATTCGTGTTCAGGGTCCACGCGGACCCTCAGATATTGATTTTGGAAGCAATCGGTTGAGAAACACAAATTGAAAATACCAGTGAGCAGTTTTTGTAACAGTTATTCAGCTCCATCATTAATTAGGTACTTGTTACAAAACTGTAAAGAAAAGCACTCATCGAGATGATTTTAACGAGCTGAAATTCGATGAGTATACTATTAGCCATCCAAGAGTTCCACTAGCCACCTTCCAGCTCCATCACCAGATCAGCTGGATAATACCATATTATTGTATTGTCATCAGAATCACATGCACCTGCAGAGTCTTTAATGGATATAACGCACCCCCGAACGAATAAAGGTGTAAAGTGCCATAACACCCTTTTCACTTTTATTCCATGTTTGGAATCTACAGCCTTCAATAATACACGTCCTAAATTTTTACTACGCAGCTATGGTGCATATTCATAAAATTATACGGGAAGACATCTTTTTTTTTTTATTAACTATGGGTTTGCTCTTGACCTCAATCCAGTCCTCAGGACGAAGATGGGGTCGTAGATGTAGCGAGCTTACCCAGAAGATGCCTATTCACTCGTACTTTAAAGGAATTCGGGTTGTAAGTACTCGGAAATACTGACGCAGGTAAGGCATTCCACTCCTTGGCTGTGCGCATTATAAAAGATTCAGAAAGGCGCTTGGTGCGGATATGTGGGATGTCAACCAAGAAGGGGTGATATCCCGCGGTGCGACTGGAAGTCCGATAGTAGAAAGGGGAAGGTGGGATGAGCTCATGCAGCTCAAGGGCACACTCACCGAAGTACAATCTGTAGAAGACCGACAAGCAGGCCACTCTGCGGCGGTGGGCTAGGCTATGAAGCTTGGCCTCCACCAGCTTACTATCGCCAATGAGCCTCCTGGCTCTGCGTTCAACCGAGTCGAGTGCGGCAAGTTGATACTTGACTGAGCCATCCCACAGGTGGCAGCAGTACTCCATACATGATCGGACCTGAGCTTTATACAATACTAAGAGCTGTCCAGGAGTGAAGTACCGCTTCACCTTGTTTAAGATGCCCAGCTTTTTGGCTGCAGTTTGAGCCTTAGACTCGATGTCAGCGCCGAAGTTGAGTTTCGTGGTCAAGCGTATACCCAGAAGCCCAAGACTGTCGGAAACAGGGACAGATGTACCCCGGAAAGTAGGAGTCAGATTAAACGGACTCCTTTTTGCGGTGAACAGACAAGCCTGTGTTTTGGTGGCGTTGAAGTTGACTAAATTATTGTCACCCCACTGGGAGACAAGACTTAAAGTCAAGTTTGTCCGCTCAACCATGGCCTCCCTCTGCGAGCGTATTTTATCCCCGCTGGCCCCTGCGCCAGATACATATCTCTCCATGACAGTACTGTCATCTGCATACCCAACAATACCTGACACAAGGAGGTCATTGATGTGCAGCAGGAAAAGTGTCGCGGAGAGAACAGACCCTTGAGGAACTCCAGCATCAATTGCCATAAGGTCAGAAGAGCAGCTGTCAATGACAACTCTAATCGATCGTTCTCTCAAGAAATCAGATATCCAGCTGCAAAGACCAGTGGGGATGCCATAAGCGGGAAGCTTGTTCAGCAAACTAGCGTGCCATATCCTGTCAAAGGCCTTCGAGATGTCAAGTGATACAGCCAGTGCTTCACCGTGCTTCTCGATGGCCTCGCCCCAGCAGTGCGTGACATACACAAGAAGATCCCCAGTCGATCGCCCCCGGCGGAAGCCATATTGGCGATCACTGAGTAGATCATTGTCTTCTAGGTATGACAGCAACGTACTGTTAAGTACTCTTTCCATGACTTTACAGAGAATGGAAGTAATGGCGATAGGGCGGTAGTTACAGATATGAGTTTACTATGTAATTTATTTGGCCGCAAAACACGACAGATATGGATTTTCATACAACATTGCCGGCCGCTGCACGCATGTATTTGGCCAGTACAGCAATTTCGATTTATCTCGAAGAAGGTTGTCAAAATAATGCTCACATTTCCAAGCATGTTTGAGAAAAATTAATATTTACGTGAGCGCCTTCTAGGGTCAAAAAACGCAGTCACCTTTTCAGTCTAATCACCGGCTATTGAAGCATCAAAACTAATGCAGGGCGCTTTGAAAGGCGGGAGTAGCACTCGCACGAGCGATCAGTGCCGGTTGCGTTCGCTAAAATTAATTTGCGCGGTCATCAGAATTTTTCAAATGTTACTCGCACGATCGATACGTCTCGGGTGTAAAGGGATAGTGCGCGGCTGCCGCGCGAGATAATGCTCGATGGTTTGCCACGCGAAGTCGGTACGCACCTGTAAATCAACAATCTTGATTGTTTTGCCATTTGTGGCACCGCCCAAAATTGTTCGCTTTTTTAACCGACGAAAACAAAACAAAAAACGGTGGAGGTTTTCAAGTCGACGCGTATACAGGGTGTAACAAAACACCCTAGTAATACTTAACTGGGTGCTTCAGACCATCAAACTGAACAACTTTCACTATGGGGGCAATATCGGGAAAAAATTAAAAAAATCTGTTATCCCATACAAAAGTGCAGCACCGACTCGACTAAAATGTATGGGACAGCAGATTTTTTTTTTCTTGATGTTGGCTCCATAGTGAAAGTTGTTCAGTTTGATGGTCTGAAGCACCCCCTTAAGTATTACTAGGGTGTTTTGTTACACCCTGTATATATATATATATATTTTTTTTATGTATGTACGCATAACTTTTTACGGAGTAATCTGATTTTGATATTTTTTTTTTGTTTAGTAGGTCATACTTCAGAGGTGGTTCCATTTTAATTTGGTGAAGATCTGGTAAAGGGTTTCGGAGATAGACAATAGAACTCCTCAAAGATCTATAGCCTATCATCGACGATTGAAATAAAACATTCGTGTTCAAGTTTTCTTTTAGGTCATACTTCAAAAGTGGTCCCATTTCAATTTGATGAAGATTTGATAAAGGGCTTCGGAGATAGACAATAGACTCCTCAAAGATCTTATAAATATCTTGGACAATGTCACACAAATTATCTAGTCACATATGTTAACCCAATATAACACCAACGCTGAAAATAAAAAAATAAATTTTTTTTTAACAAAGTATGAATACCGACTTCAAAACTCAAAAAATAAAAAATAATAAATATTACAGCCGATGAATTTTACGTTAGCATCTATTAAGAATATCATTTTGTTTTATTGTAGTCGGTGTCAAGCCTAGCCAAAAAATTATTGCAAGCTCAGTCTCGAATCGTACAGGCTTGACAGCGACTTCGATAAAACAAAATGATATTCTTATAGATGCTAACGTAAAATTCATCGGCTGCAATATTTATTATTTTTAGGTACTTTTTGAAATTTGAAGTCGGTTTTAATTTTTTTATAAAAAAATTTTATTCAGTACAAAATCTGTTGGTATATTTTAAATAAAATAGTCTAAATTGTAAATATTAAAGCAATTTTTATTACAGTATTTTTTTTTAATTGTAGTGTACTTTCTTTGTACAGTGGGAAATAAAAGTATAAAATGAGAAAATACCTAAGCTAAACTCGCAAGACGATCCCTTTTCAGAAAATGTAAGTATCCGCTCTTGGATTCAAGGAACCCTACTGTTTTCCACGAAACCCTAAGATACACTTTGGGAACCGCTTACCTCTTAGGATGCCTCGCTATGCGCTACAAAAACAACTTTACCTACATCAGTTGAGCAATTCGTAGCACCACGAGTCATTTTGGTGTTGTCCTACTGAAAGCTATATTCGTGAACTGTGGCACTATGATGGAACTGTCATTTTGCCTACATAATTTACAATTCGAAAAAAAATTTACAAATTAGTTATATCTACAATAATCACAGCTATTATTTACAATTTGAGCAATATTAGAAATATTTATATAGATATTAATACAGAAAAAAACCGGAAATGTTGTAAAATAAGACGTGAAATTTGAAGAAAAGTTTGACATAGGTCTTACCTCTACAAGCGCTGCCGCGCTTCCCAAAGAGTACTTTATAGCGCTTCCAAAGCGCGCTTCTAAAATGGCGTATCGCATCGGCAAAATGGCGAGACGCTCGAAATTTCGTAGATATTTTGGAATTGTGTTGAAGTATATAAAGTAAAGTAAACGAAATATACCTAGCTGCCAAGCTTATGTTATGGCCAAGATAATAGTATATTTTATTTGCGTAAATACAGTTTCTTCTAGATATAAAATGATATTAAAAGTAAGAAAGAGGGGTAACATCGGGATGTTTTTCTATCTAGCCAAATTGTTCCAATCGTGTACTGAATAACCTTCCTGCCTAGGAAATATCCCCAACTATAATATATATTTCATTCAAATCAAAATTATTACATTTTGAATGGAAAAAACGTTATCGAAAAAGCGATATTTTACGAGTTTATAAACTCATTACGCCTTAAGTATAGTAGGTATTATTGTGACTATTGCTTTTAACATTCATGTGTTTTGTATTTCTGCTTGAAATGAATATTTAAAATAAATATAATTTAATTTCTTGTCTTTTGTCTTTATTCCAACTCCTATAAAAGTCCACCCTAACGTATACAAAATTCAAACGAATGCGACGATACACATAAGAACCTCATAGAGGTGTACGTAGTAGGTACCTATGTATACTTCCTATTTCTATGTAGATTATGGCGACGATTTGGGGAACTAATCCTTTTGGTATACACGGCGACACATCAAGCTATACAAAACCAACATAAACTGACCGCGCGTAGGTCGAGTTAGGTATTATATCGCGCGGCCAGCTTATGTTGGTTTTTGTATAGCTTGATGTGTCACCGTGTGTACGTAAATTGCTAAAATTGACGTTTTAGTGCTGTAGAATACACATTTCTACTAAGGGTTGGTTGAGGTTGATGTATATAATGAAACACTGATATAGTCTTCACTAGTAATGTGACTAGCGCACGTCCGCACAGCACGGCGGTCGGTGCACGAATACCGAGCGAATGAACGATAGATATTGACCACAGACCGCACCAGCCGATAGATGGCGCTACCGGCGCTTTCCGCATTAACTACTCTTTATTGCTGTACACTACATCCCTTTCTTGTTTTAATTTATTTTTTACGTTTACTCGAATCTACCACCGCTTCGGAAGGTATAGCCCGTGGAGAAGAAGCGGCGCATAGCTAATCTCTTAAATCTTATTTACAATACAGTGTTGACTGTTATCAATGCTATTACATTAAACAAATTACGAATAAGTTATTGAGACTAATTTGTTTACAGAAAATAGATATTTATCAAATATTGATCTGAAATTGTCAAACACCAAATTCAACGATAAACAATGTTTATGGAAATTACAATCTCATTATATTAACACATTTCAGTTATTGTTACTTCTGTTCTATACTATCCCTTCCCTGTAAAAATATTTTTCTATTGATAGGTGTAAGTAAACCTACAAAAATAACGTTCCATAGATCATTATTATCTCTTATTTATTTATTTTGGCTAACTACTAGTCAAAGTCACTGCTTCAAGATCGTATCCATTTCCGTTTTATCAAATTAAGGAGGTAAGGACAAAAGAGTGAATCTGTGATAAGCACATACACTTATGCACTCAAAATATTCTGGCGGGTGCCAGCCATTGCAATTAAGCACTCACAGCTATTTTATTTGCATGACCCTTTAGCTTTTGCTAACAAGTTGATAGTTGCATGGCTCTGTAACCCATATCATTTTATTGTTGCATGATATTTTAGCTTTCGCTAACAACTTCATAGTTGCATGTCCTATAACCCATATAATTTTACAGTTTCATGAATGCTGATATAACGCTGACTGACAACAATATTAAGTAAGGTACACTAGGTCGCTTTCGTTACCAGCTATGTACAGTAGTTACCTTTAGTTAGTCGACTAGACTAGTTTTGAGAAATCAGCAGTTTCAATTTAATGGACCCGTTTAATAAATAGATACTATTTTACTCAACCTATACAGATAAAATGCTGAGACCTAAATAAAATAATAATTTAATTAAATGTTCTTTGACCCACTTTAATGCTGATCTTTGACGGTGTTGCAATTACTCAAAAGATTCGCAATTTAATACGCAGTCACAATTTAATGTTACGGGCAAGTAAAAAATCAGAGTCCACACATTACTGTCGCTCTCATTTAGGGCTCTATGTCACGAGCACAATTTCAGCCAACGCCCTGTCTTATTCATCTATTTCCCCTTTTGTCTGTAAAAAGTTCTACCCCATTAGGTATGCTATGCTTCGATTGTTCCTAATATTGGAATAAATTTTTGTGGTTGAAAAGCTTGTCATTCTCTCACCATTTGGTAAGTCATTCCGTCCATAAACCAAAAATAAAAAGAAGTCTAGCCTACTACAACAGTATGCTAGACTAGAAACTTGAGATTTGATTCCGCTATCTTGGTACTCACGAATATTGTTTTAGCAAAGGGTCTACCCTATGAGTTATTTTGTCTGCTATACATAAGTATTCAGTCACTAAAGCAGTATTCCAAATAAATTTTATAAATTGGCATAATATTTCCTGCCGTTCAACAGTGAATAAGTTATTATAATTAATTTCCCTTATACATACATACATTTCTATAACAATAACAATAAAATAAACTATAACCAATTTAGCAATTAGTTGTTAGTTACATGTAACGTCATGAAACTCATGAAAATATTGTCTAATGTAAGGTATACTTAGGTATGTATCTGAAACATTAGTTACTTACTTATTATTTAAACACTAATAATGTTTTCCTTTTACGAAACATACAGTTATATCATTTGGTAGGCTTTAAAAAAAAATGATATTTTTAATTACAATGTACATGAATTAAGTGCAACTGTTGTTTCAACTTAATTGCGTGGCGTAATATTATTACAGAACTGCAAATCATTTTGTTTTTTGACTTGCTTTCACTGAAATTAGGTATATTCTTTATTTAAAATATTATGAATTTATAACTAACCGATTTGGTTCAAGTACAGTGTAGTATACTTTAACACATACAAATGAATAAATTAACAGTGCAGTGCCTGCAGTGATTAGGTAAGATACAGATTTTATCTATGCAAAGAAGAAAGAGCAATAAGTCATTAATTCCTTATATTAATGTCAATGGAATGACCAACTACAAGCTGCTAATAATTACTTATTTGACTTGTCATCTGAATGACAAACTACGAGCTGCTTATAATAATTTATTTGACTTGTCATTTGAATGACCACCTACAAGGTGCTGATAATGAAATAACAGTTTTTTTTTCAATTGAATGACCAGCTGCAAGTTGCTATTAATTATTTTATTTATTTGACTTGTCATCTGAATGACCGACTACAAGCTGCTGATAGTAAATTTGATAGCATTTGATGCCCAGCTAAAAGTTGCAAATGTCAATTGAATGACCAGCTACAAGTTGCTAATGTCAATTAAATGACCAGCTGAAAGATGCTAATGTCAATTAAATGACCAGCTGAAAGATGCTAATGTCAATTGAATGACCAGCTACAAGTTTCTAATGTCAATTGAATAACCAGCTAAAAGTTTCTAATGTCAATTGAATGATCAGCTAAAAGATGCTAATGTCAATTGAATGACCTGCTACAAGTTTCTAATGTCAATTGAATGACCAGCTAAAAGCTGCCAATGTCAATTGAATGACCAACTGTACTGTTTGTAACTGTTTGTTGTACATGGTAAAGCACTAACCATTAACCAGCTACAAGCTGACAATATGAGAGTAATCACCCTGACCATTTCAAACCTCTTAGCTATTAATTGGAGACATTTTCTCTTTATTAAGCACTAAAGCAAGGAGGTATGGTTCAATCGGCGCCTTAGCAGTCGTCCTGTTGAAGGCTGGTTTTTCTGTGACATCTAGGAACATACAATCTGCGAACAAAATTGTTAACCAGTATTATCGGTTTGGTCATGAATGTTATGATGCTTGAATATGATATAGTTGTTAATCTTCTCTCAACTGAGATGAAATGTTTCTTGTTAAAATGTGAGTAGGTATTTCCAGAAATACTAAATTTAATAAGAAATCACCTAATCATTTTCTAATACTTTTTTAAATAATTGTCTGAATTTACATTGATCCTTAAAATATAAAATTCCTTGCTCAAATAGCCAAAGAAACTAATTAGTTTCACCTGGAGTAATTATATCCATAATTATGACATTAACAACAATGTTGCAAAGATAAGATCAACGTAAGGTTACTGAATTGAAGTTCTATAAAGTATAGAATACGTCAAACAAGTTCCGGTAACAAATCGGATGATGATGATGATCGGAAATTATGTTGGTACTATTGATGTTTGAATTGAAATATTTTCATGAACTAGTACCACCAAATAAGCTCCGAAAGTGTTGCATATTATTATTGTTCTCGCATACCTACACTGAGAATGTCCAATAAGTAAAACGTTCAAAACGTAAAACTTTGGATTACAACTTAAATTTTTGTGACATCAGAATGTTCGTTACGCCAAATGTTCGTTACGCCGAATGTTCGTTAAGTCGAATGTACGTTACTCAGAACGTTCGTTACGTCAAATGTTCGTGACGCCGAATGTTCGTTACGCCTAATGTTCGTTACACCGAATGTTCGTTACGCCGAAAGTTCGTTTGCCGAATGTTCGTGGCGTCGAATGTTCGTTACGCCGAACATCGGTTACGCCGAATGTTCTATACGTAGAATGTTCGGTACGCATAATGGTAATAAGTAACTTTTATTAGAGACCATCACAACTACGAAGTAAGACAATTACTTAAAAATGACAATGTGTCAATATAAGTATAAAAAACTATTGGAATAAGCTCACTTGGCATATCTTGGTTATCTAATCCTGTTTGTCTCGAATCAAGACACTATTCTTAACCTTTGGTATGCAGGAACGCGCATCAGCATGATGAAAACCATTTATTTCTATTGTGTCTGGCTTTTCCGGCATACGAGAGGTTAATGCGCGTATTTTGGATACCCATTAGGGCATAATGACGGACTACAAGCATGCATTAGTATATGCTCACGAGTACACTCCCCGAGGAGCAGTCAGAGACTCAGAAACCCCAGAACACCCTTGCCCCACCAGCACCGGAACTCCGTCCAGTCACGTGTGACGGGCAGTGAGCCTGGAGCTACGGACTTGAATAAATTCTTTCAATCGTTTAAAGTAATAAGGAATGATTACGTGACCTTAAAGATTGATGTCCACAGCTGGCGCTGGCGTACATTTGTTCATCCTAGGCGCCGCGCCGTCCCGTGTTGTCCCACACCTTCCTCCTGTCTGGTCTCCCCTCTTTCCTCCAGCATTCGATGGTCGACATGTGGGAAAAGAAATACAGTATGTAGATAATTCCAAATAAACGATTTAAAATCGGGACAAAAAAACTATTTTTTCTTTTCTTTTGAAATATATTTTTATCACTAGGCAAAGGCAAAAACAAAGCAATGCTAGCAGAAACCAGATAATTATGATAATTCCAAATAAACGATTTAAAATCGGGACAAAACTATTTTTTACTTTTCTTTTGAAATATATTTTAACACTGTGTAACTTTTTAGGCAACAAACAAAGCAACGCCAGTAGAAACCGTCTTCGATTGTGTTTAAATAACTCGCTTAGCTTCCTTAACTGGGTGTCCTTAACTGGTGGATTTTATTTCGTTGGCACCGTTTGTATTTTTTAATTTTCAACCCTCAACAAACTGTTAAACACTTTACTCACGTGAATTTCGAATCCCGTCGTCGCCAATGTAGAATACACATTTCTACTAAGGGTTGGTTGAGGTTGATGTATATAATGAAACACTGATATAGTCTTCACTAGTAATGTGACTAGCGCACGTCCGCACAGCACGGCGGTCGGTGCACGAATACCGAGCGAATGAACGATAGATATTGACCACAGACCGCACCAGCCGATAGATGGCGCTACCGGCGCTTTCCGCATTAACTACTCTTTATTGCTGTACACTACAAGTGCACTTGTCTACTTCTCAGAGGCTACCGCGTGCATCCTCGTGCATCTTTCACTCCAGCACTGGTATATCACGATAGCCGTGATACGGCTTTATCACGTCTTTTATCTCGTCCTTTTGCGCGCGAACGAACGAGATAAAAGACGTGATAAAGCCGTATCACGGCAGAAATGCATTTAAATTAAAAAACGATACCTACATAACAGACATAACATAACATAACATAAATATTCAGACATGTCTAACCCAAAGAGATTTCATCAATCATCAACATCTTTTATCTTTGTCAACATCACTTTCAACGGTCATATGCAATGTTCTTTTCTTGGTTGTATGCTAGGCCGACTACAACTTTTTCATTCGTTCTAATTTGACGTTTTGAAAATGTCATTCATTCCCAGTGCTGCCAAGTTAGGCGATTTATCGCCTTTTAGGCTACATCAGGGGGTCTATCGGCGACCAAAAAATACGATTGGCGACCGGTCGCCATTTAGGCTATATCCCAAATTAAAATAGGCGATTTTGGGCTATATTAAGAAAAACTTACTTTTCGGGTTATTTTAGGCTATTTTAAGAAAAATCTGAAATATTAGACTTATTGTAAGTAAAATTATATGATTTTTTATCGCAGACTGCATAAACTGTACACTACAACACACTATGTACCACATAATTTACGTGTATGTTATGCGGTACAGCTATTTTTAAATTTTGAGTAGAGTATGCAGTTGTAAAAAAAATATATTTTTCCGTCACGAGCAGCCAATACCGCATTTATTTTGGCCAATTTGCTGTATTTTTTAGGCGACTTTAGGCTATATTACACGGGGAAAAAATTAGGCGACTTTAGGCTACTTGGCCCGAGATTTTTGGCGATTCAGACTGGCTGGGACTTGGCAACACTGTTCATTCCATTTACATTATTTATTTCATTCGTTCATTAAGTTTACTTTTTGTGTTTTTGTCATTTTGTGGCCGTATAGATTTTGTTTTTCCTACTTTTTAAAATATATTTACATATTTATCAAGTTTTAAATCCATTATCTAATATTTTAACAATAATTAACAGATAAACCACCTAAAAATACGTTTCCCAAAGGCAACTGGAACATTTTGCGGACGTCATCAATCATCATTTTCAAAAACTTTTTTATGAAATAATTTTTAACAAAACTACTTCCCATGCGATGTGTACGACGATTCAACACAATAAAAAAGAAACTGAACAGGTAAGACATTTCTAAACCCACTTTCCTTTGCTTCTTATCTTGAAATTGAAACAAAAACATTTAGTTTTCACCGCAATATTTACCGCCGTTTCATTACTCTATCATCAATTCATAAAACTTTCTCTAAAAGGTCTTTGAACGGCCCTAATTATGCGCCGCACTTTAGACCTCTATTTATATACCTAGTCATTACAATTTGTTTGTGTAGTTAGAGTTAACTTTTGTTTCCAAGTTATAGTTTTCTTATACATATATTGAAACAGAAACTTCGAGATACGAGTATCAGTAAGAAAATTTAATGTATTCTCAACATATATAAATTGTTTTTTAATTACCAACTATGTACATTATGGGTCGGGATTAGGGATGCAACGATTCGGCCATTACGATTACGATTACGATATTAATCGTTATTTATTACGATAACCGATGCATTACGATTATTTAAACTAATTTAGTTGAGATTATCCTCAGAATGAGTTCTCATAGTGTTTCTTTGCATTCTAATGAAAGTTAAAACATTAAAAAAGAATTTTAGAAAAGTCAAAAGATTTTGTAACTTTTTCTACTAATTTGAGATCGAATTCAAGTGTTCACTTGGTCAGGATTCTGATTTTTGGATGCGTAGCGGCCAATTTGCTTTGAAAAACACAATATGGAACATGATTCTATATAATCTCATTAATCAAGCGATATCTCATCCAATTTACGTGGGAGATTAATCTTTTAAAATGTGGATGAGATATCGCGAGAACGAAAATGTATATTAATACTTCAAACCGAAAATCAAATCATAGACCTCAGTAGAATTTAACAAAATAATAAAATTAGTCAAATGTGACCAAAAAAATGTCAGATTTAGCTCAAAATGAACTAAAATGGCAGGGAGAGATCCGATTTTTTTAAGGTTGTTTTTCGGGTCTAGAATCTAGTATACAGGTCTGGTATTTGTCAACAAGTCCAATCCCATTGAAGTTTTCAATTCGATTTAATAATCGTACGATTCTTACTACGGTGCATTGCATCGTTATTAATCGTGATTATTACGATTACAGATGCAAAACGATGCACCGCTTCGTAATCGTTGCATCCCTAGTCGGGATGCTCGGGTCTGAGTGTAGTTGTACTATGCAAATTATCTCATAAATCACCTAATTTGATTGGTTTATATTAAGACATTCCAATGTATTTTAATTCAATTGCTTAACCTAATGTACAAGCACATCCAAAGGGGGGATAGGTGGGATTTATCTTATATATAATACTGAATATTTATATGGAACAATGTTTAAATCTTATTATTTTTTTATATTTTTTTCAATGAAAATGATGATCAGACTGTCAAACAGAACAACTTCTCTACTGGACCACCATAGGAATCCCGAAAAAAACAGCTGTCCCATACATTTGGGACAAGTAGGATTTTCGAGCATCACGCAAAAACTACTGAACCGATTTTGATGAAACTTTTTTGTTTGATAGCTTATGATCTGACTTAAAATCTGGTGTATAATTTATGCGGACGAAGTCGCAGGTAAACGCTCGTTACATATAAAACTGTATCAGAAGTGTACATCACTACACAGTATAAAACCTAATGTCGCTTCCCGCTGTCTGTCCCTATGTATTCTTAGATCTTTAAAACTACGCAACGGATGTTGATGTGGTTTTTTAAATAGATAGAGTGATTCAAGAGGAAGGTTTTATATCAGCATTACACTCGTGCAAAGCCGGGGCGGGTTGCTAGTTGAAGATATTTACAAAAAAAGTTATGATTTGATTTTTAGGTGTCCCTGACTACAAACCACCAAATTTTCTGTTTGTTTGTTTGCGCATCACAACTCTTTGGCATCAAGCGATAATTACTGGACTGATCTTGATGATACTTTTTGTGTTTGAAAGCTTATGATTAGACGTATAATCTGGTATATCATTTATCTCGCTACGATGATGGGAACCAGTCTCAACTGGTGCGGACGAAGTCGCGGGACTACTCCAGTTAGCTAATAAAATCAATTAAATTCTCAACACAGACTCAGCCATACGATAAATAAATAAATACATAGACTGATCACATCATACAATAACAAAACCAAAAAATGTCACCTTTGTAAGCATAAGTTACGCTTAGCTGTCATACATTGCTGCTGACATTCCAGCCCTTTCAAATCTTTCAAATGTATTCGGTTACAAAGCAGTAATCTAGTAATGTACAACTGGAAACTTTTGGTTGTTTTAAAAAATGTTGATACCCTATTACTATCCTGTAATTAGTCCGTAAGTTTTCCTAAAATGAATAAAATAAAAATAAACAACAACTAGGCATAACTTTGTGGTCCCGCTAATAACGCACTGATCTGAAGTCCTTGTTTATAGAATGTCATTGAATAAAACCATCTTCTTCTACAGAGACGTAACAAGAAAACAACTAAGATACTAAAAGGCATAGCATTCAACATGTTCAAGCATGTCTTCCTCATCTTCCGCTCGTACTTGGACATGTTCATCGACCTCATCTTCTCCTTCATCTGGGACGGATCGAGACAGTCAATACCAGCGCTACAGGAGAATCACAAGATTTTGAAGGAGAGCGCTGTGACTTTAGCAGCTAAGATCAGGAAGGGAGAGCTGAAGTCTGAAACGTTGGTTAAAGCATGCATTGAACGAATCAAAATTGTAAGTAGAGATTTGCATCCTGTATAGCATATGCATATGCTCACGACTATACCCGAGGGGGTAGTCAGAGATATTCTGAAACTCAAAACATCCACGTTTCATTAGTAGTACCAGAACTCTGTCCAGAGTGACGGGGAGTGAGCCCGTCGCCACTTGTAATGGACAGTAGGTACAATACATGCCTCGAAATTTAAGCATGCAGGTTTCCTCACAATGTGTTCCTTCACCGAAAAGCCAGTTGTGTTATAAATCGTACATAAATCCGAAAAACCCTTTGGAACGAGTCTGCCTGGACGGGGATGCACTGGACCACCACGGCTATTACTTTATACCCCTTATCTACACTAATATTATAAAGAGGAAAGATTTGTACCTATTTTTGTATGTTTGTATGTTTGTAATGAATAGGCTCAAAAAGTACAGGGCCGATTTAAAAAATTCTTTCACCATTAGAAAGCTGCATTCACCCTGAGTAACATAGGCTATATTTATTGCTAGAAAAGATTAGACGTCCACCCGTGCGAAGCCGGGACGGGCCGCTAGTCTATTATATTACAAATACAAATATATTTATTCAACATTTTTACAAAAGTTTAGATTGCTAATAATAACACACTTGCTGACAGTAAAAATGTTGTTCCATGTTGTACCATCCTGTATATAAAATAAAAAACAAAATAAAAGATTAAATAAAAAATAAAAAAGCCTTTATTCTACTAAATTTCACAATTAAAAAAGTTAAAAAATAATAATTATTACATGGACGGATTACATTTTTTCATATCATTTTATTATACAGGGTCCTTCTTAATATGCTGACACTTTTTTAAGACGATGATCAGATCATCAATCTGAACAACTTTCTCTATTGCACCAACATCGAAATCGCGAAAAAAAAAATCATCTCTTCCATACAAAACTGCAAAGTGCAAACATAAGTACTCGAGCCAAATGTATGGGACATCAGATTTTTTTTTCGCGATTTCGATGTTGGTCCCATAGAGAAAGTTGTTCAGTTTGATGGTCTGATCATCGTCTTAAAAAAGTGTCAGCATATTATGAAGGACCTTATATTAACAAAACAATAGAAATAATAAATTAATAACATTACATTTATTGCATTGGATTAATTAATTGAATATTATTTATATTATTGTATTCTCCTATTTAAAGTATATTATGCTGTATACCCCCCTCAATTACAAATTTTTGCACTTAATGAAACAATGGATTTGTCACTAATTGCCTTATCATTATCAGTATGACTGCCATGTTATTGTTGTTTATCTACAACCCAAAATCAGATGTTACATAAGTAAATGTGACCCCCTAGAGGTTGTGACCCCCAGGTTGAGAAAAAATTCCAGCTTGTAATGGACCACCCCATTTTTTTTCCATGGGTGTCGTACCAGACAACTAAGGAATAAGGTTTCTTGTGCAGTGTTTTCGTGGGCGAAAGACTAGCCCCCTGTCACCACCTAACACATCATTTCATCCTGAAACCTTCAATATGCTAAAAATAAGCCTTTGCTACAACTGCACTACAAAAATGTTGTTGGTAGTTGTAGAAAACCACCCCGAAAAGGATTATGGTAGTGAGTTTATGTATTTTTGTACTATACTAACTCTTACCTTGACATCATCGTTCACATGATGGAGCCATAATAAGAAATATTGAATTGAACTCCCATATTTTTTTATTTATAATTAAATGGACTCTTGCTTGTGCGTTAGCACTGCATTTCCGCCAGTGTCAAGTGTAGTTTATTGGGAGAATCTATCCCAATCTCTGGGACTGTTTTTGGCCAAGAACAAGAAGAGATTGAGGAATGTGGAGCCTCGTGGCAGGCACAAACGCGACGCGCGAAACCACGCGAGACGTGTACTCGGGTCAGTTCCCGCAACGTGACTCCCTCTCATATTTTATTGTTTCAAGGTGAATCCGATTCTAAATGCAGTGACAGACGACAGATTTGAAGATGCACTGAAGGACGCCCGTGAAGTTGACAAGATGATACAAAATGGATTGCCAGAGGAATATTTCAAGGAGAAACCATTCTTAGGTAACTTATCTTAGTCTTACAAGAATGATAAAATCATAATGGCAAATGGATTTAAAAACTGTTTGTCCACAAACTATAGGGTCCTTTTTAATATGCTGACACTTTTTTAAAGGGATGATCAGACCATCAAACTGAACAACTTTCTCTATGGGACCAACAACGAAATCGTGAAAATTATTTTTATATAATAAAAATAATAAATGTTATCCAGCGCAGCGATTGTAAAAAAAGGGAAAACCATAATTAACAGCAACTATGCTGAGGTTCTTTCCTTTTCATCTGCACACTCTTTATGTAAAAGATATTTATAATTAAATTATGTAAGCTACTAATATGTGTGGATGAATAAAGTTCTTTTTATTTTTATTTTTTATTTAAAAAACAATCTGCCGTCCCACACAATTCGGCTCGAGTAAGTTTGCTTGGAAGAGCAGATTTTTTTTCGCGATTTTTTTAGTGCCGTATAGGAAATTGTTAAGTTTGATGGTCTGAAGAAAAAAGTGTCAGCATATTAAAAATCACCCTATATACTGATGTGTGATGCACTAATTAAACAATTCCCAGATTTTTTGCAATGGGGTAGGCAGAGACTATGATGAAGGTTAAATGCACTTTAAATGGTGATTAAGATTTTGGCCACAAAACATCATCTTGTATGAAAAGTAAAATTATTCCCGTACTAGCTTTTGCCCGCAACTTCGTCCGTAAGATTTTGGCCACAAAACATCATCTTGTATGAAAAGTAAAATTATTTCCGTACTAGCTTTTGCCCGCAACTTCGTCCGTAAGATTGTGGCCACAAAACATCATCTTGTATGAAAAGTAAAATTATTCCCGTACTAGCTTTTGCCCGCAACTTCGTCCGCGTGGAATTTGGAAAACCCTAATAGTATCCTATGTTACTTCCAATACCTCCAAAAATATGTTTACAAAGTTTCATGATGATCGGTTAAGTAGTTTTCGCGTGAAAGTCTAACAAACAAACTTACATTCACATTTATAATATTAGGGATTTCATTCTTTTTTCTCGTTTTGTATTAATTTCGTTGATTGTATGCCTTTGGCCTGTTATCAAAGCTTACCTTGAAACCTGCATATATTTTGGAACCTCTCTAAAGGCATAACAAGGTTCATTCAATCTGACATGATGTGACCAGCTACAGATCTATTCAACTCAACAGCAGCTTTCGCCAATGGGCAAATGCAATCAAATAATATTAATAAACCTATCTTTCTTCCAGGCGTTCCGTTCACAGCTAAAGAGAGTCACGCGGTGAAAGGCATGCTGCACACGCTGGGCATCACGTCGCGGCGACATCTGCGCGCTTCCGAGGACGCCGAGTGTGTGAGACTCGTGCGAGCCGCCGGGGCTATACCCGTCGCCGTTACAAACGTGCCGGAGATCAACAAGTGGTACGTGAGTACATACACACACACACACACACACACACACACACACACACACACACACACACACACAGATGCCGAGTGCCAGAGATCAATCATATCAGAGAAAATACGGGACATGAATTGTTGGGAAAAGATTTTCAAAACCTATTCTAGTGAGATTCTTATGAATTGAATGCTTTATTTAATTTATTTGTAAACAGAGATATCGTTTTGAGGCAAAAAAAAAAATACTGTGGTACGCCAGATTATGGACGCATCATTCTTATAGAGTGCTTATAGTAATAACGTTGTATTGCAGGCAGGAGTCCCGCAATATGCTGTTCGGGCAGACCAACAACCCGTACCACACGGGGCGCACCACCGGCGGCTCCAGCGGCGGAGAGGCAGCCCTGGCCGCCGCGCTCGCCTCCCCCATATCACTGTGTGAGTAGTACACACTTATATTAACAGAGCAACAACCCGTACCACACGGGGCGCACCACCGGCGGCTCCAGCGGCGGAGAGGCAGCCCTGGCCGCCGCGCTCGCCTCCCCCATATCACTGTGTGAGTAGTACACACTTATATTAACAGAGCAACAACCCGTACCACACGGGGCGCACCACCGGCGGCTCCAGCGGCGGAGAGGCAGCCCTGGCCGCCGCGCTCGCCTCCCCCATATCACTGTGTGAGTAGTACACACTTATATTAACAGAGCAACAACCCGTACCACACGGGGCGCACCACCGGCGGCTCCAGCGGCGGAGAGGCAGCCCTGGCCGCCGCGCTCGCCTCCCCCATATCACTGTGTGAGTAGTACACACTTATATTAACAGAGCAACAACCCGTACCACACGGGGCGCACCACCGGCGGCTCCAGCGGCGGAGAGGCAGCCCTGGCCGCCGCGCTCGCCTCCCCCATATCACTGTGTGAGTAGTACACACTTATATTAACAGAGCAACAACCCGTACCACACGGGGCGCACCACCGGCGGCTCCAGCGGCGGAGAGGCAGCCCTGGCCGCCGCGCTCGCCTCCCCCATATCACTGTGTGAGTAGTACACACTTTGCTTAGTACAAAAATACCAGATTTGGGGACGTGAGGTGTTTAGGGGGGTCGAACCTAATCTCACCCAATCTCAATGAAGTAAGACATGTTTCTCCACTGAAATATCAAATATGTATTTTTTTAAGTAATACAACGCAGAAACAAGCTCAGGCTAACGCATTTCCAGAAAAAATGCACATTTTGAAAAATTTCGTGGTCGAAAAATCGCCAAAATAGCAATTTTTTTGTAGGTTTAGACGATGACAATTTCGCGGCGCCTATTTTTTTGCACGAAAAAAAAGCACGGCACGCTTTCGTTTACACGCTGCTAATTTCCAGCGCCAATTTGTTGGCATGCCAATGGATTTGCTAGAGAAAACCGTGCTAACGATTAGCACGACGCGTTTACACGAGTCTAAAAATTAGCAAGGGGGATGCGAGGGACGCGGGCGGAGATCACTAGCGACGCGCGCTTTTTTCCGTGCCGTAAAATAGTCGTGCCAAAAGTGTTTATACGGTGCTTTTTTTGAGGTGCCGCAGAATTGGCGCCGAAAATTGTCATCGTCTAAACCTACCTACATTACTGATATACCTGCATAGTTTCCGCGACTTTTCGCCGCATTAGAGTTGGAGCAAGATAGAGAAAAATTTAGTAGAACACGATTTTGCAACCTTTTACTACAACGCATGATCGAGGAAAACATACCATGTCCTTAATGATCTTTTCCAAAAAAAATACATTTGCGTACCCTCGATCCATGGAAGTGTATGAAGTTAGTCAGTTGTGATGTCCTACTAATAATATAAATTTAGTTAGTAACGATGTTTGAATGATGACTTAATAATGTTGTCTCTAACAGGCTCAGATATCGGCGGTTCTACACGTATGCCTGCATTTTTCTGCGGCCTGTACGGGCTCAACCCCACCGCTGGGCACACCAGTCTTAAAGGTAATTAATTTTGGGCAAATGGGCTACAATCGTAAATGAAAAAAATTCAAAAGTAAGTATTTTTGTTTGGTTGCAAACAAACATACAGGGTCCTTCATATCATCATCATCATCATATCAGCCGGTAGACGCCCACTGCTGGACATAGGCCTACCCCAAAATAGGGGGGATTTGCCATAATCGCGGGTTGGCGATCGCAGTTGGATTGAACGTGTGTACTCAGAGGAGGTCCTTCATATGCTGACACTTTTTTAATAAGATGATCAGACCATCAAACTGAACAACTTTCTCTATCGGACCAACATCGAAATCGCGATAAAAAATATCTATTGTCCCATACATTTGTCTCAAGTAGGTTTGCAGTTTTGTATGGAACAATTGATTTTTTTCCCGATTTCGATGTTGGTTCCATAGTGAAAGTTGTTCAGTTTGATGGTCTGAAGCACCCCCTTAAGTGTGTGTGTGTACTAGGGTGTTTTGTTACACCCTGTATACGTATTTATAAATATTTATGTGTATAATGTTATGTGTTATAATTATTAGTGTTGTGTTAAGTATTATATTATAACTATATAATGTACGAGCTTTTACCCGCGACTTCGTCCGCATAAGTTATATACCAGATTTTAAGTCAGATGATAAGCTATCAAACAAAAAAAGTTTCATCAAAATCGGTTCAGTAGTTTTTGCGTGATACACGAACAAACACCCAAACAAACAAACATACAAACAAAGAAACAGACAGACAAAAAATCCAAAAATTGGTGATTTGGAATCAGGGACAGGTAAAAACCATGTCGAAATTTTTTTTTTGTAAATATCTTCAATGTACAGACACACTTCTGTTACAGTTTTATAATAGTTTAGATATTATAATTGCCCTATTTTTACCAGTCTGTATTTTATGGACTTGATGATGAAGATAATCAATTCTGGATTATCTATTATATTATAAAGAAACCAAAATCTACGAAAAACTTATAAAAACCCGAAATATCAACCAATTCAACCATGTTATTTTTATATGAGAGTAATTTTGTCTCAGATGGCCTAAGTATTGCTCAATCTCACTAAAAGTAAACATGAGTCAATTCGAATAAAAATTTGTTAAGATTTTCATGACAGTGCATCTAGTTCATATATTTGACGGGATTGACACATTATGGCCACCTTACAAATTCGTAATAATACAATTTCACATACTAATCAACTCTCCACCGAGCAGGCTCAACGCTGCGATCGGGCCTGGAGCCCACCATGGCATCCATCGGCTTCGTCAGCAAGCACTGCGGGGACCTGGCGCCTCTGACCAGGATCGTGGCCGGGGACAAGGCTGACCAACTCAATCTAGACTCCAAAGTCAATGTCAAAGTGAGTGCTCATTATTATAAACATGCAACACTGGGAGCAAGTCTACCGACCAGGGGACAATGCCTTGGACAACGTTGACCAAGTCAATCTAGACGCTAAAGTCAATGTCAAAGTAAGCACTCATTATTATAAACTTGCAAGACTGGGAGCAATTCTACCGACCAGGGGACAACGCTGACCAACTTAATCCAGACGCTAAAGTCAATGTCAAAGTAAGCGCTCATTATTATAAACTTGCAAGGCTTTGGGCAACTCTACCGACCAGGGGACATTGCCTTGGACAACGCTGACCAAGTCAATCTAAACGCTAAAGTCAATCTACCGAGCAGGCTCAACGCTGCGATCGAGCCTGGAGCCCACCATGGCGTCGATCGGCTTCGTCAGCAAGCACTGCGGGGACCTGGCGCCTCTGACCAGGATCGTGGCCGGGGACAAGGCTGAACAACTGAATCTAGACTCCAAAGTCAATGTCAAAGTGAGTGCTCATTATTGTGATGACGGAGTAGCAACACCGCATCACAACAAGCGCATCGAGGGGACGCGCGGGGTACGAGGCTCGCCGGCAGGCGAGGGAGGCGAGGCAACAGCGCAGCGCTCGTCGAACCGCCCGACCGCCCCCCGCGCGCGCAGGCACCGCGACCGCGGACGTTTTATACAGGGTTATTTGTAATTCGACGTATTCCTTTCAGGACGTTAAAGGGCAGCCTAAATGCAATTATGTGAACCCCCATATGTGGGGTCGGAAATTAATAGTTTTCGAGATATTTGGAATTTAAGGTTTTTTACAAAAACACCCATTTTTTCACACTTTTTCTTAAATAAATAAAAATATGCTTATTCTATGGCGTCGATTTGAATTTTAATTCATAGCTTACACTTTTTCCGAGATTTTTTCATAAATCAATGTCCAATCATACTGAGCAATTCAAAATAAATCAATAACAATGACGGTTAATTTTTGGAAAAAAATTAGAAAGTCTTCAAATCATGCTTTTTTTTCTCAAAAAAATTGTATGAAAAGAAGTGTGCGTTTTACTGACATAACTTCCTCGTTTTGTTAGCTTTCTAAAAAGGTATAAATGTTGTAGAAATAAATGGAATTACAATACCAAAAAAGATTTTTTACTTAGTACGTGATACGTAGAGGCAACATTCTCATGGAGAAAAATTTTACGAAAATTCTTTTGATAACATTATTTATTAATTTAAATCTACACATCATACTCAGAGTGAGCCCCTCGGTTCCGAACACATTCACGCAAGCACTTTCTTAGTTCACTTTTAGTTACTCTTGAAGTAAAGGTAAAATCTCATTACCTCCGCTGCGTTTATTATGCGCTGCCTTAAGTCTTTTTTGTCGTTTACTGGGGTTTGATGAACAAGGTCTTTTATGTGTCCCCAGACATAAAAATGACATGGGGTCAAGTCGGGGCTTCTTGCAGACCATGTATTGGTGGTCCTCTACCAATCCATTTATTCGAACAAGTTGCATTTCGGGCCAGCAACGTAACCATTTGAGGGATTGGTAGAGGAGGGCCACTCCTTTGCCTGCAAGAAGCCCCGACTTCATGTAATTTTTATGTCTGGGGACACAATTAAAGACCTTGTTTATCAAACCCCAGTAAACGACGTAGAAGACTTAAGCCAGCGCACAATAAACGCAGCTGAGGTAATGAGATTTTACCTTTACTTCAAGAGTAACTAAAAGTGAACTAAGAAAGTGCTTGCGTGAATGTGTTCGGAACCGAGGGGCTCACTCCGAGTATGATGTGTAGATTTAAATTAATAAATAGTGTTATCAAAAGAATTTTCGTAAAATTTTTCTCCATGAGAATGTTGCCTCTACGTATCACGTACTAAGTAAAAAATCTTTTTTGTTATTGTAATTCCATTTATTTCTACAACATTTATACCTTTTTAGAAAGCTAACAAAACGAGGAAGTTATTTCAGTGAAACGCACAATTTTTTTCATACAATTTTTTTGAGAAAAAAGCATGATTTCAAGACTTTCTAGTTTGTATTTCAAAAATTAACCTTCATTGTTATTGATTTATTTTGAATTGCTCAGTATGATTGGACATTGATTTATGAAAAGATCTCGAAAAAAGTGTTAGCTATGAATTAAAATTCAAATTGATGCCATAGAATAAGCATATTTTTATTTATTTAAGAAAAAGTGTGAAAAAATTTGTGTTTTTGTAAAAAACCTTAAATTGCAAATATCTCGAAAAATATTAATTTCCGACCCCACATATGGGGGTTTACATAATTGCATTTAGGCTGCCCTTTAACGTCCTGAAAGGAATACGTCGAATTACAAATAACCCTGTATAAAAGGCAGCGCATGGCTGTAGGCGGCGGGCACTTTTCGATTAGCTCCCAGTTGATGCAGTGGTGTGTGGCGGCTTAGGCTGGTCCGAGTAGCCCGACACTGAGCAACTGGCGGTTTGGCGAAGGGTCGCCCCTCTCTCCCTTCCTCCTGCACCTCCGATCCCACAGGTCTTATCGTGTGGCGGCTTAGGCTTGTCCGAGTGGCCCGATAACCCCTGAAACTCCTTCCTGAAACCCTACCGCGTGACGGCTTAGGCTTGCCCGAGAAGTCCGGCATCGTTTCCGAAAGCTGAAATCCCCTGAAGCCTTATCGCCTGGCGGTCGGGACTCCCTGACAGCCGGATAACGCTTCAGGAGGAGCGTCCCCCTTTATGCACCCCCTTTCAGGCAATAGAACTAAAGTAGAATCAGTGTTAATTTAAGAAGCTTGTAGTAAAAGATATTATATTTATCATTAGTTAGAATCAACCCCGTTTCATTTTTGCAACCCCGTAGGGAACCTACTCTGATTACAAAGTTAAGTACAATAGCGGAGCATTCAGGCGTCCTCGCTGAAAGGGTGCTCCGTTACATTATTATAAACTGGCAAATCTAATCAATATTTATTGCTTTTTCATGTGGTTTACAAAGATGTTCTTGAAATATTTTACAAGTTCCTGACATGAACTCTGTGAGGACACAGCAAATAATAATAAGTAATTAAGAAAAGAAAAAAATCATAGAAAAATTTAAATTTTAACATACATAATATATAGGTAAGTAATTACGTATGCAAAAAAATCGTATTATATTAAAGTATTACATTTTAATATCCTTGTATTGATTATACCTAGCATAATTTTGTAGGAATAATTAATATTCACATTGTGTATTTGCTTTCAATTTAAATGTGTTATTGTATTTTAGGTGGAGTTTGAGACCATCAAACTGAAAAACTTTCACTGTGGAGACGAGATCGATATCGCGAAAAAGAAATCTGCTGCTAATAAAGTTAATGAAAAAATGCAATGCATAAATGAATTATTAATTATTCTGTCACCAGGATCTGAAGTTCTTCTACACGGAGACAGCACAGGATCTGCGCGTGAGTCCCATCTGCCAAGATCTGAGGAAAGCCATGACCATGTAAGTTTTGACAAATTAAATATCTGCTCTTAAATATCCGTCGTATCCAACTCGGCTGGACAGTGTTCGGGAAGCTACGTAGTATCTTCACGTCAAAAATACCGCAGTGTCTTAAAACAAAAGTCTTCGATCAGTGTGTGTGGGCCAGTGATGACATATGGAACAGAGACGTAGTCGTTCACTCAAGGCCTCATAAAAAGGGTGAAAGTCACCCAAAGGGCAATGGAGAGGGCTATGCTCGGAGTTTCCCTGCGAGATCGAATCAGAAATGAAGATATCCGCAGAAGAACCAGAATAGCTGACATAGACCAAAGAATTGCTAAACTAAAGTGGCAGTGGGCGGGGCACATTGCTCGCAGAAAAAGTTCGCGAGTGGCGACCGCGTACCGGAACGCGCTGCGTGGGTAGGCCCCTCACACGGTGGACCGACGACCTGGTGAAGGCGGCGGGAAAACGTTGGATGAGGGCAGCGCAGGACAGGTCGTTATGGCGATCCTTGGGAGAGGCCTATGTCCAGCAGTGGACGTCCATCGGCTGAGATGATGATGATGAAATATCTGCTCTTCCAGCACACCCTGGACACACGGCTCGCACTGACGTGACGTGAAGAAGTTAGCATAAGTTAGAACTTATACTTTCTGAGGTTATTTAAGTGAGTTGTCTAGTTATCATGATACAAGTCCAAGCCAGATTCTGGTACTTTCCATGTCATCATCATCATCATCATCAGCCTATAAACGTCCCACTGCAGGGCACAGGCCTAACCTCAGGGAGGGCATTAGTCCACCACGCGTGCCCAATGCGGATTGGTATACATCACATACACATCAGAATTTCTTCTTCAGTGTATGCAGGTTTCATCACGACGTTTTCCTTCACTGTTTGAGAGCAGTCGGTATTACGTACATAAGTTAGAAAAACTCATTGGTACATGGCATGTTTTCCGTGCGGATTCGAACCCGGACCTCCATAATTGGGTGTCCATATCTCTCCGCAACGCGCCACCGATGCTCTTTTATGATGCACCGATGCAATGTCCAAGACATTTACTTATTTGTTTTATTTATCTTGCAGGGTAATAAACAAGTTGACATCGGAAGCGTCGACGACGGACAAGGCGCCCAAGCCGTACTACCACCCCGGCTTCAACAACATGTTCGCGCTGTGGAAGCACGGCATGGCGCTAGAAACCGAAGACTTTCCCAAAATGCTGACCAACAACAAGGGGGAGGCGATAGGACTCATCGAACTACCTAAGAAGGTAATTTATTTACTGATTTTTTTTCATTTCATATAATATTCAAAGGGGTGATAGCCCATACGGAAGATCGCCTCAATCACGAGGCCGTGGTTCAATTCCTGGCCTGTACCACTAAGTTCTTCGGAATTTATGTACGGTTGTATTTATCATTCACTAGCTCGGTGGTGAAGGAAAACATCGTGAATGATTTTCCGCAACATGGCGAGATTTTGTATATTTGTGGTCGCGCTTTAAATGCATTATAAATGCCACCAACTTGTTTAGACAATGCGAAAGTTCCACATTCATCTTAAGAGGCTAAGGATTCCAGTGGCGCCCTCGTCACAATAATAAAGATTTCTCAATAAAGAAATCCTAAATTAAAAAAGTGCTCAACAGATAAACTACAAAAGCCTTCAAGCCATTGTTATACAATACTTTTATAGGTTCTAAACATTCCACTTTTAGATAATTTTGAATAAAAACAAAAGCGGCCGTTTTTATTCTTTTTTCAAAATTAGTATGTTTAGTTAGACCTTTAAAAAACTATAAAAGTATTCTATGAAAATAGCTTGAAAGCTTTTGTAGTTTATCTGTTGAGCACTTTTTTAATTTAGGCTTTCTTTATTGAGAAATCTTTATTATTGTGGCGAGGGCGCCACTGGACTCCGATAGCCCTCTTAATCTTAACACTCTTTTCGTAATAACAATTAATAACCAACCTAAATCAAAGTTGTACTGTAGTTGAACATAAAACTGACATCTGTCCACAGTTGCTCGGTCTATCTCCATACACTTTGGCGGCCATTTTTAAACTGCTAGATGAGCAAGTGTTCCCGAAAGTGAACGCGGAGTGGGCAGAGAAGCTCACTGCCGAGCTCAGAGATGATCTTGTGGTGAGTACATTTTATTCATTTTGTATTATTTACTATTTTACCGTACTGTTCTGTTTGGTTATTTATCCATAGCTGTGGTAACTTCGCTGGTCTATTTATTATCCATGTATCTAACTATAAATTATACTTTGTTAAAAATCATGAAGAGCAGTATCGTGTGAACTCCAAACGTGATAAGTCCGAAATTATAGTTCCGCAATTGGCTACTTGACAACTAGTCAAATCAGCTACTCTTTATCGGACGTCAAAACATGCGCTTTGTATGAACATTTGTACTAAATATTGAGTTGTGACGTCATCAACATTTTCATTACTTTTTATAGTTTATCTTGTTATTAAAAATAGTATTCAAGCTAACAACTCAATGAAAATAGGAGTTTAGCGTTATTTTCTAACCCTTTTTTTATTGAGTAGATAAAAATAAAATATATTGAATGTAGTCAAATACCCAATTATAGGCTGTCTCGTTTAGTGTTAAGGTATAAAATTGTATATAAATAATGCACATGATTAGTTGATCTTGTACGTTGGCAAAGGGGAAATATTAATAAAATTTTATTAAATGATATCTAACAGAGCAAGTTGGGCGACAACGGAGTGCTATTGTTCCCGAGCGCGCCCGCCCCGGCGCCCTACCACTACTCGCTGCTGCTGAAGCCCTTCAACTTCGTCTACTGGGGTGTACTGAACCATCTCAGAGTACCATCCGTACAGGTACAGATCCTTCTCATTATATCTAACAGATAGCGGAGTGCTGTTATTCCTGGCGCCCTACCACTACTCGCTGCTGCTGAAGCCCTTCAACTTCGTCTACTGGGGTGTACTGAACCATCTCAGAGTACCATCCGTACAGGTACAGATCCTTCTCATTATATCTAACAGATAGCGGAGTGCTGTTATTCCTGGCGCCCTACCACTACTCGCTGCTGCTGAAGCCCTTCAACTTCGTCTACTGGGGTGTACTGAACCATCTCAGAGTACCATCCGTACAGGTACAGATCCTTCTCATTATATCTAACAGATAGCGGAGTGCTGTTATTCCTGGCGCCCTACCACTACTCGCTGCTGCTGAAGCCCTTCAACTTCGTCTACTGGGGTGTACTGAACCATCTCAGAGTACCATCCGTACAGGTACAGATCCTTGTCATTATGTCTAACAGACAGCGGAGTGCTGTTGTCCTCGGTCCCTACCACTACTCGCTGCTGCTGAAGCCCTTCAACTTCGTCTACTGGGGTGTACTGAACCATCTCAGAGTACCATCCGTACAGGTACAGAATAGTTTCTATCTAATTAACGATGACGAATAATTTGTGTATTACCTATCACACCCGGCATTCCATAGAACTGTCCCACAATCAGGCCTCCGTCACTCGACCATAGGTACCGAGATAAGAACCTACAGTTTGTCGCTTGCTTGGTTTCTGCCACTCGCTCCAGACGGCAATGCCCCATACGTCGTGCGTTGTATGAAGTAATAGCAACGCTGTGACAAGCTTGACTAGAGTACATTTTTACGCGTATCGTCTGGCAGTAGGTAATTAGAGCATGAGAATGTATCGTTTTCTAATGAAGTGATATATCTGTTACGAAGTAACTAGTAATCTGTGACACAATGGTGTCGATTCGAACTGTGCCACGACTTAACTTAACTAAATTTATTCCTGTCACTTTCTAAAATAAAATTAAGAAAAGAGACAGAAAACCAACAACTGACTTTAGTGCTGTCAAAGTGACGTTACACGCTCAAAATATGATGCGATCATAATGTACGCCATCTTATTTAAGGCGTTTTTGTGCGTGTAACGTCACTTTGACAGCACTAAAGTCAGTTGTTGGTTTTCTGTCTCTTTTCTTAATTTTATTTTAGAAAGTGACAGGAATAAATTTAGTTAAGTTAAGTCGTGGCACAGTTCGAATCGACACCATTGTTTGACTACAAAGACTTTACTTTTTCAATTATTCTCTATACAAGATCTTTCTTCAGGTTTTTTCAGGGAATGATCAATGATCAGGGCCTATAGACAAAGTAACATTTCTATTGGCGTAGACGCTAGTAGAAATGACAGAATGTATCGATTTGACATTGGCGATCGAAACATTTTGACGTTTGCTTTCTCCACCATACGTCAAATCCATACATTTTTTATGTTTTCTACTGTCGTTAACGCTAATCGAAAGTACTTTGTCTATAGGCCCAGACCATCAAACTAATCAACTTTCTCGCATAGTCCCATAGGACCAACAACAAAATCGCGAAAAAAAACCGTCCGCATATTACGTTTGACCATAATTTGACCCTATAGGTGTCCTGAACTACACTTTTTTCGAGAATTTTGTATTAAACGCACAGATTATTCAATAGTTAATACCATCCCGACGTCAATTACTTAGCAAGTTAATAGTCACAGAACACGCTAGGTCATTGGATGGACACCACAAGAGTCTTATCGCCATACTTACTGTTGTAAACTCTTTGGTTTTATATTATTTTACTTTTCTTTCTTTATTTTTTGAAATGTTTTTAAAGCTTTTGTTTTTTATTGAAACTTACTGTTGCAAACTCTTTGGTTTTATATTATTTCACTTTTCTTTCTATATTTTTTGAAATGTTTTTAAAGCTTTTGTTTTTTACTGAATTTTTGACTTTGTCAGAGCGAGGAGTGTACATTCGTTATTTGCTTTATATTTATTCAATAAACCCAGTTAATCATCATTATATTATTCTCATTTCATCATCATACAGTCCACCTTTACGTCCGTTACACTTACTGTTACTTTCCTGTTCGCAGGTGCCCCTCGGCCTCAACAGCGAGGGTCTGCCGCTCGGCATCCAGGTCGTGGCGGCGCCCAGACAAGAAGCGCTGTGTCTTGCAGTCGCGGACCACCTCGGCAAACTGTTCGGTGGTTATGTACCACCTTGTAAGGTTTAACTTCGACTCCGTTTGTCGGTTTAACATTTAGGCTTTGTTTTATGGCAATCCCACTCAATCTAAAGTTATGAGTATTTAAAGTCTGTGGTCGGCGCGTACGAAGTCGCGGGCGCGCTGCTATTACAGTAATATAAATAAGTTATAATTATAATATAAATAATAATTGTATGTGTATTTGTCAGATTCGAGAACGGTATCGTATTGCGTTCTCTGTGGCTAACTATCTTGATCTGTGATCTTCTTTTTATTTTATTCATACAGGATTATAATTACATATAGATAGAGTATGCTGACACTTTTTAAGGGGATGATCAGGAGTGCTGTTTTTGAAAGTCATTCGCTGAGCTCAGCAGTTGAAAATGTCAATATTACTACGGAGATATGCATCTTTCTACTGAAGATTTGATTTTCAAAAATCATACTTCAGGAGTGCGATTTTTTAAAGTCAAATCATCAGTAGAAAGATGCGTATCTCCATACATTTTCAACTGCTGAGTTTAACGTATGAGATTCAAAAATTGCACTCCAGACCGTCAAACTGAACAACTTTCTCTATAACACCAATGCGAAAAAAAATTTGCTCTTCCATACAAATCTGCACACCTACTCGAGCCAAATGTATGGGACACCAGATTTTTTTTTCGCTATTTCGATGTTGGTCCCATAGCGAAAGTTTTACAGTTTGATGGTCTGGAGTGCGATTTTTGAATCTCATTTGCTGAGTTCAGCAGTTGAAAATGTCAAAATTACTATGGAGATACGCATCTTTCTACTGCTAATTTGACTTTCAAAAATCGCACTGCTGAAGTATTATTTTTGAAAGTCATATAAGCAGTAGAAAGAAGCATATCTCCACAGTAATTTTGACATTTTCAATTGCTGAACTCAGCGAATGAGATTCAAAAATCGCACTCCTGATCATCCCCTTGAAAAAGTGTCAGCATATTGAGAAGAACCCTGTATCATAAAAGTTAAGCAAAATTTTCAGGGGTGGTTCAGACCATCAAACTTTTATTATGGGAGCAAAGGAGCAAAGCACACTGCACACTGTCAGTACAGTATAAGAAAGAGTATCTAATTTCAAATATTATGGATTTTTAAACATGTTACAGCCATGTTTGTAATAACTTCCAGTAGATGGCGCACAAGTCCCCTCAAGACGCCAACTTTCGTTCTCTGGCTAGTGGACTCGGTAGCGAAATTGGATAACGGACTTCCCCGGTTTGGAAGGGTGCGGGTTCAAGTCCCGCCCGAGACTTAATTTTTCAATCTTTAATTTGAAAGAGTATCTATTACTAGATACAGTACGGACCATGTATGGACACTCCCTTCCTCCCACCAACTTTTTACCTCACCCCCTCTATCGCCCTCTGCCCTCTGTTACCGCGCACTGGCTCCACGAAGAAGACTTAAGGTTCAATTTCGTTGGTTTCGTATGTGCTGACGTCATCTTGTCAATTTAAAATTTTAGTATGCAGTGTCCGGGCTGTGCTGTCAGCTAGTAGCTGTCATTTCATACAAATGGTAAAAATTTAAAAGAATAGTTAAGCATGTGCGATATACTGTGGCGTGCGAGCGAGACAGGAATACGCATTTATTTAAGAGGTAACCACGGAAGTATCCAGAGGGGGTGAGGTAAAAAGTCAGTGGGAGGCAGGGAGTGTCCGTACTGTGATACTATGGCTTATACTGTGGCAAACCCTACTCGACTCAAATGTAGAGAAACAATGTTCTTTTTTCGCGATTTCATTCTTGGTTCGATATTAAAAGTTGTTCAGTTTGATGGTCTGAAGCACCCAATAGAGTTACAACTCGACATGACTCGTAATATACAGGGTGTAAACTTAAATACGTTGTTACAAAATAATGTTGTTTAGTAATTAACAAACTGTGTTTAAACTTTGTTAACACTACGTGTGATCATTTAATTCAATTTGCATTTAAAATCAATCTCATAGAGGCATGTATAATTATAAGATAGATGTTAAATTTAATGTTATAAAGGTGATGGTGCTGTAAGAAGTAAATAAGAGAATGAAATATATTTTGATAGTGTCAATAAATCTTTCATTTTATCACATGAATTAATATGAATATCCCTTTTACGTCCAGTGGCGAGTAACCTTGCCTGCCGTGCAGGAGGCGATGGATTCCCGTCCCGACTGACTCGTATCAATGAGATTTTCGGAATTTATGTACATAAAAGCCGATGGCCTCGATTCGGAGTGTACCACGACTAAACTAAACTTATTCCTGTCACTTTCTAAAATAAGATTAAGAAAAGAGACAGAAAACCAACAGCTGACTTTAGTGTTGTCAAAGTGACGTTAAACGCCCAAAAACGACTTAAATAAGATGGCGTACATTATGATGGCATCTTATTTTGCGCATTTAAAGTCACTTTGACAGCACTAAAGTCAGCTGTTGGTTTTCTGTCTCTTTTCTTAATCTTATTTTAGAAAGTGACAGGAATACATTTAGTTTAGTTTAGTCGTGGTACACTTCGAATCGAGGCCGATGAATACACTAAACCTAAAAATTACAAATGAAATGGCTTATCGGTGACGAAAAACATTGTGAGGAAACCTGCGTGCTTAAATTTGAGGCATGTATTTGTACAGTCGCCATCAGATATATCGTAGCATACAAGGTGTCCAAATATTACTGAGCAGTGCAAATTTTCATTAAATTCTTTACAGTAAATGTTACCAATCTAAACTATTATAAAACTGTAACAGAAGTGTGTCTGTAAATTGAAGATATTTACAAAAAAATAAATACGACATGGTTTTTTCCTGTCCCTGATTCCAAATCACCAATTTTTGGATTTTTTGTTTTTGTTCGTTTATTTGTTTTTTGTTTGGGTGTTTCTTTGTTCGAGTATCACGCAAAAACTACTGAACCGATTTTGATGAAACTTTTTTTGTTTGATAGCTTATCATCTGACTTAAAATCTGGTATATAATTTATGCGGACGAAGTCGCGGGTTAAAGCTCGTTATATCTAAATGTGAATTTTGTCATAAATATCGGAACAGCGATTTTTCAATAATTTCTTTACAATGTTATTAAAATTAAAATGTTAAACAACGGAGTAAGGTTTTTCCGAAACTGTTCAGATGTTTATGACCACCTTGACTGCGTCGATATATTTGATGTTCTACGCGTTCCTATATTTTTGATTGGTTATGAGTAAACAAATTATTGAAAATTAGAACTGCTTAGAAATATTTGACCACCTTGTTTGCTACGATATATCTGCTGGTGACTGTACCTACTGTCTATTATCACTAGTTCGGCGGTGAAGGAAAACATCGTGAGGAAACCTTGCATACTCGAGAATGAAAAGAAAATTCCACAAGTTCGGAGGTGGTATGTGTAAAAATATGGCCCAGTCAATAATAGAGGCAGTACGCTTAACATAGCGGAAGCTCTTAGTACTTTACAGTAAAAAAATCTTGATTTAGACGTGCAACACACATACGGAATTCCGAATCAGGATTGTGTGATGATGATGATGATGTGTCGATTTAGCGTTGTTTCACATGTACCACAACCACACCAATCACATCGCAAATGACAAAAGGTGGTCAAGCAGTGCAGCTTTTTGCAGTTGAGTTACCGACAAAGGTGACATCGACGCAGCGTTCGCAGAGTCGCTGGTGGTCGCGATGTGGTCGGTATCACCCACCGCGCGGTCGATAATGACGGCAAAATGTGGTACGTGTAAATTCCACTGTAACGGTTAACATTTTTTTTTAGTATACTTTTATTTTGTCGTGTATAATCTGCACCAAAAAATGTTAGTACTTTTTCGTAAGAAACAGACTAACTACCTGCAATATCTTATGCGGGCACTACATTCTCGCCGAGAACGAGAGTGTAGGTGCCATTCATTGTTCTCGTGGTGGTTGCCGTAGTAATTTTCCTTGAAAGTTCTCTCCAAAGTGAAGTGCCTGCTCTACACTCAGTATATTTGATGCAGACCATACTGAACCACAAGTGAACAACTTTATTGTTAGTATTGAGGATAAATACGATGGTGGGAAACGTGAAAATGAAATTCAAATAAATGAGACGAAATCTTTATTAGATTTAAAATCTCTGTAATCAGACGCCCCGTGTGTTTGGCCAAGCCCGTCCAAACGCCCGCCCGCCTGACTATTCGATCACTACCAATACAATAATATCTGGATCTGATTGTTGATACAAGATTTATCTTTATTTCTACCTACCTTCTATTCGACTACATTCCATTGAGACTTTTGGGTTGTTTTTTCTTTGGATTATAAAGCGAAATTTTTAAGACTGGATACTATCAAAAATTTTAACTGAAATCAAGACTAAATTGGGACTATACAGGGTGTAAGAAAATACCCTAGTAATATTTAAAGGGGTTTAGACTAGACCACCAAACTAGACAACTTTCACTATGGAGACAATCTAGAAAAGAAATCTGCTGTCTCATACAAAGTCTAGTAGTTTTTTTTATGTTGGCTCCATAGTGACAGTTGTTCAGTTTGATGGTCTAAACCACCCCATTAAATATTACTAGGGTGTTTTTTTACACCCTGTAGAGTTACTTGAAGTCTTTCTGAAATATAATCCCCGCAAGTTGATATTGCGATTGGCGGCCATCTTGGTGACGTAATTTTGACGAAATCGACGTGCACCATCAGTACCATTCGCAAGGTCAGCCCGCGCATGATGACGTCACGCAGCTGTTATTGTGAAAAGGTTCCATCGCAATATCAACTTGCGGGGATTATATCAACAAAGACGATTAACATTTTCAATAAATTCTCAAAACAGTTTAATAACGAATATTCGCTTGACTTCCATCTCAATTTCGTAGTCATCCAAATTATAATTTCCCTTAACAATCGTAAGAATGAACACTATTATCAAGCCTCAATGAAATGAGGGCGGAATACTCAGACAACATATATTAGACGACACGTCTATGACCTAGGGTTTATCTAGTTTTTAATATCACGTAAGGATCACGTTATGGAATGGATCAGTTTCATCACATATAACGGCACCCTGCTCTATTTCATTTATATACAATTACTATATAGTTTGTACATTAACGTCTGTTGATGACGCGATAGAAAATATATTGTCAAATTTTTACCTATTAGAATGCAACATTGAAGTTAAATGCATCGCGTTTACGTCTAATCATCTCGAATCTACAGAGAGATAAAAATCTACTTACATCACACGGGTTTAGAATTTTTATTAAATGTTATTAGATCTATAGAAAAATACACGAAAATGAAAACTAAACTATCGTGCAGTAAGGTTGATAATGAAGCTAGGGGTGCCTTCGATATATATATTTTGCCTCGACGCCGACGCGGCCATGCTATCTCGCCGAATCCGCGCAGCCTTCGAGTATCTAGCGACTTCCTACTCTATCACTACTGAAGTCGCATTTTAAACCGCTTTTATCTTAGCCCAGGGCCACTACCCATCAACGAAAACCTAGTCTATCCACGAAGAATTGAATATTCACGAAGTCATCGAAAGGTAAAGAGAAATGCGTTTATAAATAAGACTGGGTTACAAATACTACCTACAAAAAGTTGTTAATAGTATTTTTACTACAGCTTGTCTTGATATTGGTAAGTCATTTGTGCAAATTTTTCTTACATCCAGCTAATTCAAAACACTACCAATGAGAGAGTTAACCCTACAACTACCT